>OZ007586.1:422994220-423655749 GCA_963931845.1 Maratus michaelseni
GACAAAATTTGCCGTTTTTTCGAGATCCTTCGACAAAATTTGCCGTTTTTTTTAGATCCTTCGACAAATTTTGCCGTTTTTTCAAGTTCCTTCGACAAAATTTGTCGTTTTTTGGCGATCCTTCGACGAAATTTGCCGTTTTTTATGAGATCCTTCGACAGAATTCGGCGTTTTTAGCGATCCTACGACGAAATTTGCCGTTTCTTCAGATTCTTCGACGAAATTGGCCGTTTTCCCATAATTCTTCGACGAAATTAGCAGTTTTTTCCACGATCCTTTGACGAAGTTGACGTTTTCTCCGTGGCCCTTCAGCGAAATTCGCATTTTTCCGGGATCCTTCAACGAAACTCATGTTTATTCGGCCTTTTGACATAGATTCAAGTTTTTCCCCGGCCCTTTGACGAAATTTGCGTTTTTTTTGGCGATCTGTCAACCAAATTAACCATTTTCCGCGATTCTTTAATAAATTTCGTGTTCTTTCCTCGTTTACTGTACGAAAATTGCTCTTTTTCTCCCGATTCTTTGACGAAATTTGCCATTTTTCACGATCCTTCGGCGAAATTTGCCTTTCTTCGCGATCCTACGACGAAATTCGCTGTTTTTTCGCGATCCTACGACGAAATTTGCCGTTTTTTCGCGATCCTGTGACGAAATTAGCCGTTTTTTCGAATTCTTTGACAAAATTTGCCGTATTTTTGCGATCTTTCGACGAAATTTGTCTTCTTTCTGCGATTCTTCTACGAAATTTGGATTTTTTTTGCTATTCCTCGATGAAATTAGTCTTTTTTTTCAGCGATCCTTTGATGAAATTCGCGGTCCTTGGACGGAATTCGCGTTTATTGCGCGATTCTTCGAAGAATTTACGCGTGTAAAAATTACGCGTCCCATGGGACGTGTAAGAACTATTTTTTTTTGTCCCAACTCCAATTTTTCGCGCAATTTACGCGCTATAGCGCGTCCGCGGCATCGCTATTTGCTTTGGTGCGCGCGATCAGGCAGATGGAAGAGAGGGCAGGGGGAAAAGAAGGTCGGAGGAAAGCGCAAACAAACTCAATTTGGCGGCCACTATTCGTTCTCCCGTTTTTGTTGTATTTCGTCCGCTTGCCCCCCGACCCCCCCCCCCCCAAAAAAAAAGGGTAAAAAATTTTAATGCATATTTGCATTGATCCCAGGAATGATAAAATTCAGCGCCGAAAAAGCGAAATTCCGCGTAAAAGTGGCATGTCTGCAAATTAAAATCATTAACATTTTCAGCTAGTTTAATTTTTTTTTCTTTATTGTAAATTTTAAACACTTTTCCTCAAATTTGTTATTTCCGGCACTTTTCATGTATCATGCATGAAAAAGTATACTATTTAGTAAATAAACATATTTTTGCTTTAGTTTACAGTATTTTAAATCAATTGAGGCAATCCTTCAACAGATTCAATGAACTCTGTGAAAAATTTTATGTCAGAACATTTTTAATTAATTGAGGTGGCCCAGCAACAGATTCAATGAGCTCAGTGATGAAATTTACTATTTATTAACATGACAAAAAGGATGTCTATAAAAATTTTAAATATATACGCAAGAAATATGGAGACATTTTATTTTCCTTTTAGGTTTTAGATTTTAATAAAATAAATGTAACAAATTCTGACATTAATATTCTAGATGGAGAGAGATCGAAAACTAGTTCACCAATTCATCATAAACAACTTCCACATTTCAGTAGTGTGATTTATTTGATTTCTTTTGGCGTTATGAAAAGGAGCACTTTCTAACACACCAGCTGGGAAGACCAAGCTACGCTCGCTTAAAAGTAGCTTGGTGTTCATAATAGAACATTCTATGATTTTTGATTGGTTGAATCATGTATCTTGGCTGCTATTAGGAATTTCTAGAAATTCCTTCAGATTCTGAAAAACAATTCTTTCACAAAATGTCGCCAAAATTTGCTAACTTGGTGACATTCTTTCATTTGGCACTAAGCATATGTTTCGGTATTGGTTATCTGGAAAGTCTATTTTCCCACCAAATGTCACTGCAAACTTTGCGACTTCGTTTACTGCCAACTGTTCAACAACTTAACTGTTTCAACCTTTATCCCCATTGAAATGCATTGACCCATAGTAACCCAAAATGATCCACTAATTGAATTTTCTCGAACATGTGACCTTGCCCAATGGTCTTCTCATCCCTGAAAATGGTAGGATACAACACTTACAGACACTCTTATTCAGGAAATATGGAATCGAACAACATTTTCTATTTTTCGATAAATGACCTTTCAGAAAATTCTGTCAAACTTGGCATTTTGAACCAAATTTCCAGGCACGATGTTACGAAAAAGGTCTTCATCAAACAGCAATTGCTTATGACTCAATTTGTAGTGTAATACATACATCAAAAAATAAAAAACACTATTTAATTCCAAATCACTTCATTGCCTGCCAGTTGTATGCTTTTATGCTTAAAAATGTGTCAAAAAGATACATGTTGGTGAAAATATCTTGAAAACCACATTAAGAGACGAGTGAAAGAAAGAAAGTTAGGTGCAAATAAAAGTGTTTACTACCTTTTCAATAAATAAATTAAACAATGGCCAAAAATAAATTTAATGAAATTATTTCATTTGAGCATATTCACTTTTAAATTTAATTAACAAATACAATAATAAACTATTTGTACCAAAAACTATTCAATAAATACAGAAGATATAAAGTCATACTGGTCTGAGAAAATAACAACCACAACAAATTAATATACAAACAATTGTTTATAAAATGCCAATGATGCTGTGCACCTATTAAAATGAAATCATATCACAGAAATACGCTTATATATTATACATATAAATTTACATACAAAAGTATAAATTTTCTTCTAAGCAATAGAATATGTAACATTATCATTGACACTACTTATATTATCATAATACATTAAAAAGATTTTTAATATATATATATATATATATGTTTCATAAAATTCAGATAACTGTACCTACAACAAGATATGAAAAACAGCCTCACATACCAGATTAAATATATTAAGAGCTAGACTTTAAGCATGGAACACAACTGTATACAGGTAGAAAAAAAAAATACAGGTATAATTTTCTTTACTTCTTAAAGTCCTGATTGATGTGGTGTGATTTTACAAATGCAACCAAAATATTTAAATGATCTTGTGTAGCTTCAGATAACTGGGATGATTTTTTTCTGAATTTGACACAATTAAATCCATATACTATTGGCCTACAATAACTTCTGATTTGCTTGCTTTTAAAAAATATTAATTGATAATAATTCAACAAAAATTCACAGTTGAACACTATGAATAAATGTTACTCTTTTTTATCATTTTTTAAATCAACATCTAGAAGTAAATTACCGCTGTTAAAATTTGCTAGAAATAAAGATATAACTTACAAATATTTTTAACACAATCAAATGATTGGTAAATAATTCATATGAGTAGCAATTTTCCCATTTGAGCGAAAATGTGTCCAAACTGGGACTCGAACCCAGAACCTTTGGCTTAAATTGCCAATGTTCTTCCAATTGAGCTATCTGGATGACATAAGTTTGAGTCCCAGCCTGGACACATTTTTGTTCAGATGGGAAAATTACTACTATTCATATGAATTATTTACCAATCATTTGATCGAGTTAAAAATAATTGTTGTGTAATTGCTCATCCATAGTTTGTTGGAGTCGCTTTACATGTGGTTTATTCTGTTGTACTGTTTCAAATAACAGTCCAGATGTCATGAGCAAATGGTTTGTTCTGAGTGAATATTGTGTGGGCTGAAATGTCGTCCAGATAGCTCAATTGGAAGAGCATTGACAATTGAAGCCTAAGGTTCTGGGTTCAAGTCCAAGCCTGGACACATTTTCACTCAGATGGAAAAATTAGTACTCATATAGATATAAAACTTATAACAAAATTACTTTTTCAGTAAAAATAAAAAATGAAACAGACGCAAATTTTTACCCCATAGTTATAATAATTTTTTTTTTCTTAAATTTGGAATTCATAATTTGCAATTACACCAGACATAGGACCGCTGAGCTCCACAAGAGAATGGAGAGCTAACTCACTGGTCCACTTTCTGACGTGACTGTATCACACTTTCATTGCATGCAAGTAATGAAGCCTGCACTTTTCTTAATATTAGAAGCATTTTTTCAAACTTTTTGGCATACTTTTAATCACTTTTGGTTGTTTCTTGTTAAGCTTATAAGATAATTTATTTTATATATAATAAAATTAAATATTTGGGATGAAATTAAATAAAATCTTCAGTTTTTAAAATAAAAAAATATAATTCAAGGAAAATTATAGCATTTTTGCCATATTTTAAAAAAGAAAATCAAATTTGAAAATATCTACCCCATACTACTCTATAGGGGGAAATCAGTGTTTTGTCATAATTTTTCCTCCGAAATTCTATGGCATTCCATGGGTGGACCACTGGATTCATTGTAATAGAATAAGGAGTTGACTATCCATTCTATTATGGAGCTCAGTGCATAGGATATAGAATTTGAAATAGTAGCATATGCACACTGTCCATACACAGATGTTAAAAATTTGCCCTGAAATGCTGCACAAAATAATTCATGTATCATATGCTGAAGAGCCTCTATCATAAAAGTTGGAAGAAAAATAATTTCCTTTTATATTTCAGCATTTATTAAAAAGAACAGGAGTGTTGCAAAAATACAAACTTAAAAATGCACAACATCAATATGTACAAAAACTAAGAATTAACAATGTGAATACGATTTTCTATTATGTTAAATTGCACAAATATATAGTTTTACCTCAAAATAATTTTACACTTTTAATGTATATAATAATAGAAATAAAGTTGACTATTAAAGTTTCAGATCAGGCCCATGCTGGGTGTCTGCAGAAGGCAATGGACAGAGGGCGATGAGGGCGCTTTCACACTAAATCATATACCATCACTAAAGGTGCCTCAGGCAGAGAGCACAAGGACAAGCTCCCTGTCCCTATGGGCCAGCATGGGCTTATTTGAGATTATTATGTATGTTAGAAGTTACTGTATCAAAAGCTACTCATTTCCAATCTTCTGTTAATTAAATACTGGCATATCATACATAACCAATGAGAATTAGCATTAACTATCACTTTTTATAAACACACCTTTGTGTACATCAGTATTTTCTTTTTAACACACAATATATTACTGATAGCAACTAATAATTAATATTTAATTCTGCATTTATAAAACCAATAAAATAAACTAATCTAATTCAGCCATGTTAAAATATAGAAATGACTCATAAAATATAGAATTAATGTTATTGTCTTTGCAATTGTATTCCATGAAATAGTGCATGAGTATTAAATTATATACAAAATAACTGTTACAAGAGTGTTTATTAAACAGACCAGTAGAGCAGAATCTAAACCAGGAAAACACTTTTACAATGTTTAACATTTTTATTTTAATACAATTCATAAATTATACAGTTTTTGATCAGTTAATTACTTTTTCTGCATTTATTTTGCATGGTAGAGTATCTAACTTCTCTAATAAGAAGTACAAATCACAAAATATTCAGTTATTGTAAACAATAATGAAAAACTCTTTTTAGTTAATACAACTGAAGTATGAATTTGGAAAAAAAGGAAATTAATAGTAAATTTTCATTATCTAAAATTGGTACCATAGTAAAGAAGATTCAGTATAACAAATTTTTCCACAATTTCTATGGAACATACTCATTTTGTTGATAAAAAAAATTGAGCTGCGCCGAGTGACGTCCTTCTGGCACGTCAACTGCTGCACCCAAGTCCTGAGGGACTTATGATGCGCTCAACCAGGAGGGTCCTCCTGTAAGTGCTGCAGCTGGTGGGAGCACTGCCACCTGCACATCACTCCCATTGACACCAAAAATTTCTCTCTTGGATGAAATTTTAGTACAAACTTCACTTAATACCAATAAAAAATTATTTAATTCTTTAAACATATCCAAAAAATTAGTCTTTCCAAAATATCTGAGTTAAAATTTATAACTTTATAAAATTATAGTAACTATATTACAATAGTCAGGGGTTGATTCAGGCAAAATTTGGGGCCTATTTAGAGCCCTTCACAAAAATCCATTTAATAAAACTGGACCCTTCACAAAAATCCATTTAATAAAACAGGCCCACTGCACAAAAATCTAAGTAATAAAACAGACCACTTCACAAAATTCCTTTTCATAAAATAGGACACTTCATGAAATTCCATTCCATAAAAATATACTAAAAACATATTTTTTTATTTTGTTAGGCTTTAAAATAAGTAATTTGCAAACAAAACAAGTTTACTAGAAAGGAAAACTTCAGCAGAAGGACTTAAAGAATTTATTAATAAATGTTTGGTTCAAATTTAAGTAATTGGATTTCATCTTTAGTTACAAAATGTTATTTTTCACAAAAATAACTTTTACTTTTCACAAAACGGTCCCCAAGTAATAAAAAACCTGCATCAACCCTTGATATGCAAACTTAGGAAAAATAAATAATGCTTCATATTTTTTCATTTTTTTTAATAACATAGTTCAGTTTGTGAAATTCTAAATGAAAAAAATAAAACCTCCTAAACAAGTAAAGGGGAGAGCAATTTACAAAATAACTGACATATAAGTTCTTTAAAAGATATTATACTTAAATACATTTAAAAAATTTCTATGCATATTTTGAAAATACATTTTTTATTTTATTTGGCGAAAAAAATCAAGTGTGGGTATTTCATTAGCAATAACATTTATGCAAGAAACCATGAATAAAATTATATATCTACACTAAATGAAAAATAAATGAAAAAAACATTCAATAATGCTTATAGAAAATAAAACATACAAAAACTGAATTAAGGGGATGAAAACAGTTGTGAAATCAGATGTAAAACACCTGACATTAAAGTATTTTTTCTCACGAACTACTGAAGGGATTTAAATACTGTTTTTTTAAGAGTTTTGTCAGTAGTTATGATCGTTCGGCAAGGAATAAAAATTAAAAATACAATAGTTACACAATTTTGCAGAAAATAATTTACAAACAAACAAAATTTAAGTTTTTCTATTTTTTAATTAACTGATACATATTTTATTGCTACTTCTTGTCAAATGATAAATTTATAGTTTAAGTTCTGTTAAAACTATTAAAAAAAAAGATATTGAAATCCATTCAGTAGTTCCTGAGAAAAAGGTACATCAATGTCAGCTGCTTTACATATGAATATTTCCGTTTTCAAAATCATGTAATTATTGTATTTTTTTATATTTATTTATTCCTAGCTGAAAAATCAATTTATAGTTTAAGTACTGAGAAAACTGTAAAAAAAAGTATCGACATCCCTTGAATAGTTTGAGAAAATGGTACATCAATGTCACCTGTTTTGCAAATATTGCCGTCCCCTTAATTCCACTTCTTGCAGACTTTAATTCGAACTCATGTACTTTCCCTTTGACCATTTTCGATAACAAAATCAGTCGCTTGACAGTGAAATTTAAAGCCATTGTTGAATAAGTGTGTCAAATTCACTGCCTCAACTGTGTCATCGTAGATGTACACATTCTGTTTTTATTTATTTTGAGGATAAACCAGTTTAGTTTTTGTATTGAAAAATGCAAATTAATAGCTATTTCTCTGTATTTATCTCACAATTTTAAAGAAATAAATATTTGGTACCTTACCTTCTCTCTACAGAATAACATGCATTGAAATATTTACAAAATTATGGGATTCCACTATCAAAAAGTGTGTGCATTAAACAAGACTATCTAAAAACAGGTAGGTGATAAAGAGGCAGTGTAAAAGATTGTGACAAGAGAAATTGACTACTAGAAAGGAATCTATTAAAAACAGCATGTGATTCAAAGGCTCCAATACATTAGAGACTGCACAAATGTTTATTTACAACTGTTCAAAAGAATTTACACGGATTGAATGGGGAAAAAAAATAGTTGGCTGTCAGAATAATTGGAGCATATTTTGATGAATTTCTTTGATAATTTCAAGGCTTCATCTATCTTTTATGGATTTTTTTACATGATGCAACTGTTATTTATATCTGTTCATTTGTTGACTAAATAAACAGTAATATGTCCTTCAAACTTTCTTTATTACTGGCTTACACTGTTTGGCAACAGATTTTGTATAGCAAAAATTATCAACAAGAAAGTACACAACTATCTTTTAATTACATATCATAATGTTTTACTAATATGTTGATGTTATTTTTATAATATTTAGAAGTTCTTTCCATTTACATTTTTAATAGAAAGATTCATATGTATGCATTTAATACTGCATTCTATTAACATAATGAAAACTATTATAATCAGCACACGCACAACACCAATATTTATTTACCATTTCTTCTGTAAATTAACCTTTTTTTAACTTCATGCTCATATACAAGCTTATATAGAGTCCATGTTGATTAATTTAGAAATTATGGTGCAAATAATAATTTAATGACTTTCTTTCCATTTAAGAGGACTTGCTGCCCTTTGCCCTTCATTTGGAGAAAAATGACGAAAATTTTAATTTTCCAATTTTCTTTTATTATAATGTACATTACAATACATACCTAGTACATTCAGGCAAAGTTACACAAAGTTGGAATAATTATAAATATGTGAAAAAAAAAGCTTTCTAAGACTCTATTTCCGATTAAATGATTCAGAGTTACAATCTTCAAATTCCTTTCTCTAAGTGTATGATTTTCCAATATATCAGTATGTTTAAAGAACACAAGACTTCAATGTGTATTTCTCAATTTACTTGGTATAATTTATTGATGTTCCTTATGGTGTGTTCTATAAAATTAAGGATCGAATTTGCAAAAAAAAAAAAAATAAATAAAAATGGATGTCCTTTTTCCTCCATTTTTACATGTCATGACATGTTTTTTTCTCTTAAATTAGTTATCTTTTTGGAAATCTGGTCCTTCGGGTTATAGAGCACACTTCTAAGAAAAATATTAAAAAATGTTACAAAAATTCAAAATAGTAGAAGTGTGGTTTTAAAATTTATTAATTTTTTTTTCCAAATTTTACAATCAATTGTATTTTCTTTTGATTAAATCATTTTTTTTCATAAAACCATTTAACACTATTTCTACTAATGTCAAATGACACTTTTTAAGAGATTTAGATTTATAATTGTTTTATTTGTAATTCTTAGATTAAAACAACCACAAATCCTTTGTAACCTCTTCACAACTGAGCATTAATGTAATATGTAGTATGATCCAAAAGTTCGGGGACAAGGTGTAAAAAACCTTACCCTGAATAGTTCACAGCACCGAAGCACACCCATCTTCAAAGTAGTCACCTTGGGCGATGATACACTTCTGCCAGCGTTCGTATAACTTCTGGAAGCACTACTGGAAGCCATTTTCGCAACCTCCCGTAAGCTCTCCTGCGATGCTGCTTTCACCTCACCTGTAAATGTTTTTTCATTGATGGGAACAGATAAAAGTCACACGGAGCTAATAACCGGTGAATAGGGGGATATGGAAGCACATTAGTGCGAGTTTTGGCAAGGAACTCTTTTACCAATTGGGATCAATGTGCTGGTGCGTTGTCATGCAGAAGGTACCAGTCGCCTCTCTGCCAGAACTGAGACCATTTATGACGAATGGATTCCCTCAAACAACGTAAAATGCATAAATAATGCTCCTTGTTAACTGTTCAGCATTCGGGAATAAATTCTGAATGCACAATTCCTTGAGAATCAAGAAATACCTCCATCATTACTTTCCCTTTGCTCCAATCCTGCCGGAATTTTTTCGATCGCGCTGAGTCCAAAGTCTCCATTGGTGTTTTACCTAAGCGTTGACAGAATTTAATGTTGCAGTGCTGTTCAAGAAAAGCCATCTTTCTTACATCACGGAGCAAAAGTAACTAACTTTCGAAGATAACAGCTGCGTACGCAGGTCAGTCACATGACATAGGCTAAACCAACCTGGGCAGGTAGGGGAGGGTTGGGAGAATCCATTTCCAGCGGTTTAACTTTAGGTACTTGCTTTTGTCTTCAGGAATGGCCGCAGTCCCCGAATTTTTGAATCGTACAACGTATTACTAAATATTACTGAATTATTTTTTCTCAAATTTGACTTCAGAGCAAGAGTTTTAATTTAATTGCATTATTTCGAATATCACACATCAAAGCATATCATTTAGAGATCACAATTGCAATTATGTTAGTATAATTTTTAAAACAGGAGAAGAGGTTAAATACATTGAAAACTTATTTTTATACTTTTAGCTTTAAAAATTACAAGTAAAATACGCATAAATCAAAACTTTAAAAGGTGTCATTCGACACTGCTAGAAATAGTGTTAATAAAGTGCATCCTAAAAGTTTACAGACCTTTTTTTTTTATTTAAGAGCTAACTAAACGAGTAAGAAAGACTAAATAAATTATGCAAATATATAATGATGAAATTAAAATAGTAAAATATTCAAACAACTTTTAACAGTCATAGATTTAATATAAAAAATAAAAACAAAAAAATGCTGTCCCAAAAATATATAGACAATCGGTGTTAAAAGCTGATTTAAGTACTAATATCCAAAATTTGCATATTCAAAGGTCATTTATATGTGAAGCAATAGTTTCCCGAGATAAAAACAAATCTGTCTTTCCATTTTTGCCTGATTGCAAAGATGCCTCGCAATGTGCAGTTTCCCAAAAAAGAAAATTTTGCAAAGCTATTGTTTTAAGGCTCGTGGATGGAAAGTTGTGGACATTGCAAGGAAAATTGGATGCAGCAGGGTTGGTATCTACTGAATTCTGTCAAAAGGTGACAATTTTGAAACAAAATCTTGTTTTGGATGACCAAAGAAAACATCTAAATGGCAAAACAGACAGATTTTGAGATTAGTTTCAAACCAAAAACTGTCTGTACGGTCAGTTTCTAAAGAAGGAAGCATTTGAGTATCAAAATCCATGGCCTATCGACAGTTGTCGGCAAGTACATTTCTTGATTATTGCAAAATACGTCATTCGCCAAATTTTACAAGATGGCATAAAGACGTTCGTGTTCAGTGGTCCTAAAATCACATGAATTGGACAGAGAGAGTGTTAGTTCAGTGATAATTTAGATGGCCCCAATGGTATGATATTTGCAAGGAACCACAAACTCTTTTCAGCAGACAATAAGGAGGGGTGGGGGGTTCACTTATGGTGTGGGGAGCATTTTTTTTATAATGGAACAACCGATATTAATATTTTGAAAAGTTGTCAATGTTCCAAAGATTACCAGAAAATGCTTGAAGTACAGTTAATTCCATTTGGAAAGTTGCTAGATGGGGACAAACGGATATACCAGCAAGACAATTGTTCCATTCATGTGTCCAACTCTACAATGCAGTGGTTTAGACAAAACCAAGCAACTGTTATGGACTGGCCAGCCATAAGTCCTGACCTGAACCCAATAGAGAACCTCTGGAGAATATTAGCTAGAGACATATATGCTAATGGGTGTCAATTAGCAACAGTTCAAGATCTAAAGCTGCAAATTGAACAAAGTTGGTGTTCTTTAAAACCAAACTCTTATTTTGAGTATGCCTGATCGAGTTTTTGAAGTGATTAGAAAAAAGGGCTTAAAAACTTGAACATTAAAGAAAAAGAAGAGTTGTCTATAAACTTTTGGGACAGTAAAATTTAAGTTTAATTTTTCACACAAAGTCTATGATTGTGTAATATTATTTTTGCATAGTATTATTATTGTCTTGATATTATTTACAATTATAAATTGTTTTGAAATTGTTGCTCTTCTTTTTCAATTGTAAAATAAAAAAACCCTGTTGTCTATAAACTTTTGGGACTTACTGTAACATGCCAAAAATGTATAATAAAATCTCAAAATTAAAAAATAAAGAGTTTAAAGGGTTACAGGTCCTCTTAAATCATTCTTGCTGTTGTATTCCGATGATGAACTCAAATGTGCATATCTTAAATCTAATACACGGTTGCAACTGAAATCTGTAAAAAAAATTCCCTGTGTTTACTAGAGTATGCACAAATTAAGAAGAAATGCTTAGACTACAGTCAATTTCTCCTTACAGTTAAACAGACCAGCATTTATTAAATGAAAAACACTAAGAATCTTAAATTATCTACATTGTCCCTGTTTTTAGGTGACTTTTTTTTTTTTTTAATTCACTGTGTTTTCTAGTTTCTCCAGGTGTTGTAGCAACCCTGTTATATGAATGAAACAGAAAAATACATCATAATACAAACTACACGAATTTCTTTGTTTTATTCAATGTCTTCATATGGTTAATTCAATTACTTATTTTAACTGTTCCAAATCTATGCGGTTTCTAATACTAAAATTGTAAATATGTGATTCTTTCCCCTTTACTTGGTACTAGTTCATATTATCATCTTATATTCTGATTTTTAAAATCAAACTATATTAATTCGATTTTATGGGTGTCCCAAACAATCAGACATTATCTGTGACAGTGTCTTAGTTATTTGGTGCTATAAATGGGAAAAGAAAATTAAGCAGTCGGATTGCCCTAGATAATTCATGCAAAAGAATGGAAAATATGAGTGTCATGCTATAACTAACCAACATTTAAAAAATAACAGTTCTTTAACATGTAAAAGAAACACTAAAAATAGTATTGCAATAAATTCTTTGTTTAATGATAACACAATCTAAGCATTTCATGCTTAATATGAATATAGCGATTATATCAAAGATAGCAGACAAAATATTCACAGAGCTAACAGCTTCAAATAAAAAAAATTATGACTGTAAAATGATTTTATCATTTCATGTCTGATAACAATAATGTATCGCTGATATACAAAATAAGAAGAAAAAATACATGGCACATAGATTATCAATATTGTTTCTTTCTTTTCTTTCCTTTAAAAGCTTTTATTAATGATAATCAAGTCATGAAGTAAAAGATAATCAGGTAGACATTGAGAAAATAAGATAACTTTTTAATGTGCAGTTGTGAGAACAGCCAAAATGCAAAAAAGAGTTTTATGAAGAAAGAAACAGAAAATTTGATAGTAGGGGAATTTAGAGGACTCATTATTTATTTATTTTCACTACAAAGTAACAAATAGCATAGCTCTTTTTTATAAGAAATTTTAAACTTTGTGTACTTGGGAGGGAAAAGAAAGAAGAGAGTGTGGAAATTTCATGGGTTGGTTGGTTCGTTATTTGTTACAGCTGAATATCTGCCCAAGGGATATAGGCTGATGGGAGGAGTGCCCTCCGTGGGGGGTCTTTCTAAGGGATTTTAACCTGTATTTACACAAGGTTTGAAGAAAACCACAGGAAAATTCCAAATGATTAGGTTGATGAGCGCGATAGGGTTTGAACCCAGCACCTCCAGTCTACCAGCTTTGAGGGAAGAACCTCTCAGCTACTGAAATTTCATGGGAGTGGTTGATTTAAATTATTGATTAATTAATATTATTACATAAATTATGTAGGGCAGAAAACTATAAAAACTTTTTAACTTTGTGTGCTGGGATGGATTTTTTTATGGGGGAGGGAGAGATATAGTTCATTAATAATATGTTGTTATTACTATAGAGCAATGATTCTCAAACTTTTAAGCCTTGCTTCATTGCCCATGAAGAATTAATTACATGTGCCTGGCATCCCCTCACACTTTTTTTTTAGTAGTAAAAAATCATGAATAGAAAAATAGAAACAAAGAAACAACAAATATAAATGTATGCAAATAAACATAACTTGTATTACATTTATTTTATATTATATTATTTTACAGCAGGCATGTCAAAAACCTAAGTAATGAAAGCAAATGCATGACTGGCCCGCTGACAACTTATCTGTGGCCCGCGAAGCCTTTAGCATTTCACTTGTGTTTAATTAAGTTACTAGAGTTGTTTCAGGTGTTAGTTAATTCAGAATGCTACCACTATTTTTGAATAGTAATATTGTCTTATTTATTCTGTCATTAAACAAGGGAAATATTTCTCTTCTGAAATGAAAAAATCCAGCACAAAAATATTGTGGATACAAAGATAATCTGATGAACATACTGCAGCATGGAATCTCAAGCCTGAAAATTTAAAGAATTGTAAAATTTTTACAGCATTTTACATATAATTTTTTTTTGCTTTATGTCGAAACTAATACTTTATTTTACTAATCTCTTTGATTTTACATCATTTTCAAAATAAAATGTTGTATTTGTTAAATACTAAGAAATTATTAAAATTAATAAAATTCGGCGCTAATTAAGAACAGTTTAAAAAAATCGAAATATAAAATTAAACAGCATTAAATGAGTCGCTTTGAAAGTGACACAAATTACCACTTTTGTGCTTGACATAAAACACCGAATATGCAATTCAGGTACTTCACTTGGGCTTCAGTGGAACATACGGATATTGAATTTAAGCTATTTAATTGCTTTCATTACTTAGGTTAGTAAGGTACTACTTAGGTTATGTCATCGATAAAGAATCCTGCATGATCTTTCTTTCATATATTATTGATATACACATATTTTATTGATGATTTTATTACATCCCAGGATTTATATAAAAAAAATATAGGTTAAAGCTCTTTACCACTATGAATAAATATGATTAATTGATGATGAACATCACATATTTTTCTAAAGATGATTTACAATGCAATTATATTCAAATGAAAACTGGAATTTTATGTTTGATACGTAGACACTGTTGGAGTTTGTAAAGAATGTAACATTAATAGTGCTACAGCACAAAGTATAAAGAAAACTCATAAAATTTTGGCTAAACAACGGGAAGATAAACTGTCAGAATTGAAACTGATACTTCTTAAAAGAGAATCAGAATGCTTTCACTAAGCCTATTGAAGAAATTAAATTTGTTTTAACAAATTAATTATTGTAGTTTTTACATTACATATCCTCTCAATAATTACAGGTCGATTGCACTCTCTAGCTGCCTTTGCAAACTTGTTGAAAAAATGGTAAATTGCTGCCTCGTGTATATTTTAGAACCTAGCAATTGTTTTGCCACATTTCAAAGTGGATTTCGACATGGTAGGTCTACTATCAATAATGTAATCCATTTGGAAAATCACATACAGACAGCCTTTCTAAAACACAGCCATTTGGTCTCAGCATTTTTTGACATGGCGAAAGCTTATGACAGAACATGGCGTTATGGGATTCTTCGCAATCTTTTAAACCTTGACTTTTGTGGGAACCTTCCAATTTTTATTAAAAACTTTCTTGCCATTTGACGATTTCAAGTTCGAAATGGGGAAATTCTATCTAGTTTCTATGTACAAGAAGATGTCCTGAGTGTCACCCTCTTTGCTACTAAAATAAATGATATCCTTAAACAACTCCCTCCTTCTGTGAAGGGAGATCTCTATGTTGACGATTTCCGTATTATGTGTATGGAACAAGATATTCGTTTTATTGAGAGACAACTGCAAATTGCAATAAAAAGTATTCTTAGCTGGACTGACAAAAATGGTTCCTTAATTTCTCATGGCAAAACCTCTTGTGTGCATTTCTGTAGATGAAGGGGTCTGGATCCAGATCTTGAAATTTTTATCAGTTCATCTCAAATTCCTGTTGTGAACAATGTTCGTTATCTTGGCTTACATTTTGACAATAAACTTACTTTTTTACCACATGTTTTACAATTATGGACAAAATGTGAAAAATTCCTTAATTTACTTACAATACTTTCAAATACTTCTTGGGGAGCTGACCGCACTTCTCTCCTTAAAATCTATAGAGCTGTGATCCGTACTAAAATCGACTATGCCTGCCAGGTCTATGGTTCTGCCAACAAATCTGTTCCTAAAAAACTTGACTGTGCACCATAGCGCACTGTGTGTCTCCTTTGGTGCATTTTGTACTTCTCCAATTTTAAGTCTTTATGTTGACTGTAATGAACCAGCATTACACAATACTCGTGAGAAACTTTCATTAGAATTGTATTACAGTGTCCTTTCTCATCCTGGCCATCCTCTTCACACCTTTATTTTAAATACCGACAATGATATTCTTTATCAGCATCGACCATCTTGCATCTCATCTTTTGGAGTCAGAATAAGAAACATTATTAATAATGGCCCTCTGATTAATATCAAGGTGAGTCTATGTCCCCTCCCTCCATGGAATCCTCCTAATATTACCTATCTACATCCTTTTAAAGGTTATGACAAAAACAACTTGGCTCCTGCTGTTTTCCAATAATTATTTGCTGCACATCATGTGAAATTTAATAATTATACTGATGTTTATACAGATGGTTCCAAGAGTGGGGATATTGTTGGTTGCAGGATTTTTATTGATAACACTAGTTTGAGTTATCGGCTTCACGCTTCAATTTCTGTCTTTACGGCTGAGTTGATTGCGTTAGAGAGAGCCATGTTGCACATATCTCATCATCATAACACATCCTTCATCATATATACTGACTCAAATAGTTCTATTGATGCAATAAAATCTTTTAAAAAGCATCCTTATATCTCAGCCATCCTGGATTTTTATAATAAATTGACTAGATGTGATTATATTTTATTTTGCTGGGTACCTGGACACATGGGTATTCCTGGAAATGAAAAAGCAGATGAGGCGGCAAAACTTGCTTTTAATCCGTTATCCCATAAAATTCCGTTCTCAGATGTTACACTACTTATTAAACATTTTATTCATAATAAATGGCAAGAAAGTTGGGATTTAGAATACAATAATAAGCTGCACCATATCAAACCTACAATCATGACCTGGCCTCCGAGTTATCCAAGGAAAACAGATGTTCTTCTGATTCGTCTGAGAATTGGACATTCAAGGATCACTCATAAACATCTCTTACTTCGGAAGGGTGTACCCATGTGTCCACATTGTCATTTTGATTGCCTGACCATTTACCATGTTTTAACTGACTGTCCAGTACTCCGGCACTTATATAGAATTTATTTTAATTCATCATCACCAATCTTGACAAACCTCATTGGGGAAACACTTCATGGGGCACTTTCATTTTTTAAAACATGCTGGCTTTTATTTTGAAATATAGTTTCTTTATATCCTTCATGTTTTATCTATAACAATGTTAGTTTGTACTTGTTTAACTTGACATAGTATTTCTTAGTGTATTTATTTTATACTTCACTTTTTTAAGAATTCTTAATATTTGTTTTATACACTGTATGACTATATAGATAATTGTTTTTGTTAGCATTACATTTTGTGGATTTTTTAATATATATTTTCTTTGGCACAGCTTGTCCCCAATGGGACCTTGTGATATTAAACACTACACAACCAACCATTACATATCCCACGAGTGGGCTGAGTTGATTGCGATAGAGAGAGCCATGTTGCACATATCTCATCATCATAACACATCCTTCATCATATATACTGACTCAAATAGTTCTATTGATGCAATAAAATCTTTTAAAAAGCCTCCTTATGCCTCAGCCATCCTGGATTTTTATAATAAATTGACTAGATGTGGTTTCTACAAAATTGAAGAAATTATGTCAAGGCATCAGTTAAATTTTTTTGAAAATACTATAAGCATAAGTGCCATTGCTAGAAAGATTCATATATAGCCAGATAATTCTACAAAATTGATCATTTCTACAAAATTGAAGAAATGATGTCTTGAGCATCAGTTAAATTTTTTTTTAAATACTACAAGCATAAGTGCCATTGCTAGAAAGATTTATATATAGCTAGATAAATATATGTAAAAGCCGGAAATGTGCTTAAAAACTTATAGTGCTTAAATGTATATTCGTATGCACATGGTTAATCATCGTCAATCTAAAAAATATCTTGGAAATATGGGTAATGAAGATAAACAGATCTACTAGCTTACACAGATATTTGACGGTTTTCCATGATAAAGTTTTAACTGTTTATTTCGAACTATTAAACAAGGTTAAAATTTTCATTTTAAATTGACAAAGTATGAATGAGGATTATTAAAAGACCACAAATAGACAAAGTACTTTGAGTTTTCATTTGGAATTACAAAGAACCTGAGTAAACATTAACTTCAAGGCAAATTTCATATAATGCTATCTTATTATTAGATAGTATTTTCATTTTTAATTAGAATTTATTACTTTGATAAAACAATTTTAAAAAATAAAATGTTTTACATTTTACATAATGTTGCCAGACATTATTACAAAAATCATCGGAGTGGAAATTTTTATAATATACTAAAAATATATTTAAAAATGAATTCAAAAGAAGGTTTTTTAATTTCAAGAAATAGGAAAATCAGTTTAATCTATTTACTTCACCTTTAATGATTGATGTTGAAATTATTCTTCAGAATTGATTACTGCAGTTATTAAAATTTTCAGTGATTCCATACTAGAGAGAAAATATATGGATATGACGTTTAAAAATCTCTGTAACTAATCATCAATTGACCAATAGAATTGCATAGTGTTGCAATTAGGCATATTTTAGCTATGTTTGGTAGTGCACTTTTATACGACATCTTTGCGTAGCTGCCAACCTTTTGTTATTTTTCAAATCAAACATAATTTGAACCAGACAATGTACTTAATAAATGAAAACAAATAAGTAGTGCACAGACACACGACACATTTTATTAAATAAATTTTCTGATTCAAAATGTTTATTTTTATTTTGGTAGCTTGAAGAAAACACAGAAGATCGACAGCTAAAGCTATGCTTTGCCAGATCAAGAATAAGACATCTGTGTACAAGCAATTTTTAAAATAAATAAAATTTAGAAAATTCAATTAAATTTTATAGATTTGGTTGATAAAAAGTAATTTCGAGTATTTTTTCGAAAAACAAAATAAAATAAAATAAACTATGTATAATAATAACTTTGGAACTTTGTGTCAATATTTCTTTAACATGGCTGTGTTTTGTAAGTACAAATTTTATTCTGTGCATTGGTAATAATCTTATCTATTTCTTTATGTGGCCTGCGGCTTTGTATATAATGCTTAATTTGGCCAGTGGCGGTAAATGAGTTTGACATGCCTGCTTTAGAGGTAGCAAGTTTCTTAAAGTGAAAAAATGTGCTAGTTTTATCCTTGCTTATATACATATATATTGAATAGTTGGTATTACTTTCCTGAGAAGAGTCATAAATCATCTTCAACATCTGGTGTGTTTTATATTTTGCTTTTAAAACAGCCAGTAATGTAGAACCTTTCTCACTAACTCATTTAGTTCTGCTGCACTGTATGTTTGTTGTCGAAGGCTCATCAAGTAACCCCTAGAACATCTTTGAATATCCTACTCACTTTGAGGAACAATGCTATAGAGTAATCAATACAGCAGAAAATTTTGAAATGTTAAAAAGTTATATTCATTTTAAACTTTGTGTGTTAGATGGGGAAGGCAAATGGGTTAAAAAGAAAATTTCAGGAAGGAAATGTAGATGAAATTTTAAAAGATGGCATCTGCTGCAGTGAAGAAACTCCTGATGTTTTCAGCTTTTATCCTTTTGGAATAAAACCTTCATTCATCATTGCATATTCAAAAATTTTAATAATACATTAAACATTGACTAAATAGTAGAATAAAGAATTTTGATTCAAAATATGAATTTTCATTATATTATGAGTATTTCACAGTATTTTGATACTTTTATGAAACAGAACACAAAATTATTTGATAAAATACAGTTGTTGTAAACCTTTTTTTTTTTATCTCTAAGGAAGGCATATGAGAAAAAAAAAACCCTACTATTTCTGAGAATAAAAATTTCAAATGAATTCAAAATAAGAAATAACTGATCATTCCTTTTCTTTAATTTTTTCCAAATTCACAAATTGCTTTGGGTAGGCAAAAAAAAAAAAAAAAAAAAAAATGGATGACACATTTTAAATTCAACCCCCTCATGACTTCATGTGTAATATACATTTATGGTCCCTTCTACACAAATGCACATCAAAAAATAAAACAATGTGTTATTTGCTCTTACAAGTTGAAGGATTTTGTAGCCTAACATCGGAAATAAATTCATGAAAAATCCATTCTTACATAGATTTTTCTGTTGTTTTCCAAATAAAACACATATATAATAAGTTGTTATTGAACAAAATTTGCATTCTATTGAAAAGTTTTAAAATATTTAAGTATTAATTTTATATATTACATTTATTGCCTGTGATTCTAAAAAATAAAAGAAATTACTTACTTGGGTCTTTTATACAATGCTTATCTACTATAGAAAGAAAATTACTAAAATATATTAGAAAAAATTAAAATTTTAAAAATTTTAATTACAAATTTGGGTATTAAAACTATCTATTCTTTATTAATCTATGCATGAAACCAAGTCATTTCCAAAAATACAACTTTTATTTTTGCTTGTTTCACATAGCACTTCTGGAGCTGTTTACTTTAAAAATACACACGAGGTGCCAACTAAAGTCCTGTCCACCAAATGCTTAATCTTTTGGCCTTTAACACATTACCAAAGCTTTTAGTCTTTAACACATTATCCTTTCATGTGATGTGCATATTTGCCCGATACGGCAATCTTTGTGATGATCACAAGCCAGCCAATTGCAATCAAAGAGCCCAGTGAACGTGTACTACAAAGCTATAGGTGAAAGGAGAGATAAATTTCCAAGAAACTTAACAGAGCCTGTTGTTAAGTACATTGTCATTCTTACAGTGGGGGTGGAGCTGACTAACACCTGAAAGGGTCAGAAGAAGGAAAGATTTAGTTAGTTGTTTTTTCTTCAGATTTACTTCTTTTAGACTTCTTTTCTTAGTACAATACTCAGTTTGTTCCTCAGTGGCAGAAACACTGCGACACAGCAACGTAGTCGCGGGCAAAGAAAATCTCTTGCGGACAATTTTTGTCTGCACTAATGAAATTAATTTAAAAAACTGTGTGCAACTTGCGAATTTCGGCAAAGGATCGCGGTAAAAACATGCTATTTTCGGCAAAAAATTGCGGCAAAAACATGTGAATTTTGGCAGGGGATCACGTTAAAAACATGTAATTTCTTAAAAAGATCACGGTAAAGACACGCGAATTTCGGCAAAAGATTGTGGTAAAAATACACTATTCTCATCAAAAGATCGCGGTAAAAACACACGATTTTTGTCGAAGGATCGTGGTAAAAACACGCAATTTTCGTCAAAGGATCACGGTAAAAATACTTGAATTTCGGCAAAGGATCGCGGTAAAAATACATCATTTCGTCAAAAAATCGCAGTAAAAACACATGAATTTCGCCAAAAGGTCGCGGTAAAAACACGCGATTTTCGTCAACAGATCGCAGTAAAGACACGCGAATTGTCAAAAAATCACAGTCAAAACATGCTATTTTCGTCAAAAGATCGTGGTAAAAACATGCAAATTTCGTCAAAAGATCGCAGTAAAAACATGTGAATTTCGGCAAAGGAACGTGGTAAAAGCACGCAAATTTCGTCAGAAGATTGCAGTAAAAAAAAAAGTGATTTTCATCAAACGATTTTTGAAAAAATAATAGTGAATATTGTCAAAATTTACTGCATAAAAAAACTGCTAAAATATTGAAACCTAGTTCTTTTTACTAATGTCTAAAAATCATTGCAAAATGAGAAAAAATGCTAAAAATTGCATAAAAAATTCAAAGATAGATGGAAGAATTCCGGATTCCTTTTACTAATGTAGAAAATTCGCTGCAAAAAAAAAAAAAAAAAAAAAAAACTAGTCCAAAAGTGGGCTTTGAGGCTAACTTCAGACTCTTCCTGCCGAATCTTGCAGCTCTGTACTCAGCTCGAACTGAAAACAGTGTTAACCCGATCTGCATCTGGAGCACCAGGTCAGGACGAAGTTTCCCTTTACCAACCACACTGTTCTTGCCAATTACATTCCACGGGCATGTAATTGGCCGTGTTAAGAAGGCACGGGCGGCCTTCTTAACACGTGCAACAATAGCGTCATGCCTTTTTAGCACTTTCCAACCTAGTTGAAAAGTGCTTATGACTTCGGTTTGTCTGGCCGTCTGCCGTCTGGCCGTCTGGCCGTCTGCCGTCTGCCGTCTGTCCGTGCTCTAACTCCCGTAAATATGCTCGGATTGCTCTGCAATTTTTATATGTTATTGTCGTTATCTATAGCATGTTCCCTATTTCAACGGAAGTGTGTAGCACTTATAGTTTTTTTACAGGGACACTCAAAAGAATTCCGTTACATTGCGGTCTATGGGGAAAAATCATTTGCTGTTTATTTAAATAATGTTTCACTATTTTAAACGCATTGAAATTTATATATATCACTAAGGTGCGTTAGAAGAAGCTTAATATGGAACAGGGTGTGCATAGTACTTATAGTTACTTTACAGGGACAGTAAAAATAATTCCGTTACATTACGTCTATGGAGAAAAATCGTCTGCGGTTTATTTAAATAATGTTTCACTATTTTAAACGCATTGAAATTTATATAGATCACTAAGGTGCATTACAAGAGACTTACTACGGAATATTGTGTGTATAGCAGTCATCGTTCATTTACAGGGACACGCAAAAGAATTATCTACTGTCTGTTAACAATAATTCCTGGAAGTGCGTTTTAAGTTACTGAACGCGATTTTAATGTTAACTTGCTTTTTGTCTATTACGTGGTGTGTATAAATTCTGTAGATCCTATATAGGGCAGCACAAAAGTTCGCGAACACATTTCTGTTTATTGACAAACTCCAGACTGAGAATTTTAAAATGTGCTACGCGTTTCCTAACTGAACTAAAATTTAGCATCCTATGTAGTATATATACAATTATATAGATCCTATACAGGGCTGAATAAAAGTATTCGGATATTTTTCCGAATATTGTATATGTTGGAAATTCCTGAAATTATGTTTTTAAATATGTTATGCGTTTTCCAAATTGTTTACTTAGAAGTTATCTTTTAGCTTATTAAACGGTATGATTTGTAAAATTATTTTGGAAGCGTTGGAAAGTGCTACATAATCTATGCTTGACCCATGATTTTTCGTTCTTGTTTTATATAATGTGCTATGCGTCATACAGTGGTCGAGAACGTGTGGTAGTGTTTCAACATCTTTACACCTCCGGCAAATCTTGTTCACCGGGCCGGGCTTAGCACGACTGGGTTTATTGTACCCATTTAAGCCAAACATCCCCAGCCGTGCACGATGAATGAATCGCCAACCCTTAAAACGTGTATAAGATCTATCAGTAAAGAAATGGCAACTTTCTTTAGCCGCAGCGATATAAGTCTTTGTCTTTCCTTGATGGGGATGAGCTCTTAGGGTGGCGGTATGTCATTTTCTAAAAATATTATGTAAACTGTAGAAAATACGGTTCCGTTTACCAATTGTCTCTTCCCCTGCTTCAATCTCTACTTCATTATTCTCTCCAATCCTCCATTTTATTTTCAGATGGTCCGTAGCCATCCTGGTGCGCATCTACTGTGAAGTATACCGGTTACTGCTCTGCTCCTCTGGTCTTTTTATACTGTTGAGGAAGTCTTCGGAGTTTTGCACCCTGGTGGACCTGTATCTGAAATCGGCATCCTCTCTAAGCTCTGCCCACGCCACATCATGTATAATCGGGTCCTTAGAGGTTAGCAACTTGAATCCTCCATCAATCTTAGATATATCCGAATCCTCCGCAGCCAACGGTACCCCAAACAATCCATCCTCTCATGCTCCAAAGAGGTACTCGTTGGCTGCATTCGGCGGGAGGCCAAGCGTTCGCTTAATCATCGGTTTAATATGGTCATCGATCTTGTGCCACTCTGTCTTGGTGAGCTGATCAGTCCTCATTAAGAATAGGACAGAAGGATAGAAAAATGTCTTTAGACAATCTATCCTCTGCCATGGACCAAGCATTGAAGTCATTATTTTCTGGGCCCGCTGCTTAAGATATATTCAACGGTGACGGTGTCCCATGGAATAAATGCACCGTGCCATAGAATTAAAATTGCCACATGGACACATCATTTTTATGTTTTTAAACCCGTTCTAATTGTAATTGACATTAAGCCACACTTTGTAACATTGTACCATAGGGATCTGTTCTTATCAGCTTAATATCTGATACGGGGAGCATTGCTCTCCTTCGATATTAAACTAATTTTTGAACAGAGGTTTGCAGTCCGGAATTTATTCTGCCCGAGCAACGGGTCGACCCGATATCACACTGCATTCGGGATTTTTCGGCCCACAAAATAAGAAAAGACAATCATTCAAAAAAGAATTGTTGTTCACTTCACATATAAAGCTGATAAGAACAGATAAATATTTTAACTGATACTGAAAAACATCACGACTGCCTTACCACACACAGAACTGCATCTGCAGAAAAAATTCATTGTGCATTCGTCCTGACCTGGTGCTCCAAAAGAAGAAGGAAATTCTTATTATAGATGTTACAGTCCCCTTCGACAATGGCTTAGAGGCCTTTGAAGAAGCAAGGAAGAAGAAATTAGTGAAATACAACAATTTTGCAAATGAGCTCTCTACTGATGGTTGTGTGGCTAATGTTTTTGCTGTTGTCGTTGGGGCCCTGGGATCTTGGGACCCGGCAAATGACCAACTTATGAAGAAGATCTGCGCCAGAAGTTACTCCCGGCTTATGAAAAAGATCATTGTAAGTGAGACAATCGCCTACAGCCGGGATGTGTATGCTGAGCATGTTGGTCGGACATTTTTCTCCAGAAGGAATTTCTGTAGCTGCATCAGGGGAGGAAAAATTCCCCCCCCCCCCTTAAGCTCATCCTTCCCATTTTAGAAATCCCACAAGAAGTGAGATGATGAAGCGATGTGTAACATAAAAAGTTATAAGCAAAATTAATGAGAATGCATCAAGCTTACCCTATTTTAAATAAAATGATGAGAAATTCCTAGTTTAGTGTATTATACATTCATTAAAATTACACGCAAAATTTGCAGACAGATTATGAAATTTTAAAAGCTTGTCGCAGACAGCTACAGAACTTTCTGCCACTGGGGTTTGTTCATGCTTTCAGAAAGGTCGCTAAATTAAGATATGGATTATTTATGAGTCATTAACCCTTTTAGTGCCATACATAGTTTACCAATATATGCAAAAAATGCCAGTAAAAAAGTGCATTTTTATAGATCATTTATATGAACAAGAGAAATATTCACCATTTCCATTACAATACACCAATATTCATAATTTTTTCAACATTCTCTTCAGAAGATTTTATACTATGATAATAAAAACACAGAGTGAGAGGAGCACGACTGTGCTCCTTGGCACTAAAAGGGTTAAAACGAGCAAGAAAAAGCATTGTGAGCATGGGAAAACGGTTGGGACCTCACCCATGTGGTCGCTAAATTGTGAGTCTACTGTACACGATTAAATTACAAAATTAGGAAAAAACTGACAATGGTGGGAGAGGAGGGGTGGAAGGGGCATAATTATTTTAACTGACAACTAAAAATTTTTGTTGGCTACCAGATCTTTTCCTCACTTGTAGAGCCCTGCCCATCTCATACCATTTTTGGAACACTAGCTCTGCAGTTTGCTGATAGGAGGCACAGTAAAAGGTCTTATCATATAGCACTACCATACTTAAACATTTTGTTTATGATTATAGCTGTCATCATTCTCAAGTTGGAGGAGGTGAACAGGACTTTAGTGGGCATCTGTATATATGTTAAATTTTAAAAAATTCACACATTTCAAAAGTAAAGTTAATTGGAACAGTGAAAAGCTTATGAATAAAATATTTTTTAAATATACAATACATTAAGATGTTAATTTTTTAAATAAATTTCATAAAACTGGACATTTAAAAGTAAAATGAAAGATCATTTCTTGTAAAAGTAATTTTAAAAATATTTCTTGCATCAAACCGTGGTTGAGTGGCTCATTTCTAATTTTATTGAGTGTAAAAATATAAGTGACAAATGAAGAAAAACATTATCCACAGAATAGTGTGTGTATGTGCGTGTGAGCTACAAAATAATATTTTGAACTAAATGACAGAAAAAAGTAATAACAACATTTGCACTAATCATCACATTCTTGCTGGAACTCGTATGATACATGATAGCTCTGACTATCTAGATTATGTCATATATTAACATATGTTATCAGCAGTATACGGAGGGAATAAAATTCTAGCATATGGTAACCTCTAAGGATTTTGGTAGATCTAGATGAAATACTTGATTATAACTTAATTTTCTGTAGTATAGAATTTCGAATTTCTAAACTTCCAGAAATATTGCATGGGCTTCTTTTCCTGTTTCGACTGTTTGCTAATTAATCCAAATCCCCATTGGAAAAAAAATCATAAAACCTGTTTCAGTGTATGTGTTATTTACAGTAATATCTATCCTTACTTTCTTTCAAAGCTCATAAATGTAAATAAATATGAATAGACAATGGGACACGATCACAAATAAAATTATGGTTGTTAAAAAGGCTGACCGCTGTTTCAGAGCTTTTACAGCTCCATGATCAGTGCAATGGTTAAAAATACTAAAAGCAAATGCATGAAAACAAAGCAGGGAGCAAGTAATGCAGCCAACAGCCGAAAGTGAGAAAATAGCAGAGTCAATAATTCTTGGTAAGGATGGTGCAACCAAGGAGACGAATGAAAAGTCTGCACCAAGTTCATTCAGAGAGGTAGGAAAAGCATGAGCATGAAGGGGGGGGGGGGGCTGAATTAAAGAAAAGGAAAGACTTTGTAAACTCTGGGAGCATTTGATGAATCATATTTACTAAATTGTTAGAATTCTTCCAGGTGTGAAAATTTTTCTGAAAATCTAGATCATATATTGATGAGCATTTCTGAATTATTGAACTTCCAGAAAAGTTAAAATTGTGGTTACTAGACCAACAATGGTTAACAATAGCAGAATGTTAAACACTGTTTATACTCCCCCAAGTGGATCTTAAAAGGTCACTTGGTTTGGACTATATACATGTCATCACATTCACAGGATATTTTGTAAATCTCCCACTCTGAAACTCTGTCTATTCGATGTCTGAGATAAGGGGTATAAATCATTTTAAAATTGAATTTTATCAAGATTCGGAAAATTCCATGGTTAATTTTTTTTAAATATGATAGTTTAATTAAATTCCTATTAAGTACAGAGTTGATGCTGGAATGGATATGTTTAATGAGTTTATTATGAATTTAATCAATGATTTAATCTAGAAAACCATGATCAATAGCAACGGATTTAGTCTAATTCTGTTTTAAGTAAATTCTCAAAGAAGCAAATGTTTAAGGCACAACGAGCATATGTATTAAAAGCAGCCAACTTTTGATTAGGCAGATGAGAAGAAAGATGATGAGGGGTAAAGAAAGTGTGAATGGTTTATGATAAACAGTAGTGTGGAGAGAATTATTTTTATGGAAAATCATAACACCAGGAAAGGGATGTTGATTGTTATTTTTACTTTCAAAATAAATTGTATATGATCATCTAAGGAGTTCATGACAGAGGGAATATTAGGTAGATCCAGATCACTAGAATTCAGCAAGACAAAACAGCACCAACATAGTAGGTGCAAAATGGGAAAAATAACTTATTGAAGTAATGCATGTGAATGTCACTGATAATGGAGCTTGGGGGGCGGGCAAAGACAAACCATCAGTCACACAATAAAAATTATTATAGAAATTGAAAGTATTTTGTGATAACCAAGTTGCAGTAAGGTCTATTAGCTCATCAATTTCAAACTGTGATTAGTGGATTCTTGGAGGTATTTAAGACAATTTAGAGTGCCTTCAACAGGTACATTTGTGAAGAGAGATTTCACGTCGAATGAAACCATACTATGGTTTTGAGGTCTGCTTGGGAGAACATAAAAAATGGTAAAAAAGATGATGTTAAACATTTTGCTATTACTAACCATTGTTGGTCTAGTAACCACAATTTTAACTTTTTCAAAAATTCAGAAATGCTCATCAATATGACAGTGATTTTTTGAGAAGATTATATGGAAGAATTTTAACAGTTTAGTAAATGATTTATCAAGTATTCCCAGATCTTCCAAATTCTAGTTACCCTTTCTTTCCCTGTCCCCTCACCTACCTAATCTGACACTCTCCTTCATACTTATTATCTTGCTATCTCTCTCTAAATGAACACTGCCTCTTTATTGTTTTCCTTGGTTATGACAACCATACTGACAATTATTGATTTTGTTGTTTTCTCACTTTCTGCCATTTCGACCTTGACTGTGGGCTGCATTACTTGTTTCCTCCTTCATATTTTCATGCATTTGCTTTTAGTATTTTTAATCACTGCACTGATCATGGAGCTTTAAAAGTTCTGAAACAGCTGGTTGCCTTTTTAACAACCATAATTTTATTTGTATTCGTCACATTGTTTGTTCATATCGTAATATATCAGCTCAAAGTTCAAACCTATAATTTTAACTCGTAGTATAGGAGGACCTTTTTCATAATGTTAAAACTGGTTTACGATTTTGGACAAATCTAGTGGCCGGCATAGAATCATGGACAGAAAGATCTAGTGGACAACATTCATTGGCTGACAATGATCAAGCAAATGATTGATAGCATACGAACTGAGTAGAACAATGTTACATCAGCACCCTAATTTTAAAAAAAATTTTGAGGCCAGTTTCCACCTCCAAAGCTTATTTTGAAAAAAGTCTTTTTTTTTTCCCCCCTCCATGTTCATGATGTAAAACTGATTTTTTAAGAGCCAGTGTTCAAAGCAACTGGCTCATTAATATGACGAGTACAATGTAACAAGAGTGGAATACAAAATGTGGTATGTTTACATCCCCTGGAAGCAAAGTGCCCATAGTGAAGAGTCTGAAATGATATGCTTGCTCTGAAGGAGTTAAGCTTTCAATAAATTAAAGATTTTTTAAGAACTCCTAAATAAGAGCTAATTTAGAAGTGTACTTTATTTTGAATCTCATTGCATAATTTGACTGTATTTTCTTTCATATGAAGACAATTCTATAACTTATATGACATGTGTTTTGGTAATTTACTTATATTTTTATTTATTTATTTTGTGAATGAAAATGATATGTCAGCAAATCATAGTTCAAAATATAATATTTCTTATGACTTTACATAATGTTCAGACATAAAATTAAACAATCACTACAGAAATCAAACACATACAACTAATTTAAACTTAGAATTGCAAATATGATTAAAAAACTGTAAACAGCCACAAAAGAAATTAGAAAAACCCATTTAAAACATATTAAATTATAATATTAAATTGATATTAATTTTAAATAATGTATAGTTATTTAAATACGTATAGTAAATTTAGCAAAATATTCTTTAAAGAAAACTTTTTTTCATAAAATCTCCCAAATGTTCACAATGTTGCAAATGGGCGATTTTCAAATGAGGCATTTTTAATTTTCATATTAAATAATCCTGAGGGACTCAATGTTGGGTTTTTTTCCAAAGGGGGCATATATGTTAAGTATGTTACTGTAAGAATATTCCTTACATATTTTTTAAAATAAAATTTTATCGAAGATTAAACCTAGAAAATGGGATGTCCGAAATGACAAAGTGAAATTTCTTTATCAAATTTAACCTACTTCAAATTAAAAATAACTTTCAAAAACCTATGTATATATGTATGTACATAATATAATGTAATAAATCTATAAATATCTTCTTTTATTAGTTATTTCAAGTAACTTCATAGACCATGGCAGTTATAGAATATTTTTGTTTGTTTTGATAATGGCTCAGATTGATCTGAAACATATATAAACAGTCTAATAAAACCTATTTTACTGTTTGTATTTTTTAATTTTACACCTTTTAACAATTAAAAAGAAGTACATAATTACAAGGTGTTATGATTTGTTATATTTCTATAAATATCTTTAAAATTTATGGGTTTTTTAAGCGTATATTAGTTGTTTTGTTCAAGAGAAATGTCAGGTCTATTACTGTTTTGTCTGTTACCAATAAAAATAGTTGTCAAAATTACTCTGTATATTGCAGCACAAGCTTTAACGATTATTTTCATTATTCAGTAAGTAGTAAAAGTCATTTTGAAATCATAAAGGATAATATTAACAGTTTTGGTTTTTCATAAGTCAAATAATGAAATTTTAAAAACAAAATATATATTAAAATTCAACTCATTCCTTATTTTACATATATATATAGATAATAAATTTACTGAGAATTGATATTTTTAAAAAATGCTCACTTATGTAAATATTTTTTAAAATAACAGGCATAAATAACTAGGGAATTTTATATCTTTTAACATATTAAAAATTTCATTTCTCCAGTTTTTAATTTAGCAAACACAACCAGGAGAAATTGGATAGCCTAATTTTAACTTAAAGTTCAATTTGAATTATTATTATTATTTAAATGACAGTATGTAGATTTAACAATAGAGATAATTATCAACAAACACTGTAAAGTGTTTTTAAAGAGCAGATAACAAGACACAATGACAGTGTTTATAAAAATTCCTAACTTTATTTTAACACTTAATTTTTAATATTAGCCTTAAAAAGAAAGATATGAACATTTTAATATTGGTTTTTATTGCCTTATGCACATCATCATCGACACAATTTTTATTTTTAATGTTTTCAATAACAATCTTATTTCAATAATGACAGCAACTGTGTGCTATGCAAATTTCTTATCAGTCTTTCTTGATTTACATGAATAAATAGTCATACAGTCAACACTTGATTTGAACTAAGAGTATTTCCTTAATGAACAATATTTTCATATCACAAATGAAAGGATTAACAATGTTGCAATTTTTTAAAAATATGACCTTATCTAACAGCAAAATTTTCATAGAAGATTGTTTTACAGCAACAGTAATCAATAAAATATTAACAATAACAAACTCGTTGAAGAGAAGAACCCATGTTCTCATTTCTAGAAAACGCAATAAATAAATTTTAAATTCATCTAGACTTCACATAAACAAAACGAACATATATACTAACAATTTCTATCAATCATGATTTGAGTAATTTTTAAAAATGAAAAATGACTGAGAATATTTAAAGTGAACAACACTCACTATCACAACATATGTCCAACTTGTAAACAACTCATTGATTTAAACATAAATTTTGTTTTTGTTTCCTTCAAGCCTTTCATTTAAAAAAAGGAGAGGGTTCTATTAAGTTATTTATACTTTTTTTTATTAAATGTAAAATATTTCTTGGCTGTACAAAAATATAGCAATTAAAATGGAGCAAAATTTGCACCAAAATTACATTTACACAAAAAACTTAAATGAAGTTACTCCGAAAAAACATATTAGACATAAGAGTATTATTTTTGGCTTTGACCACATAGGAACAAGTATTAAGAGAGGAACAATTTCTTTAAATAACTTCAAACAAGTTATGAAACACATTTACTTTGCAGTTTTTTACAATAATGGTGACCGTGATTCTTCAGTAAAAATATACAAAGCTTCAATTGTTTTTCAGCAATCACAAGAAAATATTTTCTGCTTAGGCTTAATAATAGAGTACCTTTTGCTGAAAGAAATTTCCTTTACAGCAGAATTTCTATATCTAAGATGGATTTATACAAGATGTATTATTTACAGTGATTTTTCAGCAGATTTATCTGCTAGCTATGAGATGTAATCAGTTCAAAAGGACAATGCACCATGCAAAAAAATTCATCACATTTCCCAATACCATTGACTCAGTTTCTATTCACATTTTCATCATACTTGCGTACTTCGACCAGCATTTAAAATTGGTTTTGCCCATTCCACAAAGTCATCAATCAAAACTGGCCATGCTCCTAGAAATTAAATCACAAATATAGGAAATTGCATATACAAATTTTAATACTTTGATTTAATATTTTACAAATACATATACTTAAAACTAATGTAAAAAGTAATATCCATTCAATGATAGTATTACAGTTAAGACACAAAGTTATTTACTTATAAAGTATGCAATGTAACAGATAATGATTTAAAACTCTTTACTTATTAAATGGTCAGGCTAATTTGTATATAGTGTGCTAATTTGAGTATAAATTTCATTTTTTTTAAAGAAAACTTAACATTATTTTTTTTTACAATTATTCAATTTACTAGCTGGGCTTTGCCTATCAAACGGTTGTTTCAGAAGATAACATACAGCCTAAGGCCCCAAAAGAAAATTTTACAATGCTAACCAAAAAATAAAATACTTTTTCAAAAATAATGAAAATAAAATAAACTTTATTCATGAGCTCCAAACAAATTTTAACTAACCCCCCTCCCCTCCCCTCCCCAACAAAAAAAAAGTGATGCCAAAGGCAGGCATGAAAGTGGGAAATAGAAACCTCTTTTTTCCATCTATACAATGGTGCCAAACTCTTATAATTTATACACATTTTAACTGTTATTCATACAATAAAATGAAATAAAACTTTATATATGATTGTTATTTTCTTTCTGTAACTTAGAAAGTGTTAAAAACAAATTTAAACTAACAATAAATGTATAGGATCATTGAATCAACAAATAAAATTTAATACAGTTTGCTAAAGGTGTAAATCCAAATATGTCTGATTAACAGCGATTAATTTTCAAAAGAAATATTATTCTGGATGGTTTTGCTGTACAAGATTTTTCCCCTTCTTTCAAAAGAAAAAAAAATGTCATACTAAATATATACACACCAAATCGATCTTTGCTCCAGAAATACATCTTCAAAAATGCATCACTGAAATTACCCAAAAGTGTTGAATAAATAAGACAAATTATTCTATTACAAAAAGAACCTTATGGAAACTTCTTTTTTCTTTTTAAAGTCTAAAAAAAAAAAAAATTCACTCTGGAAAGACACTTTAAACTTCATTTAAAACACTCTTTAAACTTCATTTACATGACTTTCAGATGCTTATAATATAAGCTCACCTTTCATTTGACAACTCTTTTGCATAGCAATTCTGAAACAAACTACAAGGATTTAAGTAGGCAAAATGTCCGATTATTAAATTTTTCAGACCCCCCCCCTCCCCTCTATATGCTTCCAATATTTTCTTTGCATTTTTACATCAATCCAGAAAATGCCAAAAATTGCTTTACAAAAGGTGGAATTCCTCCTGTAGGAGGAACTCTTTCATGCCTGCAAAGGTCTTTTCTGATTTTAATCCCTTGTAAAAAATCCACAATATCTCACTAGAAACCCCTGTATCAGAAACCAGAATAGGATTTCCCATGTAAAATTTACTTTACTCAGATTTTCAACAGAGTCCACAAATCTGCCTGGGGAATTTCAAACGATCCTATACATCATCTCCCATATTCCATTTTGAAGTTACAGAGAAAACCATCACAATGGAATGAGCCAGGAAGTATACCTTTAATCCTACTGTGATACCCCACAAGCAGGACACAAATGATAGTGAAGCTAGAGATTACAGTAGAGTCCTGCATCGGTCGGATTACCCACTTTTACCTCGACCCGACCCGCCGCTAGTTGGGTCGGTGCTATATTTTTCCTTAGAGAAATGTCACTTAAAATAACTAATAAAAAATCAGCAATAGTTGTTTTATTCGTATAGTCTTCCATAATCGGGTTCATAGCCAATGTTGGTGACAAAATATATTAAATACATGTTTAATTATTTTTTAGTAGATTTGTTATGCTGAATTTCATGCTCCTACCTAAAACTACTGCTGAGATATGGCAAAAAGGCGAAATCCCCTAAAACTTTTGATACCCCATTTAACCCCTTTAGTAGTTGAATTTCTAAAATTGTTGAAATATGTGATTAACTAATTTTGTAGTAGATTTATTATCCTGATTTTCACGCTTCTACCTAACACTGCTGCTGAGATATGGCAGAATGACCTAAAATTTTCTACCCCCATCCTTTAACCCCTCCTTAGTGGTTGATTTTCTAAAATCGCTGGAATATGTGTTTAACTATTTTTTTAGTAGATTTGTTATCCAGAATTTCATGCTCTTACCAAAAACTGTTGTTGAGATATGGCGAAATGACCTAAAACTTTTCAAACCCCATTTAACCCCCTTAGCGGTGGATTTTCTAAAATCACTGAAATACGTGTTTAACAATTTCCTTAGTAGATTTATTATCCTGAATTTTACGCTCCTACCTAAAACTACTGCTAATATATGGCAAAAAGGTAAAATCACCTAAAACTTTTGACACCCCATTTAACCCCCTTAGTGGTTGAATTTCTAAAATCTCCAAAATATGTGTTTAACTACTTTTTAATAGATTTATTATCCAGAATTTCACACTCCTATCTAAAACTGCTGCTGAGATATGGCAAAAAGTCGAAATGACCTAAAACTTTCGACACCCCATGTAACCCTTTTAGGGTGTAAATTTTCAAAAATCCTTTCTTAGTGGGTGCCTACATTGTGCAAGGAACATGTCATCCAAATTTCTTTGTCCTAGGAGCAACAGTTGAGGCTCTGTGTTGATTATGAGTCAGTCAGGACATGTTCCTTTATAAGTATATATTGGTCAAACTAAAAGGAATCTCAAAACCTGTTTAAAAGAATGCTCCTGTTGTCTCTAACCAAACAATTTTTAAATCTTCTATTGCCGAGCATTCTTGGGATTCCAAACATATTAAAAATATCCATGCCATTGGAAATGATTTTAATTTGTGCTAATTTAACGTTGCACATTTATTTTTAATATAACGGCACAAAGTTTTAATCCACCTTTTAGATTCCAAACATAGTTTTTTCAAAATGCTAAAATTACCTTCAATGCCAATAACACCTCATAAATGGTCTTTCTTGAAAATTTGGCTATTTATCTAGTTGTGAGGTTATAGTTAATAATTTTTCTTTTATTCTTATTCTTGTATTTTATTTTTTATATTTGTATACAATTTTAATATCTTTTTTATTTATTTATTATTATTATATCTAATTTGCTTTTTAATTCTTTAATTAATATTTTTTATGTAATTTTTTTCATTCTTTTTTTATTATACACTGGTGTGAAAAAAATATGGACTAGATGGGTTTTTTTAATGTAACATCGTGCAAAAGTGTACCAAATCGACACAAATGATACCACAAGATCCTCAACATGTACAAATATGGAAAAAGGAACAGAACTTCAAAAAAAGGAAACCAAAAAATACAAAAGTAATAGGGGATATGATGACCCCTAGGTGCACTGCATGATTTGTATAGTCTTCTCATGCTGAGTACAAGGTTGTCAATGAACTGTTGAGGGATCGCGGCCCATTCCTCTTGTAGTGCCAATTGCAGTTCCAGAATTGCTGTTGATGACATGCTGCCAAATGTCTCCCAAGAATGTCCCTGTTTTTGTGCTCAGATGGATGTAGGTCTAGAAACCTTGCAGGCCAATCTATTCTCCAACATTTCTGTAACAGTCACTGTATGATGAAATGTAGTGTTGTTGTCCATGAAGAGGAACTGAGAATCCATAGCATCTCTAAAAAGACATACATAAAGAAGGAGAACCTCGGTATAATATCATACACCAGTGATTGAAGCTCTTTGGAAGATGTGGAGGTCAGTATGGCTACCAAGTATGATACTTTCCCAAATGAGAACTACATCTCCTCCAAACAAATCCCTTTTCGATGATGTTGGAGGGGTGGTTTCATAGCCCTTGCTCTCTCTCCATATGTCTATACATCCAGAATGGCTAGTCAGACTAAGGCAGCTGGTTCTCATCCATAAAAGGAGCATTCGGCCCCATTGCTGATCTGTCCAGTTCTTTGTTCCTTGCACCACAGAAAACGAAATCTCCAATGAGCAGCATTGATGGCACACACACCTTACTGGTCGTCATGCAAATAAACCACCTTTGGGAAACCTCTTGGTGGCGATGCATCGATGCATCACAAAAAATCAATTTAAATCACAAATCATCAAACTGGCTTCTTGATCTTTCATTTAGCAATGCATTGCAGCCCTACAATGCATCACACCAGATCGATGATGAGCGAAACAGGTGAGAAAGACTGTTTCCTTCTTTGATCTTCGAAGTAGATAAACAACACTTGTGGGAACGAAACCGGTGGGGAAGACCAGTTTGCTTACGATCTTTGAAGTGGATAAACAACGAACAAATGAAGCATCGTAAATAGTGAGATTGCATCATAGAATTTAGACATCAGGATTATCCAAAATTGATGCTGATTGTAAATCACCACATGCCGATTATAAGTCTGTTTTTCTAGCTGTACAATTGATCAGTGAGCACCACCACAATGTTAATTTGAGAAAATATGGCGATGTAAGTTGTAAAAAATATTTTTTTCCCCCAGAAATTAGTCATTTAGAATGCGTGCAATAAGTATTCAAAGCCAGCTGAATTTTAAACTTGGGGGACGGAGAGGAAGGAGAATCAGTTTGTGAATTATTTCACATTTGAATTAAGAGAGATGAGAATGCCAGGGAGGATTTGCCTTACCCCCTCCTTGTTACAATTTTTGTATTAATCTGAAATATATATTTTTTAAGCTAGAGCAGTTAGATACACTGCTCAAAACAATTAAAGGATATTTGAAGTTTTATATAAAATAAAGATATAAACGAAATTTTTTTTGCCGAAAATAGAAGAAGAGAATCACAAATGCAAATTTTTCTGGTTTTCAAACTGTGGAGTATGCAAATTTTGAGTTCGACGTCAAAAACGTCGCTTCAGTGGCAGCGAATGAAATTTGACTTTCAACTGGATAAAAGAGAATGAAGACAAGGATGATCGGCATTGAGTGATTGCTTTGTTTCGATGAGTACGATGTCTCAGCGAAGTCATTTGACAGATTCAGAAGCTTGAAGAATTGTTGGTAGGTTAGAAGGGGGCCAAACTCAAGCCGAAGTAGCGCAAGCCATTGGAGTGTCACAAAGTGTCATTTCCAGGATCTGGAACCGTTTTTTGGAGAGTGGATGTGCAGGCCGAAGACCAGGGCAAGGTCGTAGACGGGCAACAACGCCCAATGAAGATCGGTATTTAGCGTTAACAGCTCGGAGACACCGAAACATGAACGCTACTCTTCTCCAACAACACCTTCGCTCGGCTACAGGCATCACGATTTCAACTCAGACTGTCCGAAACCGGCTCCATGCTGTAGGTCTGTATGCTCGCCGACCGATGGTATGTGTTAGATTAACATCAAGGCATCATCGCGACCGCAGGGAGTGGGCAACCGAGCATGTCAACTGGAGGAGAAATGAATGGAGCAATATTCTGTTTTCTGACGAGTCCCGTTTTTCTGTGCATCCGGATAATAGGAGTATTTTCATCTGGAGGGACCGTGGCAGTAGGAATAATCCTGCGTTCATGCACGAAAGTGTCAGATTTGGCGGTGGAGGAGTGTTGGTGTATGGTGGCATCTCCATTGACGGGCGCACTGACCTCTACATCATTCGAGATGGAGCTCTGACTGGTCGCCGATATAGGGATGAGATCCTCAGACCTATTGTAGTCCCTTACGCTGCAGCAATCGGAGATAACTTCATTTTAATGGACGATAACTGCAAGCCACATCGTGCAAACCTGGTGGAGGATTTCCTTTTCGAGGAAGGAAACGTTTGAATGGAATGGCCAGCGTGTTCTCCAGACATGAATCCAATCGAGCACGTTTGGGACGCTCTAGGAAGACGAGTTTCTAGCCGCCAACAACCCCCACAAACTCTCCAAGAACTGGAAAGAGCTCTTCTGGAAGAGTGGGGCAGAATACCCCAACTCGTCATTAATAGCCTCATTGAGTCCATGCCTCAAAGGTGTTCAACGTTGCTGGCCGCCCGTGGAAACCATACCCCTACTGAAAATGATTTTCTTTGAAGAAAACACCTTTTCTTATTCTTTTTTTCTCATATGCACAAATTGTGTTTTTTTCCTTTTGTACACAAATGCGCAATAAAATGTATTTTTTTCTGCCAAACATGTGTAATTTATTCTCATATAACCTACTATGTCTGTCGACCATGTATCAATCAGCTAAAAAGTTTCCCAGATACAAAATCCACCTAAAACTGCAATATCCTTTAATTGTTTTGAGCAGTGTATTATGGGTTACAGTGTTTATCTTATTAGGTTTTCTTCAGGAACTATTTGGCCAGAATTGAAACTGCAATACAGTGAAACCTCCTTGAATGGTTACTTCTAAACAATGACAACCTCTGAATACCAGCCACATATTGATGGAACTAAACACGTTCCTCAGAATTAACGTTAGTACGAACCTCTAAATAAGGAATTCTGAACAACGGCCGCTCAAAAGTCACAAGAAAAAAAAAATTAACAGCTCCTGATACAATTTTATATTTATTTTCAAACCGAATTGTGAAGCAGAAAAAACAAAATTTACTTGATATGTAAGCAAAAAGTCACTCTCTTAAACACTTAATAACTTTCCAAAAACTATATACCAAAGCTTTGATGAACCTTCGTAAAATTCAAAATTTTGCATTAAATCATAATGATAATGAGTTGTATAACAAAACAACTCATATTGTTATTTCTTTGGAGAAAGATATTTGCAGCAAAAAAAAAAGTGCAAATCACTGATTTTTTTTTAATGTATTAAAACAATGAGGATTAATTAAAATAGGACTGTTTATTTCTATTTAAATTTATGTATTTTGATTTTTTTTTGAATGAAACCTCTGAATAACACCCACCTCTGAAGAATGGTCACTTTTCGCCGGTCCCACAGGTAACCGTTATTCAAGAGGTTACACTGTATAACTAAATATCAGAAATTAATATTTGGCTAGTACAGGTAGGCGGGCTACGCCCGCAGTTTAATGTATACGTTAATATTAAAGCTAACTGCATAAACTTTTGAGAGTGAAAAGTTAAGTGTAATATATTTCAATATCAGAAATTAAATTTTGGCTAGTATAGGAGGTGGGCTAAGCCCGCAAGTTGATAAAATCATTAATATTAAAAGAAAATTTCACAAAAATATGTGGGTAATTAATTAAGCATAATATATCTAAATATCATGCATTGAATTTTGCGACAGGCTTTGCCCACTGACAATAAGGTTTATAAATACGATCTTTAGGTTTTCTTTAGGAATCATTGGTCAGAATTGATAATATATCTAAATAATTTTAGTCAGTGCAGGCAAATGGGCTATGCCCACAAATTAATAAAAATGATAATATTAATGATAATTGCTTACAATTTTGAGGATGAATAGTTAAATGTAATACAGTAGACTCCCTTAAATCTGCATAGCTTAAAATCAGGGCTTGGAAGTAGCGCGCTACAAGTAGCAAAACTACAGTAGCCGCTACTTTTTCTAGCACTTTGTAGTGTAGTGTGCTACATTAAAAAAAGTGTAGTGTAGCGAGTAGCGGGTTACAAAATATCAGTAGTTTGTAGTGAGCATCGACACTACTTTTGACGGTACTTTAGGAGGGAGGAAAAAAGTGCCAATCTTCAAATCACATGATCATAACTCATTTCTTTTGTGCGAAATATGTTCTCTGCAACAATTTGCAAAGGTGAGCGACAAAACTCGGTTGCAGTGTCATAGATTTCTCCACAGACGACAGGCACGGTCACAAATTAGCTGCCATTTTCACAGTTTGGGTGTCAGAAACTTTGTGTATTGTCATTTAAATCCATAGAAATCTTCCCAATATAATGTATTTTTATACGACTATGATTGTTTTTAACAAAATATAGTCGTCTGGCTATGTTAAGTCTTTATCTGACTAATTTCTTCTCCCTTTTGCCTCCCACCTCCAGCAAGCAAAGAAATGTAAAATCTTTATTTAAAAAAATTAAAAAGAAAGAAAAATAAAAAGAATGGTTTCATCTAAGCATAAATCATCTAAATTACCCCTAACCTCTCAAATTCATGCTTCCTCCTAGTAGCATACGAAGGATTTTAAAATATTTTTAGATCTTTTATTTTTTTTCAAAAATAAAATCTTTCACTCTATTTATTGTTCTCTAATAACAATAAATAAAAATTATTTCCTTGTCCCCAAAATTTACGCTTCCCTTTTTACAACTCCTCCAGCATACAGTTTCAAATATTTAAAACTCTTTATTTAAAAAAAAAATTACCACATTCGTTTCTACTTAATAATAATAGATAAATAATCATCTAAATTGTCCCCTAACCTCCCACAATTTACTTTTCTCCTCCCCCCCCTTTCCTGAGCATACAAATAAATCTAAAATCTTTAAGTTATTTTTATTTTTATATAAAAAAAAAATCTTCTGCCCTAAATAGGGCTCTGTAGTGACGATAAATAATCAGTAATATAAATTAACCCCTTCCCCTAAAATCTGACCCACCTCTCCATATACAAAATTTAAAACTCTTCTTCTTTTAAGTTCCATATTCTTTGCTGTCTAGTAACATTAAATAAATAATCATCTAAAATATTCCTCTTCGAACAAAATTTTTGCTCGCTTCCTGCCAGTTTAAAATCGTTATATCTCTAATTAGAAATATATATATATATATTCGAAAAAGAACAGAAAAAGAACAAGCACAACATTTTATTATTAGAGAAAAGTGCACTAGGAAGGAATGATTTCTGCCTTCAAACAAACTAGTAGCTGAAAAGTAAAGCGTCAGCATGCCGTGATCTATTATTTGCTAGATTTACTGATAAACCGCAAAATACTCACTTATCAAAAAAATTAATTTTCTCACTAGCAACCCTCTTACTCATTATTAGATCTTGTGTTTTAATGTGGGGATTCTTCTATTGAGATTGATGTAATAAAATGGCAGATAAAAATAATATAGAACTGCCCTGGTTGGCAAGAAAGTGGTAATTATACTGTAACATGTAAACTTTGTCCAATTAATAAGAAGTTATTTGTATTAAAATCATCTGCTTACAACCTGAAGTTACACATAGAGGTGAGTTAGCATTTTCTTTATTAATAATAATTACTGGATTGCACCTCGCACCGAATATCTAAATCATTATTCATTAAAATTCATAAATCATTAAAAAGAGTATTTTCGAAATAAGATTCCTGGTTCAGAAAATATTCTTATCGAACTGTTTATTATCACAAAAAATTATTTTATTAATACGTCTTTTGATCGTTATGAAATATTTGTCCAATGTATACATACAAATTAATTTACTGCATATTTCCTTTTGAAGATTCTAATAGATAAAACAAAGGTGTTTGGAAATAAAAATATATTATTTTAAAAAATGACTATGAATGCTTAATTTTATTTTTATGGCTATTTATTTTTACTTTAGCTGCACAGGTTTCTTATCGCTAAAATAATTAGTTTGTAATGTTTTATATTTGATTTGATATTGGTTAGCTTGGTGTTTTAATGAAATATCTTTATCTTTGTCTTCGGAATGAATTTAAAGCCCAGTATGTTGAAATTCGGGTTTTCAAAGAGAAACAAACAAAAAGAGATAGAAAGAAAAAGAAAAGCTAGGATTTAACTTATGCAAGTCTATATGATCTTGTTCAATTTTTAAATTGCTTTCAGGAACTATATTTAAATTGTAAAGAAATAGGACTATTTAGCTCTATTTTTAAAAAATAATGTACAGTAGAAGACCTTTATAACACAAACCTAAAACAACGAGGTTGTGTGTTATATAGAATTTTGCATTATATAGATCACATTTCACACAATTAAATTTAGCTTGTAAAACATGGCCAAATATGTGTGAAATATACCAAAATACATTAGAGTATCTTTATATTGCATTCTTTATTACCAGGAGTTGTGCAGATTATAATTTTTTGCATAATATAGATCATTCCACACATTGTTAAATTTACTTTATAAACTTTGCCCAAATATACTTGTATCAAATCATAGCAATTTTTTCAGTAATAAGCTCTGAATTAAGGAGATAAAGTTGAATTATTGTATCAAATTTAGTTCTCTAGAGAATAGCAACTATTTATGATGTGGAAATTCAGGTGTTTCTTAACTGTAAAATTCATTGTTTACATCTGAGAAGTTGTGCTTTATATGGAGAATTGCGTTATATAGAATTGTAATTGTGTTATAAAGATCTTCTACTGTATATTCAAATTTCCAAATTGGCTACTTTATGACATATTCTTTAATTCATTTTTGCTCGGAAACACATGAAAATGCAGGTGGTTCTTATTCAGAAACTTTGTAACCGAAAGACGTTTTCCATTATTCTTTATTTTATTATTTTATTTTTTGGTAAAGATCGAAGATTTTTCAGAAAACACTGTCAAAGTCGGTGTTTTCAAATGAATTTCCAACGCCGCAGCAGGGGAAAGGGAAAAAACGTGACATGAATCACTTATAACCCAATAAGTAATTTATTTATCAAAAAATGGAAAACTCATTTTGATTCCAAATCGCTTCCATAGTCAGGCCATAGTCAGTTCCTTTGTGTTTAAAAATGAGTCAGATAATGTATCAGAAAGTTTTGCGTTGTTGAGTAAGGAATTTGAGAACCACCTTAAGTGAGTTTTTAGAACTCTCTCACCAGTGAATTTGGAGGTCTGAGAATGAAATATTTTAAATATTCGGTGTGAATGTGATATAAAAGAAAAGATTTGACAAAATTTTGGGGTTGACAAAGCTTTTGGAAACAAGTGTCTTTTACTAGAAAACCGCTTGTCGAAATTGAGGCTTTACTAGCCGAAATTGAGACACTGTGCTATATCACTCTTATAAATTTGTAAGATTATTACAATTTTTGTTTTCAAATTTCCTCTTTTTAACACTTTTGAACATAATTAAAAAGTGTCTATGAATTCGCTTTGTCTGTCTGTCCGTGCTTTAACTCTCGTAAATATACTTGGATTGCCATGAAAGTTTTATATGTTATTGAATTTTACCATTGAATGTTCAGTATTGAAAATTAAATGTGTAGCATTTATATCTTGCTTACAGGGACATTCAAAAGAATTCTGTTACATTATGGTCTATGGGGAAAAATCGTTTGCGGTGCATTTAATTAGCGATGATAACTAAAGTAGCAAAAGAGTGGCTACTTTTGAAAAGTACTTTGTTGTCGCTACTTTTTAAAACAAGTAGTTGTAGTTAACTACATTTTTCATAAAGTAGTTGTAGTTCACTATAAACAGAAAGTAGTTTTTCTGACCCCTGCTTAAAATGATGATGGGATAATTTTTATTTGAATTATTCAGTGAAACTCACCTTATAAATGTACACTAATAATTCACATCAAAATCTTAAAATAAAAAAGTTTTATTTCATGTTTAGCCATACTTAATGACCAAAAAAAGCTTCATTAATACATAAGTTATTTGGTAAAACTATTCTGATCACCACTGATATCAGCACTATCTTGAATTTTTTCTGAAATAAATTAATATTTCCTTCATGAGAAAACATGAGTTGAATCATATTAACCAGAATTACATATCAAAATGCGTACAGAACCATATTAAAAAAAAAACTTGAATTTTACACCTACATCTTAACTGCAAGTTTCATTGTTTACATCTGAAACAATGTGTGGATTTTAGGCATTTGCGGATTTTAGGAAGTCTATTGTATATCTAAATATCATATATAGAATTTTGCGGCGGCTTCGTCTGCTGAGAGCAGAGTATATAGTCTTGGTTTTTTAGGTTTTCTACAGGAACTATTGGTCAAAATTGATAGTGTAATATATCTAAATATGAGAAAATAAATCTTGGCCAGTATAATATTTTTTTCAACTTTGATTTATTTTTTGCAGTAAGTTTTATTGTATATTGCATCTTTTTCTTTACATATACGCTTAAAGAAAAAGGTTTTTTAAAACATAACATAAGTTTCATGTGTATGTATAACTCTTAAATTTTATATTAAAATTATGACTGTGTCTGTAATAAGTAAAGTCTAATATCATGATGTATCACAATATCACAATTTAGCCTTGATAATATATTGTGATGCAGAAATCCTAATATCGCTCAGCACTACCTCTTTGGTCACGGTAAAACGCGATATCAGGTGTCCAGTACTCCATTGCATGTTTTTGTGATTTCTCTTGCTGCCTGCCCCGTCTCAACTGTAGGACAAGATACCAGTCGTTTGCCGCCGTGGTTAAACGTGGACAACCACTAATAAACCCCCGGACAGCTGTTCCTGTGATCTAAAATGCTCTGCAAGCTTGTGACATAATGCTTTGAGTGATCCTGAACTCCTCGGCCACACTAGTCACACTTTGACCTTCTTTTAACTTCCCAATGATTCTATTTTAGGTAAAATCATCCAGATGTCATCTACAGGATTGCCTGTTGGGCATATCACACTGAAGAAGCAACTGAATATTGTTCAAACCAATCTACACCATGCAATAGCTTTCACAGAAAAGCTGAGCGTTCACAGTAAGCATGCTTTATATTCTTCTATAACTCCAACAGCTCGCAATGCAAAGTTTTCCATTTTTGGCATTTTAATTAACTTTAAGATAGTTTTCAAAAAGAAAATTTTTGAAATTTCCTTTTTGGCACAAGTTTGCACAGAATTGTCAAATTTTGATATTTATGTAGCAGATTGGGGTAGATTTTTTAAATTGGCCCTGTTAGGAACAACTATGTTTGTTCTCAATACATCATTTCTGTCATTTTCGTATCCATTTTGCAAATATTTATTTCATGTAAATTACCTTTATTTGTTAAGTTCCTTTCATCGCTTAACCTTCTGACCACCAAACAAAAGGGCAAAATTGTAATGTTGTTTTCTTTAACTTTTATTAAATGCTAAAAAACATGATATTTCAAACATGATATAAAAAACTAAATTACGTATATGAATATAATCATTGAGACTATTAATCATCACTTAATATTTTAAAATGACATTTTATTTGTAGAATTACATTAATTTAAACAATGCTATTATTGCAGTGAAACCTACAGCATGGTGAACGGATATATCAGCTCACAGCGGTGAGAAGGTTAAGGTTTTAGACTTCTCGTGTATTATAATATTTAATGATTTTTTTTTTTTTCATTATCATATCATACATTATCCTACTACATCCTCATTGCATATCATCCACAGTCAGGGGGCAGAAAAACTACTTTTTTATTGTAGCAAACTACAACTACTATATCGAAAATGTAGTTAACTAAAACTACTTGTTTTAAAAAGCAGCAACTACAAACTACTTTTCAAAAGTAGTCACTACTACTTCGCTACTTTTAGATTTTGTCAATGGATTCAATTTACACTCGAAATTGAAAACACAGATGAAATAATAAAATGACCCTCTGGTATACAATTAAATAAATGTGACATAACTGAGGGCATTAAAAAATTAAGAAAGGTAACATAGAAGATGTTTTGTATTTGTCGCCAAAATGTTAGTTTATGCAAACATTACAAATTTCATAGCAAAATTCAAAGAGATATTATAATCTAGAAAATTACAGAAAAACAACTCTAAATGCTAACATTAAATAAATCTGTAAATAAAACTGTTCCAAATAATAAGAAACCCAGCGTTAAAACAAACATCAAATAACGAGTAAATAGACAAGTGTCGCCAGAAAGAAAATGAATTCTTTTTGGTGGATTAGTACTTGATTTTAGTAGCAAATGTACATGGGAAAATCCTATGACTTCATGGGATGCGTTGCTATACACTACACTGCAGCTGAGATTTGCAAAATGTTGAGCAGAACAAATTTTTCTCAAAAGAAGCAAGTTTCAGCCATGTGATTTGCAGAATGGCATAATTCTCTCCCCCCGCCTGAAGTAGCGTTAACAGTAGCATCGGTTTCCACTACAAACTACTGACTTTTCATATTGCGCTACTTGCTACACTACATTGTTCAAAATGCAGCGCGCTACACTACAAACTACTATAAAAAGTAATGACTACTGGAGTTTCGCTATTTGTAGTGGGCTACTTCCGACCCCTGTCTATAGGCATATCTGCATAATGCATGCCACTTTTTTTTTTTTTTTTTTTTTTCTCTTGACTTCTAAAAATTTAATCCATCATTTTGTTTTTGATTTTTGATAAACAATTTAATTTTCCGTCTGAATGTGGAAATGGTGCGTCCGGTAGATCTATTCCCGGGTAGTTCGAGAAGCTCTCAGTTCTGATTCGGGAGAGTGGGCCCTTGTGAGCCAACTGTTGGAGAACCATCACGGAGTAGTTCTTCAGAAGTTACCGCCATAGGAGAACGATATCGTGGTCATGCAGGGGTCGATGCAGGTTTTTTTTCTTGGGGCCCATTTTGTTAAAAGTAAAGGTTATTTTTGTGAAATTTATTATATTTTTGTGAAAAATAACATTTTGTAACGAAAGTTGAAATCCAGTTAATCAAATTCGAACCAAGCATTTATAAACAAAATCTTTTTTAAATCATTTTGCTGAAGTTTTTCTCTTTGGTGAACTTGTTTGATTGCAAATTACACATTTTAAAACAGCACAAAATAATAAATAGTAAGATTTTATGGAATAGAATTTTGTGAAAAGGCCTATTTTGGTAAAAGGAATTTTGTGAAGGGGCCGATTTTGTCAAATTGATTTTTGTGAAGGGTCCCATTTTATCAAATTGATTTTTGTGAAGAGGTCCATTTTATTCAATTGATTTTTGTGAAGGGACCCATTTTGATTTTTGTGAAGGGGCCCATTTTATTCAATTGATTTTTGTGAAGTTGCCCATTTTATTCAATTGATTTTTGTGAAGGGTCCCATTTTATTCAATTGATTTTTGTAAGGGGCCCTAAATAGGCCCCAAATTTTGCCTAGATTGACCCCTGGCATGGTAATTCTTTATTCTTGTAAGACCCAAATTTTTGGAAGAAACTGTCACTAGTGTCACATTTGCCAATTTTTTAAAAGGCTTATAGTAATTTTTATATGTATATATTTAATAGTTATAACTTCCCATTAATTTATGTACAAATTTAATAGATTTTTTTTTTTTTTTTTTTTTTTTTTTTTTTGTAGTTTCATGTGAATGATTGTTAAAAAATTGTATATATATATTTTTTAATGATTATAAGAGTATATTTAGTGAATATAAAGGTAAATTATGTTATGTTTTGAAAATTCATTAAAGTTTTTTGGCAGACTCTAAAATCCCAGATGTTGTATACATAAAAATCAGTCTGTGTCTATGAATTGCTTAATTATGTATTAACATTTCTTTTCATTTTAGGCATCTAAACTATTATCTTTAAATGTTGGATAAATTATTTCCATCCAGACGGAGGAGTGACTGGAGTTTAAATGAGATTTAATATCATGCAAGGATTTAAGTTAGCTAAAGTGATCAGCATGTAAAATGTCTTTCTGTTCGATGCCAAATTGAGATCTTGTTATCTTGAAATGGTTCACTATAGATGAAAAGAGATGATTAATTTTAATTTTTCACTACTGGGACTTGTCTGTACGAAATAAAAAAATTAATTTATTGTTTCTGCTATATGTAGTATATACAGTCAACTCTGTTAAATCCGCAAATGTATAATCTGCATACGTCTATTATCCACACTGCACGTTGGAATGTAAACAGTGAAAATTGCAGTTAACAGTTAAGCTCATACATAAAGTTAAATGTGGTGTTTTTTATTTTCATAAATTATCAATTTTCCAATGAAATAAATGGTGATTTAAAAAAAATCATATATTTTGTACCCTGCATTTGAAAATAATAATTTGAGCTAAGTAAAAAGGGACAATCAAATCAAAATAGAAATTTTTATCTCAAATAGGCATTGATGTTTGTTTGGTTTATTATGCATAACACAAACATACACTTTGCTCCAATGCCGATGAAACTAACATTAACTGACTTTATCTCAACATTGTGTTTGTTTATTTTACTGTACAAGTGAGTATTTCTTTAAGTAAAATTTCCGTTGGTATATTTGTACCTACTTTTGCATGCCGCAATTTGATTCTTCTGACAACTTATTATTAGTTGATACCAAACACAGCCAAATTCAATTCAAGATATCAGTGGCTTTCATACTAGAGATGCAAAAGCAGAAACCAGTGAGCTTTTAAATTATGCAAAACATGCAGTGAATGCTGTTTCTGCATTTTTAGAAGAACAAAATTTGGTTCAATGTCTAGCTTGTGAAGATGAGCCAACTATAACTAATAACTCAATCAACGACTGATGATTAAATAAATGCTATTGTTTTAAACCATACTGAAACAGACATTCTGACACTGAATCAGAGGATGAAAACACTAAGATAACTTATGTACAGGGTTTAGAACTGGGGTATAAAAATTTTAATTTTCTTGAGCAACAAACTTTTTATCTCAGAACATGAAGTAATGTGTGTTCATAGACTAAAGAAAAAATAATGACAACAAATGAAAACTTAAATTGTTTTAAAAAAAAGAAGAATCAGTAAAATTTGTATTGCAAATTAATGCATTATTGCAAGTTAATGTAAAAATCATTTTTTTTATATTAACTTTGTTATTGAATATATTAAACCAATTTTGCATTATATTTTCCTTTTCTATTGCGATTTTTGTGCAATTGTTCCTAATTTATAGTCTGACTTTAAAAAATAAAATTTAAACAAAGGGATGATCTATAATTCACAAAAATCTATAATCAGCAAAACCCTCGGTTCCTAACTGCGCTGATTTTGGAGAGTTGACTGTATTTTGTTTTCAGTGGATAGATTGAGTTGACGAAGAGCCAAGACTTGTAAATCTAGTGTTTTTCATGTGTTTCATATGGAGTGTTGTAACTTTTTCAAATTGAAAATGTTACTTTCTTTTGGTAGATATGTTGTTATATACAGTACAGAACCATTTATCCGGAATGGTCGGGGCCAGATGTATTCCGGATAACTGGTTTTTCTGGATAACTGGTTGGACATTAAACAATACCTGTTTGATGAGATTTGTAGAATATATGTTTTGTTGTAACATTGCTACTGATTTTAAATTAATTACTAGATTACTCTGATTAAGGCTCAGATCCTTTCAGGATCAAAGATTAATCAGAATTTGAAGAAAGCAAATTCTGGCAATACCTTGGAAACAATAATACTGCATAAAACTCAAAATGCTCAATATCAAACTAAACAGGCTTTCATTTTAAATCCAAGATATTGATCAAGTTGTACAATGTATGTGGTTATCTATCAAGCAATGAACATGTCAAACTGGCACTGCATGGCACTTTTTTGTGGAAAGATTCTGAAATCAGTCAATTGGAAATATCATTCCGGATAACTGGTTTTCCGGTTAACTGGATTCCGGATAAATGGTTCCATACTGTATTTGTATTATTATAATATTATATATGAATGTAAATTGCATATTTTTAAAAACTATTTAAATGCATAGTATCTAGAAATTTTATGTATGAACCTATATGGCGAGGGATCTAAACAAGAATTGAAACTTGCTTAATGCTATATTAGATGCATTTTTTAGTGAGTTTCTTTTAGAGAAATAATTTTCTCTTTTGATAAGGTGGATCTATGCTTTTCGCTGAGTCTTTTGTCTATTTAGACTATTTATAAAAGTTGGAATTTTTGAATTTAGATCTAAAAGATCTTACTAGTTTAAGAGTTCCAAATTAAGAAATTCTTTTTAAGTTTAGATGAATCAGTGGAAATAGAAATTTATTGCTACTAGATTCTGTTGAATAATGAATAGTTATTAGATGTAACTTGGGTCCTTACATTTTCATTGGATCTAGTTGTTATGTTGGTTCTAGTTATGTTATTGAAGTTAACTTTGTTACTTGTGTTAAATTAATTACTGGATTGAATGATGTTATGGTAAATTACGGAGTTCTAAAGAAGTAAAAAAGGGATGCAGGAGTTGTTTGTTTTTTTTTTGTTTTTTTTTTTGTTAGTATGTTAATTGTTAAGGTTTATATAAGAAATTTGTTAATGGATCCAGTAGATATTACTTTTATAGAAAATTAGAATTTCATTAATTTCTAATTATAATATGGGTCATTTCATGTCAAATCAACCAAAAATTTTCAATATTCAACCTGACCATTTCAGATTTTAATGAAACCTTCAGGAATCATTCTCCCTGATGATATAAATGAGAATATACTTTCATAATTGTTTTATCTCAGTAAATTTTCATACAATTAATTTTTTTAATTTCGAAAAATCATCATTTTTTGGCTTGTATAAATGTTTTCAATTTTGAATTTCTCAAGTTCTATCAGGCATAGAAAGTTGTTTGACCCCTCATTTTAAAGAGAATTTCATAAGGTTTAACTTGATATGCAAGTTGACTATGCTTGGATTTAAACAAGTTAATTTAATTTAATTTAAAAAAAATTTAAAATAGTGTTTTTTTTTTAATTTTGAAAAAAATATATGTTTTTTGTAATATTATAATCTTTAAATTCTGAATGTTTTAGAGTGAGATATCAATGGGATCAACAGTTATAAAAAATATGTTTAAAATGAATAAAATAATACTATCTTTAGCACAATCATAAAGTTGGCAAGGTGCCAACTTTAAATATCAGCCCCAACTGTTTAACATTAGTTTTTTTTTTTTTTTTTAACATAACTGCTGATCCCATTGAGATCCCACTCTAAAACTTTCAGAATTTAAAGTTTATAATATTACAAAACACATTTTTTTCAAAATTTTTAAAACACGCTATTTTTACAAATTTTGTATTTAAAATTTTTAAATTAAATTAACTTTTTTAATTCCAAGCATAGTCAACTTGCATATCAAATTAAACCTTAAGAAATTCTCTTTAAAATGAGGAGTCAAACAACTCTACGCCTGATAGAACTTGAGAAATTCAAAATTGAAAACATTTATGCAAGCCAAAAAATGATGATTTTTCAAAATTTTAAAAATTAATTGTTTGAAAATTTACTGAAATAAAAAAAAATAATAAAAGTATATTTTCATTTATATCATCAGGGAGAAATTTTCCAGTAAGTTTCATCAAAATCTAAAATGGTCAGGTTGAATCACTGGTTGATTTGACATGGAATGACCCATATGTTTCTATTTAAGATTAATTTTTTTAGTTAACTTTGTAACTTGAATGGTGATTCTGTGGATATTTAAATCCTTAACAGTTCTTTCAGTTTTCTTGTTCTTTTGAACAGATAACTCTTAGGATTTTTTTTTTTTTTTACAGATCGAGGCAGTGAGAGGGGATCCATTTTGTTGGGAACAACTGTTTGTCAATGCCTCATTTCTGTCATTTTCTTATCCATTTATATTTCACAAATATTTATTTCTTGTAACTTACCTTTATTTGTTAAGTTCATTTCATCATTCAAGATTTTAGACTTCTAGTCTATAAACTGCTTTTATTTAATTCTTCAGAGACAATATTTCTTTTCATTCATGATGATATTGCACTACCATCAACATCATATGCTACATTAAACAGCAAAATGATGTGATTTGCACTTTTACTCCACTAGTTGGAAGTAGTGTTTCCAGCTTGTAGGTTTAATATTGATTATATGGTTAATCTTCATTGTTTGCTTACATAGCGAGGATAGTGTTAGAAGGTGGGCATTGTCGGCACGTGTATAGGAGTCTCGACCATAAGATGAATGTTCGTAATGGATTCTGTCGCGTCTGATTTATTTTTGTCCCTTCTCGTCTTTTATAGATGAGTAAACATCCGTTTTATGAAAAGCAGGTCTTCTCAATTAAATAGTTTATGCAGTTTTAATATATTGTAATGCTTCTGAAACTTATATTTAATTGTCAAGTTATACTGATCGGCAGTTATTATCATTGAAGTCAATATACAGATGTTATGTTTTTCCTGCTGTCATCTACACTGATGTCCAGAAATTAAGGGGCAGTGACCAATTTCAGACATTTCATCGAATATCTACTGAAACTCATGAGGAAATGCCCAGACTGCTCTTGAACTTTGAGGATGTAAAGAACATGTTTGACTTCATGCTTTACAATGAAGATTTTGTCGCAAGGACAATTAAGGGGGGGGCAATACTAATTTTAATAATAAAATAATATTTTCAATCACCCAAGTAACAGAAAATGCTAAAAATGGTCTGTCACTGTAGCAAATGACTATGTAGGTCCTGTTCAACATTTGTATGCATTTGTGTAAGCATAGCACATATATTTGTGAAGATGTTAACGTTTCTGTGAAAAATTCAAAAGTTTTTTTTTTTTTTTATAGCAGGCAGAGTTTTCAGCCGAATTTAACACTGCTTTCCAAAAACTTGACAAAAATTATAGAAATAATGTACTTCAATTAAAATATTAATATGTTGAATATTTGATGAGATATGTGTATTTGGAAATCCCATAGGATTATATGGGATTTTCTCCTCAATTTATCAATTATTGCTGTAACTTTTTGAGTTTTCACAATATTTCACTGGTCATTTTATATGAGTTGCCCTATAGTATAGACTATCAAATTATGGCAAAAAATTTTTGCTGTAGTTTTGCACATGCACAGTTAAAATTTATTTCATACAAATACCCATATCTCATGATATATTCAATATATAAATATTTTAATTACAGTATACTATATTTCTACGATTTTATGTCAAGTTTTTGGAAAACAGTGTTAAATTCGGCTGAAAACTCTGCATGCTATAAAAAAAAAAAAAAAAAAAACTTTTGTATTTTTTACAGAAATGTTAACATCTTCACGAATATACGTGCTATGCTTACACAAATGCACACAAACGTTGAACAGGACACACATAGTCATTTGCTACAGTGACAGACCATTTTTAGCATTACCTATTACTTGGTGATCGAAAATATTATTTTATTATTAAAATTATTATTGCCCCCCCCCCTCACCCACCCAAATTGTCCTCTCGACAAAATCTTCACTGAAAAACATGAAGTCAAACATGTTCTTTACATTCTCAATGTTCAAGGACATTTCGGGCATTTCCTCATGAGTTTCAGTAGATATTCGATGAAACATCTGAAATTGGTCACTGCTCCTTAATTTCTGGACACCAGTGTACTTTAAATCTGCATTATGAATTTTTATTTTGCTAACTTTGTTTTCTTCAATAAACTGAGATCCTTTTAAAAGTGTTTGTCAACTTTTATTAAGAATTTAGAGTAATTTATTTTTCCATTCAGCTTAATTAAATCTAGGATTATAAGTTTAAATACACCTCACACATTGTTTATGGACTTCCAATAAATCTCTTCCACCCAGCGTATTTATGACCAGCGTCATAGACTCTGTTAGTTTTAGCATGATATTGTTAAAAGCACAATTCATACATATCGCAGTTTAGTTTATCTAATTGTTTAACAGGCACAGTTTGGTGCAGATTTTCCATCCCTGATATTATTCAATTTGCTTCATATTTCTCCTTTTGTTCTGTCTTCTGATTGGCTAATTCTCTCTGTGTGATTGGCTGATGCCTTCTGCTTTTCTATTGGCTGTTTATTTAACCTGTATCGCTTTCTCTTCCATTTCTTTTCAGTCTTGCTCCTGCCTTCAAAGAAATAGGGCGTCTTCTTTGCACCTGAAGAAGAAAGACAAATTTCTTTCGAAAAGCCTTGCGCATTTCTTAATTTTATGGTGTTAAGTATTTTTTTGCCTTCATTCAATATAATCTTCTCAATAACTAATTGCTCATTGATTTTAAATTAAAATAACCCGCTTTTCTAACCATTTCATGAAATTTTTCACTTTTGCCAGGAAATATATATTGTTAGATTGAACTAAAAGAGTACACTTTAGTTCAATCCTTTAGTAATTAATGAACTTTGGCACAAATGTCTCACAATTACATTTTATTCACCTGGCGAATATTTATTTTGGAGATAATTTACTGGTTTAAACTTAAAAAAAAGTAGTAGTTCAATTATTTTTTGACTAAATATAAATTTTTGACCATTATTAAAAGTACTAGTTTGAAGGTAGGAATTTTCAGTAGTGTAGCCATTCATAAAAAACAAGTTAATGGGGAATTCAAATTTGAGTTTTACCTTTTTAACAAACTAAGGATCTATCATCGCCTGAAACTAACTCCAGTTCCAAACTCACAACCTCCCATTGTTATTAATAACTACAGTCAGATCTTTTATATAACGAATATCTATTTTCTAAACTTTTCTTTGAAACCCAGAACATTTTAAGGATTGCCTTATAAAATAACATCCAAATAGTGAAGTACGTTCTCTATTAATGAACTTATTCTTGTTATCTATTTTTTTTTTCCTCCCTATTTCTCAAAAATATTTTTGAACATTTCAAGCTTATTCTTTCTTTATACACATTTTATGATGTTCAATGAACACTTGAATGAGTTTTACCAAGCACCTACCACTCAGACAAAATTAACAGATTTTTTCAGTAATTAAAATGATGGAAAATAAGAACATTAATGTCATAAAAAATGCATTAATTTTAAATATACATTTTCTTATTATAATTAACTAAAAATACAGTGCATTCCTACACAGAAATGTTGTTTTTCATTTTTTTTCTATGCATGTTTTATTATTATGAATAAAATAATTAAAACAAATGGATATATTTTATAAAAAAAATGTAATTCTTACTTTTTTATATGATATTTTGTGTAGTATATGCATGCATTATATATATATATATATATTCATAAATGCAAAATTTATTTTTATGCAATTTAAAATATTTTAAAAGATAAATAGATAGCAAATTTTCTATATAACGAACAACCTTTTTGCTAGGTTTATCAACTTCATTAAATTGAGGTTCGACTGAAAATAATTTTTTTAATATCTGCACACTCAATTGCAACATTACCCCAATTCAGGTGGGACCTAATTCCTAAACCATTACTTTTAGAGGTATGGTTCCAATTGCAAAAATATTTCAAATATTTTTCTTAATCATGTAAAAAAAATAATAACTTGTGGCAGTACAATCCATTAAAGATTACGGTTTACAGTGGCATTAATTTTCAGTTGTATAATTCAGTTGTTGTAATAATTCAGTTGTAACCTTTGAGATACAAGGCAGTGACAGTAAAAAAAAAAACATGGCGAACATTTCCGTCCTATGATGTACCACAAAAAGACATGAATATTTCTCTCAAAAACTAAACAAAAATAAACTTTCATTCAAAATAGCTTACAATATGCATATAGTAATAATAATAAACATATTCCTGTATGCTCATTTATGAATAATTTAATTTACATATTCAATTAATTAGCTTTAATGATGGTTTAATATTGATAATTTTTACATACAGCTGTAGTTTCTTAAGTTGGTGATATTTTATAATAAACATTTTCCCATTTATGTTTTAAAAAACTACAAATTTTAGTCTGAAGAAAATAAAAAGAAAATTTTCAGAATATTCAATAAGCATTAGTACAGTAAATGAAACAAACAGTAGGCTGATATTTACATGTGTGTTTTTTATATTTATTTACAGTAAAAGCTCTATTATCTGGCATTCAAATAACCAAAAAGCTCAACTAACCGGAAAAATTCGGAGAGCTTCTTTATTTTTCTCTTCCCATAAACAGTTGAAAAAAAATTTACTGCTATTTTAGGAAGTTTACTGTTAACATCCTCAAATTATCACAGCGACTGACTTGGTGTAAAACAAATCTGTGTGTATGTTCATGATAGTGAATGCTATAAAATAAAAATATAGCATAAAGAACTGTCTATAGCTCAATAGCACAGAATAGCTTCATGTTGCATCCTAATCTGTAATTGTCCGCCAGCTGTTTTTCCCGGTGAAATAAAGGATGGGGAAAAGGAAGACGAGAGGAGAAAAGAGAGGCTTGATCCTTCTACTCTTGATGAAACTGGATGGGGGGTGGGGGGAGGGAAATAAATGGTAGAAAAACTACCCTTTTTATATCTTTTCCAAAAATGGAACAGCCAAGTGAGGAAGCAGGAGGATGAAGGAAAATTACATCATGTTTTCTAAGAATTGGGAGATGGTAATTTCAGATATCGAAGGTTTCTCTTTTTATCTTCAGATGCACAGTAGTTTTGCCCCTCACCCTCACCCTGGAGTTACTAGAACTTTCCACCTGCCCTGCCCATTTGGGTCTACACATTCAGTTTCACCAATTAGATTTTTCACTTAAGAGCCTACATCAGTCACGCGAAAAAACGCTCCAGCTAATGTTAAGTCTATGGGGCGATTTCTCGCTCGCATTTTAATATTTTTAAATGATTTTTTTTTCATAGGATAGCTGAGGTCGATCTCTAATGGTGTTAGTTCTTACTTTTTCGATTTTGGTTTCAGTTTTTTTATATAAGGGTAATTTCACTTTCAGAACCGGTTCCAACCGGTACCAAAGTTGAAAATGTCTGCTTATAAAAAAATCGTAACCAAAATCGAAAAAGTAAAAACTAACAATGTTAGAGATCGACCTCAGCTATCCTATGCAAAAAAAATCATTTAAAAATATTAAAATGCGAGCGAGAAATTGTGCGATAACCTTCCCATAGACTTAACATTAGCTAGAGCGTTTCTTCACGTGACTAGCATAGGTTTTTAAGGGGACTTATTGAAAAAATCTTAACTCAGATATGCAGAGCAGGGGCGTAGCGAGCGGGGGGGCAGGGGGGGCAGCTGCCCCCCCAATGTTTGGTAAAAGGATTCAGTCGGCTTATCAGCAGATTTAATTAGTGTCTCGGTAGTATGTCAGTAGGCCGATTAAAAAAACAATTCGGAAAAATTCTGGTTGGCAGCACTTTAAGTCTTCAGAATGCATTTCACTACACCCTTACAATCATATGGCAAAAGCTAGTCGGTCTGTCAATAGACAGGTTATGAGTAGAAAAAGTAATGGTTTCAATAGATCTATCTGGTCAGCCGGTATGAAAGTCACGTGTTCTGTCACATTTTCAAATCACATAAATAGCTAGTCGGCCTACCCATTTAAAAAAAAATTATCATGTATAAATCTTGTCTGCAGAGCCGGAAATCTTGGACACTTACCCACACATGGAAAAGCTAAGTCGGCCGTCGATACATAGACCAATAGGGGAAAAAATGAATCTGATCTATTGATTTGAAATTATCAGAAATTTGTCCTACAGTAACACTCGCAACTTACATAGATAAAAACTATCAATATATAAACTAGGTCGACCGAATGCGAAAGTCGCTTATCAAAATTCAAGAAATTTTATACTTGATACATAGTAGGTTCTAGCAACGATATGATGTTTACGCCCTTTGGAACTGTTTTAGGAACGTTTGAAAAATAAAAACGAAGAATTTTTAAAACTATTTAAAAAAAGAAAATGAATAAATTTAAAAAATACCCGTGAATTTAACATTTAATACCTAAAAAACTTCTTACTTTTTTTTAAAATATTCAATTAGTAACAGAAAATATCTTCTTTATAAGACAAATCTTCACATGTATTCTCTTTGACATGTAAAGCAAAATTCTTTCCAGGCCCAGACCACTAGGGATAGATACAGAAAAGGTGTCAGGTCTGGTGTAGATAAAGGTCTTTTGTTATGATCTCCAGATAATCCTGCAAATCCAGTTTTGCACTAATTTTCTGAACTGTACATTGTCGGAATTCTGCAACTTCCGACTTTCACAATAATATATTTCTGAAACTTATAGAAAGGGAGGAGACGGATTTGTCCTGTCGGCGCCGAAATCTCTGTGCCTCTACTGAAATGTTTGTAAACTCGGCTCCTTTGGTTAGATGTTTACCGATACAAACTAAAAAAATCCCTGACGGCTCGGCCTACAGGCACAGGTAGATTTCGAAGACGGATACCGTGGGGCACCTGTTTATTGGGAATTTCAGAAGAAAGACCTATATTTGTCATGATGTGGCTGTTGGGACCACCCACTTCAAAATATACCTCTGCCTGTTGGCGGAGCCAGCAGGGATTTTTATTTATTTATTTTTTTTACCGTAAGAGTTGGTCCTATAAAAAACTTGTCAATATAAAAGTTGTTGATAATATTAAGAAGATTTATAATAAATTTAAGCAGATTTGATATCTTGGGAATTGACGAAGTTATGATTTCCCCCCCCCCTTTCCTTGGGGGCATTTTTAATGAAATCAAAAATTTGTCATACATAAATTTTTAACCCTTTTCCTAGAAATACTAATAACTTTAAACAGATTCGATATGTATAAAAATTAAGAGGTTATGGGTTTTTTTCTGTTTTCACGTCTGCTTGTAGGCAGAGCCAGCAGGGATTTTTTTATTATTATTATTATTATTTTTTTTTTTTGCCGTAAGAGTGGGTCCTATAAAACACTTGTCAATATAAAAGTTGTAGATAATTTTAAGGAGATTTACAATAAATTTAAGCGGATCTGATATCTTGGGAATTGAAGGAGTTATGAATTTTTTTCTTCTAAAACCCCCTTTTTTCCCCCTTTTGGGTCCATTTTTAATGATATCAAAAATCTGTCATGCATAAATTTTCGACCCTTTTCCTAGAAGTAATAATAACTTTAAACGGATTCGATATGTATCATAATTAAGAAATTATGAGGGTTTTCTGTTTTCACAAAAAGCCCCCCCCCCCCCCCCCCCCCCCCTTGGTTCGATTTTGCCCATTAACGAACTTAACCGAGATTTCATGCCCCTTGATTTTATGTATCAGTTTGGAAGAGATTTGTACAGAATTATTGCAGTTATCGTGTCCATAAAAAAGTGATGTAGCTAGATAGATAGATAGATAGATAGATAAAGATTTGAACTGGGGATGATTTTGGGTTCTGGGAGTCATAATCGGCGTAGATCTGCAAAAATGTTTCAAAAATTCCAACTTAGGGAAGAATGTAATAGGTAGTATTTCTTACGAAATCTACCTAAAAGACTAAGAGTGTGTTACTATCCTCGCGACAGCATAACATACAGGTTCCCTTCACTCTATCATTCTAAACAAATGTGTTTTTCACAAATATAACTGTACGATTTTCTCTTATCAATACATATTTTCTTTCTTTTTTTCTTTCTTTTTTTTTTCTCCAGTAAAGTTCTTGGTAAATCTTTTAAACTAGCCGCCACTGGCGACCAGTTTGGTCTCCCTTAAATGTATGTTAAGCACTGTAACACGTTACTTTTATTCATAATTTATTTTTTCCGTAATCCTTCGCCAAACCGGAAGATTCTAGTAGACAAATCAAAAACTTTTGCGATCATGGTAGCATTTCGCATATTTTTTGTTGTTAAGTATTTCATCTTTCTTGACAAAAACCACTTCACCAACTTAAGCATTTATGCTTCATATCCGTTTGCTTATCAGTTTCAATATGTTTGCTAATGAGGAGATTCTTAAACATATTAAGTAGTTTTCCGTAATTGGATCCATTGCCAAATGGCGTATTTTAGTTAATACGATTTGGTGCAATGAAGTCTATTTTGTGAAAGTCTTTAATGATATCCACATTTACACTGAACCATATTGTTGCCAATATTTTTTTGTTTGTTTGTTTGTTTCTCACTAACTTTGGCTGTAGACTTGATTACGGGAGATTAGAAAATCTATCATTATTCTCATTTAAAACGTCTTGAATAATGTGACATAATCGGAGCGCATATTATAACACGTAATTTTCGAGTATGGTTTGGTGAAACATTGAACTTTTGGAGGCCAGTTTTGATAATCACATTCCTTTTAAACCATATTTGCTGTCAGCACTTTTGACCGTGGCGTAAAATCTAATTAAAATTCACGAACTTGCTTCTAGATGCCGATCTCTGTTCGACTCTGTTTTTCTCTGCTCTCCTATTTAGATATAGTTCAGAAGTTTCCATAACTGCATAATTCCCTTACTTTGGCATTTCTGCTTAATGTCTACTGACTATTAAGATCCGTAACTTGTAAATACGCCACGCCAACATTACCGCCTATAATTCTAATTACAGCAATCCGTTTTTTCTCTCTATATTGCAACTCTATAGTTAATATAGTGCCCCGGTGCGTCTACGACAGCTGTTTCATCAGAACATTTGATTTCAAAATAAAAGTATCGTTTCTAATTTGCACACGCGAAAAATAAAAGCTGGTATTGGCGATTTTAAAAATTCTATTGGCGAGATTTGCGCCCAAATAACACAAAACTACTTAATGATGTTATGTATTTTGTAAATGTATATGAAATTACTGTTTTGAAAGCGATTGGTCATTAATAATAGTAAATATGATTGGTGATTAACAATCATTTTCGGTGGTTTCTCTTCCTTGGACATATCATAAATACCAAATTAACTGACAATTTGTTTCGAAATTTGATTCATTAAATATCATTACATGAGTTGTATTTGTTTACATTCAGCTTACATCAAGAAAAGATAAAGAATGAAGTTGAGTTGTATAGCACATAATTATGGTAAACTTTGATTGTGTCACTGGTACGAATTATTTTTTTGACACCAGGCAGCGCTCCAAAATATCTTTCACGGAAAACTATCTTTATGAACGATTATCTCCATGGTTTAATGGTTTAATATTTTAAACCTTCACGGCGAATGAATCTTTTTTTTGTTTACTTTCATGGATAGAGAATTTGAACTGCGAAGCTAATTTCAACTGAAGTTATTGGAGAATATATACATAATTGAACGTAAGCCATCTCTCAAATATTAATTTATTTTGAACAATCTTTCTAAAAATGTCGCATTTGTGAAGTTTTATTCGAAAAAATAATTTTGAATAAAAATGGCCGCCTGGCATATGAAAAAGTGAAGTGGGCATTCCGGAACTGTTGATGACAGTCACATGACTTACGGTTTTATTATAGAGATGATTACTGAGTTATATCTAAGAAACATTTTAGGAACACAAAGTCTTATATTTTATTTTTAATTATTATCAATTATAATTAATCAGTTAAAATTAATTATAAAAATTATTAATTAAGAAATAATGCGACAGATGGACTATTTTATATTAGTCGGGTTTGAAACATTTTTGAGTCGTCCAATCTTGCCTTTTGCCCCTCCAAAAATTTTCTTTCGCTACGGCACTGATGCAGAGTGACCTCTGTCTCTCAAACAACAAAAAACTTTATGGGCAGAGATAATTTATGACTGTAGAGAATTCCCCCACCCTAGGTCAGATAGATGAAAGAGAGTAACTGATCCAAACATATGTGACATTTTTGGCATGTTATCGCCTAGATTATGCCCTATTTCAGCAGTTCTCACTTGAACTTAACAAATTTTGAGCCAGATGATAGAGGAAAAATTTTTACAATTGCAATTTAACTGTTATTTCCACCATTAAAAAAAGATGAAGGGAATGCTATAGAGTTTATCTAATGGGTATAGAATGGGATAGATAACCTAACCCTGGGAGAAAATGAAATGGGGGAGGGATATTTTGTGACTTTTATTTAAACTACCCAGATTCTGGAATACTTCCATTAATTTAAATACATTAGGAGGCAAAATTTTGAAAAGATGAAAACAATAATTGTGCATTATTTTATTTATTTTGTATAAAACGAAAAAGAAACCTGCATTTTTTTCTCAAACTTAAGGTTGTTCTCAAATCCAAACTGACTACTTTATGACATGTTTTTTAACTCATTTTTGTTCAGAAATGCATGAAAAGGGCAGGTGTTCTTATTCAGAAATTTTGTAATCAAAAGACGTTTCCACTTTTTGGTAAAGACAGAAGATATTTCAGAAAATACTCTCAAAGTTTGATGCTTTGAACCGAATTTCTGACGCCCGTCGCAGCAACAGAAAGACTAAAAAGTGTCGCCACATGACTCGATAAGTAATTTTTTTATCAAAAAATGGAAAACTCATTTCTATTCCAAATCACTTCAATAGGAATCAGCAGCCGGCTAAGGTTTATTTTGACCCAACGATTTATGATAAAAATTTAATAATAATAATGATAAAAAACCCTTCTGAAGTACAATCAATGAATTTTAATTTCCATTTACTGCAGATAATAATTCAAACAATATAATTATAAAATATTTATTCTTCAGTAACAACCCAGTACCAGACACTTGTCGCCAAGACAGAGTCAGTGATGCCGAACTATTGTCCAACATGTGTAGTGCACACAGGCACTAGGTGCCAGGCATTTTAAGCGGGAAAAAAATTAAAAAATGCATATTTTTATTTTATTAAAATTAATTATTCTTGAAATTTTAATTAAGTTTTATAGATTTACTTCGAATGAATTACTTATGATCACTTATATGTTATTATCCTTTAAAATGAATGTGATAGATTAATCAGTTTTAATTCTGAACACAAAAATCTGAGATGAAACTTACAAAAATGTGTAAGTGCTTTTTTTTATCATTGCATCCAATTTTTAGATGCCACATAGGTTGGATTGACAATATTTCTTATTGAAACTTCCCCCCCTCTCCCCACATTATAATCAGGTGACATGCTAACCAACTAGAGAAGAAAAGAATGGCGTTTTATGTGCATGAAATGGAAAATTCCTTTTAAACTTGGCTTTTTTATTAAAAGTACAAGAGAAGAGGGAGATCACTGCGCTTGCTCATTTTTTAGTTCAATTTTTGTAAACAAAAAAAATAAAATAACAAAGAAAGTCAGATTAAAAAACTTAGTCGGCAAATAAAAAAAGTTGGTCGCCAGTGGCGACCTGGCAACCACATTTGTTAAGTCCTGCTTGTAATTATTGTTTATTTAGTATGTTTCTGTTAATAAACTTTAAATGTAATTTTAACCTATGAGTTGTCATTTATGATTATCAGAATACTCTCTTTTAATCTTTTCCTTTTTAGCTTTAATTATTCAGCTAGTAAAATTTAATGTTGCGTTTTTACTTCTAAAATTTCAAGACACAAGGTTTTATTTATTGATTATTATGTTAGTTCATTATTTTAATAATCTGGATCAGTCTAACTTGGTCCGCACGCAGGCTCAGACTTATACGATCATCCTTTAGTTTTATTTTACTCCTCTAATTGACATACAAAATGATATAGAATTCCTGTGTGCTGAGCTTGATAGTGGGTCTTTTTTATCGTGACTTCCCCATGCGTGGCTAAATGGTCACAAATCTCCCCAACAGGTGGCTACTCTGTTGCTCTGATCTACCTTGCTTGGTTAGATGAGAGATGTACAAGGTTTGCTTGTGTAAAATGGCATGTGTAATAAAAGCTTATAAATAGCTTCATTTTTTTTTCTATTCATATCAAAACAAAATTGGCATTTTTTCTGCCCCCATTTGACGAAATTTGAGTTTTCTTTGTGGCTTTTTGATGAAATTCGCATTTTTTCCACAATCCTTCAACGAAACTCATGTTTTTTTTACAGTCTTTTGACAAAAATTAAGTTTTTCCGCGGCCTTTTGACAAAATTTGTGTTGTTATTGCAATATGCCAATGAAATTAGCCATTTTCCCAGATTCTTTGATGAATTTCGCGTTTTTTCTTTGGCCTTTGGACAAAATTCACGTTTTTTTTCCACGATCCTTCGATGAAATTTGCCGTTTTTTCGAGATCATTCGATAAAATTTACCATTTCTTTGAGATCATTCGAAAAAATTTACCATTTTTTCGAGATCCTTCGATGAAATTTTCTGTTTTTTCGAGATCCTTCGACGAAATTTACCGTTTTTAGGCAATCTTTCGATGAAATTTGCTATTTTTTCGCGATCCGACGACGAAATTTGCCGTTTCTTTGACGCAATTCACCGTTTTTTTTCACGATCATTCGACGAAGTTTGCCGTTTTTTCGCGTAATTTATGCGCTATAGCAAATTCGCAGCATCGCTGTATGTTTTCAGTCTGCAGGTGCCCTAAAAGTCTGCAATGCCCGTCGCAGCGTCACGTACATTCTGCCACGGGAGGTGGAATTAATTACAAAAAGCTACCTATTGCAGCCATTCTGAGGAAACCAATTCCGGAAAATTTTGGCATATTTTCAACGATCATGACCCCCAGACACCAAAACCACACTTCGTTCAAATGTTGTCAGATATATATATGACATTTGTCATGTTGTAACTCTTTTATTTATGAACCTATCTGGATGTGACTGAGTATGTATATGGGACATACCAAGGTCTCGACTGAGTTCATTGGCCAGCTTCATCCACCATATTGTTTCAAAATGGCAGCCAGTTAAAATTTTAAATTTTTTTAAAAATGCAAAAAAAATGTACAAAAAAATTATAAATTGAAAAAATTGTTTCTGTTAAGTGTTAGATCGGGATACAAGGATTCCGGAGCATTTTTTGTTTTGGCTTTATCTTAAAAAATCCCTGACGGCTCGGCCTACAGGCACAGGTAGATTTCGAAGACGCAGACCGTGGGGCGCCTGTTTGTCGGGAATTGCGGAAAAATTACATTTTTGCGATGATGCTGCAGTTGGAACCGCCTACTTCGAAACCAAACTTATTTGCAGGCGGAGCCAGCAAGGATTTTTTTTTTTTTTTTTCTATAAGAGTTGGTCCTATAAAAAACATGTCAATATAAAAGTTTTAGATAATATTAAGAGGATTTATAATAAATTTAAGCGAATTTGAAATCTTGGGAATTGACGAAGTTATGAATTTTTTTCTTCTAAACCCCCCTTCCCCCCCCCCCCCCCTTAAGGCAATTTTTAATTATATCAAAAATCTGTCATACATAAGTTTTTGGCCCTGTTCCTAGAAGTAATAATAACTTTAAACGGATTCGATACGTATCATAATTGAGAAATTATGGGGTTTTTTTTTGTTTTCACAAAAAGCCCCCTATCAGTTTCGAAAAGATGCGGGAGTTGGAACCGCCTACTTCGAAAAATAACTTGTTTGCAGATCGAGCCGGCAGGGATTTTTTTTGTTTTTAATTTTTTTTTTGCTATAACGGTTGGTCCTATAAAAAACTTGTCAATATAAAAGTTTTAGATAATACTAAGAGGATTAATAATAAATTTACGCGGATTTGATATCTTGTGAATTGACGAAGCTATGATTTTTTTTCTTCTAAAACCCCCCTTTTTCCCCCCTTGGGGCCATTTTTAATTATATCAAAAATCTGTCATACATAAATTTTCGGCCCTTTTCGTAGAAGTAATAATAACTTTAAACGGATTTGATACGTATAATAATAAAGAAATTATGAGGTTTTTTCTGTTTTCACAAAAAGCCCCCCCATTTTTCCCCCCTTGGTTCGATTTTGCCCATTAACGAACTTGACCGAGATTTTATGACCATTGATTTTATGTATCAGTTTGGAAGAGATTTATGCAGAATTTTTCCAGTTATCATGGTCAGAAAAAAGTGACATAGATAGATTGATAGATAGATAGATAGATAGATAGATAGATAGATAAACTTTTGAACTGGGGGTGGTTTTGGGTTCTGGTGGTCATGATCGGCGTAGATCTGCAAAAATGTTTCAAAATTTCCAACTTAGGTGAGAATGTAATAGGTAGTATTTCTTTATCGTGGTCAGAAAAAAGTGACATAGATAGATAGATAGATAGATAGATAGATAGATAGATAGATATAAACTTTTGAACTGGGGGTGGTTTTGGGTTCTGGGAGTCACGATCGGCGTAGATCTGCAAAAATGTTTCAAAATTTCCAACTTAGGTGAGAATGTAATAGATAGTATTTCTTACGAAATCTACCTAAAATGGCTGAGATATGGCAGTTTGAAATTCTACGGTGGCTGACATTTTGAAAGAATCTGATTTTTGTTATGCTGTAACTCTCGAATTTATGAACCGATATTAATGTGACTGATCATGTGTACAGAGCATACCAAGGTCTCGACCGAGTTCGTTTGCCAACTTCATGCGCCATCTTGTTTAAAAAAAGGGGTATGTTACAGTTTAAATTTTTTTTTTAAATTTCAAAAATATGTATAAAAAATTATAAATTGAAACAGTTGTTTCCATTAAGTGTTAGATCGTGATATAAGGATACCGGAACATTTTTTGTTTTGGCTTTATCTTAAAAAATGGCTGAGATATGGCAGTTTGAAGTTATAGGATGGGTGACATTTTGAAATAATCTGATTTTTGTTATGCTGCAACTCTCATGCTGCACGGAGCATGAAAGCTCATGGAGCACAAAACATTCTGAACTTGCCCTTTTTGTTATATTGAAGGAGCTAGTAATTTGAAATTTTGCCTGGTGGTTATTTTCTAGAAAATTCCAAAATTTAAAAGTGTAAAATGAGTGTAAAATTGTTCTAAATTACAATTTGAGTATAACTGTTAGGAATATAAACTTGAAATTTAACATGTCTGTTACTTTTAACACATAAATGCTGGATCAGGACAATTAAAAAAAAGGAATTTAAAAAAAATGATAAAAAAACTGAGAACATTCTAAATTATGATTTGTATGGAATTACTATTGATAGAAACTTGAAACTTGCCAAGGCTGTGATTTTTAATATGTAAATGCTCATACAAAATAGTTGCTTTAAAAGGGTACATAAACCAAACAAACGTTCTTAAGTTTTGAATTCTGTAATATTTTTGGTGCTGGAAACTTAACAATTGGCATGTTGTTTAATTTTGACTTAAATGATCACTAAGAAAGGTTTCTAAAAAATTTCAAAATTTAAAATGCTGAAATGAGAAGAAAACATACGAGTTGTAATTTTCCAACTCGACGAAAAATGTCCGGGCCAGGATCCTGGAATTGTGTTAAAATGGAATTGTGTTAAAATTAATCTAGAGAAGAAAATATTCTAAATTATATTTATTTTTTTTTCTTTTAATTTCAGACTTGAAACTTAAAATTAGACATGGCTAACATTTTTAATACGTAAGTGGTCTGGTCACACCCGAACAGTTTAAATTCAAAATTTAAAAGGAACTAAAAATGTTCTAAAATCGCAATTTCTGTAATACTGTTAGTTCTACAAACTTCAAATTTTGCATATTTTTTTCCTTTTGAGATGTAAACTCTAGCTAAGAATGGTTTCTATAAAATTCGAAATTTAGAAAATTGAAATTATCAGTAATTGTTTATGATTCTTCATTATTATTTAATTAGAATTAATAATGATAGAAACTTGATATTCGACACCAGGGTTACTTTTAAGTTGCAAATGCTTGCACAGAATAGGTTTTTTTTTTTTTTTTTTTACTCTACTGTAAAATCTCGATTGTACGCCCCCCCCCCCTTTTTTCCAAACCAAAAAGGGTTGAATATAACTTATAATTGGGATTTTTCTAAAAAATCATTTAAAAACCTGTTTTATCATTAATTTAGAAGTAAAACGGGGCAAGAATCTTCTGTATTTTGGCAGATTTTCACTCAAAAATTAATAAATATGTAAAATCTACCCCCCCCCCTCCCCAAAATCTGCCACCCTCCAAAAAAAAATTAAAAATCTTTAAAAAAAAATTTTATAATATTTTTCTTTATTTTTTATTTTATTGTAACAATAAATAATCAATCATCTAAATCCCCTCAAAAATACTGCTTCACTCTTTGTCCCCCCCCCCCCCCTCTAGTACCAAAACCCCATAGTTTAACCTTTATACCTCTTTAATTTTAAATTTATTTTCAGACTTATTTAATACTCTATATTAACAATAAATAAACCTAATGTACCACCTAAATCAACCCCTCCTCCTAAAATCTCTGCTTCCTACCCCCCCCCCCCAGCTTCATCTCATGACGACCCTCCCCATGCAAATACATCTCATTAAATTTTAAATCTTTAAAATTATTAATTTTTTTTCTGCTCTATTTGTTATTTTTTGTAAATTCTAATAACAATCTAAATTATTCCCCTCCTCTCACCCCAAAAGTCCTCTTTATTTTCTCCTCCAGAACATACTTTAAAATCTTTAATTTTTAATCCTACAATAATTAAAAGATAATTTTCAACAATAATTAAATAATTATCTAATTTGCTCTGCCCTGCCACCCAAAAAAATCCTGCTTCTCTCTGCCCCCCCCCCCCCCCAGCACACAAACTTTAAAATCTTTAAAATTATTTTTTAAAGATTTTTATACTTTATTGCAACAATAAACAAATGATCATGTAACTTTCCCCTTAAATTTCCATTCCCCATCTCCTTTAAAAGGGATGAATTTCTAGACATGGAAGGGGGAGGGGGAGGCAGAGAAAATTTTAGTCTTTTTGTAGTTTGACTGTTCTCACAGCTGATATTTTGTTAATGGGAGGGGGGTTATTTTAGAGAACATATTTATTTCAAAACACAAAATATACACATGATTCAGGCAGGAAAGAACAGCCAAACTGCAAAAAAATATGAAAATTTTTGCTTTCCTCTCACATATTTAGAAATCCAACCCCCTCCCTTTGGAGAAAAAGGCAGAGCAAAAATTTCAAAGGGGATGATTATTTTAGATGAGTGATACTTATATGAGATGATGTAGATGAGTTGAGTTACCTTACCTTACTATAAAATAAGAAATAGAACAGTGTTTAAAAAAATATATATTAAAGATTTTAAAGTATTTACTGAGTGGGGGGAAATATAGCTTTTGAGGAGAAAAATAGGAGAGAAGATTTGTTTTTAATAAATAGTTTTAAAAAAAAAATTATAGGGGTTGACGAAGAGGGGGGGAAACAGAAATTTTGAAGGTAGAGAGGTAATTATAATGGTTGATTATTTATTTATTGTCACTAGTCAGCAACAAATAGAGCATATATTTTTTAATAAAGAGTTTTAAAGATTTTAAACTTTGTATGCTGAGGGGGGAGGGGGAAACATAAATTTTGTATGCAGGGTGAGATTGTAGTTTGGAGGACTGATTTTTTTTACTTATTTTTGTTATATTATTAGCGAGCAGTAAGAAGGCCAGAAGAATTTAAGATTCTCAAGATTTTGAACTTTTTGTGTTGGGGAGGGCAGAGAAGAGAATCAGACATTTCATGTGGGGGGGGGGGGTATTTCATTAACAAAATATAAAAGCAAAAGTGGAAATCTGCCAAAAATTTCAAAAGATTGAAAATTCTCTTCCTTGGAATTTTAAAATCAATTTTTTATGAAAAAAAAAAAAAAAAAAAAAAATGTGAGGGGTGGCTAATATTTGGGAATTGAAAAGAAAATCAAAATTGCTTAAAAATCGGAGGGGGCTTACTTTCGGGATTTTACGGTAAATTTAAAATGGAGAAATGAATAGAAAACATTCTAAAATCCAAATTACTTTTCACCCACTGAACCGAATCCAAAATTTCTTTCAGGATAACACTGGCATTCAGGAACATTAAAGCACATCTTCTAAATTATGATTTATTTAGAGTTCATAGGACAATTGCTAGACACTTGAAATTTGACATGGCTTTTACTTTTAAGATGTAAATGCACCGGCAGAACATGTTCTAACATATTCAAATTTTAAAAGAGTGAAATGAATAGAATAGGGTTTAAAATCATGATTACTTTTGTACTACTGAAATGATTTCAAATCTTCTCTTGGGATAATAATGATGATGTTCTCTACTTAAAAATAGGTTATATTTTATCTCTGTACAAACTGCCCTCAAAAAGTACAAAAAAGGTTTCCATTTACTTTGAATCTGTTGAGACTAAGAGCAAGAAATTCCTTATGGTGATGGATTTTAAGACATAAATGCTCATTAAGAATGTTTGTTAAAGCATTTGATATTTAAAAGAAAAACTATTGGAAAGCACTCTATAATTATGATTTTACTTCCAAACTTTCGAGGCTAGAAATTTTAAATTTGACATGCAGGTTTCTATGGGACCTGATGCACCTAAAGATGCCTCTTTTTTTTTTTTTAAGATTTTCAAATAAATGAAATGGGAAGAAAATGTTCTACAGTTATATTTTTACAATGATTTCTCAAAAAATGTCAGCCTAGGAACTTTAAATTTGCATAGAGATAACTAAGACATAGATGCGCAAGAACAATATTTGTATTTTTAATTAAATTTTTTTTTAATTTTAAAGAAAAGTAAAATTAAATACTTTTTCATATTATGTTAGAAACAACTTTTCTGATCAGTGGGATAAACACAGGTACAAAAAAAGTTATAAATTATTCAAATGATAGTAATAAAGAAACATGATTTCCAATAAAGTAAGGAAGTATTTCATATTCACAATAAAGTAAGGAAGTATTTCATATTCAGCGTTTAGCCATACACAAATGACATTTAAATATAGTAAGCTAATGTTTTCCAACTTAATATTTCTTGGTGTTTTGATTTTATGGTGCATAAAAATACATTACTATAGTAAAAAGAAATGTTTGATTTTTATAGAAAATAAATTCTGAAATTACTGAACTGATTAAAAAAATTCTTCCACTAAACGATAGCTTATAAACAGAGTTCCCAAGTAGACTGCTTTGTACCTGTTTTCTTGGAAGGATGTGGATTCAAATGCATTACAATGACGATTTTCGCATTATTTCAAGTCTCACATTCACCTAATGCAGTACAAAAAGGATGTTTATTCAAATTGTGACTTAATTTAGTACTATTTAAATTATCTGCGAAAGTATAATTTCTCCTAATGTTAATTGGCACACAAATACCACTTGCTATATTTCAACCATGTGTGCAAAGCCGTTGGTTTTGATAAAAGAAAAACTTGTTACCTGGTTCTTTTATCACATAGTTAGCCAACCTATTAATAAGAGGCTAACTAATGGGCTTTAGAATCCTTTTCACAGCCACTATTAAACTTAAATCTATACTAATAAAAGAAAGTTTCACTCTCTGTGTGTGTTTGTCTGTCTACGATGGCTAGCAAAACCTAGCCCACCTAGAAGTCTGAAAATTTAGGTGTGGATAGTCCAAAGTCTGGCCTGTTACACCTGAGTCTCAGAATTTTAATATTTTGAAAATTAGAGTAGTTATTAATTAAAATCTGATCAAAGATCACAAACAAAAACACTCTTCCGAAATCTGTGCGTGCATGCTCAGAAGCCTTTTTATCATCCTTTCCGTGAAGAAAAGAAGCACATCGCCAGTCAGCATGTTTATTTTTCCATTTTTCTAAATTCGAAACGGGCGAATGGCTGTAAATACAGAAAAAACGTCTACATATTCTCAAAGAATGTACTTTTACATCTCGAACTACCTGGTCGGTTTGAAAAAGTTTCACATTTAACCCTTTCAAAAAAAAAATAATCAGAAAGCGTCGAATTAATGTTTTTATTTTCGAGTCATTCTATATCAAATCAACACACCTATTTTACCTCATCATCTTAGATTTTAATGAACTGCGGTACATAGTTAGTATTTATATAGACTAAGAAAAATACTAAATGTTTTTGAAAAATATCGGTTTGTTTTGAAAATATGGCTAGATAAACTTCTAGAAAATTGTCAAAAAATGCTAGTCCGCTAGATTTTCAAATTGCCATAAATTTTTTCCTAATTAAGATAGGAATGTGAAAGAAGTGCCATATTGCAGCATTTTTAATGAAATTTAATATGATATGCAATATGATAGAGGTTGTAAAAAAAATTCAAAATTTTAATTTTAATTTAAAATTTAAATTGTAAAAAAACATTTAAAAAAAATTTTCAAAAAAATAATAGGAAATAGGTTGTATTATTGTAAAACAGTTTCCAAAGTTTGAAAATGGGACAACAATGGGTTCATAGGGAAAATAATTTTTGAAAAAGGCATTTTTCATCAATTTCAAGTATGGTACAATAATCCATAAAAAATTTGACTTTATTACAATATGCAACAAGATAAATTTTATAAAAAAGAATAAAATTCAAAATTTGAATTGCAAAAAAATATTCTTTAATTTTTTCAAAAAATTATAAAAGTAAAATGGGACAATAATAGGACAGAGACAATGTAAAATGGGACAACAATGGGTTCATAGAAAAAATAATTCTTTAAGAAAGGTATTTTTCATCAATTTCAAGCATGATACAAATACAATAATCCATGATTGTCTGACACACTGGGAGACAGGGCTCGGAAGTAGCGCGCTACAAGTAGCGAAACTACAGTAGCCGCTACTTTTTTTTTAGTAGTTTGTAGTGTAGCGTGCTACATTAAAAAAAGTGTAGTGTAGCGAGTAGCGCGATACAAAATATCAGTAGTTTGTAGCGAGCATCGACGCTACTTTTGACGCTACTTCAGGAATGAGGAAAAAAGTGCCAATCTTCAAATCACGTGATCATAACTCGTTTCTTTTGTGCGAAATATATTCTCTGCAACAATTTGTGAATGTCAGCGACAAATCTTAGTTGCAGTGTCATATATTTTTCCATGAGACTACGGGCGGGGTCACAAATTAACTGTCATTTTCACAGTTTGGGTTTCAGAAACTTCGTGTATTGTCATTTAAATCCACAATTCATCCCATAATTTACTCTTCTCCCCCATCCCCAACATTAGGACTGGGCGATATTAGGATTTCTACATTGCGATACATCATCGAGGCTAAATCGCGATATCGCGATGCATCACGATATTAGACTTTTAGTATTACAAACATGGTCGTAATTTTAATATAAAATTTAAGAGTATTTATTATACATACACAATAAGCTTATATTATGTTTTAAAAAACCTTTTTCCTTTAGGCTTATGTTTACAGACAAAAATGCAAAATATAATAAAACTTGCTGCAAAAAATAAATAAAAATTTAAAAAAAATGTTATAATTAATTAGAAGAATCTTTTTTAAAATGAGCTTTAATTCTTAAAATAATATCAAAAACCAGAATGTTGGCGATCCTTTGACGAAATTTGCCGTTTTTTCGCGATCTGTCGACAGAATTCTCCGTTTTTTCGCGATCCGACGATGAAATTAACAGTTTTTTCCACGATCCTTTGATGAAGTTGGTGTTTTCTCCGTAGCCCTTCGGCAAAATTCGCATTTTTACGCAATCCTTCTACGAAACTGATGGGTTTTTTTTAGACGAAATTCACGTTTTTTCACGGCCTTTTGACTAAGTTTGTGTTTCCTTTTTCGCGATCTGTCAACGAAATTAGCCATTTTTCACGATCTTTAAATAAATTTCGTGTTTTTTCCATGATTCTTTGACGAAATTCGCCGTTTATTTCGCGATCCTTCAACAAAGTTTGCCGTTTTTTCGCGTAATTTACGCACTATAGTGCGTCCGTGGCATCACTATATATTTTTAGTCTGCAGGTGACCTAAAAAGTCTGCGACGCCCGTCGCAGCATCGCGTACATTCTGCCACAGGGTGTATTCACTCTCAAATTTTAAGCAACTATCTTTCATATTAACGATTTTAATGATTATTTGCACTGCCCAAAATTCAATGATATTTAGATAGGTTACACTTAACTATTCACCCTCATATTTTTATTCAATTATCTTTAATATTAGCGATTTTATCAATTTGCGGGCGTAGACCACTTCCTGTACTGGCTAAAATTTAATTTTTAATATTTTAATAGGTTTCACTTAACTATTCACTCTCAAACTTTTAAGCAACTATCTTCAATAGTAACGATTTTATTGATTTGCGGGTGAAGCCCGATTTTCTGTACTGGCCAAATATTAATATCTGATATTTAGATGTATTACACTTTTAATTCTGACCAATAACTAGTTCCTAAAGAAATTCTAAATAATAGAACAAGAACTATAACCAACAATATTTTACTGCTGTGACTTTGAGAAAAAAGAAAATCATTTTAATTTCAGATGAATACCTAAATTGAAAATTCATGAGGCAAATCCCCCTTGGCCCTATTATATCTCTTAAACTTAAATGTGAAATAATTCGCAAAAAATTCGTAAAATAATTTGTCCCCCCACCCCCCTGACAGTTGAAATTTATCAGTTTTTGAATGCTTATCGCACATGTTCTAAGTGACTAATTCATGGAAATATATATACTTCACAAATCATATCGCCGTTTTTTCTCGAATGAACATCGTGGTGCTGCTCACTTATCATTTATGCAGCTAGAAAAACAGACTTGTAGTTGGGCATGCAGTTATTTGCAATCGGCATTGATTTTGGATAATCCCGATGTCCACTAAATTAACGATGCGATCTCTCAACGATGCTTCACGGGAGCGTTGTTTATCCACTTTGGAAACGCAAGACCTGCAGAGGAGAAACGAAATCGCCCTTTCCCCACCAGTCTCGTTCGCGCATGTGTCGTTATGCACATCAAAGATCGGAGGGGAAGACGATCTCTGACACCGGTCTAGTTCACGCATGCGTTGTGGCGTTTTGAAGATCGCGGGAGAAAGCTTTGCCCTCGTTCATCATAGATCTGATGTGCGTGTGATGCATCGCGGCGGGCGCGATGCATCGATGAAAGATCAAGAAACCGGTTTGACGATTTACGATTTAAATAGATTTTTCGCGATGTATCTATGCATCGCCCAGTGCTACCCAACATACAAATAAATCTAAAATCTTTAAGTTATTTTTATTTTTATATTAAAAAAAATCTTCTGCCCTAAATAGTGCTCTGTAGTGACGATAAATAATCAGTAATATAAATTATTCTCATTCCCCTAAAATCTCCCCCACCTCCCCATATACAAAATTTAAAACCCTTTTTTTTTTTTTTTTTTTTTTAAGTTCCATATTCTTTGCTGTCTAGTAACATTTATATATTCGAAAAATCCCTGACAGCTCGGCCTACAGGCGCAGGTAGATTTCGAAGACACAGACCATGGGTCACCTGTTTGTTGGGAAATGTGGAAGAAATGACTTTTTTGCCATGATGACGCAGTTGGGACTGCCCACTTCAAAATCTAGCTTATTTGCAGGCGGAGCCGACAGGGATTTTTTTGTTTTTATTTTTATTTGTTTTTGCTATAACGGTTGGTCCTATAAAAAACTTATCAATGTAAAAGTTTTTGATAATATTAAGAGGATTTATAATAAATTTAAGTGGATTTGATATCTTGTGAATTGACGAAGTTATGAATTTTTTTCTTCTAAAGCCCTCCCCCCCCCCCCCCTTCGGGGTCAATTTTAATGATATCAAAAATCTGTCAAACATAAATTTTCGACCCTTTTCCTAGAAGTAATAATAACTTTAAACGGATTCGATACGTATCATAATTAAGTTATGGTTTTTTTTTTTTTTTTTTTTCACAAAAGTCCCCATTTCCCCCCCTCTTGGTTCAATTTTGCCCATTAACGAACTTGACCGAGATTTTATGCCCCTTGATTTTATGTATCAGTTTGGAAGAGATATGTGCAGAATTATTGAAGTTATCGTGTCCATAAAAAAGTGACATAGATATATAGATAGATATGTATAAAGTTTTGAACTGTGGGGGGGGGGGGGGTCATGATTGGCGTAGATCTGCAAAAATTTTTCAAAAATTCCAGCTTAGGGGAGAATGTAATAGGTAGTATTTCTTACGAAATCGAAATCTACCTAAAAAGCACAGAAAAAGAACAAGTGCACCATTGTATTATTAGAGAAAAGTGCACTAAGGAAGGAATGATTTCTACCTTCAAACAAACTAGCAGCTGAAACGTAAAGCATCAGCATTCCCGTGATATATTATTTGCTGGATTTGCTGATAAAACCACAAAGTACTTCACTCATCAAAAAAATTAATTTTCTTCCTGGCAACCCTTTGTCTTCTTACTCATTATTAGATCTTGTGTTTTAATGAGGTAATTCTTGTTTTGAAATACATGTAATAGAATGACATACAAAAATAGTATAGAACTGGCCTGGTCGGCATATAAGGAATATTTTGAAGTTATGGAACAACAAGAAAGTGGTAATTATTCTGTAACATGTAAACTTTGTCCCATTAATAAGAAGTTATCAGTATCAAAATCATCTGCTTACAACCTGAAGTTGCACATGGAGGTGAGTTAGCATTTTCTTTATTAATAATAATTACTGGATCGCATCTCGCACCGAATATCTAAATCATTATTCATTAAAATTCATAAATCATTAAAAAGAGTATTTTCGAATTAAGATCCCTCATTCAGAAAATATTCTTCTTGAACTGTTTATCATCGCAAAAAATTATTTTATTAATACGTCTTTTGATAGTTGTGAAATATTTATCCAATGTATGCATACAAATTTACTGCATATTTCCTTTTGAAGATTCCAATAGATAAAAGAAAGGTGGTTGGAAACAAAAATATATTATTTTTAAAAATGCCTAAGAATGCTTAATTTTATTTTTATGGCTATTTATTTTTACTTTAGCTGCACAGGTTTTTTATTGCTAAAATAATTGATTTGTAATGATTTATATTTGATTTGATATTGGTTAGCTTGGTGTTTTAATGAAATATCTTTATCTTTGTCTCCAGAATGAATCTAAAGCCCAGTATGTTGAAATTCGGGTTTTGAAAGGGAAACAAACAAAGAGATAGAAAGGAAAAGAAAAGCTAGGATTTAACTTATGCAAATCTATATGATCTTGTTCAATTTTTAAAGTGCTTTCAGGAACTATATTTAAATTAGAAAGAAATAGGACTATTTAGCTCTATTTTTAAAAAATAATGTATATTCAAATTTACCAAGGGCTATCCGCTCTTAAGGTTGTTCTCAAATCCAAACTGGCTACTTTATAACATATTCTTTAATTCATTTTTTTTAGGAAACGCATGAAAATGCAGGTGTTCTAATTCAGAAACTTTGTAACCGCGACAGACGTTTTCCATTATTCTTTATTTATTTTTTTTTTTTTTCTTTTTTTGGTAAAAACAGAAAATTTTTCAGAAAACACTGTCAAAGTCGGCATTTTCAACCAAATTTCCGACGCCGCAGCAGGGGAAAGGGAAAAAACGTGATACGAATTGCTTATAACCCGATAGGTAATTTATTTATCAAAAAATGGAAAACTCATTTCAATTCCAAATCGCTTCCATAGTCAGGCCTGCCAATTTTATGCCTTTCTGTTTAAAAATGAGTCAGATAATGTGTCAGAAAGTTTCACGTTGTTGGGCAAGCAGTAGCGTAGCCAGGGTGGGGGTCCAGATGCTCTTCATACCACTAATTTTGTAAAGTTTTCTTTGCCTTACGTAATCCGAGAACTTTCTGCGATAATCAAGGTGAAAAAAACTTTACAATTTTACTGGTATCCAGTGCGTTTGGACCCCCTGCCTGGCTACACCACTGTAGGCAAGGAATTTGAGAACCACCTTAAGTGCTACTGTGCTATGTCACTCTCATAAATTTGTAAGATTATTACAATTTTTGTTTTCAAATTTTCTCTTTTTAACACTTTCAACATAATTAAAAAGTGTCTATGAATTCGCTATGTCTGTCTGTCTGTGCTCTAACTCTTGTAAATATACTCGGATTGCCATGAAAGTTTTATATGTTATTGAAGTTTACCATGGAATGTTCAGGTAAATGATGTGTGTAGCATTTACAGTGGTGGCCAAAAGTTCGGACATTTTTTGAAAGTTTCATGTTTTTCAAATTTGTGTGCTTGTAGATTATATTAATTTTCACTTAAATACAAACGTTTATATGTCAAATTGAAGGTAATTTTATATAGAATTTAATTATAAAAACAGTATTACAATATTTGTATTACAAAAAAAGTTATGCTTATTTTAGTAGAACAAACAAACACAAATCGTGTTGAATAAGGACGTGTTTTGTAATAAAAGCGTACTAGCCAATCACAAACACTGTTCTGAGGACCAATCAAATGTCTGTAACTATAGTTTAGGTTATTTGGATGGTAAAAGAATTATTGTTGTGGAAATATTTTGCGGAATGATGCATACTAGTACAATTAAATAGAGTATTGCTGTTTTTGAATATTTAAAGTCCTTGTTTTAATTAAACTAATTTTAAACAATGTCATCAACAAGAAGAACTAATTGGACATCTACAAAAAGAAACCGAATTGTCATATTGAGAGAAAATGGCCTCTCTTATGCTGAAATTGCAAGACAAGTTGGTGGTTCAGTGACTTGTTCTGGTGTACAAAAGTTCTGTTTACGTTATGAAAAAACGAAATCAGTGGAAAATAAGGCCAAATCAGGCCGAAAAAAATGCACAAGTGCAACTGTCGATAGAAAAATTAAATGGCTATGCCTCCAAGATAGAAAAATTTCATCAGATGCCATTAGATGTGAAATGAATGCAGCGAGTATTGCAGTAAGTTCAAGAACAATAAGAAGAAGGTTATCAAGATTTGGACTACAAGCTAGAATTCCAAGGAAAAAACCATATTTAAATCAAAAGCAATGCTAAAAACGAGTTAAGTGGGCAAAAGAACACATTAAATGGTCAGAAAATCAATGGAAGCAAGTAATCTGGAGCGATGAGAGTAAAATATCGCTTTTTGATAGTGATGGTAGAAAATGCATGAGACGTAGAGTAGGAGAAGCACTTCATCCTGATTGCATTGAAGCAACTACAAAAAACCCAACAAATGTCATGATTTGGGCATGCATGTCTGCAGATGGTGTGGGCCGAATTCAAGTGATTGATGGCATCCTGAATGCCAAAAAATACATCGAAACTGTCCTGGAACCAAAATTGATATCTTCCATTAGGGATCTCTTCCTCAACAACGCACCATTTATTTTTCAGCAGGATTCAGCTCCATTTACACAGCAAAAGTATGCAAAGCATGGTTTCAAAATAAAGGCATAGATATATTACCATGGCCAGGAAACAGCCCTGATCTCAATCCAATTGAAAATTTGTGCCGAGGTTTGAAAATTCTTGTACGAAAAAAACGTCCATCCAATAAAAGACAACTTATTGAAGCTATAATTGATTCTTGGCACCATGTGATTACGAAAGATGAACTCTAAACACTTGTTCACTCGATGAAAAGACGCTGTGAAGCTGTCTTAAAAAATAAGGGTTATCCTACTAAGTATTGATTGTGTAAGTATCACTTTAAAAAAATGCAAATCTAAGATAGATCTTACTATTAGTTTCATAACTTTTTTTGTAATACAGATATTGTAATACTGTTCTTATTATTCAATTTGATATATAAACGTTTGTATTTAAGTGAAAATTAATATATTCTACAAGCACACGAAGTTTAAAAACATGAAACTTTCAAAAAATGTCCACACTTTTGGCCACCACTGTATATCTCGCTTATAGGGACATTCAAAAGAATTCTGTTACATTATGGTCTATGGGGTAAAATCGTGTGTGACGCATTTAATTAGCAATGATAGCTAAAGTAGCGAAGTAGCGACTACTTTTGAAAAATAGTTTGTAGTCACTACTTTTTATAACAAGTAGTTGTAGTTAACAACATTTTTCATAAAGTAGTTGTAGTTGTAGTTCGCTACAAACAAAAAGTAGTTTTTCCGACCCCTGCTGGGAGAATACAGTCAGACCTCGCTATATGGTCACCCGTGGGGACCGTTGAAAAGTGACCATATATGCGGGGTGACCATATATGCGATAAAAGAAAATTAAAGGCTATTTTTAATCTTAAATATGTTTGTCAACAGAAAAAAATCTAAAAACATGAAGTTTTTAAAAACAGAAGTGTACATAATATTAATTAATTATTTTGTTTTAATTTAAGTATGAAACTGAATGGGATAATACATACTACTATAATAGAAATTAATACATTACTTACAGAATAGTTAGGAATGTACAGTACGGTGTATGAAATACTCATTTATGCAGGATTGTCTTTGCTTCGGTTTCGCTGTTGTTAGCACTACCTTTTCAAGATTATTAACAGTTTTAAAATGTTCTTCTGAAGCTTCTGAATGCGCAAAAACACATCTAACAACGTTCAGTGCCTTGAGAGCTTCTGCCTGAGTTACAGGCTGAATTTCCAATTCACCATCACTCTCTTCATCGTTGCTTCCGGAAGCATTTGAGTTTAACACTTCGGAGACAATTCCAGTAATGGACACTTCAGAAGATGTAGCTAAATCATTATCAATATTATAGTTACGTATACCATAGTACAATATATAGTTACGTAACCCATTTCATCAGGTACGGTGCATCCATAATTTTGAAGATGCTTTGCAAGTTCAGATAGAGGCACATCCTCATCTTCGTCGTCCGATAATTCATCATTTTCAGAGGGGCAAAAACCAGCATGTCTAAAACAATTTGAAATGGTTTTCTTTGATACCTTATTCCAAGCTTTGTCTATATAAAACAGCACATCCAGCACGGACACATAAAACTTCTCATTCTGATCAATTGCAGAAATCATGCCATTAAGGAGTAACTTCCGGTAGTTTACCTTAAAATTTTGAATAATCCCCTGATCTAGGGGTTGGGAAACACTAGTACTGTTTGGAGGTAAGAAAACAAGTTCAATGGGATCTAATTGAGGAATGTCACAATGGGCAGGGCAGTTGTCGATAACGAAAACGATTTTTCTTTTTTTCTTTGAGAAATATCTATCCATACGTCGGATTGTTTTCTCCCAGATGCTTGTTGTCATCCTAGATTTCTGGTTCGCATCGTAGAATACAGGCAAAGATTTTATGTTTTTCATGCAACGGGTTCTCAGAAATTTTCCTATAACCAATGGAGTTAGTTTTTCTGAGCCATCCATATTTGCTGCTACAGGGCTGCCACTGCCTAATGGCATCAAAAATAGTTGCTTTAGTAGCCTACTAAGAAAAAAATAGTAGCCAAAATGGTAGCATTTATACAAAAATAGTAGCCAAAATAGTTGCATTATAACTTAAGAAAAGAGGGGCAAGAATCCTTATTTGCCATAAAAATAACATAATAAAAATCCACATCTTTCTCTACAGTTACCATCCAAATTTGATAACTTTTTGTATTTTAATTATAAAATCACACACACACAAAAACGGAAAGAGAAAAGAAACTTTTTAAATTATTTAAATTATCACCTGAAATATAGGATCAGAATGCAATTTGGTTTTCCCAAACTAAATTTAATATATGCTTAGCTTGTACTTGAGCATTACTGTGATGTAACTGAAAACGATAAAACTTTTATTGCATGTTATTAGCTGCAATTTTAATTCCATTTTGTAAACAAAATAAAACTGAAGCAAAAAATCTGCCAATAAAAAGTGACTTTATCAAAAAAGGATGCATTTGATAAAGAAAATATGTGTACATAACTAATCTGTTCTTTAGAAGAAATTTATGTAAAATAAAATAGCAAAATCGGCATGAATAAAGTCTGATTTTATAGACACCAATGGGCCAAATAAAGCTATCTAAATAAGTAAGAAAGGCAATATTTTAAATGTTTTCCTCAATATTTTAAATCTGTTATTAAATTGAAAAATTGCGAAAGAAAACAAGATTTTCTTATTTCTAAGTAGGATTTATTTCAGCTCGTTTATTAATTAAAATTTTTGGTATGAAACATTTATAAAAGGTTAGAAACAAATACGATTCATGCTGCTTAGTGTGTTAAATCTACAGTTAATCGTTTGTGGTTCATATGGCAGTTAAAGGGTTAAATACCTTTAAAAACAATCAAAAATTGGACAAATATACTGTAAAGCATAAGGCTTATGGGTAGTAGCCAAACCAAAAAGCAGTAATTAGTTTTCCTACTGAAATTTGAATGATTGATATATTTGAACTATATTTAGATTGAAAAAGTAACTTTTTTTAAAAATTTCAATTGGAAGTTTACATATTTTAAAATTGAATAAAAAACAAATTTATACGGAAATATTAGGTTGGAATATTAGGTTAAAAAATTTGTAATTCTGAGACTGGTGAATTATATTTTTTATTTTTTACAAAAATAGTAGCTGGAATTGGAAAATAGTCTCCCTTTTTCTGGTTTTCTCCCAAAATAGTCGCTTTTGAAGGTTTTTGGGCTAAAATAGTAGCCATAGTTGCCTGATGCTGAAAATAGTCGCTTTTAGTAGCATTTTAGTTGCAAATGGCAGCCCTGCTGCTAATAAAATGGTTAATCTCTCTTTGCTTCTCTTTCCACCTATACATTTATCGCTCTTAAAAGAAAGAGTTTTATCTGGTAGAGCACGATTGAATAGTCCACATTCATCAGCATTGTAAATATCAGAAGGATTATAACGCTTGAGGACATCACTCAAAACAGATTCTCTCCATTCGTTTAATTCACTGTCATTCACATCAGCAGCTTCACCGCATACTTTCTTGAACGATAAATCTTGCCGGAACATAAATCTTTGAAGCCATCCATTCCTAGCATTGAAATCGGATTCTCCTAATTCAGCTGCAATTTGTAAAGCCTTTTCTTTTAAGATGAAGGAAGATATTGGCATATTTTGAGATCTGGCATTTTTTATCCAAATCACAAGCGCTTGCTCAACTTTGTCGAATGGTGAAGCACGTTTTCTCTTTCTCTTTCCATTTTTGAAATCTACAGTACATGATTTTGATAAAATATTGTTTACAGTTGTCCTTGGAATTCCATGCGCTTTAGATAAATTTGATGTTTGAAAAGATTTTATCAGTTCGTTTTTTTCTTTAAATGACAAATTTTTTCGTTTTGCAGCCATGTTTACTCGCAAATATAAGCAGTTGAAAGTGAATCCTGAACAAAAAAGCAATGACCAAAAACAGGTGAAACAATTTTAGAATTTTATTGGCGTGAAGGTGACACTTATTCCACACGTGTTCTTTTCCCTAAAGATTAGTGAACAAAGTTGGTTGCAATCCCGTTTTCTAAGAAATGAGAATGGCATGTGAAATTCTTTCAGTAGCAAAGTCAAGTGTGCGGGGGAGGGAAAGGAGAAAAGTCCTTTTGTAAGTGAGTCCCTGTCCCTTTTAAAGGCTTTCCTCCTCAATAAATCATATTGACAGCATCCACTCAGCTATACTAAAATGGAAATGAAAGCGAACTGTTTCATTGATCGGAAGTATGGCTAATCATTTCCTGGAAGAAAGATATTTTTACAAGTAAAGTGACCATATAAGCGGGTACAGGTATTCTGAAATGACCATATATGCGGAAACAAAATACACAGAATTCCTATTAAGTCAGCCGGGACTTTTCAAAAGTGACCATATATGCGGGATGACCATATAAGCGGGTGACCATATAACGAGGTTTGACTGTATATGTTTTATCACAAAATGACATTTTGAAAACGTACAAGTCATTATCCAATTAAATTCAATGTGTTAAAGGACATGTATTGGTAAGGTCTTATGTTACTTTATAAAGAATTTGACAATTTTGAACAAAGTTTATATTTGAACTATTGTAGTGCATCATTATTGTATTGTATTGTATTATGTCATACTTGAAATTGATGAAAAATGCTTTTTTTTTAAATTATTTTCCCTATGAACCCATTGTTGTCCCATTTTCAAATTTTGGAAACTATTTTACAATAATACAGCCTATTTTCTATAATTTTTTGAAATTTTACAATAATACAACCTATTTTCTATATTTCATTGAAATTTTACATTAATAGAATGTATTTTCTATAATTGTTTGGGTGGGTGGGTGGGGGGGGGGGGAGAGAAAAAAAATTTACAATAAAATTTTAAAATTTAAAATTTGTTTGTTCTTTTTAACAAATTAGAATTTTTACATTCTCATTACTCTCTCTTACATTTACAATTTTACATTCTCACTTTTTAACAAATTATATTCCATTGCATATCATATTAAAGTCAACTTTTTATGGATTATTGTATTTGTATCATACTTGAAATTGATGAAAAATGCCTTAAAAGAAAAAGCTATTTTTTCTATGAACCCATTGTCCCATTTTACATTCTCACTGTCCTACTATTGTCCCATTTTACTTTTATAATTTTTTGAAAAAATTTAAAAAATTTTTGCATATTGTAATAAAGTCACATTTTTATGGATTATTTATCATACTTGAAATTTATGAAAAATAGCTTTTAAAAAATTATTTTCCCTATGAACCATTGTTGTCCCATTTTCAAACTTTGAAACTGTTTTACAATAATACAACCTATTTTCTATAATTTTTTCAAAAAATTTTAAAAAACGTTTTTTTCACAATTTAAATTTTTTTTTTTTTTTTTTTTTTTTTTTTTTTTTTGCAACTTTTATCATGTTGCATATCATATTAAAGTTCATTAAAAATGCTGCAATATGACACTTCTTTCACCTTCCTATCTTAATTAGGAAATATTTTGTGACAGTTTGACAATCTTGCGGACTAGCATTTATTGACAATTTTCGAGAAATTTATATAGCCATATTTTCAAAACAAACTGATATTTTTCAAAAACATATGGTATTTTTCTTGGTCTATATAAATACTAACTATGTGCCACATTTCATTAAAATCTGAGATGGTGAGGTAAAATTTCTTCAAAAAGTGTGATTTGACAGGGAAGGACTCTTTCTTCTATTTTCCGAGCCTCGCATCCACCGGACTACAAGAGATACGGAAAAACAGAGTTCAACAAATTAAAGATCCAGTATTTCCCTTTTCAAAGCCCCCTTTGGTTTTAAAAAATACGAAAGTTAACCCTTCATAAAAGTATATTTTCTGTACACTGTTTCACGAATTTCTGGATTTTGCTGATTTTTTTTAATTTGTATCAGCGGTTCTGAGCAAGTTATGAAAAACTAAAAATACCAGACAATATTTACATTCATTCCCTTTTTGAGATCTGCAATTGTTTTCAAAAAATATGAATATTAACCCTTTGAAAAAAATCTGCGCACAGGACGCACTTTTGCAAATTCTGATTTTCTGCGATATATAAAATCGCGCATCGGCTCTCTAAAATAACCAAACAAAAAACAAATACACCTAAGGGCTATAGGTTCAGGCAGAAACCTTTAGTTTTTTTTAAATTAACGTTAACACTTTCGAAAACGTTTTTTACCACAAGTCAATTTCGCTTTTTTAACGATTTCTCCTATCTTTAAAAATTCAAATCTGCATTTATAAACAAGGTATGAAAAACTAAAATCACTGCACCTAATCTATGTTTCTTTGCTTTTTAAAATCTGGTATTCATTTCGAAAAAAATAAATTTAACCCTCTGAAAATTTTTTTTTCCAAAACTCACTCATGTGATTTTCGGTTTTTGGTCCAGGTTAAAAAATCAGCATCGACCCGGGAAATGCGAATACTTACAAACAGAAGATACCAGATCATAGACAAGCTCATTTTCTTCAAAATGCACCATTGGGTTTTAAAAAATATTTACATTAACCCTTTCGAAACCGGTTGTTTACGTAACCCACTTTCGCGATTTCCTCTATTTTGGCAATATTTACCAGTGGTTAAATTTCATTTCTACTAGGAAATCTGGTAGGGTTGAGTGTTCTGACAAGGCCTCTTCCAGAACAGATTGTGCTCCCTGGCAGTGGAAGGTGGAACTACAGGAGTATCTCTGGTTCTATGTGTCCAATTATGATGGGGTTTAGCTCATTTGACAACGCAAACTTTAGCCTGAAATATTTTAGTTGCACTTTCTAATCTTGGGTTCTATGGGCCCGATTATGACGGGGTTTGCCTCATTCGACTTGATTTTGATAGCCTTCAGATTTCAGTTCCGTTCGTATAGAACAGATTGTTATCATCACAGGCCCGGGCAGTGCTGGGCGGGTCAGCTAGTAATAAAATAAAATAATGAAGCTTTCTACGTGTGTCACTTTTAAATGAATTGCCACTTTAAGATTTACATTACACAGAAAATTAATTTGGTTTAAATGTAAAAAGGTATTGTGTTATTCATTTCTCATAGTTTAACACTGAGAAAGTAATCATTTATGAGATAATATCAAAAAAAATTTTTTTTAATTGTTTATGATTGATAATTTTGATCGACGATACTTTGAAAAGTAACACTAGTGAGAAATAATTTGAGATTCCCAGAAAAATTCCCAAAAGTATGCATCAATACATGGCACTGTTAAAAATGTTTAGCTGTTTTTAAAAAGTTCTACTTTAAGTTATTTACAACCAGCTGGGAAGACCAAACTATGCTCGTTAAAATAATCTTTGTGTTCAACAAGATGTAACAATAAATTTTCTGTACAACATATAACAATAAGTTCTATGTACCCTGATTGGTTAAATTCTGTTTTTTAGAACATTCTATGGATTTTGATTGGTTGAATCATGCATCTCGGCTCATAATGGGGATATCTAGAAAATTTCTTCAGATTCTGAAATCTAATTTGTTCATCAAATGGTGCCATAATTTTGTGAAAATTCAGAAACTTGGCACATTTTTTCATTTGGCGATAAGCATGTGCTTTGGCATTACTAATGTTAAAAGTCGATTTTCTCGCCAAATGTAGAAAAATTTTCATCAAATTTAGCGATAGTTGGTGAAATATTGCGAACTTTGCTAATTCTTTTACTGCCCACTGTTCAACAACTGTCTCAACCTTCATTCACAACAAAAGGCATTCACCCGTAGTGATCCCAAAATGACCCATTAATCGAATTTTCTCAAACATGGGATCCAGCCCAATGGTAGGATACAAAATTTAGTAAAAATCTTTAGAGCTGTCTTTTTGATAAAATTAGCTTGACCCATAGTGACCGCAAAATGACCCACTAATCAAATTTTTTCAAACATGTGACCCAGCCCAAAGGTCTTCTCGTACCCTAAAACAGTAGGATACAAAATTTAGTCAAAATTGTTAGAGCCATTTTTTAGATAAAATAAATTTGACCCATAGTGACTGCAAAATGACCCACTAATCAAATTTTCTCAAACATGTGACCCAGCCCAATGGTCTTCTCGTACCCCAAAATGGTAGAATACAAAATTTAGTCAAAATTGTTAGAGCCATTTTTTAGATAAAATAAATTTGACCCATAGTGACCCCCAAATGACCCACTAATCGAATTTTCTCGAATATGTGACCCAGCCCAATGGTCTTCTTGTACTAAAAATGATAAGATACAAAACTTAGTCAAAATCATTAGAGCCATTTTTTAGATAAAATTAGCTCAAGACATAGTGACCTCTAATTGACCCACTAATTGAATTTTCTTGAACATATGACTCAGCCCAATGGTCTTTTTGTACCCTAAAATGGTAGGAAACAGAATTTAGTCAAAATCATCAGTCATTTTTTTAGATAACGCAATGGACTTCCCGTGCCTGAAAACGGTAGGATACAAAATTTAGTCAAAATTGTTACAGGTGTTTTTTAGACCAAATTAGGTTGACCTGCAGTGACCCAACCATGACCCACTAATCGAATTTTCATTTATTTAGTCAAAATCGTTAGAACAGTTTTTTTAGATAAAATTAGCTTGACTCATAGTGACCCCCAAATGACCCATTAATCGAATTTTCTACATAATATGACCTAGTGTAATGGACTTCCCGTGCCCAAAAATGGAAAGATACAAAATTTAGTCAAAATCGTTTGAGCCATTTTTTAGATATAACTAGCTTGACCTGGACCCATAGTGACCCAAAATGACCCACAAATTGAATTTTCTTGAACATGTGACATAGCCCAATCATCTTCTTATAACTCAAAATGGTAGGATGCAAGATTTAGTGAAAATCTTTAAGAGTCATTTTTCAGGTAAATCAAAATTCTGAAGTGGCCAACAATTGATTCAGTGATTGCTGAACGTTAGATTTTCCCGACCAACTATTAGAGAACTTGCCATTTTTAAACTTAACTTTGTCTTAAAGGGGAAAAAAAAAAAAAAAAAAACTATCATCATATTTTTTTTAAATAATTGCTGAAACATAATAAGAAAAGTATGTTTTAACATGTATCACTGTTAAAAATGTTGTGCCGTTTTTTAAAAATTCTACTTTAATATTTATATTTATATATAAAAGCACTTAAGTGGCCAACTTTTGGTACTTTTACACTATTTAAAGAATTATTTATAAAGATCTTTATACCATATTATATTTTAAATATTATATTTACTCAAGAATATTTCATAATTGAATGTGTTGGATTATATACACTTAACTGGAAATTAAAAAAAAAAAAAGACACTGCAGGATAAGTTTCTTTAGTTTTTGCTGGATTTTTATCAGTTCAAACTTCTTCTCCTCAGACGGCTGCTGATGACTGAGATTGTATCAAAGTTTTGTGTTGTTAAGGAGCAGAGAAAAATATTATTCAACAACCTAAACAGCAAACATAAATAATAAAAATTAAAAAAGGACTAAGCAATACCTTTTCTTTTCCTTATTTATTATTTTAGAAAAAATGGATACTTCCATTGTTAACTGTCAGATTATGTTCAAATTTTCAGCTAATTCAAATAATAATAAATCAGGCTGCTTATCAAATGTCTATTACAATACAACCAGTTTTCAGAAAATTAGAGCCCAAAAAACCCACTATCTGAGCCACTCTAAAAAAATAAAATGCTGGCGACTGTGTGTAGTTTGTTTTTATTATGATCAGAAAGGACAGGAGTAGTCTGACATTATCAGGTTACATCTGATAATATTCTTAGCTATGCAGAAAGAATTCATTATTATGGTGAGGTTGCTGCACCTGCCTGTTCTTGACCTGCATGGGGCGGATGAAATTGAGGCAACTCAAGTGAATCATACAGAACTTGATTTTCCATGCATCCACATGCTTTTTCCAGAAAAAAAGAAAGAAAAATGGCAACATATTTTTTAAAAAATTACGGGGCACAAGTTAATGTTTTAGGAAAAGGGCAGGATACATTTTTAACTTTTAAAAAGAGCAGGACACGACACCCTTTGAAAAACATCTAACAGGAATGCTAGTTGGTTAATTGACATCATTAGTTTTATTATTTCCCATGTTGAGGTTTGCTTTATTAGCACATGAAGTAACAGTAGCATCTGTTATTTATCTTAGTACTAAATTAAAATCTTTATGAGATGTTTAATTATAACTAATGTAATGTTATAAAAGATTAATAAATAAATTTAGAAATTACATCTTAACACAAAATATTTTTTATTTCGTCAAAATTAACTATATCAAATGCAAATTTAATAATAAAAGAATTATTTGATCGACTTCCCGATGACATGAAAATGGCCAAAAAATCATTTTCTTGTTTCACTGTTACATCGATGCACCCCCCTCCTCTTCTTTCATGACAGATTTTGTAGCACTCAACTATCTTGACTTTTCAAGTATCCAGCAATCGGCACTTCCCGAGCATGCCAGTTAATTAAGTTTTTACTGTATATTCATTTCCCCTAAACATTTTCATATCAAATAGTTTAAATTTTATAAAAACAAAGAGCAAATGAAAGGATTTTTTCCTGATATTAATTTAACAAGTAAAATTATAATAATTAAATAATTTCATGTATGTTTTCACATTAAACATTTTCTCTAAATTTTAAAGAAATAACTTCTTGTGATTATTGCAATAATGATGATTTTTAAATTATATCAAATTTTTTAAGCATTTTTTACATATTTTATATCATTACTTTCAATCTTAAGCAAGCAAAGTACAAATTGAGAATTATTTTTCAATGTTAATGAAGCAAGTAAAATTATAATAATTAAATATATGTTTTTAACATTCATTTACATACAATTTTTCCAAAATTTTAAAGAAATACATTCTAGTGATTATTTCTATAATGATAATTTTTATTTACAAATATAACTATATTTCAGTTTTTTAAGCATTTGTTAGTGTTTTATATCATTCCTTTGAGTCTTAAGGCTGTTCTCAAATCCAAAAGAGCTGCTTTCTGACACATTTTTTAATTCATTTTTGTTTGGAAGCATGTCAAATTGGCAGGTGTTCTTATTCAGAAACTATGTAATCAAAAGACGTTTTTCATTTTCTAGTAAAGGCAGAAGATCTTTTAGAAAATACTGTCAAAGTCGGCATTTTTAACCGAATTCTTGATGCGGCAGCACTAGAAAAGGAGAAAACATGTCATGTGACACAAATCGCTTATAACTCGATAAGTAATTTATTTATCAAACTATGGAAAACTCATTTCGATTCCAAATCGCTTCAATAGTCAGTCCTGCCAATGTTATTCCTTTACGTTTAAAAATGAATCAGAAAATGTGTCAAAGTTTCACGCTGTTGAGCAAGGAATTTGAAAATCACCTTAAGCAAGCAAAGTTTTAATTAGAGAATTTTTTCAGACATTAATGAAGCAAATAAAATGATAATAATAAAATATAATTCTATGTATGCTTACCTACATTCATTTATAGAATTTATATCATTCCTTTGAGTCTTAAGCAAGCAAAGTAGAAATTGTTGATTTTTTAAAAATATTAATGAAGCAAGTTAAATGATAGAGGAATTTTGGGTATTATGGAATAGTCTGGTAATATGGAATACCAATGTTTCTGTTTGATAAAGTGCTGCCACCAAGCGGGAATATCAAACTATTTAAGAATGTTTCCAGAATGCCCCCCAGGATGCGCAGTTCGTTGGTCAGCATCAGGACGTGTTGTGTGAATAAATATTTGTTTTTCGTCTTTGGAAAATTTCATGAAATAATTTTTGAATAATTTTTATTCATTATTAGAAGTAATATTTTTACATTGAAATTAAGCATAATGGACACCAAAATACTAACAGTTTATGATGTGATTACCTGTTTTTTAGCGTGCAGTTCACATCAATAAACATAGAGTATTTTTTTCCTAAACTGGCGGTATCTGATTATATGGAATGCCAATATCTCATAATACACCATGATTATGGTGGACCAAAGAAAGATCCTTATATTTGTGATTTGTGCAAATCTGAAGTATGAACTGGTATATATTGGCTGACTACCTAGACACTATATTTTGAAAGTGTTCTCGATACCATTACATCTGTTTTTTGTCAAATTTTGTTAGTTTTCTTCATTTTTAACCTCTTATTCCATATTTCCTGACTATCTTCGCAATACTCTCAAAATATGTTTATTATTATTATTCTATGTTTGCAAGCAATGAAATTTTGTAAAATAATTTTTATCTGCAAACACTATTCACAGATAGTTGAACTTTGTAACTGTATTCAGTTTTTAGGTTTTAAACAATATCAGGATGTTGTATTGCACTTGAGATTATATACAGCATATGCTCCGGTAAGGTGGTCAGTCTGATGCAAGACCCTCAGTGTTTAGTTACCAAGCAAGCTTGGTACTGATTTTATCTCGAGCCCTAACAGATAAAGGTTGAATGAACTTTGCCCAATATGCAGTCCTGAATCAAACTGTGGACCTGTAGCATGATAGTGCAACACACTGACCTCTATTCTACTTCTCATATGAAAGTCTATTTATGCCAAAAATGTTATTTAGAAAGTTGTGGAATTTAAATTTCATATGGTCCCTGTGATCTATATGTTATATTTAGAAAAACTCTCTTTTCTATGCTATACCAAGTAAAACAGTAAAATTCCCATTCTTCTACAACCAAAACTTAACAAGCTTGGATATTTTTAATTTTATAAATTTTCAGCAGTTTCAAATTTCAGTAAAAATTGCAAAGGTTTTTAGTGACAGAAAACGCTGAAAACTCATAAAATTCAAAGTATTATAACTCAGTAAGTTTAAATCATAGAAGAATGGAATTTCACAGTCTTACTTGTTAGATCATAGAGGAAGTTTTTCTAAAAATAACTCATAAGATTCCAGGAGCATATAAAAATTTTAATTTAATAACTTTTTTTAAAATAACTATTTTGACATAAATGGATTTTCATATGATTAACAGTAATATTTGAAACATTTTTGCAACTGGAACCGTACCTCTAAAACTAACTATTCAGAATTAGCTATTCGTTAAATATAAGAAAAAACATCCTGTATAATGTACATTTTTTTAATGCAAACTTTGTGAAATATGGTACAAGTAAAAGCTTACCTTCCTCATCATAGTTACTCATATCATCTGATATCATATTACAAAAATCTAACAGAAGATTCCACGTGTCTTTTGGGATGGATCTTTTATGATGTTCCTAAAAATAAAGAAATTACATAAATGTACATAAAAATAGTCTAGGTACATTTTTAAATGTTTGCTAAGATAATTTTTCATATTATTCTTAACAACAGTAGAAAAGTAATAATGTTTTGAAATTAACAGTAATTAAACAATAAATGTTACCAATTATTTTTCTATTATTAATTATCATAAAAAAATTAAATTTTTTAAAAATTTTGTCACTATCTATATTATAAAAGACAAACGTGTCCATGCGTAACGCTGATGTCATTTTGCGAATGGCAACATTTGCCGATGAAATTTCAGTTTTGCAATATTTGCTACTGCAATTTGTTTATTTCTAAACATCGCATATTTTCAATTGTTACACTGTTATATAGGGAAAAAATGTACTTTCAAATGCAATTTGTTTGAAAACTGTATCGCAACTTACTCATTATAGCATTTAAATTAAATTTCAAGCAAGGTTTTTTTTTTTTTTTTTTTTTTTTTTTTAAATTTGTTTTATCACTTGCAGACGATTACAAAATATTAATCCGTTTGCACTTTAAACAATATTAAAAGTTCAACATTTGTTTCCAGCTAATATTCCATAATGAAATTAAAACTTCATTCAGCAATAAGTAAAACACAAATTTAACAGACATGTAAATGAAATAAGCACTTAAAACCACTGAAATTATCAGAATAATAATAATAAAATGCTGTAGATAATGACATTTTTGGCGATTTCTTCGGCTATTAACTTCTGGCATGACTCCAATACGAAATTACCACTTTTAATAAATTTCAAAATTTTATTTGAATACATTATCGATATTTTTCATATAAAATGCTTTTTGGTGTTGTTAGGGAGCAATCTTAAATAAATTATTAAATGTAAAGAGTTTTCAATAAAAAAATAAATGTTTTTCACATATATTCTTTATTCTGGGAAGCCCGGGGTTTTGCTTTTAACATTATTTTTTTCTTATCTTTAAAATTGAATACTAAAAAAATAGTTTAGGGGGGGGGGGGCATGATTTAATTTTTTGTTCTTTATTTTTATTAATTGTTTAAGAAAAACACAGTTCAACAACTTTAAAATTTTAGACGCATGCGTGTATTTTTATGAAATCTGGAATATTGAATAGAATGGCAAATTAAGATTACTAACATTTTTCAACTAGCTTCAAAAACATTTTTTAAGAATAAAAATTGGGAGTGGGAATAAATTAAAACTTTTAACCGAGTTAATCAATCTTTTTTTAAACAGTTTGTATTTTCTTTTACATGATTTTAATTTTTATTTAATTAAACCTTTGCCAAATAATAAAGGTAACTTTTTTTTTCTAGCAAAGATATTTTATATACAATGCATCTCAAAAATATATGGATAGGTGATTTTTTGAAATAACAGTTCAAAAACTGAAGCAGTAAACAATCATGAAAAAAATAATAAGCTTATGGAATCATAACATACGTTTATTAAAACAAAGAAATACAGTATACGTTTTACAGAATTTTTGTAAAAAAAAAGTCAAAAATAAGCTGTCCGAAAAATATATGGACTTTTCGAGTATTTTGTACTTAAATTCAAATTTTGGATCCATTTCTTTGAATTATCTTGAAAATCCTATCAGAAATGCTTCGAACTAGTGTTTGGAGAATGTGTGGATGTAAAGAGAACCAACCTTGATCTACTTGTTGCTTTAATTCCTCAGTAGTCGAAAACTGATGACCATCAGCATATACCTCTCGTCCAAGTACTCCCCCCAAAGGCTTTGAATCAGATTCAGGTAGGTGTGAATTGATGCCTTGTCCTGTTGGAATTTCCAGTTTTCCCCTCCTTAGATGTTTCCAAAATAGATTGTTCCAGAAATAGATTGTTTTTTAGGACATTTTGATAATCCTTAGAGCACTGTTGTCCATTAAAATAAAGCAATATCCATTGTTCCGTTGAAAAAGAACACGTCTGACACCATGAGAGAACCCATCCTTGTTGTCGACTAAAGAACTCGCGAGGTTCTCATTGTAAATCATGCCAACAGTATGCCCAGCCATCAGGACCATCCAAATTGATTTTTTCTCATCACAGAAGAAAACTTTTAACCATTCATTCGTCCAATGCATGTGTCTTTTAGCCCAAAGAACATGTGCCTTTCTATGGTGCAATTTCAGCATAAGTGTTCTGCGATATTTATGAAATTTGCTTGCTTGTATGCGATGGTGAACGGTAGATCTCAAAATAGGAAACGCTAAAGTCCTCATAATTTCACGAGCAGGCTTCTTTTGGATTGAAACTGCTCGCAAAATCTCTATCTTGTCGCTTAGATTTTTCTCTTGGTCAATCTACCAAGATAATCATAAATTCCAGATCTGCTAACACTTTATTTGTTTAGCAATATCAGAAACTTTAACATTTTGAGCTTTTAAACACCAAATTTTAGCTATATCAGCTGCAGAGAATCGAACGTTGCGAGGCCTCCAACTACTCAAGAATTCAAGGATGAGCAGTGATTTGTATTTCAAAGTGGTTACGTCATATGTACAGAATGCAGAATATGTTATTTTTTTAATACTGTGGTAATAAAAGAGATTCTTTTCATTATCCATATACTTTTGGGACAGCTTATTTTGAATTTTATTTTTTTACAAACAATCTGTGATATAAGCGTGATATTTCTGTACTTTCATAAACTTATGTTATGATTCAATATGCTAATTATTTTTTTTCGTAATTGTTACTTCATTTTTTTAATTATTTCAAAAAATCACCTGTCCATATACTTTTGAGATAAACTGTATCTAGATAATACATTCCAGATGCAACTGCAAAAAGCCTTACATCAATGAGCATCTGTAAAACCAATGATTTTATTTGATTTTATTAAATACATTTCCTACTGAATTTACTTTTAATTATGAAGTTATTTGATTATGTAGTATTTTGTTCATTATATTCCCATTCTCAGTTGACACAAAGAAAATATTGACCAGCAACAAAGAGACACAATTTTGTTGATCAGCTGTCAGAGATTTAATGTTTCTAGGAATTGGGAAAATACCCCATCACAAAGATAAACCAAGCATTTTAAGTTCTTATATGTTTCCCTCCTTCTCTTTACAAATAAATGCATTGCAATTTGAATAGACAAGGGTTTTTACATCATTTGATGCAAGCTTTTAGAATACTTTTTTTTGTGAAATATTGGAAGAAAAATATTTTGCAGACAGAATTGCATTTTTAATTTTTACTTTAGTTTGTTAATTAAAAAGTTTTAATAAAACTAATAGAACCAATTAACTTGATTAAAAAATTGATTATTAACACTAGAACCGTGGAGCGGGTCAAATTGACCCAAATCGATGTTTAGTTTGTCACCGCGCGAAAAATATTAATTGTAAAAAATCTTTCCTTTTCTGACTTTTAATATTGTCAGGGAAAAGTAAGCTGCGCCGCAGGCGCCCTGAGGGAGTGCCCTGCACGTAGACGACCACCGAATCAAAGTCCTGAGGGACTCATATCGCGGCAGCAGGTTTTTCTTCCTGGGGCGCTTCGGCCGGTCAGAGGACTGTCACCTATGGACCCTTTAACCTTGAACCCACATATCGACGACGTAGGCCGTAGCGATATGCGGTGAAACCACGGCGCATCACCGCGAGACACTTGGAGACAGGCCGGCATCCCCCAACAGCTTCGGAGCTGGAAACCCAAAAGGGAACCAGGCCCTAGGCCTTAAGTCGGGATGTTCCAACCCGTACTTAATATTTTAAGGTAAACAATAATTTATTGAATTTGAAAATGCCATATCATGAATAAATTTCCACTTATACCCAGAACCGTGGAGTGGGTCAATTTAACCCGTAATATGTTTTTACAAATAAATGAAGAAAAATAAATATATTTTCTAGGAAGTAACGTGAATGTACACCTCCCGAGTCCGTCTAATGGACAGAATAGGAAGGGGAAGAGTGAAGGTTTTCAATCAAGGTCATATATGCTCGGTGTGAAGAGAGGTCGAATGCAGCGCAAAATTACCACAAATATTTAAAATTCATGACATTGCTTTTTTCTGTATTTATTGCAAGTATAAATAAGATGTCACGATGTCGCAATCTTATTGTTAAAGAAGCTTGGAAATATTTGCAACAATTATCTGACAATGATTCAGAAAGTAACAAAAATGATGACTGTTTTTCAATTTTTAGTAGCGAGGGTGCTCAATATACACCTAACAAATCAGATAAATTTGGTATCAAGTTCTGATTGGCTGCAAATGTTGACTAAAAATATCTGATTAATGGATTCCCGAATTTTGGAAAAGAATATCAATGTCCATCTAACATTTCTCTTTCTAAATACATAGTATTATGACTAATAAGTGCATATGAGAACAAAGGTAGAAACGCCACTACAGACAAGTTTTTTACAAGATTGAAGCTTGCAGAGGCGTTGAAATCCAAAAATACAAGCCTTGTAGCAACTGTAAAATGCTCAAGAAGAGAAATACCAGTCTCTGTACAAATGCCAAAATCAGAATTGCATGCGACTACTTTACTAACCCATAAAAATATCAGTCTAATTGTTTACCAGGGATAAAAATATAAAAAATGTTTTGTTGCTCAGCAGTCTACAACCAACTGTTGAAATTTTAGATAATTAAAAAAAACTACCTGATACAGTTACTTACTACAGCACAACTAAATTCGGTGTAGATGTGATTGACTAGATGACAAGGAAGTTTATTGTCAAGTCTGCGTTACGAAGATGGCCTGTGCAGGTATTTTATAATATTTTGCATCTTGCTGCTATCAATGCTTGGGTTTTATATAAAGCCGTAACTGAAAAATCTATTAGCAGATGGCAACTTATTCAAGACTTAGTTGAAGAATTACCATAAAAATTTTTTCTCTATCAACAAAAAAAGGTGTCATTTGGTTGTGAACAACCACTGAAAACGATGTAAAACCACAAAATAAGCGTAAACGAGTCCAATGTCACTCTTCAAAATGTGAAAATAAAATTCAAGACATTTGTTCAAAATGTAATGGATTTATTTGTGATAAATGTACAAAACTTATTAACAAGTTTTGCATGCAATGTATACAATAAATTGGATTAAATAAATCTGTAAAACTAGTAGGTTATTGGTATTTTCTATGTAATTCTTTAAATTATTCTTAAAAATCATGCTTAAACTTATTTGATTGAGATTATCTATTTTCTATTAAAGTTATGAAGTCTAAGTTTATTTTTGCTTAAAATATATTTTTTTAAACTTAATGAATTACAATTTTGAACATTGTTTTCTGTAACGTTAGGTAATTAAGTAACTAAATAGGTTAATTAAGTAACTAAATATATAAATTAGGTACTTAATTAACTAAAGTAAACATTTGTGCATATTCATATAGTTTTTCTGTCTAGGGTCAAACTGACCCGCTCCGTGGCTCTAGGCATACCGAAGTCCCACAGTTCTAGTGTTAATCAGTACACCCCTAATAAATACAGAAAATATACAAACTTTAAAATTTAATTCACAACATTTTTGGAACTTTTGAAACCAACTGACAACTCTGAACTCTTTTCATGAGTGCAGACTCCTTGTAAGGGGAACAAACTATAATTGTGCGAAAGGGTCAAAATTTAACTCCCCCCCCCCCCCCCCCCCCCAACAAAAAGGAAAAAATGGGAAAAGGACCTAAACTTGATACAAATTTACAAAAAAAAAAAAAAAAAAAAAAAAAAGCAAAATCACAGATTAATGACCACAAAAATACTACAGCAAGCAGAAATCTGTAGATAAGTAGCATGTCTGACACATAGACACACCAAAACATAGACTTACATAACACATGAAAAGAAAATCTAGCAGACATGTTTGTATTTTTTAATATTTCTATAGCATAAACAAACTTACTTGTAAAAATTGACACCACAAATCTAAAAACTTAAAACGACCAGGCAAAACAATATTCCAATAAGCTATTGCCATATCCAAATCTAAAATAAATGAAACAATCAAATATTTGAAATATTATGTAAAATAAATGAATAAAAAACAGGTCAACAAAATTTTAAAATCTCAAAAAACTTCTGCATGAAGCTCCTTTCTGCATAAAAACCTTGTCTTCTTAAACTTGACCATCTTTTTAAATTATTGCAGTTAAAATTTATTAAATTATCAATAAACTGACAACAATACAATATGAAAAATTTTACCTAATTCTGCATTCTATTCAATATACTCATAAATTTATTTAAAAAGAAAAGTTCTGTTTGTCATATAATTAACAAAATGCATTAAATACATTATTAACTTAAGCATGGAATTGTTGGCACAGGTAATTCAATTATACGGCGAGAGATGGCAATAGTACGCAGGGAGTTTTTGAAGTTATGTCATGAATGCGACACTGCAAAACTCATAATTTTAATTTGTAGATATTAAATTAAATAAACCTATTTTTTGTATAAACTTTGACTAAAAATTTGCATATTTTCATCTTTATTTGCCCAGATTGACTGCACTGCATTTTAATCGTAACAGTGACTTTTTGAAATTGTATTTATTTTGGTTTGAAGAATAAATCTGTGTGTATTAGTAGTTGCTTCTTGTCTTTTTGCCTATCAGTCTTCATGTTTCTGAGAGGTCGGAATAGATAATGACAGTTTAATAAGTGTAATTTATTATAATATTATATTTTTAAGCATAATGAAGTTACAATAATTTCTGCGAGAGTACGAAATGGCAGTACGCGATATAAAAAATTTCTGTATGATATGAAATGTAGGTGAACTTGATAAAGATCACGCATTTACAGAGAAGTAGCCACAGAATCATTCAAAATACACATGATCACATGATATGTATAATGGTCATTTTTCAATAACAGACAAAATTATGAAGCAGATAAAACATTATCATTAAGATAATTCAGCATAATTATAGTTCCAAAAATATTTTTTTTGGTTTAATTTCATAATCAATACATGTCTTAATTATAATCAATAATCAATACATGTCCTAATTATAATCAATACAAGTAAATTTCAAACTTATATTTATTGATTTACCAGACTATGCACTCATAACACACACAGCTATTGAGAGAGAAGTTGAAAACACTACCACTATCCCTAGACAGACAAAATGCTTGCATTTTACAAATAACTTTTAACTGAACATAGTTATATTTTTCATACATCACTCTCAGAGAAAGCATACAACTAGAAAAAATAAGTTATAGTCCAAAACATATGCTTTTTTTAGTTATTAATTTAGCTGATAATTCTGTAAGTATTCTTTTAATTACTGCTTAACAAATTTTAAGAAGTTTAGAACAGATGAAGAAGACACATAGAAGATTAAAGTATTCCAGGAGTTAGTGAGTTGGATAGAAGATAAAAGTCGAGTAGCAGCAGTGCAGAATAACAGTAGGCGTTGTAGATTATTTTAGACCTTGCAAATTTATTCAACAAATTTTTAAAATGCTGTATTCAAATAATTTTTCAGTTCAACACATTACAATTTGGTATTCTTTCAGATCTAAAATGAATTAAACAAATACAGCCTGGAACTGTTTATCCAGAAGCAGGTTTCCCATGGATGATTACTTTAGAACACCAAATAGTAAAATTTGGCTTACTTAATCTTAGAATTTATGTAATTAAATAATACAAATTAGGAAATAGTGGTATTCAAAAGTAAGAGGACATGATACACAGTTCTGTACTATAAATTTTAAAAAAAAATCCATGGAAAATAAATGTTTTTAATTATGGTATGGGTTTAAAAACACACTGTTCTTTGCTTCTATCAAAACAATATTCTGAAAATGAGAATGCCACTGAAGCATGCTACATATCCAGATGGAGATGCAACATATATCATAATAAACAGTGTAAATTCTTCTAAAGAAGATGGGACCTTTGTTAAAAAAAATTCCACATTAACAGATGATTGTTTTCATAGGCTTGATTAAATCAGGAATTATTTCACTGGAGGGGTGATATAAGGATATGCACTGTTTCACACGATGATTAAAATCATGGTATCACTTTAACCTGTATTTGCAAACAGTTTTCTCCATTAGTTAAGCATCAGTCATTATGGATCTTGCACTGAAACTCATTTTTCAAGTAATTCTTTCTTAGCTATGCTATCAGTAACAGGTGGTGAAGTGATTGTGACAAACCCTGTAGTGTGTAGAAACAGATGTCACACACCATGAAGGTTATGGAATATCAATGCCTTCACATTATGCAGCTACTTTATCATTTCTTTAATGCTACTTCATTGATTTTCTCCAATGACTGCAAAATATTGTATTGGAGAGAACACTCTGGTAGGAGTGACTAGAACATAAACTTTTAAAACTCTTTTGAACATAGTTGAAAAGTGTATGACCTTTTTGACTGCTGTCTGTCCATGTTCTAACTCTCATAAATATACTCAGAGTGTCGTGAAAATTTTAGATGTTATTGAAGTTTACTACAGAATGTTTGCTATTTAAAATGAAGTATGCAACATTTATAGTTTGCTTACAAGGACATATAAAAGAATTCTGTTACATTATGGTCTATAGGAAAAAACATTTCTGGTGCATTTTAATGAAGTTACGATACTTCAAATGTAATGAAATTGATATGCATCATTTATATGACCCAGGGCTGAAACTAGTTTTTTTTTTTCACGGGGAGGCACACATGGATTTTGGCACCCCTCCGTTACCTCTTCCGCAAAGTAAATTTACAAAGATAATTTTACTAAGTTTCTAATAGCTGACTTATTTTTAAATTAAAAATATGTAATCATAAAATATGTAATACTGAACTATATAATCAGCTTTGTGAAATATTTATTCAATAAAACCTGAATTGAAAGGAACAGAAAAAATTCTGCATTATACTTCCATTTTAGCATATATCAGGGTTGCTACTCATATGAGAGAATGAAATTCCCTGACTTTTCCAGGTGTATTTTAAGAAAATTTCAGTCTAGCAGTGTTGTCTGCACTGGACACACCAAGGATGATATTGGATCACTTGAAAATACTAATATTTTCCAACTACAGATAATATTTATTGAAATTTTCACTTATTCCTCCCTCCCTCCCTCTACCCCCTAAAAAAATTGCTCTTAGGACTGTAATACAAATTGATTTCCTTAATAATTTATGATAGTTAGAAACTTTCAAAGAAAGCTTTCAATTAAAGTTTTCTCCAAACTGAAAATAATAATTGATCGGCAATTTGAGTTAATAAATTTGACTCATGGCTATTAACTCAAACAGAAATCAATTACATTTTACTTACATTAGTGGAATATTGCCCTTGAAAAGTGTTCTGCTATATAAGTTTCCAATTGCTTCTTGTAATAATTTTCACTTGCTGCACATAGGATTTTTACTCTACATATCTTTAAGTATTTTTTCCCACTTATTTTAATTTTGAGAATCTTAAATTTTTGGATATATATATGTATTGTATTGTAACTATCGGTTTATCTATTGTCGATTATTTATGTGGTTTAATGGTTATTATTTACAAAAGTTTTATTATATATATAGTTTTAGATTGAACTATAGTTTACTTCAGCAATTATCACAAATTCACTTATGTCCAATGCAAAGGGGGAAAGGGGGCAGACATTTCAGGATTGAGGTTGAGGAGATTTGAAATGATTAATTAATTAAATTTTTAATTATCACTTCAAAATAACAAACATTGCAGAAACATTTCAAAAAAGCAAAATTAAAAAACATAGTATGCAGAAAAACAGATCCAATAGAACCTGATCAACTGTGTTTATGAAATCCCATTCACCAAGGCAGATAGAACAGTACAATACTATATAGAAATGACAAACAGAAAATTTAAAACAAGAATAAAAGAACATATGGCAGATATCAAATATGACAGAAGAACTACTGCCTTAGCCAGACAATATAGAAAGGAGCCATTGCAGATTGATTTCAAGAATAGTAAAGTAACTTTTCAATCAAGAGCTTATTTCCCATCCATTATCCGTGAATTAATAGAAATATATTTGCGAAAAGATAACATTTGCAACGAAGCCACTTCTTTTGAATTAGCTAAAATTTGGCACACGATGATCTACAGATTGAAAAAGCAATAAAAACAAATAATAATTTTCACGTTTCCCAGTTTGACCAATTTAAGCACATGCTTGCCTTGGACATGCGATCTCAAAAATATTGTATTTATCATTTAGATCTGCAGATGCCGCCAATAGAGTGAAAGAAACATATGTAATCTACATTAAAAAGGTATTTTTAAATATTTCGTATTATGTTTTTATCACTCTAAGCAATATTAGACTTTAATGTAAAGTTAACAAGTGATTTTATTATATTATTCGCATATTAATAAGTTTTAAAATTTTTAAACTGTGTGTAGGGATGGGGGTGGTAAAAAAAGGAAGAGGAAATTTCAGGAGGAGGGTGATTTAGATGAAATTTCTAAAGAAAACAAAAATAGGAATCAGAAAAAAAAATGGAAGATTTTTCTTGTACATCATGGAACAAAGCTTGCACTTATTTGATGCCATGAAATTTTATTAAATTCTGTGACTTTTCTCTTACTTATTAGGCTAATTTACAAATTTCCTGACTTTTCAAGGTTCTCCAAGTGTCGTAGCAACCCTGATGTATAATTGTCATTATTGTTTCTGTAGGGACCATGTAATTTTTTCATTTAAGACAGGATTCCATTATAGACAGCATTTTCACATCTTTTACTGTAGTTGTAGTATTACAGTGCAATTGAGCAAGCATTCAAAGTCATAGTGACATAAATCACAATGTCTTAAGAACCAAAATACCAGGATTTTCTATAGGTATAACCAGGGCTTGACAAATTCGGTCACCAGGTCGCCACTGGCGACCAACTTTTTTTATCTGGCGACTAAGTTTTTGAATCTGACTTTTTTGTTTTATTTATTTAATTTTTTATATTTTTACAAAAATTGAACTAAAAAATAATGAGCACAAACGACATTTTGTCTGAAGCCAAGTTTAAAAGACATTTTCCATTTCATGTACATAAAACGCCATTCTTTTCCGCTCTAATCCGCTAGCATGTCACGTGAATAGAATGTGGGGAGAGGGGGGAAGTTTCAATAAGAAAAATTGGACGCAATGATAAAAAAGACTTATGCTGTTTTGTAAGTTTCAAATCAGATTTTTGTGTTCAGAATTAAAACTGATTAATCTATCACATTCATTTTAAAGAATAATGACATATAAGTGATTCTAAGTAATTCATTTGAAGTAAATCTATAAAACTTAATTAAAATTTCAAGAATAATTAATTTTATTAAAAATATGTATTTTTTAAATATTTCTTCCCCTCTTAAAATGCTTGGCGCCTCACGTCTGTGTGCACCACATACATTGGATATTAGTTCGGCGTCACTTTGTCTTGCCGACAAGTGTCTGGTTCTGAGTTATTTCTCAATAATATTTTATAATTATATTGTTTGGATTATTATCTGCAGTAAATCGAAACAAGTGGGTAAGTGTGATCGAAGATCGCACAAAGGGTTTCGTTTAATATTCCTTTCAAAACACTTTATCCTTTCTTTAATAAATCCAAATAAATTTCATTAAAAAAAAAAAAAGTCATGTTTTTTTTAAAGTAAAAACTTACCAGTCTATTTTTCTTGTTTTTTCAGAAATCTGAACCGGTCCAATAGCGGGCTAAGCCCACTATTATACTCTGTCATAATACTATCTGTCATGTAGACTAAATGCGATATTCAAAAAAATCAATTTCAAAATTAAACATGTTGTATCGCGACTTTCAAAATATTAGACATCAGATTAATTTTCTTTTTAATTCTCCAATGACATCATATTAAGCTGCTTTCTGTATTTACACATACTCATACTCCTTGGATTAATGAGAAATGTTTGAAAATTAATGTTTTATTACCAATATGACGTCATATTAATCTTTTTTTTAACTGGTGAAACTTTTTATTTCATTTTCATTTTTCATGTGAAAATTTTCAATAGAAAATTAATTATTGGAGGAAGAATTTTATTGTGAATTTTTAATTGTTGGCAACTGCTATAACGAAAAATGTTTAAATTTAATAGGAAAAGGCTGTTAGATTTTTGGTTTTTTATCTCTATATATTAAAATACGATTTTTTCAAATTTTATGATTTTGAGCTTCATAGTACGAATTCAGCTATAAGTACACAAGATTTCATGACTGTAAGTTATATAGTTTCTGAGAACCGGCTCTGTGACAGACACACAATGAAGTGGAACTAATAGGGTTTCGTGAGATGAACGAAACCCTAATTAAAAGTCATTGATTGCACTTCAGATGGGTAAGGTATTTTTTTATTATAATTATTTGTTTATTCTTAAATTCTTATTGTAGATCATTGCATGAAAATAAACCTCAGCTGGTTGCTGATTTCGATTATGTAATCCAGCACGGGAAAATGTTTTTCTTTTCTTTTTAACAAAGAATATAACGTAATAACTCTCGAGTTATTTTGCGAACATCACAATGTTGACTTAAATTTCTTGTAAGATGTCTCATTATAGATGCAGCAAAGTTACAAAATATTAAGAAATAAACTTGAAATTATATTCAAACAACAACAACAACAAAAAGTAAACTTTTATTTTTTATTTGGCAAAACTAAGAGAGGTCATTAAATGCAAATTTTGAAATAATTAAATCAGAATTATTTGACTTTTTTAATTTGATAGGCTAAATCGGCAAAAAATCGTTTTCCGGCTTCACTATTTTATAGATGCTTTCTCATCAGATATAGATTTTGTAGCACTCAACTATTTGGACATTTGAAGCATACAGCAATCAGCCTTTCCCAAACATGTTGGTTAATTCAGAGTTTATAATATTTCCTTTATTATTTTTTTTTCACAAATATATAACTTTGTAAGTTTCCTTAGAAAACATAGTTTTATCTTTTTAAATTATGTACTATTCTAAACTATGTAACTAATAATTCTAAACTATGTTTGTTATTATTTCTTTCTCACTTAATTCATAAACAAACATTTGTGCTTTTTGAAAATCAATAACGGGTGTGGGGGGAAGGGTGTTACATTTTTTTTACTGGCGACTAGAATTTATACCTGGATACCAGATTTTTTCAAATTTGTAATGCCCTGGGTATAACAATGAATTCCAATACCATAAAGCGCAAGATCTCTTTGTGTGCTATCTACATCCAATTTCATGGAACTAACACTTATACTGCTCTACCTATTAATAGACTGATATGTCTAGATGCTTTCTTGAACATAATGTTAATTTTTAAAATTACAATAGTGACTTAGAGCAAAAACTAAAAAAAAAACTATTAAGCTTTTACTAAGTATTTTATTTTGTGAATTTTCTACCCCTTAGTGTTTAATGTCCCAGGCAGTCGCCTCAACTCACCAGCTCTAAGGCCGAATCTGGATGTAAAAAAGGTAATTGTATTAAAATAACTTTTTTTTAATTGCGCATTTTCCACCCCTTAGTTTTTAGTGTCCTGGGCAGTCTCCCAACCTCACCATCTTTTTATCTATTTGACAATTTTAATGCACTTGGCTCAGTTTTTCATTTGGATTTTTTAGCTGCAAAACATTTTTACACAAATTTCATTTTTTTTTAATCAAATGACAAACCAAATCTCTATTTGGTGCCTCCTCTGCCCTCTCCCCTAGTTTAGGCCTTGATATGAACTACAACAGTGGTCAGCAAATGATGGACTGTGGTCTGCATCTGGACCGCAAGTAAATTTTGTATGGACCGAGACAAAATTATGAATAAAAACTCTTGAGAGTGACCAATTTTGGATTAAAAATATCTATGAAAAAAAGTATCCAGATTTAAAAGCTTTAGCCATTTAAATTGTGTACCATGCTTACTCAGCTTATATGTGTGAAGCAGCATTCTCACAAATGAACATCATTAAGAACTGGTACAGATCTCTCACATGACCAGCTTAAGAGCTTGATGAGAATCAGCTGCACTAACTTGCACCCAAATTTCAGGCAGGTTGTGCAAAATAAAACATGCCATTTATCCCAGTGAACATTAACCAAAATGCACTTATGAGTACTCTTTTGAATTTATGTATATTTTGTATTACTTTTCATGTATTCTAAAAATCACAATAAAAACTATTCATTTGCTATTTATGCACGTCATTTCACTAATATCTATTGTGTTTTGCACATAAGATAACAATTGATTTTAAAGGAAAGTTTTACTAAGTAAAGCAGGTAGCCTAGGTTGGTAGAGTATTTTGTAGCACGGAGAAGAGGAAGGAGGAGTTGGGGTAAGGAGGCTTAAATTTTCTGGACTGCGGAAGTTAGACAATGTTTTGAAACAGACCTACGTGAAAAATAATTAGTAACTACTGGACTTCAACATGTTTTGTTGAAAGTATAGAATAAGTAGCATTTAAAGTTCGTTTACAGGGATACATGAAAGAATTCCATTGTATTATGATTTATGGGGGAAATTGTTTGCAGTGCATTTTAATGATGTTATGATACTTCAAAGATAATGGCATTTGTATGCATCACTTAATTGGATAACAAAATGATTTCTGTGGCGTATAGAATAAATTTTATCTATAGTTTGTTTATAAGGACACACAAAAGCATTACATTATGATCTATGGGGAAAAAATTTTGCAGTACACTTTAATGATGTTATGATACTTCAAATATAATGAAATTTATATGGATTACTGAAATTCACTACAACATGTTTTCTATATATTACAAACTCCATAGCATTCATCATTAATTTACACAGACACACAAAAAAATTTGGCTACAAGACCGACTATAATCGACAATTGCTGGAAATACGTATTTAGCTGTGGTATGCATTTAAAAACTTCACTAATTTTTAGTGTATTACATGGTGTGTATAAATTCTACAGATCTTCTACAGGGCTACATGAAGGAATTTGAATACATTACTGGATATAGACAGCAATTACTGAAAATGGGATTTTTACAAAGTTACACATTTTTAAATTGTTTATTTATAGATATCTCATTTCATTGTTTGAAAAAAAAATCAAATTTTTTAACAATATTCTGTTAGTGTTGGAAAATGTTTCATAATCTATGTATGATACATGATTTTTTGTTCTTGTTTATTTTTGCTATGAAGCTTCATATTAAAAAGCTTCAGCATGTGATTTGTGGCTAAGAGCAAAAGAGTGCTTTATTTTACAATCACAGTATAAAACTTACATCTGTATGTAATAGGGATGAGTGTTATTTAACATATTAGAATAAACACTGTTACTATGCTGGAACCTAATATTACATTAACACATTACCAAAAAGTCCCAGTTAATTAAATAACATATGGCATTTAAAAGACTGTCTTTGCTCACTTGCCTTAGGCAAGACTTCAATTATTTGCCTCTAAAATAGAACAATATTCACTAAATGCATCCTCAATTGCTTCTTTTGAAACCTGTGCCCCTATTATCATCCCCCAGTTATGGTGCTCAGCATCGTAACAACTCTCTTAGGACTCAACAACTTAACACTCTCTTAACAACTCACGTGAGGCTAAAAGTTTATTTTGTATTTCCATCAAACGATAATGCATAAGTAGTTATAACTTACAGCACTAATTAAACATTTTTTTGGCTTGGTGCCTGGTGCTAGGTCACCACCATTAGCACACTTTCTTCGATTCTGATGGCGCTACATAGAGAATAGACAAAACACAAACAAATAGTAGACCTGAAAATTTGTTAAAAAAACGGAGCTTTGCTTCAACCTTGATTTGTTTTTCAATCGTAAATCAAATATATATATTCTTTCATTTAGAATTTTCATAACAAAAAGTCAAGTTTGACTCATAATACCCTGCAACGCATTGTCTAATTTTTTATCTGAGCAATTGCACTGGAACTAAAAAAATATTATGCTTTGCATTTTCGTTTTTGCTTCTTTTTTTTAATGAGTAATTAAAAAAAATTGGTGCATTTCTACAAAATAGAAACTGAAATACAACTGTCATTGGAAATAGCATAGGATAACAGCACACCCTGTTGAGTGATCAAAGCCAAAATTGAATCAGCTCGTCTTTTATCACTAAGCATTATTAAGTTTTGTCACTAAACACATATTAAGTTTTGTGCGATTCATACATAGATACCAAAATCATGAAAAATACATAATAGCAGTACCACTTGCAGGGCGATTTACACAGAATATAATCGGCAACAATTTATATGTACTTCTATCTAAATATGAAGTTTTATGGGAACCTATGCATTAATTTTGAATTACAGGGATCCGTAAACTTATGTAACATATAAACAGACAATGATCTAAAAATAATCAAATTATGTTCACGACATCCCAAAACATGTAAATCCACTAAAAATCAGAAATTGAAAATCTTTACAAATCCATTGCTTTTTTCATATGAGTATGTGAGAAAGTAAAAATATGTGCAAAATGCTATATTCTATATATCTAAAAGAAAATTGCCTTTCAATGCAATATATTCATGTTAAAAATTGTGCAAGCTGCAGTATTAATTCTAAATATTCTTACATTGTATTACACTTGTATTAAAAATGCATTTTAAATAATACAGTTTTATCAGCTATTTTAATTTTCATTCCTTTAAATACTACTGTGCAATCTAGGCTATATGATTGTTAAGTTTTGTCAATATATTTGTCATTTATTTTACATAAATGAGAAAAGCAATTATCCATCCCCCCCCCCCAAAAAAAAGCAAAATTTGAGTGCAGAATCATTAAATTTATAATATATATATATATATATCTTTTTGCTACATTTAAGTAAAATGCCTCTAGTTAGACATTTTAAAAATTTTATTCTCGATTTTGAGAAGAAAATCTTTTTTAAAAACAACAAAACCTTATTTTGCTACATTAAAATAAAATGCATGAATTTATAATTTTTTTAATTAATTAGCACATTTAAAACATGTACATTTGAACCTCAGATTGATTTTAATTGAAAGCAGAAATTAAAAACCACAGAAAATTTTTCCTTAAAACAACTTTTATAAATTTCATTACTGTTACTGTTCAATAAATAAAAGTTCTTCTGATAAAATCATACAAAGCAAATCTTTTATCACTTGCTAAGCTATCGTTGCAATTATTTTTCTGTACCAGTTTTCTGTGGTTAATTAACTTTGTTTATTTTAAACATTAATGCGTGTAACAGATGCATTTTAAACAAAAAAAAAAAGCTGAGCAAAACATATAACCAGATGAATATGTTTGATTGGAAGAATGACATTTGAAAAAAATGTTTTAATAACTCTTTTCATGTTTTTGTAAAGGAATGAAGGAAAGTGTTTTGTGTTTAAGATAATGATGTTTTCGATAGATATAGGAGGAGGAGATGAACTTGCAGATGTTTATTGTAGGAAGTGTTAAAGTATTAAAGAAATTTATGGATTGATCAGCTGATTATAAAAGGTGTTTTATATTCATTTTAATAAGAATCAAAATAAAACAAGTTGGAAATTGTACGTCAAACGTGACAAATGAGGTGCATTCATACTATAACTAGTTACATAAATATTCAGATCTTTTCTGATTTTTAATTCTGTGAAATGAATTATATCGTCTACAGATTAATTTCTGTAATAAAATAAGTATCTCGGTCGCTTGACGATTAAACTTCGGAAGCTCCTATAACAAAAAAGCTCCGATTTAAAAAAAAAAATTTCAAATTTCTTAATAAATATTTTTATTAATATCTCCGAAAGTTTTGATTCGATTTTAATAAAGTTTGAAATGTCTCGACAAAATTCTGCAAAGATAATATATTTTAAATTGCAAACCATTCGGATGAGTAGTTTTTGCATTGTTATATGTGGACGGACCAAGCGACGACAATAGGTGCTACGTATTTATATAATTACAAACGCACCTAAAAAACAAGAAATAGCAATATCTTACTGGAAAAAAAAAAGGATGTGGGATTTTTGTTGAAAATGTTTAATTTTCAGATTATTATAAGTGATCTAAAAAACATATAGCAAGATATCATCCAACAATCTATTGCTTTTAAGAACAGAGCATTGCTTGAGTCTTAAAACAAACAATGTTGAAAATATGTTATATTTTAATGCTAAATCATTTACAATAAAATATTCCTGTCAAATTTCATTTTCCTACAAATCATGTTGGTAAAAATTACTTTATTTCTATACAGAGTGTCCCTTCTTATCATTGACCAATAGCTAATTCCTAAACAGTAGGTTTTAGAGGTATAGTTCCAATTGCAAAAATGTTTCAAATGTTGTTCTTTATGATATGAAAACCAATTTATGTCAAAATAACTTTTTAAATAGTTATAAAATAAAAAAATTATATGATGCCAGGATCTTATAAGTTCAAGAAAAGAATTATAAGAAAACGTTTTTGCAAGTAAAATAGTATTTCTAACAAGTAAAATAGTAAAAATCCATTCTTCTATGATCAAAAGAAACCAATTTATGATACTTAAAATTTGAATTTTCAGCATTTGACAGATATGGAGGAAAATGAAGTCTGGCATCAAATTTTATTTTCCTACAAATCATGTTAAAAATGTGTTTTTTTTTTATACATCTCGTCTTATTGTTAACCAAAGCTAATTCCTAAACCGTTAGTTTTAGAGGTATAGTTCCAATTGCAAAATTTCTCAAATGTTGTTCTTCATCGTATGAAAATTGATGTGTGTCATAATAGTTATTTTTTAAATAATTTTATATCCTGTGTCCTATAAGTTTTATTTAGAAAAAGTTTCTACATTTTCTAGGAAGTAAAACAATAAAAAATATTCTTGTACAATTCAAACTTACTGAGTTAGGATTCTTAAAATTTTATGAATTTTCTGTGTTTCATGTCACAAAAACAGAAAAACATGTTTTTACTGCCCAAAAATTCTGAAAATTTATTAAATTTAAAGTATTGAAACTAGGCAAGATTGTCATGCAAAAATTGAATTTTTACTACATAAAAAGATTTTAATGATGTCGCTTCATCGGAAAACAATGTCTATACTACCCAAAATTATTTCAAACATTCTGTTTAAAGACATTTTACTTAAATCTTCCATTGGCCAGAATACATAGCAATTGTTTATACATTACAAAAATGACAGGTTATTGAAACCTGTTACCAATGCTACTATGGAATGATGCAGCCTGTTAACCAAAAGTAACTGTGAATTTCTAATATCTACTGACAGTAGAGAAACTGAGAAATGAGCTGTTCAAAGTACACCTTAAAATTTGTTGAACGATGTATTTTATATCTACAGACATAAGTGTCCATTGTCAACAAAAGATTCAAGTCAAACAGCATTTCTTCTCCAACTAACTTTTTATATAAATATTTTTATCCTTTTAACAGCTTAAATTCTTTCAAACTAATATGTAGTTCGTTTTTATATATATAAACAAGATCATAACATATCAATGAAAAGTATTTCATCAAAAGTTATTGGCAAATTTGATTTTTTTTTTCAATAATATACAAGGGTTGTACCAAAGTAATGCAAATTATGGCATAACTATTATTTGACATATGGTGTTCTAATTCTACATGTTTATACAGCAACTCATTCCAGGGTGTCTATTCCAGATCAACAACGAATTTCCAAGACTTTTCCATACCACAAAAAAAAAAAAAAAAAAAAAAAAATCCAGGTATCGCAATTTTGTGATGTTACACACAAAAAATCTTAAAAGTTGTGAATTTGAGAGTGAAACTTTCACAACTGATTCTGAAGTACAAGCTACTGATTTGTTAAACAATTTTTTGCAAAACATACAAATTGTTGAACATTTTACATACTAAACACTTTTCAGATACACACTTTTAGTATCAGGTTCTATCCCTTTTTTGTCTAATCAGGATGAAATTCTTTATCACATCAGTCACAGTTAAATACAGATTGCCTTGACATATTTTAATACAAATAATAAATATTCACTAAATTAAGCTAACAAATGTTCAGTTCCCAAACAAAGATAAGTAAGCAGAGTGAAACATGTAATCAATCCTACAACTTTTAAATATACACTAAAAACCATTTTTATTTTGCTTAAAAGACATCAACATAAACCTTAAAGATGTTAAAATTTAAAATTTACATGTTTCGATTTGTTCATCAAATCATCATCAGAATATATACAAACCACAAATACAATGTACATAAAAAGCGAGAGATTTAAGTTAATTAAAAACCAGAGAGTCTGAACAGTCACTATGTGAAAGAAGGTACAACGTCCTCTATACTTTTAATTTTAACACCGCTCTTAGATTCATCTACAGACCGCATCCCACTATTATTCAACCACTCAACCCAAATTTTCGGAATATTAAATGACAACGTATCATTACATGCTTTCGAGCTTCTTAAATAAATTTCAATAGATTCCTTCACAAAAAGTTGAAAATAAAAACTGGAACAATAAATCAATTTAGCTTCATTAAAAAGGATGTTGATGCTCTCTCTATTATTTAACCTTGATAAGGCAGTATTCTCTCTCCCATACTTAATATCTGCAATATTCTCCTTACATCTAACATTGAATTTCCTCTGTGTCATACCAATAATAGACGTTGAAATACTCATTACAGTACTTATGAAGGGCAAAGTTTGATTTTAATGGCGTTTGAATTTGAAATCCTTAGTTTTATAAGAAACATTTTCCTACTTTTTTCTTGAAAGTTACAAAATATTCTAACTTCTTCTCAAAATTTTCAAATTTTCCTAAGAAATGGCACATTTCCCTGTCTTTTTCAGTCCAGATAAATTTCCCTGACTTTTACAGGTTATTCAAATTTTCAAGGTGGCTAGACACCCTGTCATTCTCAGTACAAAAGTGCTATTCAATATAGTCTTCATTACAAGTGATGCATTTTCATGAATGTTGAACCTCACTCTTTAAAAAAAGGTCAGGTGTGCACTGTTGTTACAGGGTGTCTATTCCAGATCAGCAACGAATTTCACTGACTTTCCAGGTTTTCCATACCCATTTTTAAAAAAATCCAGGTATCGAGACTTTGTGATGTTACACACAAAAAAATCTTAAAAGTTGTCAATTTGGGAGTGGAACTTTCACAACTGATTCTGAAGCACAAGCTACTGATTTGTTAAACAAGTTTTTGTAAAACATACAAATTATTGAACATTTTACATGCTAAACATTTTTCAGATATACACTTTTAACACCAGGATCTATCCATTTTGTCTAATCAGGATAAAATTCTTTATCACATCAGTCACAGTTAAATACAGATTACTTTGACATTTTAATACAAATAATAAATATTCAATAAATTAAGCTAACAAATGTTCAGTTTCCAAACAAAGATAAGTAATCAGACTGAAACACCTAATCAATCCTACAACATTCAGTAGGAAGTTTCAGTGAAGCTGGAATTGAAAATCTCAGATTTACAAGGAAGGACTGAATGGGGGTACACAAAATGATTTGCATGAGAGGTTGAAATACTCATTACAATACTACTAACAAGGAAGGTCTCCTTAAAGCGCATACTCAGAAAATTTTGAAAAAAAATGCTAATGAAACTACTCATGTATGTAATAAAGGAACAGTGAAATTTAGCTGTGGAATCCCAGTAGAAAATCTGCAAAAAAATAAAATACTTTCGAGTATTTGGCACAAAAAGATACGATTTGGCTAGCAACACCTTTTCCGCGCCAAACGCAAACGATTTTAATGCATTTTGAAATTGCATGTAAAATGATTATTCGAATGTGCTTAATGAATTTAAACTTAAACGATGAAATAGTTTATTCTTTTTTATATAATATATATAGGCTGCTTCATGTTGCAGTTATTTAATTTTATCACTGAAAAAATATGTTCGATTCTTTGGAAGCTGAAAATATCTATTTTATGTTATAGTGAAGCTGACATTTAAGTTATTATATTATTGAATTATTAAATCTGTTTGTTTTTGTGTTTTTCTTAGGTTGCAAATGTTTATTTTCACTTTTAGATAACAAACGAAATTTTAAAAATATATGAATGTGTAAGGCATATTAAAGTAAATGAAGAGTTGGAAGGAATTCTTGTTATGAGACCTATGAGATTTTTGTAAAATTTGAAAGCATGAAATTGTCATTAGCTTAAACAAAATTATATGAATGGATTAATCCTAGGGCTAATGATACCATATACCATCTTGTTCAGAATAGTTTGCATTTTGCGTTCAACATTTTCAACTCTCTGTACATTTGCAGTAATATTAATTCAAAATATTCTTTAAATCAGATTAAATAAATCACACTCACATTTTTTTCTCTATTTATTACCGATTGAATGAAATTTTGCTATTGTTTTATCCTCCATACCACAATTTTTTCTAATTTAAACGGCTTCACTGGTTATAAGAGTAATTTTTAAATGTATTTTAAAAGGAAAAGCCTGATGACAAATGGATTCGTTATACATTTCTATATTGAAGAAGTTGTTGTTTCCATAGCAAATATACTTTTTTCCTGAATTGACAATGTTCAGAATCGGGCTTATTTTTGAGCATGAAACAATATACATACATATAAATGTGTACACAAAATTCTAGTTATAAAAATCCATTTATTATGTAAGTTAAATTTACATAAACAAATTTAGCATGAAAGCGTTTTTTCCTTAAAAAGTATCTGTGATAAAAGCGTATTTTTTTAAATTTCATTCCATCGCCAACTGGTGATAAATCGCCAAACAAACGAAATTTTCATAATTTTTTTTGGACATTATATCGAGGTTCCACAGAAATTTTTTTTATAAACATATATATCTTCATGAGAAGAACATTCTGTAATTTTTTCAAAAATTTTTGAGTATGTGCTTATGGAGACCTTCCTTGTAAGTACAAAGTTTGATTTTAATGGTGCTGCAATTTCAAATCCTTAGTTTTATAAGAAACATTTTCCTATTTTTTTTTCTTGAAAGTTTAAAAAATTTCTAACTTTTTCTCGGAATTTTCAAATTTTCTTGACTTTTCCTCAGAAATTGTAAATTTCCCTGACTTTCACAGGTTGCTAGACACCCTGGTTGCACCCACTTCTTCCCAGCCACTTTCACCATGTCATCATGTTTATGTCCCCAAAGACTCTTCCATCTATAATAATCCCTCTTTTCCATTGCAGGTAATTAGTGTATTCCAAGCAGAAATGGGTATAATACATACCCCATTTTTTGCAAAGAGGATTCAAGAGTTACGTTCAACAATCACGCAAATGCGTCACTTGCAATGTTGTCTATATTGAGTAGTATCTTTGTATTGAGCAAGAGTTGCCCTACAAACACGTTGAATTAGAATGACATATGTCAACTAATTAAAAAAATATATAATAAATTGCATATATATATAATTTATTGAAATTTATTGAACAAAATGTTAAAATAAATATACACTCACCTAAACCTTTTTGACCTGGATTTTTGGCATAATTGAAAGTGAAATTATAGAAATCTTTAAATTTAACAGCATCTCTTAATTCATTTTCCAAAGTAGGCAATTTAAGCTTTAATTTATCAATTGAATCACACCTAAAAATAATAATAATAAAATTCTTTCAACAAAACATAGCAATCAAATTGTTTAATTTTTCTGAGCAATAATTTTTGAAAACAATTTAATTGAACAGTAAAAAAAAAAAAAAAAAAAAAAAAAAAAAAGATGGAAAAACGCAAATTCTGCTGCATTTCAATTATACATCAGAATGTTTCATTTTACCTGAGGTTCACTCTTTTTACAGCTATTGAATTTTTAGTACTTTGAAGTCATCTTCATAATATACTTCTGTTTATTAACAATTTGTTGGTTGGTGACAAGTATATCCATTACTAATTTAGCTTGTTTTTTTATTCAAAATATCTACCAGAATTTTTGAGATCATTGTTTTATTTAATCACAGAAGGTCTTATTAAAAAAAGCAAAAAAACTGTGAAATTCTGGTAGATATTTTGAATTAAAAAATGCACTAAATTGGCAACACTGCTGGTCAAAAATGTGCTAATAACGTTCATCAAATATTCATACGTAACACATGCATTTTTTATATTTGTTTATGCAATATAACTAAAACAGTGTAATTTCTGAGATATTAACAGAACTGGATCACAAACATACTTCCGTGCACTGCTAATAAAAATATGTTAAAATATCTTTACGGAAATTCTTTAAAATGTATTAGTTCCTGCTCAACAATGATTTGGTTTAAACATCTTGAAATGACAGAATTTTCTGAAAGATTCTTTGCCTTTATTGAAAAATGCAAAACATTATTTGGTTTCATAATTTTTTTTAAAAAGCACCTGCTAATTTCATGCACTAAGATTAAAAATAACTTTGTGAATGTATCAGGAAGCAGTCACTTTTTATTTGGGTACAACCTTAAAAATGAAAGAATTAGAGCAATTTCTGTATTTTTCACATCTGGCATTACATTACCCTACCGTTTACAAATATTCAGATAATTGTTAGTAATGTGGCTCAAATGAAAATTTCAAAAAATTAGTTTTGCTTTGGATATAAAAATTTTGAATTAACACTTGTACATTTACTTAAAATGAAACCTGCTGTAGACAAAAAAATCTTGAATGACACAATGATCAATAAAAACAGCTTGTTTGGACATTATTTCATTCTTTGTATGCATATTTGCATGCTTTGTATATTTTCTTTTATCATAGCTGGCAATTTCTGATTTTTTTTCAAGTCCAATACACATAAATTGAACCAGAAATTTTACTTAATAAATGAAATCAAATAAGAACCATAAAGAAACAAGACACACTTTATTGATTAAATTATCTGATTCAAAACATCTTTACCAGACCTTGAAAAAAACCTAGTTTGCAATTTTGTCTGGACAATTGAAAAAAGGCAGTAGCTTAGCCAGTGATGTAAAATACAAAGGTATTTTATTTTCAATGGTAACCCTTTTGGGTAAATACCCATTTGACAATACGTATGCAATTTGTAAATATCCGAAATAGATTTTACCCGGGTACTTATTTTGCAGTTAAATATAGCTCAGAAAAACACCGATATTACTATTGGCTATGATGGATGAAGATAAAGAAAAATTTGAAACTTTAGACTTCTTATATCTCTTAAATTGAAACTCAGCATTTTATATGTAAATGTTGAATTTAAATGACCACTTTAATTATAATGAAGAATGTAAAAAAGCTAATGTAATATTTATTGAGAAGAATTTTAACAAAAATATCAAATTTTTATTAAATTTAAATGTGAAAATATTGATATATAAATAATATACAGATATATTATATTTATAAATATATATAATATACAAAGTGAAAGATATAATTTCCTGTATTCGGTAATTTTAGGTTGCAGAAAGCAGTCAATATTAAACATAACTTGTCATAAGAGAAAATATTGACATATATATAATATATAAATCTATATTAATAAAAAAATGTGTGTATGTATGTGTGTCTGATTGTTTGTTGATGTGATGTGTTGATTGTGATGGCTAGGGATATCTATTGCATATAGGGCAGTGTTAAATTCAGGGGGTGGAAAGGGGGGGGGGGACATCCCCCCAGAGCATTAAAATGTCCACCCTGGAAGATGAGATATTTTATACTTTCAATGGTCAAAAAGTGGAATCCCCTCCCCCCCCCCAGAGACACAGAAATCCCTCCCAGAGAAAAGTGCCTGAAATCAACACTGATATAGGGATCTGCAAAATTGGTACAATAGATGAAGACAGGTCTTAATGTACTTCAGGCTTATGTTTTGTGTAAAATTTTGTATATTACACTAAAAAATTATAAATACAAAATACTTCTTTTAATGGAAAATTTTAACATAAATGTAAGCTTGTCTGCTTTTTCATTCAATTTAAATTCACACAATTTCTGAAGAATTTATTTTTTCCAATGATAGATTCCACACTTGCAGAACTTTATTAATATTATTATTACAGATTTGAGGTATTTGCTGCAGCTACATGCCGGCATGAACTCAATTGATCAGTTTTTCTTAGGTCACAGAAGAATATACTACATACAGGACATGACAATTTTTCTTTCATTACATACATCAACTTTCTTGGCTTTATTCATGTCCCCTACAGACAGAGGGACAACACAGTTACAGAAGAAAACAAACATAATTACATTCATTTTTTTACAATGCTCGATTCCACTCTTGCAGAACTTGTGTCAGGATCTCTTTAAACTATATACAACTTGCCATAGGCCAAATGGTTACACTTTAAAGAGTATCAAGCAGGGCGGTCGCTCTGCCAAGCCAAGCTAAAAAAAAAAGCGCCAAACAAACAACGCCAAGAACTGGACTTTAGACCGCTACTGCTTACTTACAGCAATCAACTTCGCAATGTTAAATCGACCAAACATGCCAGATTAAAATATCAGATATCAAATGAAAAGAGCGTCATAGAAAAAAAAACGAAAACTAAAAGAATCTAATGAAGAAATTCTTCAATTTGAGACCAAACTCATCTTCATAAGTGATTTATAAACAGAGATATAGATATTTTTTAAAAACGTCGAGTTACTTAAAATGATCACTATTTTCTTCGTCAAACTTTTTTTTTTCAAACAACCTACAGATTTAAATATAGGACAGAAAGGAAAAAGGATTGCATTTTTGGACAAGTAATAACCTAATCTACGTGCTTTTATAAAATACAGTGAAAAAATAAATACATTTCTATCCTTAATTAGCAAAAAACTGTTAATTGACTTGGCAACTAAAAAATTATGCCAAAACAGAGATAAAACCCCACCAACGACCGTGTACCATCTGTATTATAATAGCACAAATCAGTTACGGGTTAATCATATCAAATTTCATCTGCAAGTCAGCCATTTTTTCTGAAGATATTTTTTTTTAATAAAACTTCTTAATTATAAGAACACACATTTTATCAGACAATTAAATGTGACTGCAAATTGTGGCCGATGACTGTTTCCAACAGGAATAAGAATGAGAAATTGCCAAGTTAGAATATCGATCTGGGTGGTTTAGTGGTAAAACGTTAGCATGGTACGCTGAAGGTCCCAGGTTCGAGTCCTGGCGCAGGTCAATTTTTCACTCATGGTGGTTTAGTGCATTTAATTGTCTGATAAAATGTGTGTTCTTATAATATTGTAAAATAAAGTAATCAGACGTAGTGTTCATGCTTTTAATATATATAAAATTTACATTTTTAGAAAGATCTTTAAAAAAAATTAATTTTGAGGGAAGAGGTACCTTCTGAAATGTATACATTTAGAGTTATCGGCATTTAAAATTTCTTTCCAAATGTAAACAAACTTTTCGAAATGGAATTGAATATGTTTAATTTATTTCTATAAAACCACGGTAAAGGACAAGCATTTTGTTCGCAGGCTGAGATTCTTTGACGTCATTTTTCTATAAATTAATGGAATCCAGTTGTTAAATTGTTTTTGTTTTAGAAGTTAAGTTTCCATTTAAATTTATTGTAAGAGTACAGAGTTTAATTGAATAAAATAATGTAAATCTAAGAAATTGCTAAGATATTTTGCTACTTTTCACCATTAACTAAGTTTTATAAAGATCTGCCAATCAAGGGGATTTAATGCTAATAATAAAAGAGCATGATATCACGTTTGATTTCAAAAGCAGCGCTGACGCGCTATGTACATATTCCATTTTTACTAATCTCATGGATTAGTCAGTGATATTTTTTAACGAAGGATAACAAGTATTATAACAAGCCACATTTAGTATGTTGTTTTTAAGGGGGTAATTAGTTTAATTGAAAAATCTACTGGTATTTCTAGTTAACCCTTTAAACAATAACTGAAAGTAAAATGTAATTTTACATAACATTCTCATGTTAATTTCATAGAGTAGATTATTTATATTATGTATAATCTATTTAAAAAAAAAGAAATGATATCTACAAAAAATAACTTTTCAAAAGTAAAAAGTTGTGGCTAAAAAATGGTGCAATATCAAATTTCCAAGCTTTTATTATAGTACTTATTTAACTTTTTTCCATTAAATAAATTATCATATATATAAGTCGAGTGCTACGTATATGTTAATAGAAATCGTTTTCTCCTGTACTAAACGCATCCTAACGTGTTTCTGAAAATTCAATTTTTTTCAAATTATGCATGATGGGCTTGGCGACCATCTTTCCATATTTCTAAGCACCCAAATTTCTAAAGTAAAAGCGTAATATGTTTGCAATGTAATATGTTTATAACAATGTCGAACTTCAGATTTTAACTACAGACAGATAAATTGAGGAAGACTGATATTTTGATAAATTGATTTTTACTACTTTGAAATGATTAATTACTCTAAAAAATAAATCATAAGATGAATCCTTAAGATAAGTCATCATTATTTTAAGACACAATTTTCAGAACATACAAGTCCATAAACGAAATGCTTAAAATATTTGCTTAAGTCATAATTTTGAACTTCGGATTTTAACTACGGATAGGGGTGCTTAGAATTTTGTGTATAATATGGAAAGATGGCCGCCAAGCCCATCATGCATAATTTGAAAAAAATTGAATTTTCAGAAACACGTTAGGATGTATTTAGTACAGGAGAAAACGATTTCTATTAACATATACGTAGCACTCGACTTATATATATGATAACTTATTTAATGGAAAAAAGTTAAATAAGTACTATAATAAAAGCTTGGAAATTTGATATCACACCATTTTTTAGCCACAACTTTTTTTTTTTTTTTTTTTTTTTTTAAGCTTGGCTGTTTTTTTACTTTTGAAAAGTTATTTTTTGTAGATTAAAGAATACAAAAAATATTAATAAACTATTTGTCAAATAATGTCTGTCTTAAAATTTATACAATTCCTGAACCATTTACAAATGATGGATTCCACATATGCAGAACTTATGTACAGCTCATATTCAAAATATTAGAATAATTGAGAAAAACTAATAAGAAAAAATTATTTTTCATTTATTTATTTTTGATACCAAGTAAATGCAATTAAATTTCTTATAAATTAAATTTGGAATGTTTAGATAAGATTTTAACATTTACAAAATATAAAATACAGTACAATAAATTAGGTATACAGCTTTCTGAAACACATCAAAATATTAGAATATTTTATTTTACGCAACAATATTACCTTATGTATATGAAGTAAATGGTAGTTAATATTTTGTAGCATCCCCTTTAGCATAACAGCATACAATCGATCTTGCATACTATATACAAGGTGTTTACAAACATTTCTATCAATATTAGCCCAAATAGACTTTATACATGCCACTAACTCAGTTTTACTTGAAGGAGGATTTTCTTCATTATACACCATAAGTTTTCGATGGGATTAAGGTCTGGTGAGTTTGGTGGCCAAGGAAGTACCTTAATGTTGCATTGGCGGAACCAATTCTAAGTTGACACCGAGGTATGCGGTGAAGCTAAATCTTGTTGAAAGATGAAATCATCTTCAAATAAATCTTCTGATGATGGAATCATGTAATAATCCAAAATTTCTTGATATACCTGAGAGTTAACCTTTTCGTAGACAATGCATAACTTTCCAGATCCTTCTGCACTCATGCAACCCCAAACCATGACACTAGCAGTAAATTTTACAGAACGTTAAAGGCATTCTTTATCAAATGCTTCTTGTTTCATTCTCCAAACTCGAATACCTTGATTACCATATGAAACACAAAACATACTTTCATCACTAAATAATATATTTTTCCAATCTTCTTCACTCCATAAACGTCTTGATTTACACCAATTCAATCTTATACGCTTTTGTTTTGCAGTCATGAGAGGTTTTGTTTTTGTACACGAGATTTAAACTTAAATTTATGGAGAAGTCTTAATGTTGTCGATGTAGAAACTTAAACTACTTCTTCTTTCCATTTTCGGTGCAAGAATCACACGCTTTTAAAATGGTTTTTCTTAACTATACGCTTCAGTTTCCTGTCATCTCTAGCAGATGTTTTTGGTTTTCGGCCACCATATCGGCGATTATTTTGAAATTTTCCATTTTTTTAATATTGTGTTAGTATTTTACTAACGCTTGATTGTGAACAATGTAAATAATTCGCTATATAACATTGATTTTTACCGTGCCAATACAAATCAACCATACAAAGTTTAATAGATTCAGGAATATCACTCACACGACCCATTTTAAGACGAAAAAGCAAACTGCAAAAAGAATACTGATTTTAAATAAAATTGTCTGAATCTAATCAATGATGCCACCAGTTATGAATTGGTGATAATTAAAGGAGAATTAATGTGAAATATTCAACTATTTTGAACCACTTTAATAAATATTCTAATATTTTGACTTTTCAAAAAAAAAAAAAAATTCAATTAATCTTGTCAAAAATAATATTAATTTTAAGATAATAAATAAGTTTAATCAACAATAAGTTCTTAATAAATATATCGTTTGCATATTTACATTAAAAGACATTGAATTACCAAACGATACTTTCAATTTGTAAAAAAAAATATTCTAATATTTTGAATATGAGCTGTATCTATATATTTAAAAGCAAAGGCTTTTTGTGTCAAATCCACATAAAATTGTGCCCAATATGCATGCGTCAGAAATTGCTCCAGTATGTCCACTCTTAATAAAGTGAATGATTGACAGTAGAACGTTGTACCTCCAATGCTTCTATTCAGCCAATCAGCTCAGGTCTGTTTTTTCCAGAAACTGATTTGGATTCTTTAGGATTGACGATTCATATACCGCTACTGTTGAACCACTCTTGAAAGACGGACCTTGGCATGCTGCCAAAAAAATAGACCCATCCGAAGGGAGGGAAGCATTATATTAGGAGGAGACAAAATCCAGGTTTCCCTTATCTTACCTGACCGCTTGTCATTTCTTCACTGGCTGTTCTTGTACTATTAGCGTTTTTTTTTCTCTCTCCCTATTTTGTTTGCTATTCATTTTGTATTTGTTTTTACTACTATAAAATGGATTTAAAAGAATCTATAAACTCTCAAGGCAAACATTTTCACAGTACAGTGAAAAATATGTTAAACAATGTTGTAAAATATTGTGATAATGAAGCAGATAAAGGCTGCCTAACTAGTCCATTAGCACATGCAACAAAAAGAGCTAGTGCAATTGCCGGTGTTTCGGATAGCGCTATAAGAAGAATTCGGAAAGAAGCTAACAACAATGCAAATAATTTCGCTTCTCCTAAAAAGAAAAAGGCAAAAACAACCATAGAGAATGTCAACTTGGATAATTTGAACTTTGATGTAATTCGAAGAACTATCCAGGACTTTATTCCTATTTGCCTGAATTTTTTCAAGAATTAACATTCAAATACTTAAAAATCGAACAGCGTCTTTAATTTTCCTATAAATTTGGTACATTGTGAGTTACAATTACAATTTTTTCGTGAACTTATCCGAAAAATAGGTTCAAAGGGCGATTAGTTACTTTTATAATAAAACGAAAACCGCTGTTGGATTTCCTGATATCTGAATAAGAAAGTCTGAAACTTTCGCGCATTTATGAATTAAAAAGATATAGAAAAAGGTATCAGAAAACTTAATTTGAATTCGAGCACATTTTTTTAAATATTTGAGTGTAAAAAATATTTTTCATCCTTTTGTATGACTCTGTACTCTTTGAACTATTTTCTTTTATTATTAATTGAGTATTTTGTCATACATTTTTGCCATATTATTAAATGGTTTCATATAGGAAAATAAACATGAGCAATCAAGAAAAAAAAAATGGAATTCTTGCGGTAAAATTAAAAATATATATATATTAATAATCATAATAATAAAAGAACATTTTAAAACCACACTTCTCCTACAATTACATAAGTGTGCCCTATAACTGTAAGGAACCGATATTTAAAATCGTAATTTATTTAAGAAAACAATAAATTGCAATGTCATGTGTAAAAATACAGTAAAAAATAGTATTTATTTACTTAACATGTTTATACCCGATAATTAAATAATCTAAGTTATCATAACATGTTTCTTTAGATTGAAGATATCCCCTTCATCGAAGTGAAAACTACAATTTTTATGTGCTTTATTACATAAGAACAAAACAAAAATCCTTTTTATAATCTTGTAACAAGTAAACATGAAACTATCAGAAATCAACTCATCCCCCCCCCCCCCCCACACGAAAGAAAAACTAGGGGAGACGGGGAGACTACCTTTCATTACCCCGATCCCTATTATGAAGAATAGACTGGTCATATTTGGACCTGTTACTCACGTGACCAGTCTTTAAAGCTTGGCTGAGCAGTACTTAACATGGCTTCCTGCACACTGATCTGATGATCAAAATTACGGGTTTTAAAAGGTATTTATTTTATTTATTATTTTATTTATTATAATTTGTATAAATACATAGGTGTCGACTTCAATTTTAGCGTTAAAACTGAATTTAGGCTCACTTAATGTTCGCGAAACAAGGAATTTTTTTTCGAAAACATACATTTTTAAAAATTTATATCTTTTGATGTATAGAAGTTTAAAATATCCAAGTTCTATAGTACTATAAAAATATTATCGATTGTACTGGTAATACAAATTGGCTAATCATTATCTATTCTGGTTTGTTGAATTCACCATATGATGTTTGCTAAAAATTGTACTGGATGGAAACTATTTATAGTATGATCATTCTTTTTTTCTGAAAATATATCTGTAGTCTGGCTTATTCAGCGACTTCATTTGTTATAAATTCTTTTCAACATTAATTTTTGAAAATTCCTAAATTCAAAACATAATTTACACCAGCATAAATTAAAATTTATAAACTCAAGCAACATCCCTGCGGCCATCAAGAGTATACTTGGTAATGTTGAAAAAGGAAGTTTATTATTTACATTTTAGAATTTTTAAAGTTTTATTAAGTTTTAGTTATTATAGATAGAACTATTGGAAAGCATAAATTTAATATATTGCTTTCACTAATGTCTGATGGTGTGATAATGAATTGTTGTGCATGTTTTAGACTTTTTGAATGTTCCTGAAATAATTTAAAATCATTTGGAAAAAAATAAGGACATAATTATGATACATGGACTAATTGAATTTGGCTTAATACAAATTGTTCTGGATGGAAACTATTTATAGTATGATCAGTTCTTTTTTTCTGAAAATATACCTGCAGTCTGGCTTATTTAGCGACTCCATTTGTTATTTAGGGTTATATTCAGTAATGGACGAGTACATGATCAAAATTTGGCCAAATGCAGAGTATTTTATACATCTGTAATTCATTATTGGACAATGACAACATACATTTTATACCAGACTAGTATATACCCCCCGTCAAAAATGACAGGATATTGACTCAATATTCAATTTTTGAAATAGTTCAACGAATGGACAAAACATTCAAATTAAACATTAAAAAATAAATAAATAAAAAATCCATGAGTGAAATTTTCTGTAAAAAAAGTGTTATCAATGAGTTTCTAAAGAGCTTGACTCACCACATAGCTATTTTTTGATTATATAAGCAAAATTAAATGGAAATTACTCGGTACTATTTATTCCTTACATTTTAATTATGTTTCATAAGAAAAAAATAATTTTATTTACGATGGAAACAAAATTTCAAACTTTGTTTGCATTATCTACCAGTAGATGACGCCATCTTCCCTTATGCGGTCCAAAGTTGCTTGTAATTGCCAAGCAAACCACCTTGACTGTCTTTCTCTAATTAATCGCCATCTACGTTCAATCGGCGTTTCATCATTTTCATCAGGCATCGCTAAAACGATCTTTAAACTATATAAAAAACAATAAAAACTGATTTGATTGAACAGATTCAAATCCACCGCATGTTTGAACTTTGAAGGGGGGGGGGGTGGTTGAGACCTATAGCTGCACGGCTGTAGTCCCGAGAATGATCCACAACCGTGTGTTTAAAACAGCATTTAAAAGATCAACAAAGATGTTAAAACAGTAAAACACACGTTGCCAATTGGCAATCTGTACAGTACAAATAATTTTTATGAATAATTCTCAAAAGTGAATGACTCGCCACATTTTTTTTTTTTTTTTCCCAAATAATAATAATAATTTAGCAAAGTGAAATGTAATTTCTGAAAATATTAACTTGTATTTTTAACAAAGTTCGATTGTTTATATTAATTGACGAAAGATGGCTGCAAAAATAGTTTTTGAAGGTTTTAAACAAAATTTAAATATTTAAAGACTTTAATATGCTTTTACAAATATTTTAAGAACAGAATCAGATAATTAACCTATATTTTTTTACTGAAGCGTTCAAAGAGTCATTCATTTGTTTCACGATTCGGAAATTCAGAATGGCAACAGTGCTTGTTTGTTTATATTTAGTAATCTGATGTCTATAACAGCTTATTTTTAATTTGGAATTTAATACATTATAATTGGATAAGATATACATGTTATATGTGAAAATATGAAGACCAGACATGATTTCACGTAGAAGAAATTAACACTTAGTTGTCTTATGTTAGTATATGTTTTTCATTAAGCCTAACATGGTGTTTAACTACGATCGACTCACAGACCAGAGTGGTATAGCCTGGTACCGTTACAGACACTTTCTCGCCTTTGGATTTTATTATAAGTAAGATTGCATGTCCGTTCTTAGGCGATTCTTATGAAACTCATAATTTGTCACAAAATGGTGATTTTATTGATTTTGTGCTTACAAATTAAAATGGTTTCATGACAATATACATCTTTGCCCAAGAACGAAAAAACTATTTTTGAATTAGGTGAAAGAAATGAGGTTATTTTGTTTTTTCTTTTGTTAATCTTTTTCGCCACTTCCACATATATTATGAGTTTCATAAGAAATTTCTATGAAAACATATATTTTACACTTTACTGAATGTTTTAATTTCTTAATTGAAATATCAAACTCATTATATATAACAAAAAAAAAAAAAAAACCTGGCCAGAAATCACATTGGTTTTTGTATTTTTAAAGACGATTACTTATTCTTTTTAATCATTTTTTTGTTGGGTTTTCTTTTTTTGTGAAATTATTGACTTCATAGATAGAAACAATTCCACAAATCATTAATATTTACTTAATGTTTTACTTTCTTATAAAACTCATAATATGTGAGAATTTTTTTTTTTTTTTTTTTTTTTTTTATACTTACAAATTAAATTGTTTTGATGAAAACCTACATTTTTCACTTCACTGAATGTTTTCATTTCTTAGCAATCTCATAATATTTAAGAAATATTTACATTATATTGTTTTCGACAACAGTTAATCAGGCATGTCAGTTTTAAGTTATAGTAAAGAGTAAGATGCATGTTTTCATTAAGATTTGTTATTGAATTCAGTTTGCTTCATATACAAATCTTCAATGTTTTTATCATTATCTCCATTATTGTCTCCATTGACGAACATTAAATGAACCTAAATTATTTTTTAACGCTAAAATCAAAATGGACACCTAGGTATTTATACAAATTATAATAAATAAAATAATAAATAGAACACCTTCAAAACCCTCAAAAGTTTAATGAATATCTTCAAAACGTTCGGTAATTTTGATCTTCACATCAGCATGCAGGAAGCCATGTAAGTAATTCTAAATGAATCATGACTAGATGGAACCCGTCAAAATTTGACAACAAACATCTTCATGGTATCATTAAAAAAAGTTCAAATGCTTTAAATTTTTGCGAAATAAATCAAATAAATAAAAACTTACCTTGATTTAAATCTAGGCTGGGGATGTTGGAACCGACAAAATGTTAGAGTTACACATGCACTCACAGAATTTCTTTCATATGATGCTTTTCCATTTAGTGGCAAAACACTGATAAATAACACTACAAATTCACCTTAAGATTTGATGACCCTTATGTTATTATAGTGTAACTAAATGTATTTTGTGAGCAATAAATGTCAGATAATCCCAATCGTATATTATTAATCTGTGTTCTGTCAGTAAATGGAAACCTCTCTTAATGTGTTTGCATTGACAAGCATACAGATAAGTATATCGTTCATAAATAACATGGTATTTTTTTTAAATGTCTGATATTTTATATATACTAGATGGAACCTGTCAAAACTTGACGGCAAACAACTTCATAGTACCATAAAAATAAAATTCATAGCAGCTTTAAAATGTTTGAAATTTTTGCAGAATAATTCAAATAAATAAAAAAAACATCTCGAATTAAAGTTAGGTTGTGGACCAGCAATTGGCTGAATTACACTGGCACATGCACCACAGAATTTCTTTCACCTGACACTTTTCCATTTACTGGCACAACAGCGATAAATCATACACAATTGTCATTATACAACGTCAGTGAATGCAGAATGCATTTATATACACTACACACTTTTCCATCTATTGATCCGATAACCATTTGTCATTATAGTGTACCTAAATACAGTATTTGGGATATAGGACAAAATTAGCACTCGCCAATCAGCGAGTAATACTGATAAATTGGCGATTGACTTTATTGCCACCTAAAGGTGAAAATAAACACTCGCCAGTCGCCACTTGGCGATAAAATTTGAAAAACTGGTGATTAAAAATATGGAAAAAAATGGCCAAATGCAGGATTTTCAGATTTTCTGTTTTTCCTTTGCATTTTTTCTGCATCCGTTCGACAAAATTTGTGATTTTTCCTTACTTGATCAACGAAGTTAATGATTTTCCTGCACTCAATGGGCAAAATTTATGATTTTTATGCACTGAATTGAAGAAATTCGTGATTTTTACACACCTGTTCTACAAAATTTATGATTTTTACGTACCCAATCGACAAAATTTATGATTTTTACGTACCCAATCGACAAAATTTATGATTTTTATGCACCTGTTTGACGAAATTCGCAATTTTTATGTGGGCACTTGATGAATTCATCATTTTTATGTGGCCACTTGATGAATTCGTGATTTTTACATGCCCACTTTATGAATTTGGGATTTTTATGTGCCCGTTCTACCAAATTAATGAGTTTCGGTTATTGGGCAAATAAAATTCACAAAATTCGTCAAACGGGCGCGTAAAAATCAAGAAATTCATTGATCGGGCATGTAAAAATCATTAATTTCGTCTATTAGGTGCATAAAAATCATTAATTTTGTCGATCAGGCACAGAAAAACAAATTTTTTCAATTGGGCACATAAAAATCATGAATTTTGTAGAATGAATGCATAAAAATCACAAATTTCGTCACGCAGTTGTATAAAAATCATTAATTTTGTCGATTGAGTGCAGAAAAAACAAATTTCGTAGATCCGGTGGGTAAAAATCATGAGTTTCATTTGACTAATTTCGTGAATTTTATACACCCGATAAACAGGCGCATAAAAATCAAGAAATTCGTTCATCCAGCACATAAAAATCTTTAATTTTGTCTATCGGGTGCATAAAAATCATTAATTTTGTCAATCGGCCGCAGAAAAAACAAATTTTTTTGATCAGCGCATAAAAATCATTAATTTCGTCAATCTGGCATGTAAAAATCATGAATTTTGTAGAATGGGTGCATAAAAATCACGAATTTGTCAAGTGGACACGTAAAAATCATGAATTCGTCAAGTGGGTGTGTAAAAATCATGAATTTGTCAAGTGGGTGCATAAAACTCCCAAATTTCATCAAACAGGTTAATAAAAATCATTACTTTTGTCGATTGGGCGTAAAAAAAAAATTCGTCGATCAGGCCCGTAAAAAATCATAAATTTCGTCGATCGGGCACATAAAAATCATAAATTTTGTAGAACTGGCACATAAAAATTATGAGTTTGACAAATTTCGTGAATTTTATACACCCGATAAACGGGCGCATAAAAATCAAGAAATTCGTTCATCCAACACATAAACATCATTAATTTTGTCTATCGGTTGCATATAAATCATTAATTTTGTTAATCGGGCACAGAAAAACAAATTTTGTCGATCGGACATAGAAAAAACAAATTTTTTCGATCAGCGTGTAAAAATCATTAATTTCGTCAATCTGGCGTGTAAAAATCATGAATTTTGTAGAATGGGTGCATAAAAATCATGAATTTGTCAAGTGGGCATGTAAAAATCATGAATTCGTCAAGTGGGCGTGTAAAAATCATGAATTCATCCAGTGGGCGTGTAAAAATCATGAATTCGTCCAGTGGGCATGTAAAAATCATGAATTCGTCCAGTGGGCGTGTAAAAATCATGAATTCATCCAGTGGGCGTGTAAAAATCATGAATTTGTCAAGTGGGTGCATAAAACTCCCAAATTTCATCAAACAGGTTAATAAAAATCATTACTTTTGTCGATTGGGCGTAAAAAAAAAAATTCGTCGATCAGGCCCGTAAAAAATCATGAATTTCGTCGATCGGGCACATAAAAATCATAAATTTTGTAAAACTGACACGTAAAAATTACGAATTTGTCAAGTGGGCACATAAAAATCATGAATTCATCAAATGGCTGCATAAAAATCACAAATTTTGTCAAACGGGTGCATAAAATTCATTAATTTCATCAGTCGGGCACAGAATAAACAACTTTCGTCGATTGGGCACGTAAAAATCATGAATTTTGTAGAAAGGCCATGTAAAAAAATCACGAATTTGTCAAGTGGCTACGTACAATCACGAATTCATCAAGTGGGCGCATAAAAATCAAATTTCTTCAATTGGGCTCATAAAAATCATAAATTTCGTCCATTGGGTGCAGAAAAATCATTAATTTCGTCAATTGGGTGAGGAAAAATCATGAATTTTATTGAACGAACGTGGAAAAAAGGCGAAGGGATACAGAAAATCCTGCATTTCACCGGGTTTTTCCATATTTTGAATCACTAGTTTTCCAAATTTTATCACTGAGTGGCAATAAAGTCAATCGCCAATTTTCAGTATTACTCGCTGATAGGCGAGTGCTAATTTTGTCCTACATCACAAATACTGTATTTAGATACACTATAATGACACAATGGTTATCTGATCAATAGATAGAAAAGTGTGTAGTGTATATAAATGCATTCTGCATTCACACTGACATTGTATAATGACAATTGTGTATGATTTATAGCTGTTGTGGCAGTAAATGGAAAATCATTTACTGGCACAACAGCGATAAATGTGTGTCAAATGAATGAAATTCTGTGTGTGCATCAGCCAGTGTAACTCAGCCAATTGCCAGTCCCCAACCTAGCTTTAATTTGAGGTGGGTTTTTTATTTAATTGAATTATTCTGCAAAAATTTCAAACATTTTAAAGCAGCTATGAATTTTATTTTTATGGTACTATCAAGTTGTTTGCTGTCAAGTTTTGGCGGGTTCCATCTAGTATCTCTTTAAACTGTAAACAACTTGTCATTGGTTACAGTTTGAAGAGCACTAAAAAATACAAAAAAGAATAATAATGAACCAATTATCAAAAAATGACTTTTTAAAATTAATACAATCTATGACCCATTTTTTTTTTTCAAATAATGAATTACAAACTTCCAGAATTTCTGTCGGTATCTCTAAACTGTAAACAACTTTTCATCGGTAAAATATGAAAAAAATTAATGATCCATTTTAAAAAAAATGTCTTTAAAACTCATGCAAGCTGTGAACCAATTTTTTCTTTTTTTTTTTTTTTTTTTTTTTTTTTGCAATAATGGATTCCACACTTGAAGAACTTATGTCATGATCTATTAAACAACTTGTGATTGTTTACAGTGTGATTTTTTTCTACAATGATGAATTCCAGTCATGCAGAACTTATGTCGCGATCTCTTTAAACTGAAAATAACTAGTCATTAGTTACACTCTAAAGAACATTAAAAAATACAGAAAATAAACATAAAATGTTCCATACATTGGATGTTTCAATTCTTTTGATTGATCTTCAGCATCTAAGTTTTAACTTTTCCAATGCTGGATTCCACACCTGACAAACTTATGTCGGAATCTCTTTAAACGGATAGCAACTTGTCATAGGTTACAGTTTAAATTATTCAAAATACGGAAATATTGTAGAACTATTTGTAAAATACTGTCTTTTTTAAAATTCACACAATTTTTTAACTGTATACTTTTGAAATGATGGATTCCAAACTTGGAGAAATTATGTCCAGATCTCTTTAAACTGTAAACAACTTGTCATTGGTTACAGTGAGTATTATAAAAATACTAGATTACCCGCCTGGCATTGCCCGTGCCAACAACCTTAAATGTACCTGAAATCAGTGTTGAACATTTTTTTATTTTTAAACAAATCTAATGTTGGGGGCCCCACTACCTTAGACAGCAAACACTGGGCGTGCCATACACACTCCCATATATTACCGTAAGTCGAGTCGAAAGAGCCATACCCCTTCATAATCCAGCCCATAGAACCAGAGATAGAAAAGCACCCCTGGTGGTGAAAATCGAAAAGCTCTATCTATGTAGAGTCGAATGAGCCATACCCCGTCGTGATTCAGCCTATACAACCAGATATAGGAAAGCACCCCTTGTGGTGAAAATCCAAACTAAAATCAGTCAGCTCTATCGATGTCAAGTGGAAAGAGCCATACCCCATTGTGATCCAGCCCATAGAAACAGAGATAGGAAAGCACCCCTTGGTGGTGAAATTCAGAACTAAAATAGGTAAACTCTATTGATGTTGTGTCGAATGAGCCAAACTGTGTCGTGATGTGACCCATAGAACCCGAGTTAGCTGCAAAATCCTTTAGTTACACCTTCTACCGCCAGGGGGCACAATATGTTCTATACGAACATAACTGAATTCATTAAGGTTATCGATGTCGAGTCGAATGAGGCATACCCCGTCATGATCCAGCCCATAGAACCAAAGATACGAAAGCGCCCCCTGTGGTGAAAATCCAAACTAAAATCAGTAAGCTCTATTGATATCGGGTGGAAAGAGCCATACTGTAATGACTTAACGAACTCCAGTGATCCAAAGTGATGATTAACATCCAGCACTTTTTATTAGGCATCGTTGATACACAAGTTAAAATAAGATGAACAATTAAAAAACATTACACTCTGCCATCAAAACCCCAGCGTACACAACCATCATATACTGTTCACGCGCACACATCATTTTCCGCTCACCATCGTCTGTTCAACTCTCTCTGCATCTCTCTTAGCTTAGCTCGGTTCACTTCTTTTTGACCTGCCAACTAACATCTCTTGCAGTCTCTTTGCATATCGAAAACTGTCCTTTTGATTCGATTACACGGCTTACATGGCAGTCAACCTCCGAAGCTAGGCGACAAAACCATGGACAAAAACTTTTGTGACTTTAATTTTTGTTTTTGTTTTTATGCAAATGCATCTTTAAAAGACATTTATAATAAATAGCAAGTAATGCAAAACAGCCTGCATGCATTCGACTCTAAGCAGAATCCGCGTTTCATGTGTAGTGACGTCAAACCAATCCAGTCGTGTTTTCAGATCACGTGGTTTTGTTTTGCTTTTAGCGGAGTTTAAAACTCCAGTAACTAGTTATTTAAAATTATTTTTGCGTTTCCGAATTAAGTTTTGAGGAATGTAAAGTCATCTTCATCAATTAAACATAAAAGTAGGCATAATCTAGAATGAGTGCAACTTCCCCATTCAAATAAATAAAAAACCCACCTTGATTTAAATCTAGGCTGGGAATTTACATTGAGCAGTGGCTAAACTTCTACATGCACTCACAGAATTACTTCTTTTCTCCTGAATAGCTTTTCCATTTACTGCCACAATACTGATATATAATTCAAAATTGTACAACATCAATGTGTGCAAAATGCATTCACTATGTACTTTTAGACCTACTGATACAATGACTATTTTGTTATTATAGTGTATATAAATGCATCTTGTGGGCAATCAACGTCAGATAATGGTAATCAAGTATGATTTATCAGTGTTCTGTTGGGAAATGGAAAAGTGCTCCTAAGTTCTTTGCAATGACATGCATCAGAGTTCGTAAATATCATGATATATTATTTGGAAATATCGGATCATTTCAAAATATTCAAATTACCGCTAATTATAAATATTTGAATGTTTAGCATAAATTAGAAACTAAGACATATTGTACCTAATATAAAACTTAATAAAACATTCTAAATGTCTTTTACTTTATTTTTTCACTTAAATAACAAAATTGAAGATCAACTAATTGAAAACAGAAACAATTTGCATTTCAGATTCATCAAAACACAAACTAATCAGAATCAAGCACAGAAAATTTTGTGTTTTATACTGCAAAACTATAAATACAAAATACTTCTTTTAATTGAAAATTTTAATATAAATGTAAGCATGTCTGTTTTTTCATTAGATTTAAATTCACACATTTTCTGAACAATTTATTTTCACCAATAATAGATTACACACTTGAAAAACTTTATTAATATTATTATTATAGCTTTGAGGTATTTGCTACAGCTACATGCCGGCATGACCTCAATTGATCACAGATTTTTTTTAGTCACAGGAGAATATACCACATACAGGACATGACATTTTTTCTGCCTTTACATACATCTTCAATTTTCTTGGCTTTATTCATGTCCTCTGTAGACAAGAGTACAGACGAGTTACAGAAGAAAACAAACACAATTACATCCCTGCTTCACCCAGGATTCAAATCCAGGCCCTCAGTGTGACAGTCGCATCCATTACCAACCATGTTGCCAGGTCAACTTGCAGAACTTATGTAGTGATCACTTTAAACTGTAAATAACTTGTCATTTGTTACAGTTCAAAGAGTATTAAAAATAGAGAACCAATTATCAAAAAATTTCTTTGTAAAATTCATACAATCTGTGTACCTTTTTAAAAAAAAATAATGAATTCCAAACTTCCAGAACTTCTGTCGTAATCTCTTTAAACTGGAAACGTTTCACTGATTATAGTTTAAAAAGTATTAAAAGACATGAAAAAATAATAATAATAATCATTTTTTTTTTAAAGTCATGCATGCTGTGAACCTTTTTTTTTTTTCAATAGTGGATTCCACACTTGCAGAACTTATGTCTGGATCTCTTTAAGCAACTTGTGATTGGTTACAGTTTAAAGAGTATTACAAAATACGGGGGAAAAAATGAACCATTTATATTATATAGTGATGCATTGCAGTATTGATGAACTTACATCAATAAAACTTTAAACTATAAACAACTTGTCATTGATTACAGTTTAAAGAGTATTAAAAAATACGTAAAGAACATAACAAACCAATTATCAAAAAATGTCTTTTTAAAACTCATACAATTTGTAAAGCATTTTTTTTTTTTAAATGGTGGATTCCACATATGCAGAATTTATGTCAGTATCTCTTTAAACTGTAAACAACTTGTCATTGGTTACAGTTTAAAGAACATCCAAAAATAAAGAAAAAATAAGTAAATTGTTCCAAATATTGATGTTTCAATTCTTTGATTGCTCTTCAGCATCTAAATTTTAATTTTTTTACAATGCTGGATTCCACACTTGCAGAATTTATGTCAGGATCTCTGTGAACTGTAAACAACTTGTTATTGGTTCAATTTAAAGAGTATTAAAGAATATGAAAAATACAGTAGAGCGCCGCTAATCCGCAAACCTGTAATCCGCAAAGGCCTCTAATCCGCAATCAATTTATGAATGTAAACAAAGAAATTTAATTCTTGAAAAATGCTTCAATGGTGACAAAATTTTGAATTTTTTTTTCACCAATTTTAACATTTTTCTTATCTTTATATATAGCTATTATATATCATATAACACTCTTCTTTATAGTTTAAAATGAAAGCACATTTAATTAGTATATTATTTTATATATTCATTTCTTCATACAGTACTTGTAAAATACAATTTGAGCTTTTGTGATTTTTATTTTAATGATAAAAAATCCTTACTTAGACAATATATTTTATAATCTATTTATTTTTTCATTAAATCGTAATTATAAAATTGAAAAACACATAAAAAAATACATATATATTGCTTTTGAACTCTTACTTAAAGATAAAATTCAACACTATAAACCAAATGTCTTAAAACAGACAACAATTGATGCCATATTTAAGAAATTTAAAAAATAAATTATTTTTTTACATGGTTATTACTTTATCTATATATTAAAATGTGTAATTTATTTATATTTTAGTATTAGCAATCTAAATTTGTCCAAAATATGAATTTAAAAAATGTAAACAAAGATTAAATAGACATGGCCTGTAATCCGCAAAAAGCCTCCAATCCGCACAACACTTGGAACCAAGCTTTGCGGATTAGTGGCTTTCTACTGTATTAATAAACTAATCAAATAATGTATTTCTTAAAATTCATGCAATTTCTGAACCATTTACTTTTTTAAATGATGGATCCCACACTAGCAGAACTTCTATATCTTTAAACAACTTGTCATTGGTTACAGTTTAAGAGTACTAAAAAATAAGGAAAATATTAAAGAAACATTTATTTTTTTCAATAATTCCATACTTAGAGAAATTGTGTCCAGATTTTTTTTAAATGGTAAATAACTTGTCATTCATTACAGTTTAAAGAGTATTAAAAAATAAGAAAAAAAAATAATGAAACAAATTTTTAAAAATGTCTTTTTAAAATTCACACAATCTGTGAACCTTTTTTTAAAAATAATGAATTCCAAACTTACAAGATTTTTGTCGGTGTCTCTTTAAACTGTAAACAACTTTTCATTGGTTAAGCATAAAAAAATATGAAAAAATGAATGAACATGTTTTTTAAAAATGTCTTTTTAAAATTCATGCAAGCTGTGAACAATTTTTTTTTCTCCCAATAATAGATTCTATACTTGCAGAACTTATGTCAGGATCAGGGATGAGATTGACAAAAAAACAAAAAAGCTGAAAACTGTACAAACTATGTTTGAGCAATAATAGTTATGAATTTCAAGCGCAGCAAATATTATAATTGCTATTTAAAAAAATATTTTTTTAAATATATATATATATATATATATTACAAACAATATATATATATATATATATATATATACATGAGGGTCGATCCAGAAATAAGGTTCCCAAAGAACTCCAGCCACACGGGAAGGTGCGAGGTGAAATACGGCAACAGTGCTGTGTGTGGCTGTTCCCGCACTCACTATTCCCCTGGCCGCGCTTCGCTGCGCCCCTCATTCTTGGCTCAGCAGCCATCCGAGAAGAAGGTTTCCATTGTTGATCCCGCTAAGTGCGAGATTTGTTACGTAATTCGCTTTTTGTGCACGCCAAAGGGACTGCACCCGTGGATACTCATCGTCAGTTGACAGGTGTATGGCGAGAAGCGTAAGTCCGTTCAACACGTTCGAAAGTGGAACCAGTGGAACCAAGGTCCGAACCCAGGAACTTTTGACACAATTTGGGAAACTGTCTGGCCTCACCCTCCTTACAGTCAGGACCTCGCACCTAGTGATTATCACTTGTTCCCCAAGTTAAAGGAACATTTGGATGACCAATGCTTCCGGAGCAACAATAACGTCAAAGAAGAGGTGAAGAGCTTCCTCAACGGGTTGGCGCCGGAGTTCTACAACAATGGGATACAGAAATTGGAGCACCATCTACAAAAATGCGTAGAAAAAGATGGCGATTATGTAAATAAATAGAGCAAACTTTCTTCTTTCCAACAATGTAAATTTGTATGAGAATAAACAATGTTGTCTTTTTATAAATTTGATGGGAACCTTATTTCTGGATCGACCCTCGTATATATAGTACATCCATTTAGCTTTGAGTAAATTAAAAAAGAAATTATTAACAAGAATTAGGCAGAAATTATTTACTTACTGTAATAAAAGGTCTATTTTACCAAGATACAGCACATTAATAAAACCCTTCGGCATGACCATTTTTTTTATTGAAATTTTGAAAATAGTAAGACCCTTTTCTTGACACAGCAAATCAAGTATATGCTAATAATTGCAACCACCTTAAATAAATGATAGAACAGAGTTCCCACTCTTTTCAAAATAAAAAATAAGTTTTTAAGGAATTAAGGCTATTATCAGTGGCACCAACTAGTCAGTGGCGTGGTTATTCAAGATTCCAGGTCATTTTTACCAGTCACCTTGAAGTCAGTTTTTCGATCTTTTGAATAGATTTTTTAAATTTAATTTGTTTTTGCATTTCATATAAATGTAGGCGAATGTTCTACATTACTAAAAGAAATTTGGTTTCAATCTTTCAACCCAATGCAGTAAATTTTGACGAAATTTGCATATTTTCAGCGATCCTTTAACAAAATTTGCGTTTTTACAGCAATCCTTTGACCAAATTTGCGTTTTATCAGCGATCCTTTGGCGACATTCGCGTTTTTTTCAGTGATCTTTTCAATTTTTTTTTGCCAAATGTCGCGTTTTTTTCAGTGATCCTTTGGCCAAACTTGCAATTTTTCAGCTATATTTTGGTGTAATTTGTTTTTTCAGCGATACTTTGGCAAAATTCACGTTTTTCCAGAGATCCTTTGGCAAAATTTTTGTTTTGTCAACGATCTTTTACCAAAATTCATATTTTTTCAGTCATCCTTTGGCAAAATCTGCATTTTTGAAAAAATTCGTCTTTTTTCAGCGATTTTTTGGCAATTTTTCCATTTTTCACATAATCCTTTGCTGAAATTCATGTTTTTTTAGCAATCCTTTAACGAAATTTGATTTTTTTCACAATCTTTTAGCGATTTTCGCATTTTTCACATGATCTTTTGACAAAATATGCATTTTTCACCCATCCTTTGATGAAATTTGCGTTTTTTTTTTCACGATTTTCAGGTAAATAGTGTTTTTTCTGGAAATCTGAAAAATGGCAAAAAAGCGGAAAATGGGAAAAGACAGAAAAGCGAAAAACCACGGAAGAATCTCATGCCTGGTCAGGATGTGTTTTAACAACTTGTGATTGGTTACACTTTAAAAAATACGGAAAAAATTAACCATTTATACAGTGTGCGAAATAATGATGACCTCTCACAATTTTTAGCTGATATATTTTGATGACAAAACAAAACCATGTGCTATTTCCTCCATTGTAACATTCAAAGTAAACATGCATACAACAGTGGCTGTAGAAGTATTTAGGCAGGGCTGTGAAATCTTATCAGTGAAATCTGGAATTCAGAAGTGAAAAAATTATGGCCTTTCTCAATTGAAAGTGCATCTGCACACATGTCATTTAGCAGAAACACTTTTTTTTTTAATTTGTGACAACTGTTTAAATAGAAAATTCACTAAATAATTTGTTTAATGTTAGATTGAAAAAATAATTTGCCATCTGGCTCATGACTCTGATATCGAACGGGGTAAAATTGATGTTTTAAGAACACAAATGAATATTAATCATATAGATATTGCCAGAGCTGTTAACATAGGTTCAAAAGTAGTCAGAAATTACCTTAAAGATCCATCACTGTATGGAAAGAAGAAGAGCGCAGGTAGACCACCGTCCATGCATGCAAGAAGTCCATCCAAGCCAAGACTGAAAACTTTTCTGAGTTTTAGGAATAACCAAATGGAAATGGACTAGAAGATTTTTATGTCTTGCATTATGGCTAAAAATTGATATCTTGCAGTAAAAGATAGTGATTAAAAGTTCTTGATAGTAAAATTGCTATTATTAAATATATAAAAGTAGAATTACTATTAATCAAAAATCTCTCCAGGACTGAAATCAGTCCTGAGACTGAAGACTTGCACCCTGCCACCGTCAGTTATGAATAAAGAAGTCAGTTTTCTGAGATGCAAAACATTAAATAAAATTGTAACAGCTCGAGAATTACGACATTAATTAAGCCAGTTACTCTTCGTCGAACACAACAGTTACTAAATAAATCTGAACTTACTCGATGAAACTCCATAAAAAAGCGATGTTGACTTCAATTCATAAGGGTAATCGGAAAGCATTCACACACAACCATATGAATTGGAGCACTGAATGGCGAAAAATTATTTTCTCCGATGAGAAAAGATTTAATCTGGTTGGTCCAGATTGTATGCACAGCTATTGGAAGGATAATAAAAAATAAACTTTAGTGTTTTCCACTAGACAACAGAGGGGTTTTTATAATGTTATGGTGCGCAATAAGATGAAAAAGAAAAGCAATATTGAATTTCCTACATGGAAAAATTAACAGTTATGATTACCTCAACATGCTAAGGAAGCAGTTTCCTTGATATGGACTTCAAATGGTTGGTGGAAATTGGTTGTTTTAGCAGAACAAGTGCAAAATTCATGTGTCAAAGATGTCCAAGGATAGGTTGAAGTCAGTGCTGTAGTTGGAAAAAATATTTGTGGGAACTCACCTTTTCATAGAGTAGATGTTGATGCTATGGGATTTTTGCTAAGACAAAAGCCGACTTTTTAAAATTAGCAGTTATAATTATTATATTCTAGTTTTTTTATAGAGTATTGTAAATGTATAGCATTCATCTAAAATGCAATATTTAATCAATCTCATAATAATATTTTCGATTATGAATCAAAATTTAATTGAAATAACAGAAATAAATCCATATATAACTTATTGGCACATCTATCCTAGAAGTTTCCATAATAAAGAACAATAATGAGAGGTGTTTTCTATGCTCTCTGATTTACGACAGGCTATCGCGCCTGATAACCTTCTTCCTGATCGCAACCACAATTTCAAATATGGTTCAGGACAAAATTCTTTTAAGAGAGGTCCTACACGGCTTATGAATATAAGTAAACAGGCTCTTTCAATCAGGAGTGAATTTTTCGCATCGGTCATGATGTTATTCATAAATATGAATGCTCTTTCGAATTTAGACATTGAAATGGGTATAGTTTACACAGTCTGGAAAAAAAAATGGCTTGTGCTTGTATGCGATATTTATTTTTTACAGTAACAAACCAAATATTTCTGGGAACGGTGTTTTCATGCGTTCCCACCCAACTACAGCACTGGTTGAAGTAGAAAAAAATTAAACTTCTAGAACCTTGGCCAGCCAAATCACCTCTTTTAAATATAATAGAGAATGTTTGATATATAGGGTGATTATAATTAAAGTCCCACTTTCAAATGCTGTAAAAAAAGAACCACTGGTCAGAATGACTTCAAATTTGAACTAAATATACTGGAAGAAGGGGGAAACGGTATGGGACAACACATAAGGAAAAAAAAGTTCCAAAGTGTATCAATAGATGGCGCTGTAAGCAGCATACTATGCAAATTAAAAGACATTCATGTGCAATTAAAAACCGAATCATTATGTGCTTTTTGGTCCAAGGACAATTAAAAACAGATTTTTCCCATCCAATGTGGCAGTGCCGAAACTAGCCTTTTGGCGCCCGGGGCAAACATGGATTCTTGTTCAATGTTTTTCCAGAAGATGTGCTTATGGAACCTGTTTTATATTTATGATGGCCTTTCCATTTGGTATAAACTTTCATCTAGTAAAGCTTATTTTTCATTGAAGTCTTGCATTACTGCTATACGTTACTTATGCATATTTAATCAAGTGATTAGCATGTTTAAAAGCTCTCTCTTTAGTTATGAAACGTGATAAGTTCACTGAAATAGTTGTTTTGCTTTGGACCATTGAAATACAATACTTGCTTTACAATAGACAGCATTTTTAGTTTTACTCCAGTACTGGTTGTGAAGTCCATGTATATTATAATGAAGTATTTATATCGGTTTTGTAATGGCTTTCTGTTATATAAGTAACCTATTGTTAAAAGTATCTTTCTCAGTTATCTTTTTAATTATTTAGTTAGTGCTCAATCTTTCAATAAATATGTTTGGTTTTAACCCTCTAAGCGTGTGGAACGTTATATTCCGTTCACTAAGCTCCAGGTTTCACTGCAATATATGCAATGTTTAAGATAATATAATTCTATAGATTTAATGAATTTTCAAAACATTAAAGAATGATTAATACTCTCAAGAGTTACATTCATATTTGTAATTAATTTTTATTTATAATGCTGAAAGAATCATATTTTTTTAGAATTTAAAACAAAATGCGGTGAAAACAACATTACAATTTTACCTTTTTTTCAAAACGCTCAGAGGGTTAAACTTTTGTATTTCTTTCTGTCATCATATTTTATTATAGTTTATATTTAGCAGTTAATCAATACAGACTTTTACTTTTTATAGACTTTGTTTTTCATTGGTTTAGGCGTTTAGGGACGTTCAGCCATATTACGTTTTCTACTGCATTTCTTATCTCTGCTAACTTAATTCATTTCTTTAAAGCTTAAACTTAACTTCATCAGTTTAAAGAGTACTAAATGGAAAAATTCAAAACTTGACAGCAAACAACTTGATGGTACTATCGAAAAAAGTTCATAACAGCTTTAAAACATTAAAAATTTTCACAGAATAATACAAATGAATAAAAAACCCACCTTCATTTAAATCCAGGCTGATGATTTAAATCAAGCAGTGGCAGAGCTACACTTTTATATGCACACTCAGAATTACTATTTTTCTCATGCTTTTCCATTTACTGGCACAATACTGATAAATGATACAAAATTGTGCAACATCAGTGTGAGCAAAATGCATTCATATACACTATGCGGTTTTCCACCTACTGATTCAATGACTATTTTGTTATTATAATGTATATGTTACAGGCCAAAGCCCGAAGTTCAGCCAGTACGTGAATTGACCAAGATTCGTGGCCAAAGCCCGAAGTACGTGAAATGAACAGTGTATTTCGGCTTTTGGCTGGCCAATTCGCGAAGTGGCCATGAATCCCTGGCCAATATATGAAGAGGGGATCCAAGGCTATCTGGTAGGTGGCATTTGCATGATAGGAAAGAAAGTTCCAAGCTGTGACGATTATACTCTGAATTTTCCGTCTCTGTGACCTATTCTTATACCCGTTTTATATTTATGATGGTCTTTCCATTTGGTATAAACTTTCATCTAGTAAAGCTTATTTTTCATTGAAGTCTTGCATCACTGCTATACCTTACTTATGCATATTTTATCAAGTAATTAACACATTTAAAAGCTCTCTTTAGTTATCAAACGTGATAACAAGTTCATTGAAATAGCCGTTTTGCTTTGGACCACTGAAATACAATACTTGCTTTACAATAGACAGCATTTTTAGTTTTACCCCAGTACTGGTTGTGAAGCCTATGTATATTATAATGAAGTATTTATATCGGTTTCGTAATGGTTTTCTGTTATACTAGTAAGTAACCTATTGTTAGAAGTATCTTTTTCAGTTATCTTTTTAAATATATTATAATTATTCGGATTCATTGTGACGATTATATTCTGATCTGCTGAAGAAATAATTTATAGAAAATGAATAATTAATTTATAGAATTAATTAATAATTAATATAATATTAGTTATAGAAAAAGGTTACATAACCATAATTACTGTATTCTGACCAATGAAAACGCTTCATAGTATGGTCAAGCAACCGTTATCTATAAAAGGTCTGAGCAGGGTTCGTTGATATATATCAATGGATATATATAATGATATCTATCCTGATATATATCCGATATTTATTTTCAAAATATCAAGATTTTTGATATTTTCGATATTTTCATATTATTTGATATTTATTTTCAAAATATCAAGATGTTTGTTATTTTTGATATTTGATATTTATTTTCAAAATATCACTGTGCAAGATATTTTTGATATGTTAAGTCAAAACAAGTGTAAATGAAATTTTCAACCAATATTGACTGTCATTCAGTAGATAAAAAACATTTGTCTCTGGCAGTGACTTTTCTAGCTAAAGAAAAAAAAAACATCTTATCCAAGCTTTGTTTGAAATTTTTATTTTTAAATGTAGATTATATATAGGACTAATAATTATGTGGGACAAAACTAATTCAGGACAGATATAGAAAGATAAACTATCTAATTTAGATAACCAGTTCTATACACTTCATTAGAAAAGAATCAATTTCTTGTTTTGGTGTTGTTGAGCTTAAATTGTACAACATGTTAGGGAATAAAAAATATAAGCTTAAATTTATGTTTAATTTTTTCAATATATATATTTTTTTGTATTTAATTTTTTGTTTTATACATTTCTGATTTCTTGATAGTTGATACTGAATCTTATAGGTTTTTTTTATAAGTGTATAAAGCAAATTGTTTCTGTTCTGTTGATTAGTTGATCTTCAATTTTGTTCAGAGTGAAAAATAAAAGAAGAAAAAGGGAGGGAAAAAAGCATTTTTAGTAGTATATTGTTTAAATTTTCATGTTAAGTGCAATATATTTTAGTTTCTAATTTATATTATGCTTGAAAATATTTATTATGAGCAGTAAGTTGACTATTTTGAAAATATCGGATATATATCAAAATATCGGATATTTTTCTGGGTCTGAGTGACTGGATACTTTGCTGCAGATTTTTAACAATTTAGATTACGTCAAGATAAACATAACGCCATTTTCAACAAATCATCATTTCAAATTGCTAATATGGAAATCCCTATAATAGAGGTCTTTCAGAAAACGAGGTCCTATGTGCTTCACACTTTTAGTTCATTAATTGATGTAGTGTTTTCTAACAAGAACTTTGCATACAAGGTAATATTTGACCACCACAAACAACATGGCTTTAATATCTTAATTTCAGTACAAGCAGTGTTAAAAACCAGAAACTTACGCTATTTAGACATATTTGTTGTGAATTATTTCAGTTTTATTTATAAAAATGTTCTCTTTTTCTTAAATATGATGCCATTTTTACACAGAAAAGCACTTTGGTTTTTTCCTAAATAAAACGCAAAAATGTAGAACGGCAGAACATTTATATCAATGTAATATGCATGAATATGAGTTTTTATTTATATAGCTAAAAATATTGCAATAATATTGTCAAAATGACTCAAGTTTTTGCTGCCTTTTATTTTCAGCAGTATAGATTTAAGGCCCTACGGCCTCAAACTCAATACTAGATGAATGACTAATTTTTGAAAAACATTTCGACACCATACTGAAATGTAGCAGTTTTCTGAAAAAAAAGTGTGATTTCTCTTAAACCTGACTTCCTTTTTCCTGATAGAAAGATATTGCAAGACTTTTGGATCTAATGTCGGAATCAGATGAATGAAAAACAATGTAAACTTCATCATTTGGACGTAATCTTAGTAAAGTATTGCCATTTTCTGTATCAAAATGTACATTTTCAGTCGATTTTCTTTTTAAAAGGACGTCATTATCACAAATGAAAGTAATTTCTTCTATTGAAATTTTTGTATCTAATTTCAGAGTGGACAGGAAGGAGAAAAATCTGAAAATAATGTCATTTGGATGCAATTATAAGAAAATGCTGCAATGTCATGTTTTTAAATGAATATTTTCTTTTGATAAATTATGTCAGTTCAATTTTACTGCCCTTGAAACCTTCATGGTTTTAAACACCATTTTTGAAAATTGAAATTTTTATTTTTTAACGTTATAATAAAATATCATCAATGAAGGTACAAGAAAGAAAAATTATGCATCAAGCATAGATTATAAAATACTTTGCAACACTTACAGAATACTTTAACAAAACTTCACCGTTTAATAAGGCAAAAAAAAATACTCAACTAACATTTTAGAAAATGCATAACACATTTGAAAACCAGATTTCAGCCATTACTGCATATAGCCAGAAAGAAACTACAATTACTTTATGAAACCCTATATATGATCTATTGATTTGTTTATATTCTATATAGTATTCTAAAATTTAGTTTAGTAAGAAAACGAATAACACAGTTGAAAATTCATCTTAAAAAAATGCTACAATAGGCAGAAACGTACTTGCAATCTTTTGTAACGCCATGTATATTACCTACAGATTTTTATACACGCCATATATTAATATACAATTTAATTCAGTCAAACATGCACATAAAACTAGTGAAATCACACTTCCAAGAATTACTTTTCATAAGCAGCCAAGTATCAAGTTTGTTGCATAGCCCTGTATTTGATTTAATTTATATTCTAACACCTCTTAGTATTCTAAATGTATTTGAGAATGAAAATGTATAATTCACATAAAAAAGCATCTTAAATGCAAGTTTTTAAAAGCACCTTTTTTAAAGCACTTTTTTAAAAGCACCTTTTTAAAAGCTCCTCAGAAATGCTTATGAATTATTTTGTTTACCCCTATATAGTATTAATAGAATTTATACACACCACGTAGTATGCAAAAATTTAGTTACACTTAAAAACACATAATTGAAAATGTGCTTCCAGCATTCATCCCTAATAGATAATATTTCAGATACCGTGTTCGAAATCTATTATGTGTCCCTGTAAATGAACAATAATTGCTATGCACATCATATTCAACAGCAAGCATCTTGTAGTAAAAAACAGTTATGTGTTCCAATTTCATCATATTTGAAATAGTGAAACATAATTAAAATGTTTTCCCACGTAGACCAATGTGTAACAGAATTGTTTTGTGTGACCCTGTAAATCAGTGATAAAACTTTGCACTCCTTATTCTACAGAAAACATGTTTTAGTGCACCTCAGAACTTCGTATAAATTTTCTTATGTTTGTAACAGTGTAACAACATTAAGATATGCTGCAATTAATTTTTCTAATAGACCATTATGTTACAGACTACTTTTGAGTACTCCTGTACATGAATTATAAATGCTACATACATCATTTTCTATACCGAACTTGCCAAGCACATACATTCAAACTGACCGACCACCCACAGCCATTTCGGAAACTGACCGACGGCCTTGCACCATTTCGCGAACTGGCGGACTGCCTCTAGCCATTTCGCAAATTGGCCAATCAATGTAAAACGAACTGGCCAATTTCAGGTTTCAGCCATAACATATTGTAAAGAATTTGAGCTTCGACATCCAGCTGCACTATGTGTCATTCTAGCATTTCCTGTGAGTGCACTTAACTGCATACCTTCCCTCGCTATTTTTGCCTTGAAGACTAGCAGACGCCGAATTCTATTGTACTGTGAGCGGAAAGTTCGGACAGTGATGAAGTGGTAAGGCGTTACCCAAAAAGGGGTCTTATGCTTTGATCCTTGCCGAGTTCGTGGGAAAGAGTTCATCTGCGAGAGAAGCGATCTCTGCACACGATTTTTAGGTTTGCGCCCGAAACTTTGCCCTTTGTCTTAGAACGTCCAATGACGGACTTAGTGAAAACGAAACAGAGGGATCTCAAGGCTGCTAAGAGGCTGGAGAGTTTCGAGGGGCCCACCTCGACAAAGCCCCCGCCCCCAGAAGAAGTTCTCCTGCGAGAATGAAAAAGTGAGAGAGGACAGTTTTTGGAGAGATTGAAAAGGAGAGTGTTGACTCTCTGGAGAAGGGAAAAGGAAACGTCAGTTTCTAACTCAGCGTGGTGTAAGCGCTAGTGAGGTCCGACCTCGAGAATTGATACAGCAGGTATCCGGTGAAAATCCCAGCGAAGTGAAAAAGCACACCAAGTGCGAGAGTGAGAGTTCTTAGACTCAGAATTAACGAGTATTAGTAGATCTTCCGAAGAGAAGGAACGGACGAGCCTTGGTCCGAATGAACTTTGTTTTGTAATCACGACTGTCTGTAATGTTTAGAGACTTTTGTTTGTTTCAGTTACACTTGGAGTCAAGAGGTCATTAATTTATAAGCGATTGACTCACGAAAAATAATTAAATGCTGTAATTAACTTTCTTGTACATATTTTCATTAGAATTAATATTGGTATGCAATAAATTCTATTTTCTAATTTATACGAGAAATTCTCTGTGCCAGCGATCCGATCTCGCTACCACTCACCATCTTTTATCGGGTCGGTATAGAGGAGTTACTACAACTGGTGGCAGCGGTGGGATTAATTAGCAAAAATTAATGACATTCTCTAAAGACAAAGAGTGGACTCCGAAATTTAAATCATCAAAGTGCTCCAAGAAAGAGTCTCCTTGTGACTTGTGACCTGAGTCTCCTTAGACGCCCCTGTGGATCAACACAGCATCAGAAAGAGAAATCTACCAAGAATTCTGGAGAGTGTTCCCCCATCAGAAAGAGAAATCTACCAAGAATTCTGGAGTGTTCCCCCATCCGGAAGAGTCCCCATCCGAAAAGTGTGACAGAGAACCCCGTCTGTGCTCCTGAGAATCTCTGAAGTCTGTGCTTCTGACGCCCTGAAAGACTCTTAGTAATGAAGGTAAGCTCCTTTTATACTCAGAGTGGCTTTAATTGTTATTAGTGTTTGTATAGGTGTTGTAGGCTTCAAAAAAAAAAAGTTGTATGTTTATTTTTGTGAGAGTAAATATTTTGAGAAATTTTTCCGGTAGAAAAAAAAAAGTATGATGAGATATTTCCGATATAACTGTAACTTATTTAATAGACAAATTTTGTAGTTAAAAATTAAATTATTGTTGAATTAATTTAATGCAAACTGAGAGTTGTGCAGTGTTACAAAATTTTAGCTGAATCTATAAATGAGAGTTCATTGAAAAAAAAAAAAGTATCGAACGCATTTCATATTTTACGATAACAGAGTTGATTTTATATGTTTTTTGTGAATTATTCTAAATTTTTTTAAGAGTGGATGCAGAGATTAAGACCACCATTGATTAAAAAAAAAAAAAAAAAAAGGAATTGAATGAGACTTTTGCAATTTAAAATATTTTTACTGTACTTTTTGAATTTGAAATTGTTGTTTTGTGTCAAATTGATCCCATATGTATTTTATAACCAAATACCAAGGTGAATGTGGACGATAGGATAGGGTTGCTTAATTTTATATGTTGCATATTTCTTATATATTATTGTTATGCGTACTTTTTATGAGCGTATATTTTGGTAATATTTTGACGCACTTGGTAGGATTTGATTTAATCTTATTGTATTGTTTCATATTTGTGGGAAAGATAATTTCTAATTTTATACTTTAAAAATGTCGGAGCTTAAATATTTTAGGAAAGCTGATTTGCAAACGTTAGCTTACGAATTTGAGGTCATTTTAGAGGAAAATGATACTGTACCGAAAATTATAAAAAAAATAGAGTCGTCAGAGGGATTTGATAAAGAGCTAGCCTTAGCGCAGATTAAACTTATAGAAAAAGATAGGGAAAATAAATTATTGGCAGATAAGGAAGAAAAAGAGCGGGAACATGAGTTAGCTAGGTTAAAAGCGACGCAAGAGTCAGATGACCGGAGTACCGCATCTAGTAGCATCTCAGTTAGAACGAATCATTTACCCCTAAAAACAATTATGCATCGCTTTGATGAAAAGAATTCGGATATTTCGTTGTTTTTGAATTTATTCGAGAGACAGGCAAAAAAATGTAATCTAAATTCGGATGAGTTGGTGACGAATTTACTATCATTATTACCTGTGGGAATGGCCGAGCTAATTTTGAGAGAACCCGAAGACAAAATTGATGATTTTCAATATGTGAAAGAAAAACTGTTAGAACGCTATCGTTTGAATGCAGAGACATACCGACAAAAATTTAGTCAACATCCACGAAATCCTAATTCAGTTTGGAAGGATCTGATTTTTGAACTTAATAGTTTTTTAGAAGGTTGGCTGTCATGCTTACAAGTTTCGGATTTTGAGGGTTTGAAAAATTTGCTTGTCACGGACCAAATCAAACGGAGAGCGTCTCCAGAAATGCGCGAACATTTTATAGATAACTGGGCGGAGATTAAAGATCCCGAAAAGTTAGTGAGGCTTTTAGATGCGTACGAGGCAATCAAGCGCCCGTCAAAAAAAACTTGGAATACGAAACTCCCTTTAGAGAAGAATTTTGAAAGACCCAGGACTTTTGAAAATGGGCGAAACGGTAACAGAAATCCAGAGATTAATTATAATTGGAGGGATCGCGATGATCATAAAGAAAGGGAAAGGGTTTACGAAAAAAGGCGAGAAGTTAAGTGTCATGCGTGTTTTCGAAGCGGGCACTACAAAGTAGATTGTCCGGAGATTAAAAAGAGAGATGTTGCGCGGGTCAGTCACTTAATAAGTAAGCCGACACTTGAAGAAACCTTCTCCCCTTATTTGAGCAAAATATTAGTGAATGGAATTCAGGCAACTGCCTTAACGGACAGTGGGAGCCAGATAGATTTGGTCCCGCACCATTTAGTCAGTCAAGATAATTTGAATGGAGATCATGTTTGGATTAAAACCCCGGTGGACAGGAAATTGTACTGCTTACCTATAGCAGAAGTCACTTTAGAAATTGAAGGTGTAGGAATCATTGAAACCAAGGCAGGAGTAAATAATAGCGATTCAGACATGGATTATTATTTGTTGGGTAATCAATCTCAAAAGTTATTAGAGCAGGCGAAGAAAAACCCCGAATTGATGAATGCAGTTTTGACACGAGCTCAAACGAGAGAAAAGGGTGGCCCAGCTCCGAATCCGGTAAATAAACAAACTTTGATTTCCGAGGAAGAAAAAGAAGAGGATATTTCTAGCGGGAATGTTGAAACGGAAACTTTGAATTCAGTAAAAGAAAGAGAAGGGGGAATTTTTCGCGAGTGCAGTGAAGCGGAAGCGTTGAATTCAAAACTAGAGGGTGAAAATCTAGAAAACCCTATTGAACTGGTCAGTGTGGATAAGGGATTATCGCCTTTGCCGATATGTGAGGAATCTTCGATCTTAGCAGAAATTGGAGGGAAAGATAGTCAAATTGATTTAGACAGAGATCAATCTCTCAAAGGGATTAGTAAAAAAACGGAAGGTGAAGAATCGCTTTGTAATGCAGGAGATTCTTTGATAGTGGCAAAAGCCAGAGAAAATCGCGTGAGTGGGAGGAAGCAGGTGCTTGTCCCATTGCCTTATCAGGTAGATATTTTTGGCGCGTGCCTGGAAAAAGTGTCATTACACTTAGGGAAAGGGAAAGTTAAAGGAAATGTGTCAAAATACTTAGACCTTGGGAAAAGATTGATAAGCGATTTAACTACCGCATTTCTAAAAAGGTTCGGTGTTAAGTTGAGAAATCCGAGAGTGTGTCGCACAATAAGAGATAGTATTGCATGTTGGCATCGAAAAGTTAGGAAGCTTTTGAAAGCGTTAGTATTTGGAGAATGGATAGGAGGAACGGAGGAAAATAAATTCGTGAAGGGATGTGTGTTTAATCTCACGAACAGGTTAAAAAGAGGACGAGTTTTAGCCGTTGAAAATGTGTCAGAAAAACGAGAAAAGAGGAAATTTTGGTTTGACAGAAAGGCGGTAAAACGGAAGCTTAATGTGAAAGATGAGGTTTTAGTTTTAACTAACAGTAAGCCAAATAAAATGTCAGATAGTTGGATAGGGCCGGGAAGAAAGGAGTCAATAATTACGGAAACAAATTATATTGTGAATGTTCCTGGGAGGCGACAGAAATCCCAGATTTCTCACGTGAGTTTAGTAAAGCCTTACAAAAAACGGGTGGAGTTAGCAGATATCTTAACGCGGGAAATAAACGCACTTAAGAATTTCTGTTTACCGTATCTAGATGATATGGCGATTTTTTCAGATAGTTGGGAGGACAATATGCGTCATCTAGAAATAGTATTAAAAAGGGTTAATGACGCGAAACTAAAAATCAAATTGGCCAAATGCAAGTTCGCTCAGAAAACCGTAAAATGTCTTGGGCATATTGTGGGTGAGGGTAGACGGAGGACAGCTGAGGCGAAAGTAAGGGCAATTAAGGAATTACCGGTTCCGAAATCGAAAACTGAAATTCGTAGATGTTTGGGAATGGCTGGATATTATTCCCGGTACATAAAAGATTATGCAGTGATTGTAGAACCATTAACGAGGGCGCTTAAAGGGAAAAATAAAAAAGAAAAGATTGCATGGAGCGACAAAATGGGAAAAGCCTTTGAGACTTTGAAAATGAAACTTACTGAAGAACCGGTGCTTTACGCTCCTAATTTTCAGAAAGAATTCATAGTACAAACTGATGCTAGTGACTTAGGTATTGGCGTGGTTTTGGCTCAAAGAGAGGGATCGGAAGAGCACCCCATAATATATTTAAGTCGAAAATTTACTGATAGTGAGAAAAGTTTCTGCGCCACTGAAAGAGAGTGTGCAGGGATTATTTTTGCGATAAAAAAGTTAAGGCATTATATTGATGGACAAAACTTTTCTATCGAAACCGATCACAATCCTTTGGTGTTTCTAAAAAGAAATTCTGGAAATAATCCCAGATTATTAAGGTGGTCCTTAGCTCTGCAACCTTATAATTATGCCATTTCTCATCGCGCAGGCAAAGACATTCCGCATGTTGATTGTCTGAGTCGAGTTTAAGGAGATTTCTTGATAAACTTTGTATATAATCATTTTAAGATTTTTTATTTTTTATTTCACTGTGTTTTATTTCATTCTATGTTCATGATTTCTTATCAGAGCGCGAAAAAAAAAAAGGAAGGTAGTATTATCTTATTCATGTATGTTTTATTTCTTGCCACTCTGATGTAATTTGAGCTTGCAATTCTTTATCCGACTCTTAGAGATTCTTAGTGTTTCACCCTTAAGAATCGTTTGAGGAGGAGGTGCTGTAAAGAATTTGAGCTTCGACATCCAGCTGCACTATGTGTCATTCTAGCATTTCCTGTGAGTGCACTTAACTGCATACCTTCCCTCGCTATTTTTGCCTTGAAGACTAGCAGACGCCGAATTCTATTGTACTGTGAGCGGAAAGTTCGGACAGTGATGAAGTGGTAAGGCGTTACCCAAAAAGGGGTCTTATGCTTTGATCCTTGCCGAGTTCGTGGGAAAGAGTTCATCTGCGAGAGAAGCGATCTCTGCACACGATTTTTAGGTTTGCGCCCGAAACTTTGCCCTTTGTCTTAGAACGTCCAATGACGGACTTAGTGAAAACGAAACAGAGGGATCTCAAGGCTGCTAAGAGGCTGGAGAGTTTCGAGGGGCCCGCCTCGACAAAGCCCCCGCCCCCAGAAGAAGTTCTCCTGCGAGAATGAAAAAGTGAGAGAGGACAGTTTTTGGAGAGATTGAAAAGGAGAGTGTTGACTCTCTGGAGAAGGGAAAAGGAAACGTCAGTTTCTAACTCAGCGTGGTGTAAGCGCTAGTGAGGTCCGACCTCGAGAATTGATACAGCAGGTATCCGGTGAAAATCCCAGCGAAGTGAAAAAGCACACCAAGTGCGAGAGTGAGAGTTCTTAGACTCAGAATTAACGAGTATTAGTAGATCTTCCGAAGAGAAGGAACGGACGAGCCTTGGTCCGAATGAACTTTGTTTTGTAATCACGACTGTCTGTAATGTTTAGAGACTTTTGTTTGTTTCAGTTACACTTGGAGTCAAGAGGTCATTAATTTATAAGCGATTGACTCACGAAAAATAATTAAATGCTGTAATTAACTTTCTTGTACATATTTTCATTAGAATTAATATTGGTATGCAATAAATTCTATTTTCTAATTTATACGAGAAATTCTCTGTGCCAGCGATCCGATCTCGCTACCACTCACCATCTTTTATCGGGTCGGTATAGAGGAGTTACTACAATATATAAATGCATTTTCCGAGCAATCAATGTCAGATAATGAGAATCATGTATGATTTATCAGTGTTCTATAGGTAAATGGGATAGCACTGTCAAGTTCTTTACAATGACATGCATCAGAGTTCGCAAATATCATGATATATTCGAAAATATCAAAAATATCTGAGTGTTTCAAAATATTCAAATAACTGTTGATTATAAATATTTAAAAGTTTTGCATTAATTAGAAACTAAAGCATATTGTACTTAACATAACACTTAACAAAACATTATTCTAAATGTCATTCATTTTATTTTTTTCACTTACATAACAAAGTTGAAGATCAACTAATTGAAAACAGAAACAATTTGCTTTGTAGATTCATCAAAACAGAAACTTATCAGTATCAAGCACAAAAAATTTTGTATTTTACACAACAAAATTATAAATACAAAATACTTATTTTAATTGAAAATTTGAACATAAATGTAAGCTTGTCTGCTTTTACATTCCATTTAAATTCACACAATTTCTGAACAATTTATTTTTCCCAATGATAGATTCCACACTTTCAGAACTTTATTAATATAATTATTATTATTGTTACAGCTTTGAGGTATTTGCTATAGCTACATGCCAGCATGACCTCAATTGATCACAGTTTATTTTGATCACAGTTTATTTTAATCACAGTAGCATATAGTGCATACAGGACATGACAATTTTTCTTCCATTAGATACATTAGGGATGCACAACCTGTGACCCGTGATGGGTTAACCGGTGGCCCACGTGAGACCCTAGATGAAACATCTCCAAAAAATTCTGAAATTGTGAATTTCATTAATTGTTCACTGAAAAATTTCCAAATTTTGTCCATAGGTTGCAGAAAAAATCATGAACTTCATTGATCGGCTCATAGAAAACCACTTATTTTGTCGATGGGGAACAAAGTTTGCGAATTTTGTTGATCCAGCACATAAAAATTGCAAATTTTGTCTATCGGGCACAGAAAAATCGTGAATTTTATCGATTAAACACAAGAAAATCATGAAATTCATCGATTGGGTGCAGAAAAATTGCATATTTCGTCTATCGGGCATGGAAAAATAGGAATTTCATTGATCAGGTGCAGACAAATCAAAAATTTCGTTGATCAGGCATGAAAAAATCATGATTCACTTCCAATTTCGTCAGATTGGGAGTAACAAAATCACAGGAGAAAGTTTCAAATTTTGTCAATCAGTCGTGGAGTTTTTCTCCATGACTGATTGACGAAATTAGCGACTTTCTCTCGTGATTTTGTCACTTGTAAATTTTCTCAATGACTCATGGAGAAAATCACAAATTCCGACAAGCATTCCCAGAAAAAATCGTGAATTTCTTCAATCGCTGATAGAGAAAAATCACAAATTGGTAGCAGAAAAAAATGACAAATTTCGTGGAAAAATCAAACAGTTAATAAATTTGGTAGGGGTGGGGAAATGGTTGCAAATCGCAAATTTTGCCAATGTATATCAGTTAAAAATCTTGAATTTCGTCAATCAGTCATGGGTGAAAAATTAGAAATTTTCTCAATCGATTGCGGAAACATATTACAGAATTCGTTAACCAGTCATTGATAAGAATCATGCAAATTTTCTTGAAATCACCCGCTGGAAAATAAAAGTTGAATTTTGTCAATCAGTCGCGGGGGAGGGGGGGAGAAAGCATAATTAGTCAATCATTCTTTGTTATTTAAAAACAAATTTCCATTTTTTAGAAATGAGGTTATTCTTCATAAAAATTTGTATAATCATCAATAACGTTCTGTTTTTAAGAAATGTTGCCTATATTTTTTCATCAACAAATTTTCATTTATCAAGAAGGAACAGTTAGTCTTCATGAAGTGTTATACGGTTATTCATATAGATATATAGAAGCACTGTATACATTTATTTAATTTTTTTATAAACAGAAATCACCATTCTTCAAGAAGTCATGTTGCATAATTAATATAAATATAATACATTCAGATTTTAAAGAACTATGTACATTTTCATCACCAACAATTTCAAATGTCAGGAAAAAATTAACATTTACTCCTAGTCAACTTTCAATGTTTATTAGAAACGTGTTTTAATTTCTTACTTAAAGAATTATATTAACCCATTCGGGACCATGGGTGCATATATGCACCCTCAAACAGAGCATACAGAATTTGTTTTAGGCACCAGTAAAAAATAAAAGTAATATTTGCTTTCTCTAATTAGAGCATATTTGTGATAGTTTAAGTAAAGTTAGCTTTTTTTTTAAAAGTGGTGCCAACCGAATAAAATTTGTGTAAAATACGACGATCCCGAAGGGGTTAAGGAAGATCCTCCCATCTAATAAAAGATTGAAAGATGAAGGATTTTTTAATGCATATTATGAGGTTCATATGCATACTATAAAAAATTATATTTATTATTAAAATTGGTCATTTTCTGTCTTTTAACTTGATATCCACATTTTATGATTGAATATGTTAAAAAGTAAAATTTAAAATAGTAGAACTACCTTCTTTATCCCCTTCCCAAATTCATTCATAAAACGTTTTATTGGTACTTTTTTCATGTTTATCTTCAGTCTTATACTTTTAATAAGACTAACTTTATTCCTCAAAATAAAGTCAAGGAATACTTTCGCTCCTTGAAAAACCACCATCTCTGTTATATATACAAGCTAAACTACTGATATTGTCTTGCCATCTGAATTGTGCATGTTGACTAGGGGGTGGTTGAGTGTAGGGAGTTAAAACTCTCCTTCCTTCAAAATTAAGAGTTTTATGAGGTTATAGGCCACTGACCTCCCTCCCCTCCCTGAAACAAAATTTTGTCTGTGTTACGGAGGGTGACCCTTGACAATCCCATCATTTTTGTGACTGGCCCTTCTCTTGTAAAGGTTCTGCACCCCTAACATACATCAACTTACTTGACTTTATTCATGTCCTCTACAGACAGAGGGACAACCCAGTTACAGAAAGGAACAAACACAATTACATCCTTGCCTCACCCAGGATTCAAACCCGGGCCCTCAGGGTGGTGATTGCATCCATTACCAACCATGCAGCTGGGTCAGCTGGCAGAACTTATATAAGAATCTCTTTAAACTGTAAACAACTCGTCATTGGTTACAATTTAAAAACTACTATAAAATATAGAAAAAATTAATGAACCATTTATAAAAAAAAAAATGTCTTTAAAATAAATGCAAGCTGTCAAGCTCTTTTTTTTCTTTTTGCAGTAATGGATTCCACACATGAAGAACTTTAACTGTAAACAACTTGTCATTGGTTACAGTTTAATGAGTATTAAACAATACGAAAAATAACAAACAATTTGTCAAATAATGTGTTTGTTAAAATTCACACAATCTCTCAACCATTTACTTTTTCAAATGATGGGATTCCACACTTGCAGAACTTAGGTATATCTTTTTAAACTGTAAACAACTTGCCAATGATTATAATTTAAAAAGTAATAAAAAATATGAAAAAAATTAATGAACCATTTTTAAATAATAGGTATTTTTAAATTTTATGCAAGCCATTTTTTTTTCAATAATTGATTCCACACTTGCAGCACTTATGTCCAGATCTCTTTAAACAACTTGTGATTGGTTACAGTTTAAAGAATATAAAAAAATACAGAAAAAAAATAATGATACAAGTATCAAAAAATATCTTTAAAATACATACAATCTGTGAACCATTTTTTTCCCAAATGATGGATTCCAAAATTGCAGAATTTATGTCGCAATTTTTTTAAACTGTACACAACTTGTCATTGGTTAGAGTTTAAAGAACATTAAAAAATACAGAAAAAATAAGTAAACTGTTCCAAACATTGATGTTTCTCTTTTGATTCCTCTTCAACAGGTAAATTTTCATTTTTTTTTTCAATTCTGGATTCCACACTTGCAGAACTTATGTCGGGATCTCTTTAAACTATAAATAACTTGTTATTGGTTATAGTTTAAAGAATACTAAAAAGTAGGGAAAATTTTAATGAAACATTTATTTTTTTCTAATGATGAATTACACACTTCGAGAAATTATGTCCGGATCTCTTTAAACTGTAAACAACTTGTCATTGGTTAGTTTAAAGAGTATAAAAAATACAGAAAAACAATAATGAACCAATTATCAAAAAATGACTTTTTAAAATTCCTACAATCTGTGAACCATTTTCTTTTTCAAATAATGAATTCTAAACTTGCAGAATTTCTGTCCGGATCCCTTTAAACTGTAGAAAACTTTTCATTGATTATAGTTTGAAAAGTATTAAAAACTAATGAAACATTTAAAAATTATATCTTTTTAAAATTCATGCAGGACTTTTTTTTTTTTTTCGGCAATAATGGATTTTACACTTGCAGAACTTATGTCAGGATCTCTTTAAACTGTAAACAACTTGTTATTGGTTACAGTTTAAAGAACACTAAAAAATAAGGGAAATATTAAAGAAACATTTTTTCCAATGATGAATTCTACACTTTGAGAAATTATGTCCAGATCTCTTTAAACTGAAAACAACTTGTCATTGGTTACAGTTTAAAGAGTATTATAAAATATGGAAACAAATAACCCATTTATCAAATAATGTCTTTTTAAAATTCACATACTTTATTCCAAATACTGATGTTTCAATTCTAAGATGCCCTTCAGCATCTAAATTTTTTTTCTTCCTATGATGGACACCTGCAGAACTTATTTCAGGATCTCTTTAAACTGTAAACAACTTCTCATTGGTTACAGTTTAAAGACTACCAGATGGAAACATTCAAAACTTGGCAGCAAACAACTTGATGGTACTATAGAAAAAGTTCATAACAACTTTAAAACATTAAAATTTTTCACAGAATAATTCAAACAAATAAAAAACCCACCTTGATTTAAATCCAAGCTGGGGATTTAAATCAAGCAGTGGCAGAGGTACACTTGTACATGCACTCACAGAATTAATTTTTTCTCATGCTTTTCCATTTACTGACAGAATATTGATAAATGATACAAAACTGTGCAACATCAATGTGTGTAAAATGCATTCATATACACTATGCACTTTTCCACCTACTGATTAAATGACTATTTTCTAATTATAGTATATATAAATGCATTTTCCAAGCAATCAATGTCAGATAATGGCAATTATGTATGATTTAATGGTGTTCTGTCGGTAAATTGAAAATCACTCTCAAATTCTTTGCAATGACATGCATACAGATCTGCACAGAGTTCGTAAATACCCTGATACATTCGAAAATATAAAAAATATCAGATTCAAAATATTCAAATCACTGCTAATTATAAATATTTAAATGTTTAACATAAATTAGAAACTAAAGCATATTGTACCTAACATAAAACTTAATAAAACATTATTCTAAATGTCTTTTACTTTATTTTTTCGTTTACATAACAAAATTGAAGATCAACTAATTAAAAACAGAAAGAGTTCGCTTTTTAGATTCATCAAAACGCAAACTATTCAGGATCAAGCACAAAAAAAATTGTGTTTCATACTACAAAATAATAAATACAAAATACTTCTTTTAACTGAAAACTTGAACATAAAAATGTAAACTTGTATGCTTTTTCATTCCATTTATATTCACACAGTTTCTGAACAACTTATTTTTTCCAATGATAGATTCCACACTTGCAGAACTTTATTAATATAATTATTATTGTTACAGCTTTGAGGTATTTGTTGCAGCTACCTGCCAGCATGACCTCAATTGATCACAGTTTATTTTAGTCACAGAAGAATATAGTACATACAGGACATGACAATTTTTCTTCCATTACATACATCATCAACATTCTTGGCTTTATTCATGTCCCCTATAGACAAACATATAAGAACAACATATAAGACAAACATATAAGAACTGCTATCTATAGAGCTGTCTACTTTATAGTATAGGCTGTCTACTTTATAGTATAGACTGTCTACTTTTGGCTACTGCTTTATGTTATAGGCTGTCTACTTTTCTGGAACTCAGTTACAGAAAAGAACAAACTAAATTACATCCATGCCTCACCCACCATTCAAACCCGGGCCCTCAGTGTGGCAATCACATCCATTACCAACCACGCTGCCGGGTCAGCTGGCAGAACTTAGTATGTCAGAATCTCTTTAAACTGTAAACAACTTGTCATTGGTTATAGTTTAAAAAGTATTATAAAATATGGAAAAAATTAATGAATCATTTATATTTATAAATAAAATGTCTTTTTAAAATAAATACAAGCTGTGAACCTTTATTTTCTTTCGCAATAATGAATTTGACACTTGAAGAACTTTGTCTAATTGTAAACTACTTATCATTGGTTACAGTTTAGAGTAGGGGTGCACAGCCTTTTTAAGTGGAGGGCCACTTTAAAAAGTGACTGGGTTGTTGAGGGTCACCATCAGTAGCACAGAGAGAATTTTGTTTCGAGGAGGTGTGTGTGTGGCAGGAGGGAATCTAAGCCTATAATCAGATAAAAAAAACATTGATTTCAGAAGAATAATTTTAGCCTCCAAGGTTCCCTCCTTCCCATTCAATATATCCAATTCTGATGGCAAAGATATATCAACTGTTTCCTTTTTTTTTTATAAAAGAGATATAGGATTATTTTCAAGGAGTGAAAATATTCTTTGACTTTATTTGGAGGAGTAAATTTTTTTTTCAGTACTTTTAAAAAAGCTAAAGATAGGCATGAAAGGGGCTAGTGCTGAAAAAAATTGTACTTTTATGAATGAAGGTGGGGAGGAGGAGAAACATATATTATATTCTAAACCTAAATTGTACTTCTTACCATAATCAATCATAAAATGTGGATATCAAGTATAAGTTAAATAATAGAAAATGACCAATTTTAATAATATGTATAAATATAATATATACTCTAAAATGACTGCACGTGCCAATGAAATGCACCTTCTCGAATATTTTCGGAAGTTACGCGGTGATTGAAATATGAATAATTACGAGATCGGCGAATCAGACAAAGATTTGTCTGGCACCATCTATTGAAGCAAAAGCGTACTACGCCATTCGATTATCGTTTGAATCTAACATCGCCATATACCGAAAATGAACTGCCATAATGAATTAAGCATAACATGCGATGTTTATGAAGTAAATATGAGTTAAAGACTATTGTAAAGCGTGAAATAAATGGATTTAAGGAATGAATTATTCATATTAAAAAGAAACTAAAAAGAAACTTTAACCATAATAATTACGTTTTTACAATAAAGTTATTATGTTCATATGTACTGTTTATGAACTTTATACTAAGATTAAATGACTGTAAATAAAGATGAGATATGAGTAAATGTTAACGAATGCTTGTGTTTAAAGAGTGTATTTGAGGCAGTAAGACCTAGATATGAAATGATGGCTTGGTTTTTTGCAACAGCGACCTATGGACAATATTTGCAATTTTTTCTGCGACTAATTGGCGAAAATCGAGATTTCTAGGGATATTGACATCTAGGGTTTCTGCAGGCATCAGTTAACCCATTGCGGGCCACAGGTTGTACATCCCTAGTTTAGAGAGTATCAAAAAATATTAAACATATCAATAAACCATTTGTCAAATAATGTCTTTCTTAAAATTCACGCAATTTCTGAAACATTTATTTTTCCCAATGATGAATACCACACTTGGAGAAATTATGTCTGGATCTATGTAAACAGCAAACAACTTATCATTTGTTACAGTTTAAAAAAAAAATACAAACAATACAAAAAAAAATATAGTGAACTAATTATTAAAAAATGTCTATTTAAAATTGATACAATCTGTGAGCCATATTTTTTTTTTTCAAATAATAAATTCCAAACTTGCAGAATTTCTGTCACGACCTCTTTAAAATGTAAACAACGTCTCATTAGTTACAGTTTAAAAAGTATTAAAAAATTTCGAAAATGTTAATGATCAATTTATTTTTTTAAATAATGAATTCTAAACTTCAGAATTTCTGCCAGGATTTCTTTAAACTGTATAAAACTTGTCATTGGTTACAGTTTAAATAACATTAGAAAATACAAAAAAATAAGTAAATTGTTCCAAACACTGATGTTTCAATTCTTTTGATTGCTCTTCAGCATCTAAATTTTCATTTTTTGCAATTCTGGATTACACACTAGCACAATCTATGTCCAGATCTCTTTAAACTATAAATAACCTGCTTTTGGTTACAGTTTAAAAAATACTAAAAAATAGGGAAAATATTATTGAAACATTTATTTTTTCCAATGATGAATTCCACACTTGCAGAAATTATGTCCGGATCTCTTTAAACTGTAAACAACTTGTCATTGGTTACAGTTTAAAGAATATTAAAAAATATAGAAAAGAATGAACCATTTATCAAATAATGTCTTTTTAAAATTAATGTACTTTTTTTCCAAATATTCATGTTTTAATTCTTTCAATTGCTCTTCAGCATCTAAATTTTTATTTTTTCTTCTGGTGGATTCCACACTTACAGAACTTATGTCAGGATCTCTTTAAACTGTAAACAACAACTTGTCATTGGTTACAGTGAGTATTATAAAAATATGGAAAAGAATGAATCCTTTATCAAATAATATCGTCTTCATGAACTTTATTTCAAATATTGGTTTGAATTCTTTTGATTGCTCTTCATCTAATTTTTTTTCTTCCTATGATGGACATTATAGAACTTATGTCAGATCTCTTTAAACTGTAAACAACTTGTCATTGGTTACAGTTTAAAGAGTACTAGACGGAAAAATTCGAAACTTCACAGCAAACAACTTAATGGTACTATAGAAAAAGTTCATAATAGGTTTAAAACATTAAAAATTTTCACAGAATAATTTATAGGAATAATACAAATAAATAAAAAAACAACATTGATTTAAATCCAGGCTCGGGAATTAAATAGAGCAGAGGTACGGCTACACTTCTACATGCACTCACAGAATTTCATTCATCTCAAACTTTCCCATTTACTCACACAACACTGATAAATGATACAAAATTGTCATTATGCAACATTATGTCATTATGTGTGGGGAAAATGCATTCATATACACTATGTGCTTTTCCACCTACTGATTCAATGACTACCGTAATTTCTGGTGTATAATCTGCGGATCAAATAATTATGTTTAGACCCAGAAATTTTGTTTGGTTATTGCAATTAAATATTTACAGAGATGTAGAAAGTTACATTCTATAAAATAATATTTCTTGTTCAAACATGATTGTTTGATCAGTGAATTATACACTGGAAATTACGGTATTTTGTTATTATAGTGCATATAAATGCCTTTCCGAGTAATCAATGTCAGATAATGGCAATCATTATGCATACAGATATGCAAAGAGTTCATAAATATCATGATATATTCAAAAATATAAAAAAATATCTGATCATTTCAAAATATTCAAATTACTGCTAATTATAAATATTTGAATGTTTAGCATAAATTACAAACTGAAACATATTATACCGAATATAAAACTTAATAAAACATTATTCTAGGTGTCTTTTACTTTATTTTTTCACTTAAATAACAAAATTGAACATCAAGTAATTTAAAAACAGAAACAATTTGCTTTTTAGATTCATCAAAACACAAACTAATCAGTATCAAGAACAGAAAATTTTGTGCTTTATACTACAAAATTATAAATACAAAATACTTCTTTTAATTGAAAAGTTGAACATAAATGTAAGCTTGTCTGTTTTTCCATTCCACTTAAATTCACACAATCTCTGAACAATCTATTTTTCCCAATGACAGATTCCACACTCACAGAACTTTATTAATATTATTATTACAGTTTTGAGGTATTTTCTACAGCTACATGCCAACATCACCTCAATTGATCACAGCTTAATTTAGTCACAGAAGCATACAGTACATACAGGATGTCATTCCATGTCAAATCAACCAGTGACTCAACCTGACCATTTTAAATTGATGAAACTTACAGGAATCGTTCTTCCTGATGATATAAATGAGAATATACTTTTATTATTTTTTTATCTCAGTAAATTTTCATACAATTAATTTTTTTAATTTCGAAAAATAATTTTTTTCTTGCATAAATGTTTTTAATTTTGAATTTCTCAAGTTCTATCAGGTGTAGAGAGTTGTTAGGCCCTTCATTTTAAAGAGAATTTCATAAGGTTTAATTTGATATGCAAGTTGACTATGCTTGGTTAAAAATAGAGTTAATTTAATTTAAAATTTGTAAAATTGTGTTTTTTAAAAAATTTGAAAAAATAAATATATATGATTTTTGTAATATTATAAACTTTAAATTCTGAAAGTTTCAAAGTGGGATCTCAATGGGATCAGCAGTTATGTTAAAAAATCTAATGTTAAACATCATTTGGGCATGTATTTAAAGTTGGCACCTTGTCAACTTTATGATTGTGCTAAAGATAGTATTGTCGTATTAATTTTAAACATTATTTTTTTAATAACTGCTGATACCATTGAGATCCCAATCTAAAACTTTCAAAATTTAAAGATTATAATATTACAAAAAACATTTTTTTCAAAATTTTTAAAAAACACCATTTTAAAATGTTTTTAATCTAAAATTTTTAAACTAAATTAAATTTTTTTTTTAACCAAGCATAGTCAACTTGCATATGAAATTAAACCTTATGAAATACTCTTTAAAATGAGGGGTCAAACAACTTTATGCCTGATAGAACTTGAGAAATTGAAAATTGAATACAAGCCAAAAAATGATGATTTTTCGAAAAATTAAAAAAATTAGTTGTATGAAAATTTACTGAGATAAAAAAATTATAAAAGAATATTCTCATTTGTATCATCAGGGAGAATGATTAATAAATTTCAAGAAAATCTGAAATGGTCAGGTTGAATGTTGAAAATTTTTGGTTGATTTGACATGGAATGACCTGGATACAACTTTTTTTCAATTACATACATCAACATTCTTGGCTTTATTTGTTCCACTATAGACAGAGGGACAACCCATTTACAGAAGAGAACAAACACTATTACATCCATGCCTTACCCAAGATTCAAACATGGGCCTTCAGTGTGACAGTCGCCTCCAAGCTTACCAAGCACGCTGCCAGGTCAGCTTGCAGAACTCATGTCAGAATCTCTTTAAACTGTAAACAGCTTGTCATTGGTTACAGTTTAAAAAATATTTAAAATATGAAAAAAATTAATGAACCATTTAAAAAAAATTGTCTTTTTAAAACTCATGCAAGCTGTGAACTATTTCCTTTCTTTTTTTTTTTTTTCAATAATGGATTCCACACTTAAGGCACTTAAGTCAGGATCTCTTTAAACTGTAAACAACTTGTCATTGGTTACAATTTAAAGAGTATTAAACAATACAAACAAAATTAATAAACTATTTGTCAAATAAAATCTTTCTTAAAATTCATGCAATTTCTGAACTATTTATTTTTTTGAATGATGAATTCCACACTAGGAGATATTATGCCCGGATCTCTTTAAACAGTAAACAACTTGTCATTCGTTACAGTTTAAAAAGTATTAAAAAATACGAAAAAAAAAATTGAACAAATTATTAAAAAATGTCTTTTTAAAATCCATACAATCTGTGAACCATTTTCTGTCGTATCCCTTTAAACTGTAAACAACTTTTCATTGGTTATAGTCTAAAGAGTATTAAAAAATACGAAAAAAATTAATGAAGCATTTTTAAAAAATGTCCTTTTAAAATTCATGCAAGACATTTTTTTTTTTTACAATAATGGATTCCACACTTGCAGAACTTATCGCAGAATCTCTTTAAACTGTAAATAACTTGTTATTGGCTACAACTTAAAGAATACTAAAAAATGAAATATTAAAGAAACATTTATTTTTCTCCGATGATGAATTTGGCACTTTGAGAAATTATGTCCAGATCTCTTTAAACTGTAAGCAACTTGTCACCTTTACAGTTTAAAGTGTATTAAAAAGTATGATAAAGAATGAACCATTTATCAAATAATGTCTTTTAAAATTCCACGTACTTTGCTCCAAATATTGATGTTTCAATTCTTTCAATTGCTCTTCAGCATCTAAATTTTTTTTCTTCCTGTGGACACTTGCAGAACTTATGTCAGGATCTCTTTAAACAGTAAACAACTTGTCATTGGTAACAGTTTAAGAGTACTAGACGGAAAAATTCGAAACTTCACAGCAAACAACTTAATGGTACTATAGAAAAAGTTCATAGCAGCTTTAAAGCATTAACAATTTTCACAGAATAAATTTTAGAAATAATACAAATAAATAAAAAAACAACCTCAATTTAAATCCAGGCTCGGGAATTAAATAGAGCTGTGGCACAGCTAAACATGTACATGCACTCACAGAACTAATTTTTTCCTCACGCTTTTCCATTTACTGGCACAATACTGATAAATGATACAAAGTTGTGTTACATCAGTGTGTGCAAAATGCATTCATATACATTATGCGCTTTTGCACCTACTGATTCAATGACTATTTTGTTATATTAGTGTATATAAATGAATTTTTCGAGGAATCAATGTCAGATAATAGTAATTATGTATGATTTATCAGTATTCTGTCGGTAAATGGAAAAGTGCTCTCAAGTTTTTTTGCAATTACAAGCATACAGTTATGCACAGAATTTGTAAATATCGAGATACATTCGAAAATATAAAATATATCTGATAGTTTCAAAATATTCAAATTACTGATAAATATAAATATTTAAACTTTTAGCATAAATTAGAAACTTAAACATGTTCTACCAAATATAAAACTTAATAAAACATTCTAAATGTCTTTTACTTTATTTTTTCCCTTACATAACAAAACTGAAGATCAAGTAACTGCAAACAGAAACAATTTGCTTTTTAGATTTATTAAAACACAAACTTTTCAATATCAAGCACAGAAAATGTTGTGTTGTATACTACAAAATTATGAATACAAAATACTTCTTTTAATTGAAAATTTAAATATAAATGCAAGCTTGTCTGCTTTTTCATTCCATTTAAATTTACACAATTTCTGAACAATTTACTTTTCTAATGATAGATCCCATACTAACAGAATTTTATTAAAATTATTATTGTTATTATTACATCTTTGGGATATTTTCTACAGCTACATGCCAGCATGACCTCAACTGATCACAGTTAATTTTAATCACAGAAGCATATAGTACATACAGGACAGAAGTTTTCTTCCATTGCATACATCAACTTTCTTGGCCCCTTTAGACAGAGGGACAGCCCAGTTAAAGAAAATAACAAACACAATTACATCCCTGCCTCACCCAGGATTCAAACCCGGGCCCTCGGTTTGGCGGTTGCATCCATTACCAACCATGCTGCCAGGTCAGCTTGCAGAACTCACGTCAGAATATCTTTAAACTGTAAACAACTTGTCATTGGTTACAGGTTATAAAATATTATAAAACATGGAAAAAAAGTAATGAACCATTTATTTAAAAAATGCCTTTTTAAAATAAATGCAAGCTGCGAGACTTTTTTTTTTTTTTTTTTTTTTTTTTTTTGCAATAATGGATTCCACATTTTAAGAACCTTGTCTAACTGTAAACAACTTGTCATTGGTTACATTTTAAAAATTATTAAAGAATACAAAAAATATCAATAAACCATTCGTCACATAACTTTCTTAAAATTCATGCAACTTCTGATCCATTTATTTTTCCCAATGGTGAATTCCACACTTGGAGAAATTAAGTCTGGATCTCCTTAAACAGTAAACAACTTGTCATTTGTTACAGTTTAAGAGTACTAAAAAATACGAAAAATATTAAAGAAACATTTTTTTTTTCAATGATTAATTCCACACTTAGAGAAATTATGTCCAGATTTTTTTTTTTAATTGTAAATAACTTGTCATTCATCACAGTTTAAAGAGTATTAAAAAATACAAAAAAAAAAAATAATAATGAACCAATTATTAAAATATATTTAAATTTCATACAATCTGTAAACCAGATTATTTTAAATAATGAATTCCAAACTTTCAGAATTTTTTTCAGAATCTCTTTAAATTGTAAACAACTTTTCATTGGTTATAGTTTTAAAAAGTATTAAAAATATGAAAAACATTAATGAACCACTTTAAGAAAAAAAAGGTATTTTTAGAATTCATGCAAGCCTTTTTTTTTTTCGTTACAATTTTTACAGTTTAAAGAGCACCGTAAAATCCCGATTGTAAGCACACCCCCCCCTTTTTCAAAACCAAAAAGGGTTAAATGTGGGAAGGAGGCTTATAGTAGAGATTATAAAAAATTAAAAACCGGTTTTTATCATTAATTTAGAAGTAAACTAGTCGTTGGGGGCCACCGTAATACTTACCCATCATGGATATGCATAATGTAAAATATTAAAATAAAAATGTGTAAACTACTTATAAAATGCATTGCAATTCAAATAAAATCGTGGCTTGATGACGTCACAAACTTTAAAGGCTCGATTACTGAATTGCTTGAAAGAGGTTTTTCCTTATAACTCCAAAAATAATAATCCTATTAACTAGCGGTTTATTGCATCTGATTAAGCGTCAAATTTCCAATTAAAATATCTCTTTGAAGTGAAATTTGGATGAAATACAGGGTCATGAAAAATCGAAGAGTGTGGAAAATAGGATTCCAAATATCTCGGCAACTAATTATCTGATCGACTTCATGCTTTATGTAAAATTTATGTTTTTTTATTGTCTTTTATATTCATTTCTTAAAATAAACAATTTCGAAAATTTTTATATACCTTTTATCAGAACGAATATTTCGAGGGTCCGAATAAAATAGTTCCGGTTAATCGAGGTTAATGAAATGAAATAGGCTTCTTCCCATTATTACATACTAAGTACATACCAAATTGCAAGTCTCTATCTCAATTTTTTCGGGAGATAGAGCGTTTACAGACACACACACACACAGACACACAGACACACAGACGGACGGCAAAATTTTTTTTCTAAAAATATGTTTTTCGGAATCTCCAGTGTCTGAAACGTGTAAATCCGTCAAAAAAAATTTTTCGATTTTCAAAACGATTACAAGACTTACCCTATACTACGTATGATGGGTAAGTAAAAGGGGTGAGAATCTTCTGTATTTTGCAGATTTTCACTCAAAAATAAATAAATATATAAAATCTAACTTCCCCATCCCCCCTAAAATCTGCCCGCCTCCATCCTACAAAAAAAATTGAAAATTTTTAAAAATCTTCTTTTTCTATTTTTTTTTATTTGTGATTTTATTGTAACAATAAATAATCAATCATCTAAATCCCCTCAAAATTACTGCTTCCCCCTTTAGTACCAAAACCCCATAGTTTAACCTTTATAACTCTTTAGTTTTAAATTTCTTTCTGAGTTATTTAATACTCTATATTATAAACCTAATATACCACACAAATCAACCCCTCCTCCTAAAATCTGTGCTTTTTTCCCCTTGTCCCCCCCAGCCTCATCTCATGAAGACCATCCCCCTGCAAATGCATCTCATTAAATTTACCTTAAAAAAAAATTTCTGCTCTATTTTTTTTCTGCTCAATTCGTACAGAAAAATTCTGCCCGGTAATCAGATAACTAATGTCGCTTTTTTGGTCAAAATATTCCGCACAAGGCATTAACCCCCAAAAAAAATTCCGCACTGAAAGGGATAAACTCTAAACTACTTGTCATTGGTTAGAATTTAAAGAGTATTAAAAAATATGGAAAATAATGAACCGTTTATCAAATAATGTCTTTAAAATTCACGCATTTCAATCCAAACATTGATGCTTATAATTTTTTCAATTCCTCTTCAGCATCTAAATTTTTTATTGTTCTATTGCTGGATTCGACACTTGCAGAACTTATGTCAGGATTTCTTTAAACTGTACAGAACTTGTCATTGGTAACAGTTTAAACAGTATTAATAAAATAGAGAATATATTAATGAACCAGTTATCAAATAATGTCTTTCTTAAAATTCACGCAATTTCAAAATCATTTACTTTTTCAAATGATGAATTCCACATTTGCAGAACTTATGTCAGGATCTCTTTACACTGTAAACAAGTTGTCATTGGCTACAGTTTAAAGAGTACTACAAAATAGGGTAAAATAATCAAACCATTTATAAAATGATGTCTATTTAAAATTCATGCAATTTTTTCAGAACACTGACATTTCAATTCTTTTGATTCCTCTTCAGCATCTAAGTTTTCAATTTTTCCAATGATGGATTCCCCAATTGCAGAACTTATGTCAATATCTCTTTAAACTGTAAACAACTTAGTATTGGTTACAGTTTAAAAAATATTAAAGAACACAAAATATATTAATAAACCATTTGCCAAATAATGTCTTTCCTTAAATTCACGCAAATTCTAAACCAAATGATGGATTCCACACTTGCAAAACTTAAGTATCTTTGTAAACTGTTAACAATTTGTCATTGGTTACTGTTTTAAAGTGTATTACAAAATAGGGAAAAATTAATGAACCAATTATAAAATGATGTCTTTTAAATATTCATGCAATTTGTTCCAAACATTGATGTTTCAAATCTTTCGATTGCTCTTCAGCATCTAAATTTTCAATTATTCCGATGCTGGATTCCACGCACAACTTATGTCGATATCTCGTTGAACTGTAAACAACTTGTCATTGGTTACAGTTTAAAGAGTTAAAAAATACAGAAAATATTAATGAACCATTTATCAAATGACGTCTTTTTAAAATGCATGCAATTTGTTCCAAACATTAATGTTTCAATTCTTTCGATTGCTCTTCAGCATCTCAGTTTTCAATTTTTCCAATGCTGGATTCCACACTTGCTGAACTTTGTCAATATCTCTTTAAACTGTAAACAACTTGTCATTGGTTACAGTTTAAAGAGTATTAAAAAATACAAAAAAAAAATAATAATGAACCAATTATTAAAATGGTCTATTTAAATTTCATACAATCTGTAAACCAGATTATTTCAAATAATGAATTCCAAACTTTCAGAATTTTTTTCAGAATCTCTTTAAATTGTAACAATTTTTTCAGAACACTGACATTTCAATTCTTTTGATTCCTCTTCAGCATCTAAGTTTTCAATTTTTCCAATGATGGATTCCCCAATTGCAGAACTTATGTCAATATCTCTTTAAACTGTAAACAACTTAGTATTGGTTACAGTTTAAAAAATATTAAAGAACACAAAATATATTAATAAACCATTTGCCAAATAATGTCTTTCCTTAAATCCACGCAAATTCTAAACCAAATGATGGATTCCACACTTGCAAAACTTAAGTATCTTTCTAAACTGTCAACAATTTGTCATTGGTTACTGTTTTAAAGAATATTACAACATCGGGAAAAATTAATGAAACATTTATACAATAATGTCTTAAAAATTCATGCAATTTGTTCTAAACATTGATGTTTCAATTCTTTCAATTGCTCTTCAGCATCTAAATTTTCAATTATTCCAATGCTGAATTCCACACTTGCAGAACATATGTCGGTATCTCGTTGAACTGTAAACAACTTGTCATTGGTTACAATTTAAAGAGTTAAAAAACACAGAAAATATTAATGAAATATGTATCAAATGTTGCCATTTTTAACAGTCATGCAACTTCTTAACCATTTATTTTTTCCAATGCTGGATTCCACACTTGTAGAACTAATGTCAGGATCTCTTTAAACTGTAAACAACTTGTCATTGGTTACAGTTTAAAGAGTTAAAAAACAATGAAAATATTAATTAATCATTTACCAAATAGTCTTTTTTAAAATTCTTACAATTTGTTAACCATTTATGTTACAGTTTGAAGAATGTTAAAAAATATGGAAAATATTAATGAACCATTTATTTTTTCCAATGATGTATTCCATACTTGCAGAACTTCTGTCAGGATCTCTTTAAACTCTAAACTACTTGTCTTTCGTTAGATTTGAACTGTAACCAATGACAAGTTGTTTACAGTTTAAAGAGATCCGCCATAAGTTCTGCAAGTGTGGAATCAAGCATTGGAAAAAATGAAAATTTAGATGCTGAAGGCCAATTGAAACATCAATGTTTGGAACAAATTGCTAGAATTTTAAAAAGACATCATTTGATAAATGGTTCATTAATATTTTCCGTACATTTTAATATTCTTTAAACTGTAACCAATGACAAGTAGTTTACAGTGTAAAGAGATCCTGACATAAGTACTGCAAGTGTGGAATCCATCATCGGAAAAAATAAATAATTAATAAATTGCGTGAATTTTAAAAAAGACAATATTTTATAACTGGTTGACTAATATTTTCTCTGTTTTAATAATACTGTTTAAACTGTTACCAATGGCAAGTTGTTTGCAGTTTAAAGGAATGCTGACAAAGGGGCAAGTGTGGAATCCAGCATTGGAAAAAATAAAAATTTAGTTGCTGAAGAGCAATTGAAAAAATTTGAAACATCAATGTTTGGAACAAAGAACGTGAATTTTAAAAAGACATTATTTGACAAATGGTTCATTATTTTCCATATTTTTTAATACTCTTTAAACTCTAACCTATGACAAGTATCAAAAATTCTGTATTAAAAAATAAGGAAAATAATGAACCATTTATCAAATAATGTCTTTTTAAAATTCATGTACTTCGTTCCAAACATTGATGCTACAATATTTTTCAAATGCACTTCAGCATCTAAATTTTAATTTTTTCCAAAGCTGGATATCACACTTGCAGAACTTATGTCATGATTTCTTTAAACTGTACAGAACTTGTCATTGGTAACAGTTTAAATGGTATTACTAAAATAGAGAAAATATTAATGAACCAGTTATCAAATAATGTCTTTCTTAAAATTCACGCAATTTCAAAATCATTTACTTTTTCAAATGATGGATTCCACATTTGCAGAACTTATGTCAGGATCTCTTTAAACAGTAAACAACTTGTCATTGGTTACAGTTTAAAGATTATTATAAAATAGGGAAAAATTAACGAACCATTTATAAAATGATGTCTATTTAAAATCCATGCAATCTTTTCCAAACACTGATGTTTCAATTCTTTTGATTGCTCTTCAGCATCTAAGTTTTCAATTTTTCCAATGCTGAATACCACATTTGCTGAACTTATGTCATTGGTTACAGTTTAAAGAGTATTAAAGAACCCAAAAAATATTGATAAACCATTTGCCAAATAATGTCTTTCTTTAAATTCATGCAAATTCTAAACCATTTACTTGTTCCAATGCCGGATTCCGCACTTGTAGAACTTATGTCTGGATCGCTTTAAACTGTAAACAACTTTTCATTGGTTACAGTTTAAAGAGTATTAAAGAACACAAAAAATATTAATAAACCATTTGCCAAATAATGTCTTTCCTAATTACACGCAAATTCTAAACCAAATGTTGGATTCCACACTTGCAAAACTTATGTATCTTTGTAAACTGTTAACAATTTGTCATTGGTTACTGTTTTAAAGTGTATTACAAAATAGGGAAAAATTACTGAACCAATTATAAAATGATGTCTTTTAAATATTCATGCAATTTGTTCCAAACATTGATGTTTCAAATCTTTCGATTGCTCTTCAGCATCTAAATTTTCAATTATTCCGATGCTGGATTCCATGCACAACTTATGTCGATATCTCGTTGAACTGTAAACAACTTGTCATTGGTTACAGTTTAAAGAGTTAAAAAATACAGAAAATATTAATGAACCATTTATCAAATGATGTCTTTTTAAAATGCATGCAATTTGTTCCAAACATTAATGTTTCAATTCTTTCGATTGCTCTTCAGCATCTCAGTTTTCAATTTTTCCAATGCTGGATTCCACACTTGCTGAACTTTGTCAATATCTCTTTAAACTGTAAACAACTTGTCATTGGTTACAGTTTAAAGAGTATTAAAGAACACAAAAAATATTAATAAACCATTTGCCAAATAATGTATTTCTTTAAAGTCATGCAAATTCTAAACCATTTACTTTTTCAAATGATGTATTCTACACTTGCAGATGGTTATAAACTTATGTCAGGATCTCTTTAAACTGTAAACAACTTGTCATTGGCTACAGTATAAAGAGTATATTATAAAATAAGGAAAAAATAACGAACCATTTATAAAATGTCTATTTAAAATTCACGCACTTTGTTCCAAATACTGATGTTTCAACAGTTTCGATTGCTCTTCAACATCTAAGTTTCAATTTTTCGAATGCTGGATTCCACAGTTGCAGAACTTATGTCGGTATCTCGTTGAATTACAGTTCAACCCCTTTCCTGGGTCAGCTTGCAGAACTCACGTCAGAATCTCTTTAAACTGTAAACAACTTGTCATTGGTTACAGTTTAAAGAGTTAAAAAACACAGAAAATATTAATGAAACATATATCAAACGTTGCTTTTTTTAACAGTCACACAATTTCTTAACCATTTTCAAATAGCCTTTCTTAAAATTCTTACAATTTGTTAACCATTTATGTTACAGTTTAAAAGGTATTCAAAAATATGGAAAATATTAATGAACCATTTATTTTTTCCAATGATGAATTCCATACTTGCAGAACTTCAGTCAGGATCGCTTTAAACTGTAAACTACTTTTCATAGGTTAGAGTTTAAAGAGTATTAAAAAATATGGAAAATAATGAACCATTTGTCAAATAATGTCTTTTTAAAATTCACATTCTTTGTTCCAAACATTGATGTTTCAAATTTTTTCAATTGCTCTTCAGCATCTAAATTTTTATTTTTTCCACTGCTGAATTCCACACTTGCAGAACCCTTTATCAGGATTCCTTTAAACTGCAAACAACTTGCCATTGGTAACAGTTTAAACAGTATTATTAAAACAGAGAAAATATTAGTGAACCAGTTACAAAATATTGTCTTTCTTAAAATTCATGCAATTTATTAACTATTTATTTTTTCCGATGATGGATTCCACACTTGCAGTACTTATGTCAGGATCTCTTTAAACTGTAAACTACTTGTCATTGGTTACAGTTTAAAGAATATTAAAAAGTACGGAAAATATTAATGAACCATTTATCAAATGTCTTTCTAAAATTCAAGCAATTTGTTCCAAACATGGATATTTCAATTGGCCTTCAGCATCTAAATTTTCATTTTTTTCCAATGCTTGATTCCACACTTGCAGAACTTATGGCGGATCTCTTTAAACTGTAAACAACTTGTCATTGGTTACAGTTCAAAGAGTATTAAAAAATAAGGAAATTATTAATTAAACTTTTATTTTTTCCAATGATCGATTCTACATTTGCATAACTTACTTGTTTGCCATGATTCCTTTACACTGTAAACAACTTGTCATTGGCTAGACGCTGAGATTAATGAGGCTATTGAAGCATATATTTCATGTATTCCAAGAAATTTGATGTCTTGAGGCTAAATCTTTGGAAGATTCACTTACAAATCTGCATTGATCTTGGAGGGAACTACTTTGAACATTCCTAAGAGTTGGTAAGTTTAACCTGTACAATTTAGCCATACATCAAAAATTTCAGCTCGAACCTCATATAAAATGTGATTTGAGTTATACCTGTCACAAATTAAACATTCTATACAGATAATATAGTTTTAATCAAAAATCAATCAGAAAATCTCTCAACTAAAATCTGTGGCGATCAAGTCTAAAATTTTTTTAAACAGGTCTATTCTCTGGAGTAAGATTTAAATCTTCCAAAAATATCATTTCAGTAATGCCTATTACAATATTATGGCATGTTTGATGTTTTAACTTTATAAAATACTAAAATAAAATTTAGTCCAAAGTGTATCAATTCTCCTTAAATTGTTACCCGTTTTTAGTATGTTTATTGGAACTAACATCAGTTTTATAAAGCTAAAAATTCATAACAAGAATCACTCTTACTGATAATTGTAATAGTCTTACCCAAGCTCTGTCATTCCATTTATAAATTCTTCTTTTGAAAATTCACATTGAGTAGCTGCTTTAAATTTCCATGCTGTGATTAGAACAAGTCTACTCTCTGGAGTAAGATTTAAATCTTCCAGAAATTTCATTATACCATCTGCAGTTATTTTATCTGGTTCATGAGGATCTATAAAACAAGAACGAAAAATCATGCATCAAGCATAGATTATGAAACACTTTCCAACACAGCCAGAAAACTGTAACGAAACTTCACTGTGAAATAAGGTGAAAGAAGATATGTAAGTATATAAGAAGATATGTTTAGAAAACATATACCGCATTTAAACATACAGTTTTCGAAATTATCTTCCAGTGTCAAAAAAGTAGACGAATTATTTTGTGCAGCCCTGTATATGATCAACAGATGTGGATATATATAGCATGATAAAATTTAGTTCAGTTGGTATATTCACATTTAGCAATTTTCTCCAATCGATGGAAATGCACTCGAAATCCTTTGTACAGCCCTGTATATTATCTGAATACTTTTGTACACACCACATATTAAGCTAAAAGGCAACTTAAAACTCACTCGCAGCAATTATCAACCATAAACAACAATGTATCTTTTACTTTTCGTAGCCCTGTATATGAATTTATTTAAATTCCACAAACTTATATTAGTATATTAAATATATTATTGTTCAGCAAGAAAATACGTAACACAATTAAAAACTACCCTTAAGCAATTCACTCCCATAATCTGTAATACTTAGATTCCTTTGTGTAGCCCTGAATATGATCAACCGAGTTTATAAACACACACGTACTATGAAAAAATTTAGTTGAACTTAAAAACGCAAACCAAAGTTGAAAACGCACTTATCACACTTAGATTGTAAATATCGCACATGTACTGCAACCAATATCTTGTGTGTCCCTGTAAATAAATGCAATGCACACCACACTTTCAAGAGAGCAATTTATAGTGAACCTCAGTAATGCATATCATTTTCATTATGTTTGAAATAGTGAAATATCACTAAATTACACTGCAAACGATTTTTCCCCATAGAACAATGTGTAACAGAATTCTTTTATTTGGCCCTGTAAATGAATAATTAATGATTTGCACCCCATATTCTACAAAAAGCACGTTTTAATGTGCTTCATAATTATATATCAATTTCATCATGTTTTAAATGACGTAGCATCATAAAAATGTACTTGAAACGATTATTTCCCATTGACTGTAATGTAACGGAATACTTTTGCTAAGTGCTACACACTTCAGTTGAAATAGGGAACATGCTATAGTAAACGACAATAACACACAAAAATTTCAGGATGATCAGAGTATTTTTACGCGAGTTAGAGCACCGGCAGACAAACCGAAGTCAAACACTTTTCAGCTAGGTTGGAAAGTGTTAAAAAAAGGGGAGGGTAGAATAGAACTGGCAATTATAAAATTCCACATACAAAACTGATAATTTCACAAATTAAAACTTAACTCATATATATATTTTTTCAACTGAGTGAAAAAGTGTCCAGGACGGAAGTCGAACGCAAGACCTTTGGCTTACATTGCCAATGCTCTACCTATTGAGCTATCTGGCCCAACAACCGGCCGACACATTTCACTCAAATAAACTTATTGGTAATAGAATCTAGCAGTATCAGTAATATCTATTACAGTATCAAGGTATGTTTGGTGTTTTAACTATGTTGAAATAACATTTGTTATTACTGTATCAAGGGACAATAACAAAATAATACAATAATGATACTATTGATATGTTAAACAATCTAAAATAATTAATTTATTCATTGAAAACATAGATTCAAATATATGTTTTACATAATTCTGTAAACTCTAAACATTTTCATAAGGGCATCTAACCTCTTCTCCCACAATGCCACACAAATATCGAATTAAACTTTGCAATCTATACTGATAATTAAAAAAATTAATTTAACATTGCTGGATCAAAAAAAAGTTACCTTTTACTTGTATTACCAAAATTTTTAAAATAAGCAAGAGGATAAATTTAATGTAGAGTTTTTCTCCCAGACAGTGTCAGGAGAATGCCCTTTGGTTTAAAATATAGTACCTTTGTCCCTCATCCAAAAAATAGCACCCTACTTCCCCCTCAGTCAAAAATATTTTGCCCTTACTGCCTTCAGGTATTAAAAAAATTTGCTTACATAGTAAAATGTGACTCCAGCGTTCCCAGCAAATTATATCTGGCAATTTCCCTGACTTTATCTCAAAAAATTCCAGGACCAAATGGGCATACACAAAATCGGCTTTGATATAGTAATTAAATATATATCTTTTCAAAAATATTATAATTATATATATATATATTTATATTTATTAATCATTAGTATTAATTTAAAAATAATGTATTTCAAAAGATTTAGATAGATTTTATAAAAATAACACAACTTAATAAAAAGCAGCATAAAAAAAAAAAATTTAGAAATTTGTATCTTTATAACAGAGTTTATACTCTTTCCCCAGGACAAAATTCAAGCACCTACCTACCCAAATTTCAAGCACCTTTCAAGAAAATTGGAAAATGAAATTCTATAAAATACTATATTGTTTAACAATACAAAATTATCAAATGCAAAAAAAATTCAGCTTTGCCAGTTTTCAAATGAATGCCATATAGTAGAAAAGTCTTTAATGTGAAATGTTATGAGAAAGCCTGAAAAATATAAAAAACTTTTGTCCATAATGTGTTTTTTCTCCATTGTCATTTGGAGGAAGTTTTTGGTCTAGCAACCGACAGGAGTCAACTTAACTCTAGAGAGGGCAGGTCAAAGGGAACAAAGCAAAGTACAAATGTATTCTGACCTCCTAAAGCAGAAATGATTTCATGAAAACAAATATTTTTGTGTATTGCTTAACTTAGTAGTCTAGCTTATAACCATCTAGTGAGGAGAGTAACACTTTTTCTGGAAAAGAAAAAATTTCAAATTTTAACCTTCCAAATCTTTTTAATTTTTTTCCAGACTTTCCCATCACTTTTTTTTTTTTAAATTTCCCTGACTACTTTGAAATTCCCTGACTTTACAGATTTTCCATGTCACTGGGAACCCTGAACTCATTGTTGTGTCTTGAAAAGAATGTCCCGACTTTGTTATTAAATGTGTGTTTAAAAATAAAAAGAATGTCTGTAAAAATTAAAAAAGAACCTGTAAAAAATCTAAAAAGTGCCCTTAAGGCTGTTACAGTTAGATTTCAGTTTTCAGTTCTCCATGTTGATTTTATGTCCTATGGGAATAAATTTTCTCATTTGTCTAGGATATCTCATGAAAAAATTGAGTTTTTCAAATTTTGTTTCTTGTATGCAATTCTTATTTGTCGATCTTTACCTCGGGTGTCATTTTTCATCAAGAACAATTTTAAATATTTGATTTCATGTGAAATACTCTCAAAAACTCAAAATAATTACTGCCCCTCAGTAAACTGGAAGTATTGGCAGTGCTATTAGGTAGTTTCAAAATTTTAAAAAATGTGGAAAAAACTAGTTTCTAATTTATGCATTGATATAAAATATTTTATTTCAAATTATTAGGGAGGTAGCTATAATTAATATAATATATATATATTCTGAACAGTAAAAGGATTCCCCATTGCATTTGTCCCACCTCTTGAGTAATGAGCTAGGTAGGGGCAGAAGTTAGGGGTATCCCCTACCTAGAGGGGTAGGAGACAGAAGTTTTCAAAGTCATTTCCCAGAAGTGCATTTCGTTTTCAGAATTCATATTTTCATAAGCACAGTTTCTTTCCATGTTTTCAATTTGATTATTTTAAATATTTATGTAGTTCATTTCAATAATTTTTCAATACATTTTTAACAATGTCTTATTATTTGTATTACAGTTTTACATAATTTGTTTACATTGCACGTAATTACATTTGTTTACATTTCACATTTATAATTTTGATACGGTAGATTAGTTATATTAAAAAAAATGCATCAAATGGTATTTAACAAAAAAAATTTTTAATTATTATGTTAATTCTTATTACTTTCATTTTTCATGTACAAATTTTAATTTTAACTTCTGTATGTTTTTCAAAATATAATTTTTAAAAAGATTAATTAAAAAATTTCATCTATGTTAAAGTAATTCTAAATACAGTAATCCCTCAAATCTGTGAATCGTTGCAGATATAAATAATGAAAATTACAGTTAAGTTCAAGGAGCAAAATTCAAGAAGGTGCTGAAATCGGCAGTGATTGCGATGTTTTTTTTACTAAAATTTTTTTTAATAATGTTTTTTTGGCTGTTACAGCTTTTCACTACTTATGATTTTAATGTAAATTAACATATCTAAAGCAAAAATTCCTCCTATTGTATCCTGCACAATATTCGCAAATGTAAACTGTAACCAAATTCTTTATTTTCCATGCATTCATTTCCTCTTTTTCAATATTTATTTATATTTTTTCATTATTACACGTACGCATTGTAATATGTAATTATGGTTCACATGGAGGAACTCAAAACTTTTCATGAAGAAAATATGAATGTTCTTCCGAAAAAATTCAAGATGGTGCAGAGCTCGAAATGGAAAAATTCACGAACCGAAACGCTATTTCAAAATTACTTTTGACTAAAAATTTTTTTTGAAAGTATAGACAACTTTATTTCTAACCATACAAACACATTTAAAAAAATACATGCAAGATTCTAAATAATAATTAAAAAAAAGTTAGAGAGAGCACAATAAGCTATATATATAAAATCACTACGTTTACTAGCTGGAAAACGGCGTAAATGACATCTCTTTTGCAGATGACAACAAACGGAGTGTAAACAAACTACGTGTTTCCAGTAAGTCCTAAATTCAGGCTGCTTGCATCTTTGTTATATCAAAAGATTAAAATTAAAAAGCTTGGATGTGTAACCTGTCATATTTATTTAGTCACTCAAATTTAAAGTGGTTGGATGTAGGGTCGTGATCACTGTTTGAAATATGAGTATCGAATATAAACAAAACATCAACAGTTAATTGCTTCACACTGTGCATATCTTTAACGCAGGTCGCCAAGTCCGTAGCGGGAATTTATCTGAAAACTGCTAAATGCATTGGCATCTGTTATATTTTCCTTCAAAGTAGGAATTTCATTTTAGACTAGAATTACAACTCTATAAAGTAACATAAAAGTTAATTTTATTTTGGGGGGTTTTTTGTAGTGAAAGATTGAATTATATTTCGGACTTTGAATTTTTCTTTTTATCTAAATCTGCATTAAGGTGGATTTATTTTGAGCTTTTTGCTTGTTAAGTTTCCATTATTTACACACAAAACGAGAAAATTTTCATCATATGGCAAGAACAGTAAAGATTTTTTTTTTACTAGCGGTATGACGAATTAATCACATTTGTTCTTAATTTCAGGGATTATTCCTTAAATAAAATCAATCTGTAAATTACCACCAAATAACATAACTTAATGTGACAATAAAAGGATTAAAATATTATATATTATAACTTATTGAAATTTTTTTTCCCATTTATAAAATAAATTATATACCTTTTAACTATGTATTTCTCGCAAATAATAAAAGCTAAATTTTTATTACAATAATTAATCCTGTAGAGAAAATAGTTCCATTAAATTTTGTATCTATACTAATAAAAGAAGAGAGTTTGCTTGCCTGTTGGTCTGTGCACGTTTAGCAAAATCTACCGCATGTATAGACTTGTATAAAACCAAAAACTTTCTGTGTACATAAATATTGGGTCAAAAACTTTCTGCAAAATAATTTAATGTTTAATAAAATTACATGTTATATTATTTTGACGTTATGAATTAAAAAAAGTAGTTTAAAATAGTTACCATTTATATTAAAAATGAATTAATATTAGTTGAAGAATAATTATTTTGGTTAAAAAAAACAATACAACATTTCAGACAACATTGAAACAAGCATTTCAGAATTTTCTCAGAGAGCAGGCTTAGAAAATTCATCTAAGGCTTTAAGAGTTTCCTCACTCCAGCAAACAGTCAATTCAGAGGAAACACTCCCGCCTTCAATATTTTCAGAAATGGGATCAATATTTCCATTTCCATGCTTATTTTGAGGTTTAACAAAAGCTGCAATTATTGATGTTTGATTTGCACTTCTTTTATCAACAGAACTCGCTTGACTATGCTTACGATGTAAATGCACACTGTAAATTTCCTCATCACAATATATTTAAAATTAATTTAAATAAAAAAAGAAATGAAGAATAATCCTAAAGTTCAATAGAACGAATGTATGGGCCACACTAAGTACCACTTTGGAGCGAGTTGCACGTGTTTGTGTTTGATGGTGTGCTAAGATATGTGCTACATCTTGGCGGTGGCTTTGGCTGTGTTTAGAGTTGTGAGTTGCCATTCAAAAGTAAACAATTTTCTGCAGAATCTAATTTGAAAAAAAAATCAAAAAACACATGCCTAAAAATAATACATCATTTCTTCTGTGTCATTTATGATATATTTTTTCTATTGCTATTTTCTATTATTATTTTTCTATTTTGAAAATTTTCCAGCCACAGATTTTTTTTTTTTTTTTTTTTTTTTTTTTTTTTTGGCAAGCCGCCAGTCAATCATTGATTTTTATTAAAATTTGATGCGTTTTGAAATATTTAAATTTAGTTTTAAATCATTTTAAAGAAATTCAATTTAAAATGTTTTCTAACACTACAAAAGTATTCGATTTAACTGCAGCCACCGAGCTAAAGTCCTTGCAGCTGCCGATGGAAAACCGATCGGTGCCAAGCTCTAGTCTGCGAAAAATAGAAATAAAAGCGTCTATGATGTCACAACAATATTTTGTATCTTTAAACTTTGAATTGTGCGCAAACAGTAAAAAAATTGTACATAAAATTGGGGAATATTTATAATATTTCAGTATTTAAAAAAAAATTTTTTTTTTTTTTTTTTTTTAATTATTATTTTTTGCAGTTTCAAATTTTTTATAAAATTTTCTGCGCACGTGCATCCATATTATACAACTCTGTGCATGTAGAACTCTGAAAATTTGGTTAAGCATAATCCAAGGCAGATCCTGGTGCACCTGAGGCTTTGATTTTTCATTTTTTTTATTATTAGTGAAGATTTTAATTAAAAACTCATCGAAAAAGGATTCTTTATTTGGATATCGTTAAATGCTGTGCATGCTCAGTTCTGAACTTTCCGAAGCGATCAAAAAAAAAAAAAAAAAGCGAAGTGCGAGATCGGTTATTTTTCTTTGTCGATTTTTTAACGACTTCCGAGTAAACCGTACAAAATACGAAAAAACAGGTAGCAAATTCTTAAATTTTGTACTTTTATGATTTAAATGCCACACTCCATTCAAAAAAATATTAAAGTCAACCCTTCGAATCAATCTGGTGTCTGTGCAGTGGAATGACTGGGAGCTTAGCCGAAGATGCCGTAGCGACACCAACTATTTTCGGAAAGTTGATTAAGCGGGGTCCCAGACGGGAACAGGTGTCAATGGAACTGCGCTTTCAGTTTCGTGACTACGTCACCGAGATCAAGTATGTCCGAGGATTCCATTTCCACGAAGGCAACAGCTGTGGAGTGCAATTTGTCGTTGCAGTGAAAACAGGTGGTTGTCTGTGGGGCAAATGAGAGAATGGAGTGCAGGCGATATCAGGTTCGACTGGGCCACTTTTTTTTTTTCAGTTTTGGTGCCTCAGGCCTAGTCACCCTGGGGTGCGCAGGATGCGGGAGAGTAATTTTCTTATTTTTCCATATTTATCTTTTCATTTAATTTTGTTGGCCGTTTTGAGCAGTGTTTTATGTGGAAGCAACAGTTCCTTAAAAGTGGTATGTCATGTATTAAAGTTTAAGTGTAAAATATATTTATTTAAATATTTCCTTTTCACATGACATGAGTTAGTTTTTACCATCCCCAAGCCTACGTTAAAGTACAAACGAACTCCATTGCTTCGCGAGGTTTTTCGGATAAACACGCGATTCATCCACAATCTATCGCTGTGTTTTTGGATCGCGGTTAATCACTGTTACTTGCTGTTACTTTCGACCCAGAACTCTCGTCTGATGATCGCTGCTCTGATTGGTCGTCGCTTGACGTCATAGTCCGTGAAGCCAATGGAGTTTTGCGTACGTTTTTCTCTTTATAGAATGGCAACAACTGTATGCAAATTTTCCAGAACAGACTGGTATATGTAGCAGTTCAAGATGTTTGGATTTCGCCCTTGTCTGTTTTTGCTTTGCCTTGTTTTTCTTACGTAGCTCGCTTGAAAGCAGCACTTTGTTTTTCTGCCATGTAACTACTTACGACGTCGTAGCTTGGCTATGTTTTGAAGGCTGCTGGCGGCTGTTAGTTTATTGATGAAAGTTTATTTTGCTTTTAATTTTAAGTTTGTTCGGCAAAAGTAATGCTGACGTTGGATTGTCATTTGTATATTATTCATCAATAAAATCATCTTGTTGTTACTCGTGCTGTACTCCTTAAAGTCTTCCACATTCAAGCATTTCCATAAGTTAAAGATTCCACTGCGTACTCTGCTTAATATATAGTTAATTATTGTGAAAATAGAACAGGGTTATGGGCCCAGGCTCATAACCGGAATTTAAGTGGTTCCACTGATGTGGAAATGAAGAAAATGTGATACTTTTGTGCCTGTGGACTCTCTCTCTCTGGTTTGTTTTGAAGGTGAACTTTCATTTTGTGAATTGTTTTACATGCTGTTGACCTTCTGAAAGCTTCAAGTTCGAGAGTTGCCGTGATAAAGCGACGGGGGCTGATGGAAAATAATCAAAATGTCACCCTGCCGACCGGCAGTAACTGGGAAAATTGGAAGCATGAAGTTAAAGTTCTGTTGCTGCATTATGGAGCGTGGGAGTTCATTGAGAAAAAAGACGGAGAGGAGACACCCAAGAGTTTATCACCTGCTAAATCGGAAACTACAGAGGCTGCTAAAACGGAAACAGCTAGTGGAGATACTAAGAAATCTGATCTGACATGGAGAGAAAAGCAGGATGTGAAACTAAGGAAAAATAGAGCCTACACCATTGTTTATCAATCCCTGAGTTCTGAATTTAAGCCTTTAATTTCAAGTACCACTGATGGAGCAAAAGCCTGGAAAATTCTTTATGACCATTTTGAGCCAACCACAAGAGCAAGAGTAATTCAACTTCTTGATGTCTTCTTTAATACGAGGTTTGTTCCTGGTGAAAACTTATGTCTTTTTCTGTGTCGAGTGAAGCAAGCTGCTGAACGTCTTCGTGACATTGGTCATCAACTGCAGCCACTTTACTTGGGCTATCAGATGATTCGGAGCCTTCCAGATTAATTTCAAGCTACAGTTCAATCCATTTATAGGTGGACTGATGCTGAGTTCCTGCCTGAAAGAATAGAAGCTGAGCTGTTGCTGGAGGAGAATCGCTTAAAGTTGTCTCAAAAGGACTTTTCTAATGTAGCTTTTGCTAGTGAATCGTCTGTTAAACCAGGTAAATCTAGAGATTTTTATAAAAACAAAAGTAAAATTGGTCCTTGTTTTTATTGTAAAATGTATGGTCATTTAATTTCTAATTGTAAACTTAAATTAAGTAAATCTAGTAATGAAGCTTGTAATGAGAAAAGTAATTCTGATGTTAATCGTAAAAGTAATTTTCATAAATATGGTTCTGGAAATTTTAAATCTAATGTTAAAAATAAAAGTAGTTTTCAAAATAAAAGTAACTTTCAAAGTAAAAATTTGTCAAGACCTTTGGAAACTAGTAATGTAGAATGTAAACATCTCTTGAATTGTACCTTCTCTGAACTGGAATGTAGCTTAATTGAGCTTTCTCCTGAATTATACGAGGCAAATTCATCAGATCTGGGCTATGGAAATTCCCATTGGGTTTTTGACACTGCCGCTACAGCGCATTTTTGTAGCAATAGAAATTTATTTTTCACTTTTGAGCCAGTATCTGACTTGCACATGTCTCTTGCAGTTGGGGAGAAAGAATGTCCAGTCGAGGGTAAGGGTACAATTCAGTTTTTAGTACGTTGTAAAAATGGAAAATTCAATCGTGTTATCTTAAAAGATGTTTTATATAATCCTAATTTAAGAAGAAATTTGCTTTCTGGTGTTAAGCTTGAAAAACTCGGGATAAATTTTGTGGGTAAAAATGGTAAAGTTTTTGTTTATGACAAGAAGGGAAATGAACTTTTTTATGCTTTAAGGAAAAATGACCTGTATTTTTTGAAGCCATCAAAATATGTTACTAAATGTAAAGGAAATGACAATCCAGTCAATTTATCAGCAAATCAAGTAGATAAAGTAAATGTTAATGAGTTGTGGCATGAATGTTTTTGCCATATTAACAGTGAATATGTAATTAACACCAGTAAACAAGAAAGTGTGTCTTCCTATGCTATCAAAATTGACTGAAGATTGTATTTCTTGTAAATTGGCTAAATCAAAAAGGGTCTCTTTCAAGCCTGTTGGTCAAATTCGCTCTAAAGTTCCACTCCAGCTGCTGCATATGGATTTGTGTGGGCCGCTGCCAGTTTCATCTCATGGGGGAAGCAGGTATTTTTTATCTATAATAGATGATTTTTCTAGAAAAGTTACTGTATATGCCCTTAAAAACAAATCTGATGTTTTCGAGACATTTCTTAAGTATCAAAAGAGAGCCGAAAGGTTTTTAGATAAGAAAGTAGTCTCTGTTAGAACAGATGGGGGACTTGAATTCTGTAATGATGAATTTGATAACTTTCTAGAAAGTCAAGGCATTGCCCATGAGAAAACGAACCCGTATTCGCCCGAGATGAATGGTTGCGCGGAACGCTTCAATTTAACTGCCTTTGACGGTGTAAAAACCCTTTTAAATTCTAGTGGCTTGTCTCAGAAATTTTGGGATGAAGCTCTTTTATGTTTCACGTATGTATGGAACCATAGGAGCCAACTTTGGTCCCATGGCTGGGTCTGCGACAAGGGCAGATTTGAGGGAGTTGGGAAGCATGCGATTTGCCGAGGTAGACAGCGAGCCCAATGAATTAGGGGGTCTGGGGGGAGCATTCTGAGCTCCCCCAGTGGGGTCCGGGGCAGAGCCCCTGGAGCTGATGCAATTTGAGCATTTTAATGAAAAATTCAGAACATTTTAGACCACTTAACCACTTTTAGATAACTTTTTAATTAACCCTGCTTTTGGTCCGAGTCGATTTCAGACTGAGTGTAGATTCCTGCAAATTGGGTTCAGGCTAACCAGATTATTCAAAAATTAGTTCAGTATATTGTTTCAGATTAAAAACTTTACCTGTATTAACCAGTATAGAACTTTGTGTGTATGCTGTTTTCGAAAGGAATGCTGCAGCTTTTCTGTGCCTATTTCACAAAATTTTCTTTTTTTCCTTCGACGAAATTTGCATTTTTTAAGTGTTCCTTTGACAAAATTTGCTGTTTTTTCTAGATCCTTCGATGAAATTTGTCGTTTTTGCGAGATCCTTCGACGAAATTTGCCGATTTTGCGAGATATTTCGACGAAATTTGCCGATTTTGCGAGATACTTCGACGAAATTTGCCGATTTTGCGAGATCTTTCAATGAAATTTGCCGTTTTTTCGAGATCCTTCGATGAAATTTGCAGTTTTTGAGAGATATTTCGACAAAATTTGCCGTTTTTGCAACATCCTTCGACTAAATTTGCCGTTTTTGCGAGATCCTTCGACAAAATTTGCCGTTTTTGCGAGATCCTTCGACAAAATTTGCCGTTTTTGCGAGATACTTCGACGAAATTTGCCGTTTTTGCGAGATCTTTCGACGAAATTTGCCGTTTTTGCGAGATACTTCGACGAAATTAGACTTTTTGCGAGACACTTCAACGAAATGTGCTGCTTTTAGGCGATTCTTCGACGAAATTTGTCGCAATCCTTCGACAGAATTGGCGTTTTTTTCACAATCCTATGATGAAATTTACAGTTTCTTGATATTTTAAACACATTTTGCAGGGTCTGCCGTGATATTGCAAGGTCTGCAGATACTTTTCAGGGTCTGCACCGCAGACCCGCAGACCCAGAAGTCGGCGCCAATGTATGTAACAGAGTTTGCCATAAAAATTTCAGTAAAACTCCTTTTGAATTGTATTCTGGAAGAAAGCCTTCTGTTTCTCATCTTACAAAATTCGGTTGCTTAGCTTATGTTGGTATACCTAAACAAAAAAGAAAGAAGCTCGATATGAGAGCAAAACTTGGCATTATGTGCGGTTATGCACAAACAACTAAAGGGTATCGCATTTGGATAATAGATGAGCAAAGAATTTTTGAAACTATAAATGTAAGGTTTGATGAGAGTAAAAGGGGGGGTTGATGTCATAAAGAGTCCAAAACATAACTTTCGTTCTTTTTCTTATTTGAACTTCCCAGAGGATGGTGATACCTTTCCTATGATAGATGACTTAATCGAGTCAGAAAGTAGAAGTGATATCCCAGCCAAAGTAAAGGAAACTACTCTTAGCCCTGTAAAAACTAGAAGTTCAATTAATCAAAATTTAAAAGACAGCCCAGATTTAATTCCTTGTACATCTATCAATTGGGTACGGAGTGCTGTCCCTAGGAAAAATGAACCCAGGACAGATATTTACTATGGCATTGAGGGAACTAAAGTTAAATTAAGATCTTTAAATGATACAATAAAGTACTGTGCAGAAAATAACATAAAATACGATTATGATTTTTTTGATTTTAGGGGAAAAAATAATCAATCAGGTAAGGTTTCAAATTTTTCAGATATAAATAATGAAGCTAATTTAATTGAATTAAAAATCCCTAGAAGTTACAAACAAGCCATAAAGACACCCGAAGCATCAGAGTGGGAAAAAGCAATGAACCAGGAAATGCAGGTCATGTATGAGCGCAAAGTTTGGGATCTTGTAGAACCACCTAAAGATGCACAAATTTTAGGTAACAGATGGGTTTACACAGTTAAGAGAAATGAAAATAATGAAATTGTGAGGTTTAAAGCACGTCTTGTAGCTCAGGGGTTTAGTCAAATAAAAGGTTTAAGTTATGATGAAGTTTTCAGTCCAGTAGTAAGTTTTTCAATTATAAGATTGTTTTTCACTATTTTTGTATGTCTTTTTAAATGGTTAAATGTTCAAGTAGATGTAAATAATGCTTATCTATATGCATAACGTGGATAAGATCATATATATGCAGCAGCCGGAGGGTTTCATTAGTGAAACAGGTGAAGTTTGTAAATTAAATAATGCTTTATATGGCCTCCATCAAAGTGGTCGTCAATGGTTTTTTGAAATAGATGATGTACTTTTAAAACTAAATTTTATTAAACTTAACTGGTGCAACTGTGTTTATACTTATGAAAATAAACTTGTTCTTTTATTGTATGTAGATGACATGGTCCTCTTCGGTAAAACAGAAAGTGATTTGGAACTTGGTGTAAATTTGTTAAATAAGTTTTTCAATCTGAAAGTTTTAGGGAAAACAAGAAAGCTATTAGGTATTGAATTTCAAGAGGTTAAAGACAAGCTGTACATTCATCAAAATTCATATATTGACAAAGTTTGTAGCTTGTATTCAAAATATAATATTCCTTTGAGTAATGTCCCAATACCTAAAGGGCTAGTTTTGTCAAAAATGGACTCTCCAGTAAATCAGAATGAAGTTAATGAGATGTCTGAATTCCCTTATAGAAATTTAATTGGTTGTTTAAGTTTTATTGCTGGTCGAACAAGGCCAGACATAATGTATGCTGTAAATCTTTTGTCCCAGTTCCAGTCTAACCCAGGTATGAAACACTGGCACAGTTTACTTAGATTACTCGGTTACTTGCAATACACTAAACACTTTAAATTGGAACTATCTAGAATTAAAGAGTTGAAAATTTCTTGCTATTCAGACTCTGATTTTGCAGCAAATAGAGATGATCGTGTTTCCATAGGAGGTTTTATTTTATTTTTAGATGAGTCACCAATTTCTTGGAAAACCTTTAAGCAAAAATGCATCAGCCTTTCAACTATGGAAGCCGAGTATGTAACTCTCACTGAAGCTGCAAAAGAGTTAATGTGGATTAAAAATGTTCTAGAAAATGAAAGTTTAAATTTAAATCTTAAAGAATGTTCATTGTTTTGTGATAATCAGGCAGCTATTGCTTTTTCTAATTCACCTGTTGAGAATCAAGGGACTAAACATATTCATATTAAATATTTATTTTTAAGAAATTTAGTTTATGATAAATTGTTTAAATTAAAGTATATTTCAAGTAAATTAAATTTAGCTGATCCTTTCACAAAACCTCAGGTTAAAGAACAATTAATGAAATTTTGTATGCAAATTTTTGAAGTTTAAATTTTTAAATTACATTTTTGGCCACTCTTTTCATTGCCATGTCTTTTTGACATGACATTGATGAGACTGTCTTTTTCAGAAGAGTTTAAATATTTTTGAGAGTTAGAAATTTGAGATGATGAGAGTTAAAAGAAACTACAAATTTTGGTCATTTTGATCAGTGCCTGGCCGGTGAGTTTTTGTGGTTTCCCCGACCTGGTTATGATTAGACTGGCTGTTTTTGAATTAAGTATAATGTGTATTTTTCATGTTTAAATTTTTGAATATTTTTTCTTGAAGTTGTTGTAAAGACTTGGGGATGCTAAAAAGGGGGCTGATTGTTATGTCATGTATTAAAGTTTAAGTGTAAAATATATTTATTTAAATATTTCCTTTTCACATGACATGAGTTAGTTTTTACCATCCCCAAGCCTACGTTAAAGTACAAACGAACTCCATTGCTTCGCGAGGTTTTTCGGATAAACACGCGATTCATCCATGATCTATCGCTGTATTTTTGGATCGCGGTTAATCACTGTTACTTGCTGTTACTTTCAACCCAGAACTCTCGTCTGATGATCGCTGCTCTGATTGGTCGTCGCTTGACGTCATAGTCCGTGAAGCCAATGGAGTTTTGCGTACGTTTTTCTCTTTATAGAATGGCAACAACTGTATGCAAATTTTCCAGAACAGACTGGTATATGTAGCAGTTCAAGATGTTTGGATTTCGCCCTTGTCTGTTTTTGCTTTGCCTTGTTTTTCTTACGTAGCTCGCTTGAAAGCAGCACTTTGTTTTTCTGCCATGTAACTACTCACGACGTCGTAGCTTGGTTACGTTTTGAAGGCTGCTGGCGGCTGTTAGTTTATTGATGAAAGTTTATTTTGCTTTTAATTTTAAGTTTGTTCGGCAAAAGTAATGCTGACGTTGGATTGTCATTTGTATATTATTCATCAATAAAATCATCTTGTTGTTACTCCTGCTGTACTCCTTAAAGTCTTCCACATTCAAGCATTTCCATAAGTTAAAGATTCCACTGCGTACTCTGCTTAATATATAGTTAATTATTGTGAAAAGAGAACAAAAAGCATACTAGTTTATTGAAACGATGAGATGACTAACAAAAATACAGCATGACTTTGCTGTTAACAGAAGAAAACTAAAGAGACAATAAAATATGCAGCTACATTTTAAAACAAAGAACCAGCAGGCAAGAAGGCAGAAGGCAATAACATCAGAGAAACTCCAGCCTTTTATACAAACTGTCAGCATATGTTTTGCATAAACATGTTGCCATTTCAAATATACAAACTTGTATCTAAAATGCCATTGACTACTTACATAGAATATTGCAACCATCTGATCACGGTGAATAACGCGATCCTGAAATCACAGTTACTGCCTGTTACTAAGTGTAAGTAATGTATTTACATTTGAAGCCAGTGAATGAAACAAAGTGCAGGTCATTTCAGACACGCAAGATGCTATTCAAGATTATTCAAGAGATAGTGAAAAATAGAAATGCATCGATATAAAAGTAAATACTTTTATCTTAAACTTACTTTAAGAGAACTTTAATTTAAATATAGTATTAAATATATACATTACATGAAATTCTGAATACATGCATAACAAATTTTTTGTGTTGCTTTTGTCTACTGGTGAGGAGAAAGTTGTTGCCTCTGTAGGCTTTGTATGATACAAGTTGGCAGTAGAGTAATTCTCAAGTACTGGCTTCACACTAGTCTCTAAGGTGTAGTCTGCTCTTGTGGGCATTCCGTTCATTCCTGTTTCAAAATCTGTAATCTGTTTTATAAATACAAATATTCCCTTTGAAGAAAATTCGTTTGAAAAACTCACTTTTGCAAAATCATTTTATCTGCAATGTTTAAAATTGTGCACCGGCTTCGTAAATGAAAAAAAGATACAAACCACAGACATCTAACTACATCTACATTCGTTTCCAGTTATAACGAAGCCTTCAGTTTCAAAAAATATTAATTTTTCCAAAATCATTCTTTTCCATACGTCGTTTCACGATTTCCGCAATCTTTAAAAATCTATATCAAAGCTTCTGTTCAAGATGTGAAAAAACTAAAAATACCAGATTATATCTATGTTCATCTATATATTTAAAACTAAAAGCACATTTCTTAAGATTTCACATAAAATTTTTCACATATAATTGATCTCAGTGTGCATGCGTCAACTTTTTTTTAAGGCAGGAAGGGGAAAGATCAGGGTGATTCTCTCCTTCTATAGTTTGAGAGTGGGCTGGGTCTAAACAAAAAGGAACAGGGAGAGGTTCAAACACAATCATCTTTCTCCTCGCTTCCAATGGGAAGAAAAACTTTCTCTTTCTTTGAAATGGCAGCTTTTCCTACAGATGAATTTTATAAGCAGCCATTTTGTTGCCTGGATCCTAGGTCACTTTTCGTTGAAGAGAAACGCGCGACAAAAAATAAACCCCTTCGAACAAAAAATAAATCAACAATCACAGTTTTTAAAAATACATTGATGCAGTTTCTTAAGTTCCAGGATTCTAAGTGAAATTTCTTTTTCTTGTTTTTTATTTCAATCCGAGGTGACTGGAACCGAAGACAGTGGGATGCCCAATCCTAAGTTCGTTTAATTTGAGGACCATTTGGAATAAACTGACCAGTGTAGCGGGCGAAGCTCCACTAGTTTCTTTTTTAAATCTGCAATCCGTTTCGGAAAATATGAATATTAACACTTCGAAAAAGGATTGTTTCAGAAAATCACTTACGTGAATTTAGTATTGTTGTGCCATGTTTAAAAATTGTCGAAAATAAATTAAAATACAAACTAACGATACCAAACCATATCTACATCGATTTTTCTTTAAAAAGCCACCATTTGGTTTTTAAAAATATCAATATTAATCCTTTCAAAAACTTTGTTTCCGTAAGTTACTTTCACTTTTCCATGTTTTGTGCAATTTTTTGTTTGCCTTCAGAATTTTTAATGGAAATACGAAATTACAAACGTATGCTTAACGAATTTTCATTCAGCTTTAAAAAGAAATCTTCATTTTCAAAAAATATGAATATTAAACCTTTGAAAAAAATCTTTTCCAACAGTCACTTTTGGTGAATTTTATTTTATATAAGTACAGGATTAATATTACACACATTTTAATTAAAAAAACACCAATTTAATTTTATATCTCTGAAAATTTAATAAGATACACTAACCTTTTAGCTAATGATAGAGTAGTATAAATTTGATTTAGAAAGTTTGAGATTTAGGGGGGGGGGGGATTGGAAATAATTAGTTTGAAAAAGTAAAAAAAAAAAAAAAAACATATTGCAAACACTGTGCACTTTTACTTACACTAATAACGTAAACTTTTTTTTGTGCTACTGCTCTAAAATTTTAATACCTTAAACTAACCTTTCAGGTGTTATTCCAGTAAAATTTTGGTTTATATATAATAACATTTAGGAGTAAAATAATCAGTTAGAAAAAAAAAATCCCGTAGTACTTCAATGTGTACAAAAAAAAGTTTTTCTTCTAAACTTTTGCAACTAAATATCCGTTTTAGCACAAAATGTATTCACAGGCTTCAGTAATATTATATTTATAACTCAAAAATTTTAAAGCATTTGAACAATAAGAATTACTTTTTTTTATATTACAAATTCATGTTTTTTTTTTTTTTTCCAATTTTACGGATCTTGCATCTGCCGAATCAAAAAAGATACAGAAAAGGAGACTAAACTAAATTAAAGAACTTACTTTGCTCTTTTGAACACTGCCTAGTTTTTAAAAGTATTCATATTGACCCTTTGAAAAAATTTATTTTCATTACACCATTTTGCGATTTTCACAATATTTAAAAATCTGTATCAGTGCTTCTGATTGAGCTATGAAAAATCTAAAAATACCAGACCATATTTATGTTCATTCCCATTTCAAAATCTGCAATCAGTTTCAAAAAATATGAATACTAACCCTTTGAAAAAAATTTATTTGCAAAACTCACTTTTGAGATTTCTTCTTTTCTGCAATATTTTTAATTCTGCATCAGCTTTGTAAATGAAAATACAAACAAACCAAAGATACCTAACCACATTTACTTTCAATTATTGCATTTATGATGAAGTTTTTAGATTGAAAAAATATTAATATTAACCCTTTCAAAACATTTGTTTCCGTGAGTCACTTTCACGATTTTTGCGATTTCTGCAATTTAAAAAATCTTAATCTTCTTTTCTAATCAAACTACAAAAAAACTAAAAATACCAGACCGTATTTGCATTCATTCTCATTTCGATATCTGCAATCTGTTTAAAAATATATAAATATTAACACTTTGAAAAATATTAGTTTCCAAAAGTCACTTAACCAAATTTCACTTGTTTAATGCCATGTTTAAAAATCCACATCAGCTTCGGAAATCAAAATACAAACAAACGAAAGACACTAAAACATACCAGAATTTACTTTCACAGATTCTGTATTTTTTGCAATGTTTAACGTTCTTCCCCAAAATTTTTAATCTAAATACAAAAAAACAAATTGCACATGCTTTAATGAGCGTACATTCAACTTTCAAAAAATGTCTTCAGTTTTAAAAATACGAAAATTAACCCTTTGAAAAAAAATTAGTTTCTGAAAGTTACTTTTGCCAAATTTTGTTTTCTATGATTTTTCCCATAGGATTTGCATTACTCACATTTTGTTTAAAAAACACAATTTTATAGAATCGCTCTGAAATTTAAATACAATATACTAACCATATATACTAACAATGTACCATTTAGATAATGATGCAGTATAAATTTGGTGTTGAAATTTTGAGATTTAGGAGGAAAATAATCTGTTTGAAAATAAAAAAAATTTTCCATAAGGTTAATATTGTGTATGCTTATTCACACTTATAACGTAAACTTACTTTTGCACTATTGCTCTAAATACCCTAAACTAATATGAACATTTTATGATTGCAATTCATGATTTTTCCAAAAAATGTCCAATATAATACTATAAATTTCCGTGGCCAACGAGCCTGATCATGGAAAATTCACCACTTTTTTTTTACGTTTGGTAGAAAATGCGAGCTAGTAAATTTATTAAAATAAATGTATAATCTTTGCTTTGTTTCTGTTTTAAGGTATGGAAAGAGGAAAGAAAAAATAAAATAAAAGAATTATTTAAACTATCGTTTAGAATTTCTAAATTGATTTCTCAACGTATAATCATAATTCAATTAATATGAAACTTTTAATTTATTAAAACGTATATTTTTTAATATATTACACGCTATAGTTTTTATTTATTATTTTCTACTTTTTAGTATATAAAATATTTGCAGCTTCACAGCCATTTAGCCTTTTTTTTGGCAACCGTGGTTTAATGCATAATAAATCCACTGTTGTTGTAAGTCGCATACAATTGTAAATACAAAGAATATTTTTCGATTTATCAACTGTGGCGGGCTATCGGAAAAATGCGTCAAAATTAATGTATTAATTTATAATTAAGTTCTAAATATATTAAAATGTTGTACTGTCATCGGAAACACACCTTTGCACATAATTTTCATATCTCTTAATTTATCAGAAAGTGAGTAAACAACCGATTACAAGATTCCATCCTTATATACAAAAACCAAGTTGAGTTAAATAAAAAAGTGTAAAAATAATTTTTTATTATTATTTGCTTACGTATAATTTTTGAATGGATGCAGTACTTTTTGTTTGTTTGAAATATAGTTTCTCAGAATGTCCTATTTTAGATTAATCAGGTTCTAAAAATTTTATATCAGTCTTTTCCTCAATGCTCTAACTTTCGTAAAAAATAAAAATAATGAAAATATTTGAATATCTTGTTAAAAAAAAAAAGCAGTATCTTAATTTTAAAAATAAGCATTATACTGTACAAAGCTTTTTAAAAAAAAGAGCAAGATGTGCTAAGAATTTGAATATGTTTTTGAAGTAGAGCCCACTCTTTTCATTTTTGAAAACAGCCATCTCTTTACATGTAAACTTTTTATAGTGACATATAGAGAAATAAACATATATTATCATTCAAGGTTCATTCTTTGTTTGAACAATGCATTAGTATCATGAGGGAAGGGCATTATGTTAAGAGATATGCTATAATGTCACAAAATTTATAAACAAGAACCAGAATATAACAGTTATTTCAAATTCACAAAATTATAATTAGTTTTTTCACAATTTCACAAAAACAGGACCCTGCCTGTGAGAAAAGTCTGGATAGACACCTGGAAACATTTTTTGAAAAATTATTAAACTTTTCTCGTGTATATTTATATAAAAATTCTGTAAGGCTGTCTTAAAACTACCTCAGCACATTTCACTCTTTCTATAAGTTTAACTGTTTTCAAAGATTCAAAACTGTTTATTTGACAATTGAAGAGATAAAACATATAGTGAAACCAAGCCAAATTTTTAATTCAAGTATAAAATATAAATACAAAAAGCTTTTTATAAGTGAACCCCATCCTCTCTAATGAAATAAATTCTATTTGTACCAGTTTATTAGGTGCGTTCGTAATTATATAAATACGTACATATAAATAGCCTATTGTCGTCGCTTGGTCGTCCGCATATAACGCAAAAACTACCCAACCGAATGGTTTGAAATTTAAGATATATTATCTTTGCAGAATTTTGTCGAGACATTTCAAATTTTATAAAAATCGAATCAAAACTTTAGGAGATATTAATAAAAATATTTATTAAGAAATTTGATTTTTTTTTTTTTTTTAAATCGGTGCTTTCTTGTTATAGGGTCATTCCATGTCAAATCAACACAAAAAAGTGACATTTTTTACCTGACCACCTCAGAATTTTATGATATTAAGCTTAATTGTTAGGATCATACAGAAATTATTAAATATTCCGTGATAAGTCTCTATCTCTTTTGGTTTTGGAGATAATTAGCTTCAAAAATGGACAAAAATCGTAATTTTTTGCATTTCTTGCATTACAAATTTAATCATATATCATTCCCTAATTGACACAGGAACTTACCTTTGATGTCGTTAGAAAGTGCATGAATTGGGCTTTCATATGATATATCATATGCACATATTTTTTAAAATTTTAACTCCAAGGTCAAACATTTTGACCTTTGACCTTTCATATTTTAAAAAATGGTATTTTAATTTTTTTCAAAAAAATGTATGTTACTGTTATACTTATTTTCTATAATATCTGAAAGTATTAGTTTGGGACAATCATGGGATGCTGAGTTATAAATTAAAATGCAAACATCAGTACTAATTTAAGTTACAGATTTAGGCCGCTTAATTTTATGTTGTATGACTTATTGTATAACTTATGTGTGTAACTTAAGTATTAATGAAAACAATTTTTTTTTTCATTGTAAAGTTCACAAAACAAAGTTTTCTCTTACTTTTTTTTTTGTTTGTGACGGTAGGGGGGGGGGGAGAGACTGGGCTGTAGTAACAAACTACTGAATCATTCCGCATCAAATCAACACAGACAACCTAACCTCTTATTTGTTTTTTTAATGAAAACACATGTGAAAAACAAAGGATTATATATTATAAAAAATAATGGAAAGGATACAGCAGGAATTAAACTTAATACATTGAAAAATAAAAAATGGAAAACTATGAATATCTTACGGAATCGTCAGAAGAACTTCATAAAAATATTCATAGTAAATAGATGTTATTTCATCAAATATTGTCAGCGTTATGCCTAAAATAAGCAATATTAAGCTCCTAATAACATATAAGAAACAAATAAAAATAAAAACCTACTGGAGTTCAAATAACAAAATAGATAAATTATTAATCAACATAAATAGGAATTTGATCATAAAGTAATGTACAAAACTCCCCAATATATATTATCTGTCTCATAATTTGTGATTATCAATAATTAAAGATTTATTTAATAATATTACAGTATAAAGAGACATTATTACTATTTTTAAATCTTAAATAAAACCTCTTTTTATAAATTTTAAGGCAAATTTCCTTCTAGAAGCAGTAGAAGATTCAGTTGAATTTCATTCAACATGGTTTATATATTACTAAATAAATTATAAAATAAATAGCTACTTTTAATGTACAATATTCTCGAGTCACAATATGGTTGAGTCATGTATATTCTAGTGAGTGCAAGCTGGACCTAGAATAAAACAGAACTCTCTTGCTGCTGAGCTTGTGACTTAGTCTGTAACCAGAGTTTCTGATGACAACTTACTCATTTGCTTTACACTGATAAATAATGAAATTGGATTTTTGTATATAAAATTATAAGAATATATGGTCGGAACCGATAATGAAAATGTTTATAAAAAACTGTTTATTTTTGTAACTGTTTTAGAAATTCAATCTATTACATTGGCTGGCCTAACTAAAGAAACAAATATTATTTTAACTCAAGCTACCAAACTGCTTTTTCCATTAACTTCAACTTATAAAATTATTGAAAAATTAAAATTTATTCCTATAAATAATCAGTAACAAGTAATTATCAATTGGGGCTTTGATCTTTTGTGTTACGGAATGAAAAATCAGAAAAAATTGCACCACTTTGACACAATTTTTGTTTCATTTAAATCTTAACATAACGTCCTTTTCACCGTCACAAAATTTACATGTGTACCACTTTAATTTTCATACCCATATCTACTATTTTAAAAATATTTTAACGTGCAATAGATCCTTAATGAATATAATTTCCAAACTTGATGTCACATTTGCCAGCTACAACAGCAAATATAATAGTAATTCACATTATTTCCTTTTCCCTTGTAAGTCTGGAAGAAACCCAATTGCCACCAATGTAAAGAAATTTCAAATATAAATATAGGAATATTTATTGCAGCACACCTACAAATGAATAGCTTCCATTTAAAAAAATAAGTATTAAAGCTGGTTCACAAGGAAGATGACTAAAAAAGCAGCCTTGTGTTTTAAGTATAGGAGCTTCCGAAGTTGAATCGTCAAGCGACTAAGATACTTATTTTATTACAGAAATTAATCTGCAGACGATATAATTCATTTCACAGAATTAAAAATCATCAAGATCTGAATATTTATATAACTAGCTATAGTACGAACGCACCTCATTTGTCACGTTTGACGTACAATTTCCAACTTGTTTTATATTACACAATATTAATATAAAATAATAAAAGTATACATTATTCTATAAAATACAATAATGTAGTACGAGTATTAACTTGTACCGATACTTTATTTCTACATCGAGATCTAGAAATGAAAATTCTTAGAAATGCGATGGAATAAAAATCTCACCTGGAATTTACAGTATTATTTATTCATTACAGCAATTTACAATACTTTTAATTTGTTATACTAATCATTTTTAAGAAAAGAAAGAAATCATTCAACGTAACGCAAGCCATCCCCATAGAAAAGAATAAGGAGAAATACAGCAAGGGTTTGTTTACATGTGAGTGACGTCAGAACCGCTTTCGTCACGCGACACAGTTTTTTCCCCGCCAAGACAAAAACTGTGTTTTAAAAGTTAATTTAATGAATTATACAAGTTTCAAATATATGTAAAAATGGTATCAAAATGTTCGTATTTTTACACTATCAGATGCAAGTTAAATTGAAAAACTTGCAATTTCCCCATTTAATCTTTTTTTACAGTTTGGCTGTTTTTACCCATGAATCAGGTGTATATTTTATGTTTTAGAATAAATATGTTCTCTAAAATAACTCTCCCCCCCCCTTCCCCATTAACAAAATATCAGCTGTGAGAACAGCCAAACTACAAAAAAGACAAATTTTCTCTCTGCTCTTCCCTCCCCCTCCATGTCTAGAAATTCACCCCTTTTTCTGGGATGGGGAATTGAAATTATAAGGAGAGTTACACGATCATTTATTTATTGTTGCTACAAAGTAACAATACAGCATAAAAATCTAAAACAGTTTTAAAGATTTTAAAGTTTGTGTGCTGGGAGAGGGGAAGGGAGAAGCAGATTTTTTTTTTTTTGTGTGTGTGGGGGGGGGGGGGGAACAAGTTAGATAATTATTTAATTATTGTTGCAAAAAAGTTATAAATAGAGCAAAAAAAACTTTTATTTATGACATTTTTAAAGTGTGTACTGGGGGAGAAGAAAAAAATGATTTTTTTTTTAGAGGGGGGGGGGGGAATAATTTAGATGGTTATTTAAATATTGTTATCAAAAAAGTCACAAATAAAGATTTAAAGATTTTAATTTTATGAGATGCATTTGGAGGGAATAATCTTCATTCGATGAGGATGGGGAAGCAGGGGTAGAGAAGCATAGATTTTAGGAGGAGGGGATAATTTATGTTGATAGATTAGGTTTATTTATTGTTACTATAGAATATTAAATAAGTCTGAAAAGAAATTTAAAATTAAAGATTTATAAATGTTAAACTATGTATTTTTGGTACTAGAGGGGGGCGGCAAAGAGGGAAGCAATAATTTTGAGGAGGGATTTAGATGATCGATTATTTACTGTCACAATAAAATAACAAATAAAGAAAAATATTGAAAAAAAAGGATTTTTAAATTTATGTGGGGGCAGTGTTTAAGGAGGGGGGGGGGGGCATTAGATGATTCTTTTTTTTAAAGTGAAAATCTGCCAAAATACGAAAGATTCTCGTCCTTCTTTTACTTCTAAATTAATGATAAAATGGGTTTTTAAATATTTTTTTTTTTAATCTTGATTATAAGCCCCCTCCTAAATTTAACCCATTTTGTTATTGAAAAAGGTGGGCTTAAAATTGGCATTTTACGGTAAGTAAATTGTTGGTGGTTGTCGGCTAGAAACATCATTTCTAACATATGAGGAAAACAACAAATCACTATATTAAGTAGGTGTTGGTAACTTTTTTGTTACCTTATGTAACCTCTGTTACGAAAGAATAATTACATAATAACCAAAAAAATTTGTTTTTAGAAATCTATCAATACATTTATTTATCCAGCCACACAATCACTAAATGCCATTTTTTATATTGCATTAATTTTTAAAGATTTTTGAAAATGTTTTAACTTTGAAATTTGGTAACAGTTACATAGTCACTCTTTTATTCATTTTCCTTAAACAGATTTTAGTCAATATGCTGTGTTAACTTAGCTAAGGACAAGGACATCTATTAAACACAATGGTAAAGAGAATTGTTTGGCTGCTTGTTCTTATAAATATGATAAGTGCATATTTTTGTCCAGTAACAAAGGTTACACAAAGGGGGTCCAAAGGTAACAAAAGTTACACCTAGGTATCTTTCAACAGGTTTACTATCTGAAATAAATAACATCAAGCTCAGCTTTCAGTTATTTGCTTTACTTTAAACCTTATACAACTACAAAATGTAATTACTATGGCCAAAATGTAAAGAAATGAAATCACTTTCATAAAAGTGGAAATCTGAGTGTAAAATTGAAATTATAAAAATCTGATTTTAATTTTAAAAATCATCATTTTTTTAAACTTTATGTTTGGGTCCCAGACTTGGGATTTCAAAAGCCTAGTGACATCACTGATTATAACAGATGGTATATTTCCTAAGATGGAAACCTGCTTAAAATTAATTTTTTCTACGGTCCTTTGTGAATCTGTCATAGCATATTTTATTGTATTTCATAATGTATGTGAAAAATTTCTACTTTTGTTGTGTCATATATTATGAAAAACACTTTATCCTCTAATCAAACTATTTTCATATTATTAATTAATCACATTTCATTTTAATGTAAATATTTTTTAAATTGTATTTGTTATTGCTAATAATTTTTAAGATGTCTTTTTTTTTTCCATATCCTTACTTGAGATTTTTAATTTAAAGAAGAAAAAAATCTATATATTTAAAGTTTACTGGTTAAATTTCCTTTTTTTTTTTAATACTCTGTTTCTCTGAATTCAAAATTTGTCAAAATGTTAGTAAACATTTTTATATTTTATTGTTATTTACATATTTATTATATAATTCATTGATTGTGTTTTGGATAGCCTCTGGGAAAGGGAAATCTCCATCTCACAAAACAAACTATTCTATTTGGTTTCTTCTGATGACATGTCATCATCTTTGAGACCCAAGTGCTTATTCACTGGTCAAGTATAGAAACCCAGGACATTTCAGCATCTATATATATATTTATCTTACGTGGCGCAGAAATACGGCTGAATTTCTACCTTATCGTTGGCAACAACCGTAGTTTCCAGAGTTCAGACCAATGAACAGACAAGATTGTGTTAGCTCCGCCTCCAATATGGCGGTCAGTGTCAGAGCCATGAAACTCAAGCTAGCAATTATTAAAAATAAAATAATATGAACGTAATCCAAAGCGTCTGAGATGATTCCTCATTTTAATTATGAGTAATATTGTTAATTTCAAAAATGAATTCTCAACTCTTATTTAGAATTTATTTACGAATTTCTCTCACACAAAAAATCGGAGATAATAAAATATAAACTTTCTGGAATGCGCCTGCTGCCATCTGTTGCTGTTTTATTGAAGTAAAAATAATTTCTTTTGCAGAAATCTATAATCAATTAGAATACTAAAATGTCGAACGAAATTTAAACAATCAATAATGATCTTCCTACCATGTAGTTTTTTTTTTTTTTTTTTTTTTTTTTTTAAATTAATTTAAGCCGTGCTGTACAATATTATAGGTGCAATAAGTTTTAAAGTAATTATGTTTCCAAGATCCTTTTTTCATAGTATTTAAATGATTTATATGCCCATTAGTAGCATCAATTAAATGCATTTTTAGTTGTGTTTTCAATGGAGTTTTCAATTACTTTTTTACATTTAAAAAATTGTCAATTTCATATGTTCAAATGATTTATTGTAGTACTTATTCCGGCTAGAATTACTAGAAAAATAAGAAGGGGCGAGCGAAGCGAGCTGGGACCGCGTAGCGGTCTCAATGTAAATTGCTCTGCAATTCACGGGGGGTTGGCGAGCGTTAGCGAGTAGGGGGCTGAGCCCCCTGGTATTTTAAAATCACTTACAGTATGAATGCAATGACTTTAGGTAAAATAATATGCTATATTTTGAAAGTATGACTTTTAAGAATTTCTTAATTTTTAGCAATTCCCGAGTATCCATTAAGATATCCTTAAAAGATGTGCAAACATTTTTACACTTCAAAAGTCTGACTTGGGATTCGGTATGTTAAATGTAAGGATCCTTGCTGACTTCCAAGACAGTGGCAGATTAAAGAATACCATTTTCATATGAGTCAAAAATCCTGCCAAACAAAATCTCACCAAGAAATAATGTCTCACCATAGCACATCTTTCCTAACATATGACCAACTGAACAAGATTAAAGTGAGGAACCAAAACCCTACACAGTCAAACCTTGTTAACATGAACACGTGAATTACTTTTAACATGAAGTGTTTTCATAGTCCCCTATAAGAACGAGTACAAAGATGTGATACTGATAACATGAACAAAATTTTGATTCCCCTTGAGGTTCATGTTAACAAGGTTCGACTGTAACAATAAAAGTCCTTCCGGCCTGTACCAGGAGAAAAAAGTAGCATTCAAAGTCCATGTTTTTAAAAATTCAACTCATTTTACTCAAACACCCGAAGCTAAAATGCTTGGAACCCGATTATAGAAGATTCAATCCTGGTTTTTGCTAATATTGAATTTGAATGCGAATTTTAGCATGAGAGTTACAGCATAACAAAACTCAGATCATTTCAAAATGTCAGCCATCCGAGAATTTCAAACTGCCAAATCTCAGCCATTTTTTTAATATAAAGCCAAAACAAAAAATGCTCCGGAATCCTAGTATCATGTTCAACACTTATGTTCATTAACACTTCATGTTCATCAACACTTAACGGAAACAACATTTTCAATGTATAATTTTTTTGTACATCTTTTTGAAATTTTAAAAATTAAAAATTTTTTAACTGGCCGCCATTTTGAAACAAGATGGCGGATGAAGCTGGCCAACGAACACTGTCGAGAGCTTTTTATGTCCTACGCACATACTCAGTCACATCCAAATTGGTTCATAAATAAGAGAGTTACAGCATAACAAATGTCAGATATATATATATATATCAACATTTGAACAGAGGGCGGTTTTGGGATCTGGAAGTCATGATCGTTGAAAATATACCAAAATTTTTTGGAATTGCTTTCCTCCGAACGGCTGCAATAGGTATCTTTTTGTAATGAAAGCTTTCTGTCGAACACCCCCCCATTCCTTTTCTCTCTTTTTTTTTTCTCCCATGATCTAGTTTTTTAGATAAGCGCATTAGAGAAAATAAGTTTAAAAATACTTACCATTCTTGAAAGAAATTTATAAAACTATAATATAATAACTTTAAATTTTCAAAAGCTTAGTGACCTGGGGTAATTATGGGTCACCTAGTTTTTATACCTATGATATCTACTAAGACAAATTCTAAAATAGTGGATAGGTTCTCTCATTAGTCTACTTTATTATGTATAGTATTTTTTTATTTTAACTTAGCTGCATAATATGAGTTGAGATGTTTTTGTAACATGCTATAAAATCATCTTTCAGAAAGATTGCCTTTGAAAATTGCACTTTTTACCAAGATCCATGCCACAATTAAATAAATGTTTGGATTTTTTTTGTTTATGCTTTTTTCAAATATAAATACTATAATGTTTTTAAATACATGCACTTTTTATTCTTATTTTTTTTTAAATGGACTGTAGATGTATACCCAATTATGCCATAAATACATGGGGTAATTATGAGTCACTGGGGTAATTCTGGGTCAGCAGGTGTTTTCTATTCTTTATGGCATTTTTTGTATTTTAGACATGCGATGCAATTGTTAATTTAGGATTTTCAAAAGATTTTCCTAATTTTTTAAATAAAAATACAATATTGTAAATCAAAGTTAATTTTGGTACTTTTCGGTTAGCGTGACCCATAATTACCCCAGTTCTGACCCATATTTACCCCATTGCCAGGGTAATTATAAGTCACTTAAAAAATTCAATTATAAAAAATTAATAAATATTTTGAGTAAAATGAATGTTTTATGCAAAAGTTACAATACTAAGTTAACTTTATTCCAAATTTCAAAATTGTATCTTTTATATTTTTCTAGATATTGAGATCTTATTGTTTTTTGACCCATAATTACCCCAGGTCACCCTACTTTTTATTCATGACAGCAAACATATCAGTAATCTTTTTTTGTTTCAAATGGTTTGGCTGTTCTAATAACAATTTTTCTTGTATTTTATACACTGATAAAATGTCATGTTCTTTGAAAAATGTTTTTTGTTCCATTCCACTTATAAGTTCTTTAGTTAATTGAATGCAACGTTCTATAGAAATAGTCTCATCATTTCCTGCCTCTTCTACTTCGTCATCCTCAAGATTTGAATCTGTGTCTTTTTTCAGTACTTCGCTGGCGATCTCTTCATCTGTTAGCCTGAGCACAGTCGGGGCATTTTCATCGGCATTTAATGAGTCTTCTATCGTTTTCTCATCAAATTCTACTTCACATGAAATGCTTTTAGCATATTCCATTAGTTCTTGAATAGTTTCATCTTGGTGCGATACGCGGAAACCGGAAAACTCTTTATTTTCCTTTTCCCCATCGAGAAAAATTGAAGCAGGCCAGATGTTATGCCAAGCATTAATCTGCGTGCTTTGTTTAACGCTATTCCATGCATTAGCAATTGACCAAAGGGCATCTTTAATTGTAAACTTTTTTTGGAATTCATTCATTCCGTTTCCGGAAGCACAATGTTGTAAACATTTTCGAATGAAATCTGCTTTGTAGATACATTTAAGCGAATTTATAATACCTTGATCCATTGGCTGGATCAAGGATGTACAATTTTTAGGTAAAAAAATAGCACGCACGTTATCCTTTTCAAGGGTATCTGATTTGGGATGGGCTGCACAGTTATCTAAAAGAAGTAAAATCTTTGAATCATCGGGAAGCCCTACATTACTTCGATGTTTCTTTGCTTCCGGTACAAAATAATCTTCGAACTATTCTCTAAAAAGTTCTTGGGTCATCCAAGCATGCTTATTACTCCTGTAAAGAACTGGCAAGATGACCACATTTTTTAATGCTCGAGGCTTACTACTTTTCCCAATCTATACTAATATTATAAAGGAGTAAAGATTGTTTGTTTGTAGGGGGTAATCTCTGGAACTACAGAACCGATTTCAAAAGTGACGGTGGCAAATTGATGGTAACAACCCCTGCTCCAACATAGGCTATATTTTATGTCAGTGCCACTAACCCCAAGGGGGTGCAGAAGCGAAAAACATTCTAAAATTGCGATTTTTTTTATACTGAAGGAACTAGAAATTTGAAATTTGGCATTGTAGTTACTTATAAGATGTAAATGCTCTCTAAGAACAAAAAAAAAAAATCGAAATTTAAAAGGGTGAAATGAGCGAAAAGCGTTCTAAAAACATTCTAAATTACAATTTCTATGGAATCTCTGGAACTACAGAACCGATTTAAAAAGTGATGGTGGCAAATTTTTGATGATAATCCCTGCTCCAACGTAGGCTACATTTTATGTCGGTGCCACTAACCAAAGGGGGGTGCAGGAGCGAAAAACGTTCTGAAATTCAGATTTTTTTTATACTGAAGGAGCTAGAAATTTGAAATTTGGTATTGTAGTTACTTATAAGATGTAAATGCTCTCTAAGAACAAAAAAAAAAAATCAAAATTTAAAAGGGTGAAATGAGCAAAAAGTGTTCTAAAAACATTCTAAATTACAATTTCTATGGAATCTCAAACTACAGAACCGATTTCAAAAGTGATGGAGGCAAATTGATGGTGACAATCCCTGCTCCAACATACGCTATATTTTATGTCGGTGCCACTAATTCCAGGGGGGTGGAGGAGCAAAAAAATTCTAAAATTGAGATTTTTTTATACTGAAGGAGCTAGAAATTGGAAATTTGGCATTGTAGTTACTTATAAGATGTAAATGCTCCCGAAGAACAAAAAAAAAAAAAAAAAAAAAAAAAAAATCGAAATTTAAAAGGGTGACATGAGCGAAAAGCGTTCTAAAAACATTCTAAATTACAATTTCTATGGCATCCCTGGAACTACAGAACCTATTTCAAAAGTGAAGGAGGCAATTTGATGGTGACAATCCCTGCTCCAACATAGGCTAAATTTTATGTCGGTGCCACCAATCCCAGGCAGGTGAAGGAGCGAAAAACGTTCTAAAATTGCGATTTTTTTATACTGAAGGAGCTAGAAATTTGAAATTTGGCATTGTAGGTACTTATAAGATGTAAATGCTCTCTAAGAATAAAATTTTAAAAAATCGAAATTTAAAAGGGTGAAATGAGCGAAAAACGTTCTAAAAACATTCTAAATTACAATTTCTATGGAATCTCTGGAACTACAGAACCGATTTCAAAAGTGATGGTGGCAAATTGGTGGTGACAATCCCTGCACCAACAGCCTTTTTAATAAAAAGCTATGCGTTGCTGACGACTGGGTTTTTCACTAATTTTTGCCACAAAAATAATCTCGGAAAATGAAACATTTGAAGTTACTGAAAAAAATAATAGCTCGAAAAGTATTTGCCAGAAAATTGTTAGACAAACTGCGTTTGAAAGGTAAAAAATTGTATTTTTCTTGATATAATTTTCAAATCTAATGATTATGCCGTTTTTCAAATATTGAATTTCAAAAATTACCCAAATTCACAATTGAGTACCTTAGCGAAACCTTCATGCGTAAAAAGATAATGATAAGGGTGACGTGTCCTGACGTGTATATTGACTATAGCATGAGTCACAAACTATAGTAGCCTTATTATTCTGTTAAAATATAAACGTAAATTTAAAATGTCAATATTTTGTTTTAATGAAAGTTCGTTAAGAGAAATTGACCAGCGTAGCAGGCGTAGCTTGCTAGTAATTAATAATTTGCACTTATAAGTGCCTGCTGCATTACTGCAAGTAAGCACCATAAGTCGTTCTTTACAATCTTTAATACCAGATGGGGCACTTTCTTGTGCAGTTACATATGTTTTCTTTGCAAGGTATTTCCAAAATAATCCTGTTTCATCTGCATTATAAATAAGTTCCGGTGAATACTGACCATCAGAAATAATATTTGCAAATTCCTCGCAAAAAGACTCTGCACTTTCATTATTTGCAGATACTTTATCGCCACAAATGCTTAATATTCTCAAACCATGACGTTTCTTAAATTTATCGAACCACTCGGAAGAATAATCACACACTGACACTGTTTTCAATCCTAAATGTTCATGGAACACTTTAGCTTGCGCCATAATCAATGAACGATCCAAGGGCACTTCTTCGTTGCCGAATCCATTCCATTAAAACCTCATCTAAATTAAGATTTTTTGACTGGTGTAATGTTTTCCGTTCTTCCATTAACTTCTTTGAGTCACTGTCACTGTAAAATTTTAACAGTGCCGTTTTCTGTTTTTTTATATCATAAATTGTAGAGCTCCCTACGCCATATTGTTCACAAAGTAATTTTACTGAAGAACCTGCATCCATTTTTTTTAAGATCTCAACTTTTTGAGAAATACTTAGAGCTATTCTTTTCCTTTTATTCCCCTCATATGAATCGCTTTTCTCACTGAGTCACTTAGACATCGTAAATTGAAAAATAAAATCGCAAAAACACAGACACAAAAATAAGCAAACAACTGCAGAATTGCTTAAATACTCGACAAGTCGACTGAAAAATGATAAACAAGTTTTTATTTGATTGCACTTTGAGATCATTCTAGAGAGGATTGATGGGGTGGCCCGCCCTAATGCCCTTTTCTGATAAAATCCCATCCTTATTGCCTCTTTTCCAGGTATAAACCAACCCTTCTTTTTTCCCAGATAAAAATCGTCTCTTTCTTTTTCTTTTTTTCAAGCAGTAAAATCCTGCTTTGTTTGCATTGTACTTTCAAAAATTCCTTAGCCATCTTTCCTTAGAATGCTAGTAGGATATTTCTGGAGTAATTGTTCCCTTTTCCCCCTGCCCCCACTCACTTTGCTCTCTTCTCCGTGGTATGTCACAAATCTTGGACTTGACATGAGTATTCACTCTTTCAGATAAATGAAACATAAAGGGTTCATTTCACCTTCTTTATCTTTAGTGAAATAGTATTATGACCTTTCTTTGACCATGCGATGACAGCTTATGCTTACACGAAGTTTATACAGAATCGAAAACAGCATTTGTACTTTTATCTTGTAGTTAAGTGAACACATTTTGATAAGAAATGAGAAAAAGTTCTAAAAGTTATCTGGAAAAAGTTTCAAAAATGTTGTCGAAAGATCGTAAGAAAAGAGAAAGTGATCGTGAATACCGGGGGGGGGGGGGGGGGGGGGGGCACACACTCACCCCTCCCAGAGCATTGAAATGTCCCCCCTCGGAAGATTTGAGATTTTATGCCTTTAATGCTTAAAAAATGCACCCCCCCGGAGCCACAGAAATCCCTCCTGAAGAAAAGTGTCTGAATTCAACATTGAGCGCAGATTGTCGGATACTTGAGCACTACATCAGTCATGAAAGAAGAAAGTTGGGGGGGGGGGGGTACATCAATGTAACAATGAAACAGGAAAATGATTTTTTTACCCATTTTCCTTTCATCGGGAAATTGATCAAATGATTCTTTTATTATTCTTAAATTTGCACTTTATAAAGTTAATTTTGATGAATTATAAATAAAAGTGAACAATATTTTGTGTCAGAATGTAATTTTTAAATTTATTTATTAATCTTTTATAACGTTACATTATTTATATTTAAACATCTCATAATGATTTTAATTTAGGACTAAGATAAATAACAAATGCTGTTCTTACTTCATGTGATAATAAATTAAGCCTCAACATGCAAAAAGTAACAGGCAAAACTAATGAAGTCAACTAAAAACAAGTGTTTTTGTTAGATGTTTTTCAAAGACTCTTTTTCCTAAAACATCAACTTTGCGTCCCTTCTTTTTTTTTTTTTTTTTTCCTTTTCGGAAAAAGCACGTGGACACTTGGAAAATTAAATTCTGTATGATTCGCATGTATTGCTTCAATTACATCTGAAATACAAGAAAAAAAAAAATGCAGCAATCCTCAATAATAATGAATCTTTTCTGCATAGCTAAGAACATTCATTATCAGATGCAAGATAACATCCGACTTTACCTCTCAGATCACCAGAAAAAAAAAACTACAAACAGTCAGCTCTTTTTTTTTTTATGATTGAAGTGGACTGTTTTGGAAGGTCTCTAATTCTCTGAAAATTTAAGGTATTTTAATAGAAATTTGGTAAGTTGCCTTATTTATTATTATTTCAATTCGCTGAAAATTTGAACACAATCGGATAATTAAGAGAGAAGATCCCTAAAAAAGTTGCACTTTCTAAAGGAAAGATTTCTCTTTCAGCCTGCTGGAACGAATGGATGACCTATTAAACATTCTGCCCTTTGACCTTGAAGCAGTTTTTATCTGGTTCATTCTTTCAAACTTCGAACACGGCAGCTCACGGTAGGGAGGAAAAAGAAAAAGAAAAAATAACTTTTTTCAGATTACATTTCCGTATTTATGGATTTTTTTTTTTTTTTTTTTTTTTTTAATTGTAGTTTATGTTATTATTCATGAGATCATAAAAAATGCCGGTTTTCGGAATATTCCGGTTTACGGAATGCCGGATAAGAGGTCCGATACTGTATGTTGAAAAGTAAAGTACTATTAAATTTAACAGAGTTCAGTGACAATTAACCTAAACACAAAAAAACCTGAAAGATAATCTTAAACTATAAAATAAATGAAATAAACCGTGTGGTGATGAAATGAGAACAAGTAAATTTAAAAACAAATTATATTTATTAACGAAACTGAATATATTAAATAGTAATTAAATGCATATGATATTTAACAGAAACACATTTTAAATATATTTAAACAAAGTAAAAAAAAGAACTTAATTATGCTTTGACAAAAATCCCCCTAGAGATTTCATTACCACGTTAAATGAATTACGTTGATATCCAGAAGCAGCATTAATCAATATTCTCAACAGATAAGCAATGATCCTCCTTTTAAAATGAAAAAAACTTCTCGTTTCTATTCATGTGGAACCTGGACATCACAATAACTTTTAAACATGCAGCTGTCATTGCAGAATAGTATTCTTAGTAATTGGCACTTAAATTACTTCTTTCCGTATGATAAGAAGTACCAAAGACATTTGCCGTAAATAGTGATGGAAAAGATGCAATGGCAGAGCTCCAGGTGACATCATAAAAAGACTAAAGTAAAAGCAAGTTTTAAAAGCAGATTGTTGGGAACATTTTAGAAAAACATCTGTAAGACTTTAAGAAATTGTATTGTAAAACTCCAGATGAAAGAACTCTTAATTAAACGCCATTACGACAACCATGATGTTTTACTGCTTTAATAAAAGTGTTAAAATAATGTTCTCGTGAAAACAGCTCATTCACGGAAAGCAACAAAATGAAAATAAAAATAACTAAAAGTATGCTTGGCGAAAAGTCAAGCCAAGAGCTACATGCAAGCTATTAGAGTGTAAGAGAACTGAGACTGAATGAGCATGTGCTTTATACTAAACACCTGTTCAAAAACTGCTCATTATGCAATGCAAGGAGCAGGTAGAAGTAGAGCTCCTATAATACAGGCTGACGCATCCTCGCAGATATGTGTCTCAAAGTCGAAAAACCAAGCTAATTTTCCGCCATTTAACATCCAGCCTCTTTCAGAAGGTGGAGGAACGAGGCCTTAGGCAACCCCAGCTCCGGCAGCGGTAGATTGAGATGCTGAACTGAGACCCGAATAATGCGAAACAAAATGGATATGCGTCAGCTCCTATTATAGGAGCCTTAGGTAGAAGGAGTGAGATTGTGACGTTAAACGCATATGTCAAGGATGTAAACAAAAACCAAATGAATTAAAGATATGCTTGAAAAACAACGGAAACTGAATATAATAAGCTTTAAACAATATGTATAAGGATTAGGATGTTCAACTGGACTATTGCAGATACTGTTGATACAATTATAAACAATAGGTGAAACTACTATAGATGTTGGATGATAATTTACTGTATAAAGGATATTGGAAAGGTAAGGATACTGTAATATATAAATGTAGTAGCTGTAAATAAAGATGACCCTGTAAAACAGGAAAGGTGGAAGTAAAATGAAGATATAAATAGTTAAGCAGTGGTAAGAAGAAACTTTATGTTTATCATGACTGACAAAATTTAGCATTTTTTCCTGTGACTGATTGATGAAATTCGAGATTTTTTTTCATGACCTCTTGACGAAATTTGCGAGTTTTTCCACGACCGTTTTAAGAAAGTCGTGATTTTTTCCTCGAGTGATTGACCTAATTTTCCAATTTCATTCATGGATCATTTGACGGAAATCTTAGCCTTTTTTCCCAGCAAACAACGCAATTTTTTTTTTATAATAATTTTGCAGAAATTGCTGATCGATTTAAAACAAAAACAAGAAAAGTAGCACCCCTCCCTGATAATAGGCAAGATGGAGAGTAGAACTTTGTTTCTCGCGACTCCCGCGCATCTCTGGAAAAATGTGCTGTTATGTAGCAAACCATACAGGGTAGTGAGATGAAACTCAAGGAAGTCACATCGCTTAATGCATATATTTTTTAATTATAGGCAATGGCAATAGAAAAAAAGTTAATATCGCAAAACCATGGAGGAGAATCTACAGAAGTCACGGGTTTAATATATATAAAAAAGCGGGGGACAAGTCTCATAACCTGTGCTGGAGAATTTGTCGCCAAGTTTGGCGTGATTTTATGGGCGATAGATGTTTCGTTCTTGTTTACATTTATTCGTGACTTTCAACGGCTTCTCCGACCCTGGGGTTGCTTTAGTTCGGAAATCACGTTTGAAGACGGTGAGCTTGAAGCTGATTGGTTACAATTAGTATTACGTGGGCAATTACTAAACTAAAATTTGAAATCCGTTAGATAACTTGTTTGCCGCCATTCATTCTGATGCTCGTCTTTGCTTGTGTTGTGCCGTCTTTGCTTGTTGAATTCTAAGGTAAATCTTGTTTGCACTGCCCTTTTATTTATTTAATTTCTTTTTGTTTTTTATTAGGATTTTTGCATTATTTGTTTAAAATGCACCCTTTATTGCGAAATATTTGCATTTTTACATGGTTTGCCATTTTAGAGACGGAAGATTCTGCAGTCAAATTTGCAATTGAAGTTGGACTTATTCCTACAGCTCCCCTGCCTTGGCCTAAATGTAGCGGTCCTATGAAATCAAATCAATGCAAGGAAGTAAAATTTAATTGGAGATGGGCCTGTAATCGTAAGAATAAATCAAAATCGAACCCAAATCCTTGTACTGGCACCGTCCATCCTGCAATTAATACAGTTTTTGAAAATTCTAAAATTCCGGTTCGCGAGCTTTTGGTTATCCTTTTTGCATTTGTATTCAAAATTCAATCAAATTTTTTATGAGAGCAAATGTGTAACTGGAGAAAACAAAGGAATGAACCGACCCTATCAAAAGAAACGCTTTGTGATTATTTTTCTTATATTCGAGAAGTTTGCGAAATTCACTCTTCTCATATGTATTCTGAATTGGGGGGGCCCGGGAAAATCTATTTTAATTGATGAAACTTTTTTAACTATTAGGAAATACGAAAGGGGTCGGCTTACTTCAAATCATACGATTACTGTTTTAGGCATTTTTTGTAGAAAGGACAAAGAGGGGTTGTTTTTTAGGGTAGATAGCAAAAAAAAAAGTGATATTTGGCCTTATGTTTCATGTTTTTGCCATAATGATACGAGTATTGTCTATACAGATTCGGCCAAACAATACAATGGCATAAAAAAATTATTCTCCAGTCAGACAACACACGAAGTTACGAATCATAGTAAAGGCGAATTCGTGTCAAAAACCAATAAAGCGAACACCATTAATGATCTAGAAAATGAAAATCGTTGGTTTAAAAATTCTCTAAAATGTCGCAGGAACGATAAAATGTTGTCACAATATATGGCTCTTCATTTTTATCGCCGACGCAAGCTAGATCGTTTAGAAACGACGAGCCAGAAAATGGAAGTTGTCATAAAGGACATTATTCAAGTCTACCCAGGGTACGGGATCGAGGGGCTAAAGCTGTTGGATTTTCAAAGACCAACGGCACAGTCTGAAAACATCGAGGGTGCATTACCAAAAGTCCCTCAAAATTTATTAAATTCTTTTCAGTTAGAAGGCGAAGTGCCTTACATTGACGATGTTTCAGACCCTGACTGGGACCCCTTTTGGTAAACATTAAATTAATTATTATTATTTATTTTGTAAATATTAACTATTTTTTTTGTAAATATTAACTATTTTTTTGTAAATATTAACTTTTTTTTATATGTAATTATTTTTATATTTTTTGTCTGCAATTTCCCTTTTTTCTGAATCGCCGTCTCATTTATTGGCATTTATTATCCTTTTACTTTTTTTTTTTAATAATTTTTTTTTGGGGGGGGCAGTTGTGAGCGAGATTATTTGTTTTAAATTTCATAATCAAGATTGACAAAAGATTTCTGGTAAGTTTTTTTTTCTCTTTTTTATTGTCCAAAATGTTTTTAAAACGGGGGCAGAGCCCCCCTGACAATAACAAATATTCAACTGAAAAATCACATTTCTTTAGCTTTTTAATCGTTAGTTTATTTAGAATGCTGCTAAAATTAGCGTAATTGGATCGTAAGAAATTTTTCAAGATGGCGGAAAAACAGTTTTTAAATCTTTATGTTATTTATAAATCCATGTTTTTAAATCATTTTCTACTTTTAAAAATGCTGCAAAATCATGGATTTATAAATAACAGATTTAAAAACGATGTTTTTCTGCAATCTTCGAAAAAATTTTCATGTCGCCAAAACGGCATTTTGGCGGAATTTTTTTCGCCAAGTTCGCCAAGCAGCACAGGATACGGAACTCTTCCCAAAAGCGGGAATCATGAAATTTATAAAAAAGCGGAATTCCGCCTTTAGGTGGAAAAGTGGCATCCCTGAAATATGCATCGCAATGATTGTGATTCAATGCATTTCTTGAGTCGCATTTTAGTTCAATTTGATTTGCAAACTGCGATGTGATACCACTTAAATTGAACCCTAATTATAACATAAATGAAGAAGCAGATGAATTAATAGAACCATGCTACATAAGTGTCAGATTTAAAAAAAAAAAATTTAGGCCGATTTTCTTCTTCCGAAGCCTATTTTGTAAGAAATCACACTACCCTATGTTTATGATGTAAATATATTTTATTTTTTGAAAAAGGAGAAAAATGCAGTCAATTTCAACTGTTGTATTATTGCTGATGGAAATCCTCTCAAATAATTTCAAAAAGATTATTCACATTATCATGCTCATTTATATGGTGATTAGAGGTGGGAATGCTCGGAAAAAAACCAGAAACTTTGGAAAAAAAACTGGTTTCTTTTCCAAAGATGTATTTTTCCAAATTGGAAAATTTGAAATTTAATTTATAAAATAATACATGCAAAATGCTATTATGGCTGCATTCTAATATTTTTTCATGCTTAGTGTCTCGCATGAAAAATAATATCTGTAAGCAGTTTAGGAAGAACTTCAGTCCTTTAAAGGACCCTTCACAATTTTTTCATTTTAAAACATAGGACCCTTTACAAAATTCGGAAAATTTTTCAATCTTCATTCATTCTGAATCCTCTAGAAAATGTGACGATTTTAGAATAACAGAACCTGTCACATAACAGCTGAAATCATCAATGAATCTATTATCTAGCTGTATATATGTATGACGGACGTTATTAAAAATATTTAAATAGGAACCTAAATATAACGATAATTTCTAATTCACAAAATGTTGATTATATTTTTTATGACAATTTTGTAAGATTTTTTTTATAAGGTAATATTTTTTTATACAAAGGTTTACAAAAACAGGATCGCATGAAAAAAATGTAAGTAGACCCATGGAACTTCTCTTGTTAAAAATGAAAATCAGTGTGCAAAATTATTTGAATAATACCAATAGGTTGAAAAATGAATGTAAAATTTGAAACATGCATTTATTTTTATTGGCATAGCTGCGATTCTTCATGTAATCAGATGATAATCTCCAGAAATATTTAACTATTATTAGAAACAAATTCTTTTTAATAACATGCAATTGAAATTATTTAGTCTTTTCAAGCTTTTTTCTCTTCTCTTCCTTTTATTTAAAATATAGATTCCGAGACTTGTCTAACTGTATTTTTTTTTTTTTTTTTTTTTTTTTATAAAATACGTACAAATAAACTTTGCAAAGAAAATGTAAATTTTCTGTGAAAAATTTAATTGAAAACAAGTTTTATAAATATTCAAAAATCCACCTGTTTTATAACTTCCATTAATAATAACTCTCATTATAACTTTCATATATACATACATATATATTATTACTTTGATATTAAGAATCTAAAACTTAAACTAAAACCAAAGCATATATAGGGTTGGTTTAGGTTTAGACTAGAAAGCTATACCAAAACTAAATACATGGGAAATGAAAATTCTAATTATAAGAAAAAAGAAAATGTAATATTGTAAATTAGTATAATTTTTTAAGGAATGGAAGTTTAAAAAATGATAATATTTATAATGTCACAACTACAATAATTTGTTTCTTTAAAATGGCATCATTTATATACTTAAGCAATACTATGTTGAGGTGGTATTTAATGCAATTTAAATTTTCTTTCAAACTGCAGTGATATTGGTTGAAACTCATAAGGTCTTTTTTTTGTTGTTGTTGTTATTTTTTTAATTTTCTCTACTGGTAATTGAAGAAATGCAACTGAAAAATCATTTCAACAGAGACATGATATATTACAAACAATGGTGTTAAATAAAGCAAGAAAAGCTACTGTGAAAATTCTGAGACTGAAAGGCTAAACTTTTAAAAGCTGACTTTATCTTTCTCTTTTTTGTAATATATTCATGTAAACTGAAAAAAAAAAATATTTTTTAGTATGCAGAAATTTAAGAAATGTTTATTATTTTATATTTTTTAAGAAAATGTAACTTATTTTTGAGAAACATTTGTAAGAAATCAATTTTTTCAAAGTTTCAAATTTTTCCAGAAAAAAATGGGGTTTTTTTTCTGCCACTTCAAAATTTCCGGAAATTTTACATCTCTAATGGTGATAATTATTACCACACACAAGGAAAATTTTTAAAATGTCACACAAGAACTGCACTAATGAAAGGTAGAATCAAATCCTCAAAGTGTTGAATTCAGGGGGTAGCCCAGGGAGGGAAATTTCCCCAGAGCACTGAAATGTCCCCCCTCCCAGAAGATTTGAGATTTTATGCTTTTAATGGTTAAAAGGTGCAATTCCTTTGAAAATTTGCAAAAATAGAAAAATCCGGAGGAAAAAATTTCTAAAAGTTTGTAAGAATCGAAATATCCGGAGCAGTGTTGAATTCAGACACTTTTCTCCGGGAGGGATTTATGTGGCTCCGGGGGGGACATTATAGAGTTCCGGGGGGGAAATTACACTTTTTGGCCATTGAAAGCATAAAATTTCAAATCTTCCGGGGGGGACATTTCAATGCTCCGGGGGGGACATTCCCCCCCGGGCCACCCCCTGGATTCAACACTGATCCGGAGGAAATATTGCTACAAGTTTGTAAAAATAGAAAAAATACGGAAGAAAATATTACAAAAAGTTTGTAAAAATAGAAACTACAGAAGAAAATATTACTGCATTATAAAAATCTAAAAATCATGAAGAAAAACTTGCTAAAACTTTGTAAATAGTCGCAAAATGAAATAAAATCGATGTTTACTTTGTAAAAAGCTTGTCATAGGAAGCAAGCATTCCGATTGGGTAGAATTTGGAGGTTGCCAATTTTTTGGTTGGCACGCATAAAAAATCACCAAATCGGGTGTCTCGCTTGTTCTAGAATTTTGCCAGAGATTGTTATTAAACAATAAGCTCTATAAAAATCTATTCTTAAGTATATAACTTTTGTTTTTTCATTTTGATCTTAGCATATCGCTCACCTGAAAGAAAAGTGACAAAACTCAAAAATACTATATTTCACAGGAGAAGCAAAAGAAGATTCACAGGTTTTACCGTAGCATAAAATTACAACACTTAGCTCTGCATGCTGATGTAAAAATGTGCCTAAAAGCATGAAACCCTTAAGGGTCCTGTCTCCTCAAGCGAAAACACTCGGTAAAGATGCTTGCTAATAATGTTAATCCTATGGGACAGTTATTTTACAATATCTCATTTGCATTTCTATATTTTTAAATGATTTTTTTTTTTTTTTTTGCAATGGATAGCTGTGGTCAATCTCTACGGAGCTCTCTTTTTACTTTTTCAATTTTCTTTGTGGATTTGTTTCAGGAGGATGCTTTGACTTTCGAAACAGACTGAAAGTATCTTCATTAAAAAAAAAAAAAAAAAAAAAAAAGAAATCTGCAAACAAAATCGAAAAAATAAAAAGAGAGGTATGTAGAGATAGATTGACCACAGCTATCCAATGCAAAAGTTGTTAAAAAATATTGTAAAATGCAAACGAAATATTGTAAAATAACTGTCCCATAAGATTAACATTAGCAAGCAGGTGTTTTCACGTGAGGATACAGGACTCTTAAGAATGAAAACGTTGAAGAGATTTGGAGGATTGAGTAATGGACCACACGCACTGGACAGAGCTCGCAATGCGTGTGGGGAATTATCCATATTTGATTGACTCTTGGCTAACACTTATGGGGAAAATCAGGACAATGATTAGCTATATAAAGAACAGCGACATTATGACATCAGAAATTCTTCCTGTTCATTTTATCCAACCATACAGTTTGCTCCGCCTTTTGTAGTGACAAATTGTCTTTTAGCTTAATCTAGCGGTTTCTCTGATACATTGACACTTTTCCTAAAGCAAGATGCATCTATTAGCGCAATAATACGCAAAATGAATTTTTTGGAGTTATGTTACTTTTCTTGTGGGTGAGCGATAGTATAGTTTTTGCTTATAATATATTTGTCGAGGTGCCTGTGGACCAATTCCACACATCCCCGAGGCATAACAACTTGTGGGTACTAAATGGTTGGTATTCCTTGCTAGTGGCCCAAAAAAATAAAAATAATAAACAAAAAACTATAAATTAATGAAATTAAATGAGGAACAAAGATGAGCTCTTGATGTAGTAAAAGTGATGACTAGGAATGCACTATGGTCCCTAACGCTCAGCGGGTACCCGAAGTAGCTCAGACTCTCGCATTGAAAAATGCACTTCGCTACTCTGATCTCCTGACGCGAGCATGTGAACCGTGGGGTGCGGGGGAGCAGACTGCTGGCGCCGCTATATATACCAAAGCTGCCCGTCTGGGTGGGGCATGAGGCAACCAATGAAATTTCAGTATTTCCTCAAAATGTGTCAGCAGTCGAGAAATACAAAAAAAAAAGAAAAAATTTAAAGGGATTCAATGCTGTGACAGAAGGGAAATTTAGTGACAATTTACAGAGTTAAAATATTTGAAGATTAAATAACAGCATCAAGAATCATGCCCACTTGGGGCCTTTTAGGGTTACGGGTGTCAAAAATATCATATTTAGGGAGGGAATTAAGAGTTAAATTATCAGTGGACTGAAGAGAAATATGAAAATTAATATTAAGATGTTGAATAAATGTGCTGAGCAGGGGGATTTTAATTTCTTTATAAAGATGAAAATTACGAACATAGAAGGGAATATTGTAAATTTGCCTGATAGTTGCATTTTGAGCAGTAAAAAGAAGTTTAATATTAGAGAAGGCAGAAAAACTCCAACTTTGACACCCGTAGGTTAATATTGGTCGAAGATAAGAATTATAAAGGAGTACTTTGTTTTTAATAGATAAATCACTATTTCGAGCTAAAAGGGGTAATAATAGTTTCTTAGCAGCTCGAAATTTATTTCGCGTGGTGTGGATGTGTTGGCTAAAAGTGAGTCTTTGGTCAAGGATAATACCAAAATAATTACATGTATAGGACCATGGCAAGTCGATGTTATTGAATTTAATTTTGAGTCTGTCCCGATTTTCAGGCTTGAGGTGACAGAAGAAGTATAGTTTTTATGATCAACTAGTGGTAAAAAAGAAAATATAAACATATTCATCACTTACAATGAATGCCAATATATACCTCATAAATAAGTAATTTATAGAGTACGAGAAACTAAAAAATTAACACAATTCTACTGACTGTTTCGATTTAAATTTTTTTTAAAGTAAATACAATTTGCTAGTTAGTGGTACAATTATTTCAGTTAATGATATATAGGTGATAAGAATAGGTATAAGAATAATTTGGATGTAAACATCATTAGTACATAATTAGGAATAATATGCAATCAAATGCTATTTCAAAATAATAATAAACGTTTATACAACTCCTACTAGGCCTATCTAGTGAGAAAACAGAACTTTCACCCACCTCTGTATCTACAATATAAGTTCTCAAGTTTCTTCTTATCAACAGTAGCTTTTTGTTCACGGAAATAAAGTTCTGGATTCTGGAAATAATTATCAGAGGCAACATCTAATTTCCAGTCATGCTGCGATAGACAATATATTGCTGTTTTTTCACCAGTCTGGGTAAAAGCTATGAATTGCTTTACTTTTTCCTTCTGAGAGTATTTTAACTTGTGCTGAAATAAGACAAATTTATTCAGATTAAAATAATAATTCTAAAACTGATGAAAACATTCGATCGCACAAGTCTTACCATTGTCAACATAACCTTCTTAAATGCTTACCATGAACAAAGAGTAGAGAGTAGGACCTCAATCATAATAATGTTAAGATCGGATGGCGCCCCGCCGGCGTAGAACCTTGCTAAAGAAGCGCCATCTACAAACAACAAACCGAAACTGTCACAAGCACCTAAGAGCGTGTTCATCTTTGACGATCACATCGACCATGATCGAAGGAGACTGGAAAATAAAGTAGGTCTTAAAACATACAGTTACAGCAGGGCTAGTGAACTTGAGAAACAAATTCGGTGGTGAATGGTTAGAACATTGACTTTCTCTCTAGATAGTTTGACTTCGAATTCGAATCTCACGCTTTCTTCAAGTTTTTTTTTTCTGCTTTTTTATTTAAAAATGTTTTGTCAGTTGCTATATATTTTTCATGCTAAATGGTAAATTTTGACACTAATAACAATTCCAGATTAATATTTATTATTAAAATAAAATACTCATTTAAATATTGTATTTCAGATTTTTTTATTTATTTTTTATTTAAAATGTTTATTGGTTGCTTTATATTTTTCATGATAAATGGAATATTTTTAATAAATTTTGATATTAATAACAAATACAAATTTATTTCTATTGTTATTATAAAATACTCATTTAAATACGATAAATGGGCATTCTCAGAATTAAAATTTTCTTTTACAGCACTTTATATTTAAAATTTCATTCCAATTCGTTAATATTTTTTTAGCAAATAAGAATTGTGCGAAAATATCTGTGCCCATATGATGGGTGTGTGTTTTTTATGGAGTACCTTATTGGTTTATTATTACTAAAACTAAAATGTAAAGCATATTTTACAATATAAAATTCAATGTGTAAAATACTATAAAAATAAAATTATACGTATAACGTTAAAAATTTTTTTAATCAAATTAAAAAATGAATTTTGATAATTGAATATTTAAGTTTCAAACAATTTGTTATCGAAATAAATGTTTTAATAAAAATATTGGAAACTCTTTTTATCAAAGTTTAACAAATATTTTAATTTACTAATACAAATGAATCTCATAACATGTTGATATCACAGATTTGTTATATTAACAGAATTCCATTTTAATGAAAATATAAAGCAACTGATGAAGCATTTTTATATATTAATAAAAATTTAAAAGAAAAATCTAAAATAAACGGAGAGGCTTATGATCCAGGTTCATTTGTTTAGTGCAACAAAACATCGTAAGTGTATGTTGTTACGTATTAGTAGTGATATACATATAATTAGTCATGATATAACTTAACAGGGTTTATTAAATATAAAATCTTGTGCATTGCTATCTCGTAGCGACACGGCGTGAATGTTTACATCTGACTGCCGCTAGCCTGTTGCCATTCTGGAAACATAAAAATGTTATGGTTAACGTTACAGTTAGAGTCTGTGATAATACATAACATCCCTCCCCCCTATGTAACGTACGGCCGTATTCTCCCATTCCACCGAAGTGGAACGAAACCGGAATTCAGTTCATCCGAAATCAGGCCTGGATTCCGGTTCGGTGGGAAAGAGCGATTCTCCCCTAGTCCGATTCCAGATTCGGAATCATCGATATTTCTTCCCCAACATTCCAAAGGAAGTGACGTTTCAAATTCATATGAAGTGTGAAAAACCAATCAGAATGAACGTAAACATATGCAACTGCACATGTTTATTTATTTTTTCATTAACTAGTGACGATGTTCATAGTTACTATGATTTAATCAAAATAACATTTATTTAATAAATTTGAGTAAAGGAATGAATACCTAAAGGAAAATAAAATGTTTTTCAATACTGCAGGGGATATTTCTGAAAAAGATTAAAAGGGGGAGGGGGGAATGTCCGTTTTTTTTTTCTTGGTGTATTTATTCTTACGTTAAATATGAAATATTTAAATCGGATGATTAATCTAACACCTAATCTAATTTCTTATTATTGAACTGTTTATATCTGAGTTTTAAAGGCATAATTATTATATATTCATTTGTTATCATTTTTATTAATTTTGTACTTCGATCAACAAATAATTCATGCTATTGGATCCAAAATTTAAACCAGTATATTTCACGGTTTATGGAGAACATATTACAAATAAATAATAAATTATATTAAATAAAGTGAATTTCTCAATGCAGTTTTTGAATCTTTACATAAGTTTAATTTATTTTTCTATTTTATAATTTATCTAAAGAATAAATTTATACTGATAGTATATATATATATATATATATATATATATATTATTAGTGTAAATTTACTCACTAGCTATATTATTTACTTTACAAATGCATCAGTTAAAAATAGCTACTTATATATTTATTATACAAGTTTGTGGATTTATGTTAATACTATTTAGCTAAATCATTATTTTATCTTGCCATTTTAAAACTTCTTGCTAATTATGCTACTGCAGGGGGACTCACAATTTAAGCCATTTTCACAACCCCACATATTACCCAAGCTCAGTAACCCCCCCCCCCCCCCTATAAAAAAAAACAGAATCCTGCGTACTCTACTGTACTATTGACATACTTTTGTACGTAGCCTTAGAATATTTGTGTATATCATTTTGATGTACACTTCTTATTGAAATAACACGCAGATGCAGATAATGCTAGCATTCTAGTATTAAGTACATTTTGTGTTATATTAAAATTGTTCCTATTCTAGTTTACATGTATTCTTCATTTTTTTTTAAAGTATAGTTTTTCAAATAGTCATTCCACATTTTATTCTTGTTAATGCAATTTTAATTATCTTTAATATAGTGTCGGAGGAAGGATCTTCAAATAAGAAGGGTTATTGAATCACTATTGATTATAAAATTAGATTATAAAATGAATAAATCCATTTTTTACAGATTAATAAAATATTTTGAGTATGAATGTGTAAAAAATTATATAATGAAAAGCACAAGTAGTGAAAATAAATTTTATTGAGCAGTTTTAAGTTTTTAAGTTCTTGAAGAAGATGCATTCTAAAATATCTTAGCGGTTTATGTTTTTTATGTTGACTTTTACACATCATGCATCACTTTAATACAATGTTTAGTTTGCATCTTATCAATTTTTAGGTGCTCCAAGATAGGCTTCAAGGCTTCAATTCCCCCCCCCCCCTCCTTTCTTTGCTGTACCAACCAGTGTTTAATAAGCACCTTGTTTAATTTTGCTGTGGATTATTATTCAGTTAAATTGAACAATAAAATTATATATATGTATGCATATACATTTGTACATAAATTACGTGTGTGTATGCGTTTCATAACCTACTTCAGGTAGGGCAAATTTTCATGTGCTAAAAATTCACAAACAACATTCTAATGCACCAAATGTTTTTACACAAAAGATATTGGAGCTTAGGCTGCACGTACAAAACACTAATTAATAAACAAATGACTAAATTCTCTGTCATGGCATTTCATAGGTGATATTCAATACAATTAAAATTCTTTTGTCAATGTATTCACTTATTGTTTGGGTTGAAAATTGACTACTTTAAATGAGAAAGGTTTTTGTTTTTATCATCCAAGCTTTTTAAAATTTTCTTTTGCATATTGATTTAACTAAATAAAATTAACTAATTCACATAAGACTTTAATAAAAACTGATATTTATTCACATAAATAATAATTAATATTATATGTACTTCAGTTAAGTTTTTCTTCCTTTCATAAAGAATCAGGGTTGGCAGGTTTTTGACATGTGTCAGTTTTTGACGGTTTATACCATGGTGTGAACCATGTTGTCAAAAACCTCAGATACTACATTGATATCTAAAATTTCACATTATATGTCACACGTATTACAACATTACAGCAATGTTTAAAATATCACTATTATTGTATATCAGTAATTAATATTTTAGTAAAGTATTATTAATAACTGCAATTTTGTAACTTGGTAAAATTTTAAAAGTAAAATTGCGTATTCTTAAATAGTAAATATAAGATTTGAAAGTGTTGCTTGAGCTGTACATTTTTTCTCTTACTTAAAATATCTTAAATCTCCTAATAATTTAAAACAATAATGATATTGAACAATATTAGAATGCCATCAAATAATACATATCAACATTAGGGCATTTCTTAAATCTTCAGTGTTAGAATTCATAAAGAAAAAAAAAATTCAACTGATCAGAGATTCCCCCCCCCCCCCCCCCCGTTTTTTGTTTCAGATCAAGATTTAAGGATTAAATTAGCTATATATCGTAAGTTCTGATAAACTCAAAACAACAATGATAATTTAAAATTTTTATCATTCAGAGTTGAAAAAGAAAACTCGAGCTAAGATTTAAATCTATTTCTATAATACAAATGCTGTTAGAAAATGAAATGTTGAATTTTCTGTAATTTTGATTTTTTTTCTTAATTGTTTTCATTTAATTTATAATTCTTCTTTTCTTTAAACCAATAAAATCACACACAAAGTTTTTTTTTTTTTTTACTTGTTTACTTGTTGAATTATTAAATAACACATTCATTGACGATGGCTATGATTGCTAAAATTTCATAATAAATAATATTTTTGTGATACTGATATTTTATTAAAATAAGTTCTGCACATACTTATAATTATCATAAATGAGAAACCAAAAACATAATTCAATCTAATTTATATAAAGACAAATAGTTTTTTTTTTTTTTTTTTTTTTTTTTTTTGTAATGTTAATCAACTTTTATTTCTGTAGGTATATATTCCTTTGACTTTTCTTTAATGTACAAAGTGGCAAACTATTACATCTTAATTTTTCAGAATACCTGTAACATGTCAATTAAATGATCTGTCTTGGTTCAGTGATTCAAAGATAGTATTTTGGGTACTTTTCCATTATATGCCAACACATTTATGAAAGGAAAAAAAGAAAATCCCTTGTTTACACAAGAGCAAAATTTGATGACATGCACCATGTGTAAAGAATTTGCAAAAGCAGATGACACCAATTTTGTGAATGGATGCCCAGCTTTGCACACACATGCATATACAATCTATGTACAAAGTCGAACATTGTTGTTGACATTAAATCACTTAGCACTAATAAATACCAACGGATAAGATGGTACTATTATTTTAATGATTAACACACACACACACACAAAAAAAAAAAGTGGTCCTTTTGATTTCATATTAACAAGATTCGACTGAAATGAAATTATAAGTTTTTTTTTTCTTTTTACTAAATTCTTAGGTGTCATCAGTTAAGGGATAAAATTTTGTTACTGACTTGGTAGGAAGTTATCCAGTTTTAATTTTGTTTTACATGATTAAGTGCATTTTTCAATTATAAATACAGTAATACTTAAAAATGCTTTATATCAGCTTTACAGTTGCTTAAAATAATTTTAATCTGGTAGATTAAGAACTTCAATTTTAAACAAAAGCAAAATATTTGTGCTTTTCTGTAAAGGAGTATATAATGCTAAAAATGAATATTTGACACCTACCTTTCATTTTCCAATTTTTATCACTGATTAAGAAGCATAATTTATATTTTTATAATTAATTAACAACATTATAGTTACTAATTATAGAATAATAAAAATTGCAATAAGTCATTTCATTAGTTAAACAAACAAATAACAAATTAACTATACCTATTAATTATTCTTACATACCTTTAGAGTAAATATAATTATAAGAATGAACAGTTTGAATTAACGAAGGATTTTTTACTATTTCTCTTAATCAGATTATTTTCTGCCATGCTTATAAGCTCAAAAACCAAATTAATGAAAACAAACGCATATTCTTTCATTATTTAGTTATTAAATAATGAAAAATTTCATAAAAGCATGTTTTGCAAAAATTATATGAAAATTTTTCTAAATATTAAAAACTAATATAGAAATTGTGATTATAAGAATATATTTTAGTAAATAAGTTTTAATTTACATAATTTATAAACATACCTCAATTTGAACATTTGAAATTTTATTCATTTTTATAGACAATAGTTATAATATAATTTATTTTATTTTAAAAAAACACAAATTGCACAAATTGTGCCTATTAGTTGCTAAAATCAGTGTAAAAATTGTTTTAAACTCATAAAAGAGCTAAAATCCTACATGTTTCGGCTTTAAACTTAAAGCCATCATCGGGGAAGAGGAACAACACAAACGACTACTGATCTTTAAATTTTCGACACGAGAAAATTGAAATCAACAGATTGGAATTGATTTCAATTTTCTCGTGTCGAAAATTTAAAGATCAGTAGTCGTTTGTGTTGTTCCTCTTCCCCGATGATGGCTTTAAGTTTAAAGCCGAAACATGTAGGATTTTAGCTCTTTTATGAGTTTAAAACAATTTTTACACTGATTTTAGCAACTAATAGGCACAATTTGTGCAATTTGTGTTTTTTTAAAATAACTAGTTAACAGTGTAGTGTCCAATGGATTCAATAATTTATTTTAACGATATATTTCTAATACATTCAATAATTAACAGTAAATTAATCAGAAATTAAATTAATATTTATTTTTCTTATATTATACAGATCTATTGCATACATTGCTATCATTTCAGTAGCAGAATAAAAAATAAGTATTATTCAAGAGCATGTTTTCAAATGGAACAATTTTTCAATGTTTTCCCAAACAGTTAGCTTTTTATAGCCTCGAACGAAAAGAAAGAATGTTGTCCATTATTGCATGATAGTCATTTAAAAATATGTTAAATAATTTTTGTAATTACTTTTTTTTGTTGTGTTCTCAGAGTTTGTAGTGTAACATGCTATTTTTTAGAAAACCTAATTTAGCAAGTATAATGTAATAAAAAAAAACTAGTTTGTAGGGAGCAACAATATTATTTTTGATGCTACTTCATTAAACTTATTTCACTGTCCTCTCTTTTGGCATAGCAGTGGGACTCGTATCATATTGCAGATTTAAAAGTTGTACTTCTTCGAGGCAAAGATGTATCAACAATCCTTCCAAAAGTAGCATTTAGTCCAAAGGCATCAAATTCTACTTGCTTGCAAAAGATCACTAATGATAGTCACTTATTATACAATAAAACTACACACTTGTGATCTTCTGAGAGCAATCAAACATCTATTCAGGATTCAGGCACCACAGGATCCACCAGATCTACTAATCTCCTTCTGAACTTTTTATGGAATGATATTGTATTTGTTTCTAGAAGTAATATCAGAAATAAAATCGATGCACCCTAGAAACTAGTTTTTTTTTTAAAGAACATTATTCGCTAAATATTCTCTCAAAACAGCATTTTACACAACAAACTATGAGAAAACTAGGGTCTATGGCAGTTTCCCTACTTCTATCATAAGATTTTTGATCACTTTATCACTATATATCAGTATTTGCCTAAAAATTTATAAATATACACTTAAATCGAAGAATCTTCCACAGAGAGCATTCTATAATTTTTGATAATGGAAGTTTTAAAAAAACAGTAATAATAAATATATGCTTTTGAAAAAAAAAAAATCAAAAATTTTATTTTATTAGATAAATACATTTAAACAGATGACTTATGCTGTAAGATAAATCTATATCTTGGAAGATAAACACATCTAAATCAGAATTTAAATAAAACTTTTTTAACTCTGAAATACATTGAATAGATAAAATGAAGAAAATAAACTTTTAAGATAAATAAGTTTCCTTTCAATGTTCAAAAAATATTTATTATTATAGGGACTTTAAACTTATCCTTATTTTCATTGGGTCTCATTTGCCAGCATGATTTTTTTTTATACAAGTGAAATTCACCAACTGGAAGTTTTTATAAATAATTATGAACTTTGTTTTTGCCAAACCAAAGACTGCTGACTCCAATAAGTTTTTACAAATCATTCAAAAGAAAAATTTTATATTTGTGTAGTATTCACATTAGGTAAAGTTTGGGCTTGGGGGTGTGATATTTAACTCGTAAGCCTTGCTGTTGCATATGATACTCATGCACGTATACTTCACAGTGGACAAAAAATTGAAAATGCAACTTACAAATTATATTTGAGCTAACAAATATTACACACAACTGTTATACTAGGATTTCAACATCTAAAAAATCTTTTTCTGCTTTTTAAAAAACACAAGATTCCAATAAATGCTAAATTACTATTGTAAAATGATAAAAAGATTAACTGCACTACCAAAAATTTGCTTAAAAAAAAAAAAAAAAAAAAAAAAAAAAAAAAAAAAAAGTCTTATTTGAAGAAATTATTATACAACAATAACATGTGATTTTTTAATAATTATGTTATTTTCTACCTGTATTCGTTAACGTGCAACATGAACATAAAAATTTGAAAATATAAACAAATAAGCGACTGAGCTTATTCCACTTGGATATTATATTATATTGATGCAAGTTGAGAACTGTGAAAGTTGTTTTCAGAAAAGGCAGCAAGTATTTTTCAGCCCATACACAGGCTGTTTTCAAGTAAATAGTTAGAAATAAAGAAACTCAAGATTTTGAATTTAGAATCAAAATAGCATTAATTATTTATAACATTGCAACTGTTTATTTAGAGATTTTTTTTTTTTTTTTTGCATAATATAAGAAATAAATAAAGACTAAGTTAAATATAAAATAAAATAAGTATGTTTAGCCAGTATGAGTAAGTCAATGAAGATTAATTTAAATTGAAAAAATATAGTAGAATGTCCTTCTGCAATTAAAAGCCTTCAATAAAATGGCATTATTTTTATATTATGTAGTGCATATAAAAGTAATTTTGCCCCCCCCCCAAAAAAGGGGGGGGGCAACATATTTGATTAGGGTTAGTTATTTTATATGTTGAACAGGTAACTGTACTGGTTACATCTCAAGAAAATAACAAATCTCCAAAAAATTATGAGAGTGATAAAATTGGCACCAGTGGTCAATTAAATATTTTATGACAAATTTGAACCAATTTCTGATTTATTAGCAATTAGTATTTAACAAATAAATATTTGAAAAATAAAATTGCAGTAAACATTGACATTAAGACATCTATTCATGAAGTTAAACTCATTTTACTTTGACAGAGAAATATAGTTCTTAAAAATATGAAAATAGTACTGACAAAAAATTTCAAATTTTAGTTATCACTTTAAAAAAAATAGCCAAATATATATTTTTTAAATCATAGCAACATGTATACTAGCCAAAAGTTATTTTGATAGTATACTGATAAATGCAGAATTCTTTTTGCAAGGCTGTATAATATTTTTAGATTAAAATTCACAAAGCTGCCATATCATGTGGATATTTTAATTCAATGTAAAAAATCAAATTTTCACCCCTCTTTAATTGACACTTACTATTAATTTTATAAATAATTCCAGAGATTGGATCATATATTTTTTAAACAAATACACTTTAAATGGTGCAATGCTACTGCTACTGTAGCATTTAAATTCATTTTTAAAATATCACACGAAAATTTGCATGTGATAATGTAGGATACAAGACTTATTAAGCAGTGAAATGTGAAAACATAAGGCAATTATTTAACTTTATTAGATTACATTACAATAATAGGTTTTAAAAAGTTCTAATACACACAAGCATATAAAATATCACACAAATATGTATAGATATGTACAGCACAGGTTTTTTAGTTATGTACAAAGGTTATTCAGAAATATGAAATTTAGTTTAAAAAAAATCTTCAAAATATCTAAAGATGCATATTTTAAACAGATCCAATAAAATATTACCAAGTCTTTTAAACAATTCGGGGGGCATATCAATATTTAGATTCTAAAAAATAGAGATACTTTTAATACATGTCTCTAAACAAACAATACGGAGTGAAAAGGAGACAGAATCTGTCATAGAAAAATTTTGAACTTATTACAATATATAATAATATTTTACTTCAGGAGATAATAATATTTATTACTTACCAATTTGAAAAGAACGGAAAATAAAAATATTCACATTTTAATTATCCAACAGGAAATAATAAAAAAAAAACATATAAAATAAGAAATGAACTCTACAAATGTTACACAAAAAACATCAACAATAACTGCTTACGTCCACCATTATTAGCAAACAGAGATTCCACCTTCCAAAACGATATTCCGGCTGCCTCTGAGCAGCCGAAAGAAAGTAAAGGATATTCCACATTTCCGAAATGCCTGAATTCCGGATTTTGAGGGGAGAATCGCGATCTTCGAAATAACACCTGGAATCATCGAATTCAGTACGATATTCCGATTCCGCGTGAGGGGAGAATACGGCCGGCCGGCCGTATTCTCCCATTCCACCGAAGTGGAACGAAACCGGAATTCAGTTCATCCGAAATCAGGCCTGGATTCCGGTTCGGTGGGAAAGAGCGATTCTCCCCTAGTCCGATTCCAGATTCGGAATCATCGATATTTCTTCCCCAACATTCCACAAGGAAGTGACGTTTCAAATTCATAAGAAGTGTGAAAAACCAATCAGAATGAACGTAAACATATGCAACTGCACATGTTTATTTATTTTTTCATTAACTAGTGAAGATGTTCATAGTTACTATGATTTAATCAAAATAACATTTATTTAATAAATTTGAGTAAAGGAATGAATACCTAAAGGAAAATAAAATGTTTTTCAATACTGCAGGGGATATTTCTGAAAAAGATTAAAAGGGGGAGGGGGGAATGTCCGTTTTTTTCTTCTTTTTTTTTTTTTTTTCTTGGTGTATTTATTTTTACGTTAAATATGAAATATTTAAATCGGATGATTAATCAAACACCTAATCTAATTTCTTATTATTGAACTGTTTATATCTGAGTTTTAAAGGCATAATTATTATATATTCATTTGTTATCATTTTTATTAATTTTGTACTTCGATCAACAAATAATTCATGATATTGGATCCAAAATTTAAACTTAAATTTGAACCAGTATATTTCACGATTTATGGAGAACATATTACAAATAAATAATAAATTATATTAAGTAGAGTGAATTTCTCAATGCAGTTTTTGAATCTTTACATAAGTTTAATTTATTTTTCTATTTTATAATTTATCTAAAGAATAAATTTATACTGATAGTATATATATATATATATATATATATATACAGTACAGAACCGTTTATCCGGAAACCAGTTAACCGGAAAACCAGTTAACCGGAATAGTATTTTCGATCGACCAACTGCGGAATCTTTCCAGAAAAAAAAAATCATAAAATCTTCAAAACTGCGTATATATATATTTTTAATTTGTGGTGTAGTATTCTTTATTTAGGATTTACTGTTTCTTTGGAAAACAGTGTTTTTATTGCCCATATATATAATAGACTAACATGCTTTATGCTACGGCATACGGCAATACTTTTGCTTCGTATCGTAACGCTGAATCTAGAGCGCGAACAAATAAACAAAGCAGAACTGTTGCCAATCTGAAGAAACCGAGGAAGAAACAACGTCGAAAATACGCTGTTTATTCATCTACATGGAGATATAAAAAAAAAGAGCGGTAACCGTTTGCAAAAAGTTACGGTTTGACATCACGACAGGTATTGTATTTCTTATTTCTCTCAGTAGATGGCGCCAAACCAAATGCAAAGTAATGGCAGTAAAAGAAAAAAAAAAAACTAACTTCGTAATAAATTGTCTCCGATTATAAATTATCCGAATAAACTTTTGAATATTTTATTAAGGTATTACGAATTACTTATCTTTTCATATCTCCATGAATTTTAATAAACAGTGAAAGAATGCTTTGCTATAGTGCTCATTCAGATTGGCAACAGTTCTGTTTAGTTTACTTTCAACATCGCGTGCTTACTACGATTATTATTTATTTTCAAAATCGTGAAGCATCCAGCAAATTAATTTTTTTACATTGCTTTTTGTAAAAAAATAGGAATGGCAAAGAGACAGGCAGATGAATTGGGCAATGTAAAAAGAAAAAGAGTAGTTCTAAGCATAGAAACTAAAGTGGAAATTTTAAAAAAACTTGATGAAGGTGCTTCCGTAAAAAATTTATGTGACACTTATCACGTTGGATCATCGACAATTTATGACTTAAAAAAGCATAAAAAAGACATTCTAAAATTTTATGGAGACGCCGATAATCCAAACCTTTTATCCGAGAGAAAAACGATGCATCAAGCAAAAAATGATGATGTAGACAAAGTGCTTATGGAGTGGATCCGGCAAAGAAGAGTGGAAAGTTTTCCACTTAACAGGAGCATTATTATGACACAAGCAAAGAAATTCCATGAGGAATTGCATATAGAAAAAAACTGTGATTATTCCCATGGATGGTTTAATAGATTTAAACAGAGGCATGGGCTGAAACTTTTGAAAATTTCAGGTGAAAGAGCTGCTGCAGATAGAGAAAGTGCAGAAGATTATGTTGATTATGTGATGGAGTTAGTGAGAAAAGAAAATGTCAGTTTAGACCAAATATTTAATGCAGATGAAACTGCATTATATTATAAATATGTTCCAAAACATACCTATGTATCTGCAAATGAGGAATCACCAAGCAGTGGACTGAAAGAATCGAAGCAAAGAGTGACGTTGCTAGCTTGCGCAAATGCAGCTGGCACTTGTAAAATAAAATTAACAGTGATCGGAAAAAGCAAAAAACCCCATTGCTTCAAAAACATTAAAATATTTCCTGTCAATTATAAAGCAAATAAAACAGCTTGGGTAACCCAAGTATTATTCATTGAATGGTTTAATACACAGTTTGTGCCAAAAGCAAGGGCACACTGTTTATCAGTTGGACTCCCATCAGATTGCAAGATCATTTTATTCTTGGATAATTGTGCAGCCCACCCACCATCAAGTCTGTTACAGAAGCATAATGTTCTTGTTGAATATTTGCCTCCTAATTGCACCTCTTTGATTCAACCTTTGGATCAAGGGGTTTTACGTAGCTTAAAATGTAAATATAAGACACATTTTTTAAAAGAACTTTTGGAGGCATGCAACGAGAATAGGTCTGTGCATGAATTTCTGAAGGAATTCAATATCAAGAAAGGAATTTGGCTGGCTGCTCGGGCTTGGGAAGATGTATCAAAAGATACATTAACCCATGCATGGCATAACTTGATGCCTACCTCTATATTCCTTGATGAAGATAGTGACAATAATTTTGGAGGATTCACTATTTCAAAAGAAAAATTGCTTCAGCAAGAACTGAAAGAATATGCAGAAAGTACATTAAGACATGACATCTTAACTGAAGCTGACATTGATGACTGCTTTCATATTGACAATGATGTCCCTATAACCAGTACCCTGTCCGATTCTGAAATTGTACAAAAAGTTCTACATCCTGAACAAAATGATGACACTGAGGATGAGGAGAGTGCAGATGAAATGTCTGAAGATAAAATTTCTAACGCAAGATGCATCGAATTAACACAAGAACTAATAAAAGGGATGGAACAAAAGAGTTTTGTAGATGAAACGCACATCATGGCAGTTTATAAAATACAGGAATTATTTCTTAAACAAAAAACTAATTTTAAACAAATGAAAATTGTTGACATATTTAAAAAATAAGCATTCCATTATTTTTTAAAAATGCATTTGTAAAGTCCTACTTTTTATTTATTAATTTATTTTAAATAAAATCTCAATCATTAAAAATTCATGAATGTCTCAGCATTTTTGTAAAAGATGGAGTTCAAAGATGGAGTCAAATTAAAACATCAGGATTTTCAACTAGCTTGAAAAATATAAAAATAACTAAATTTTTGTAAGGGGGGGGGGAGCCTACACACTATTCTAACCTGCAAGTAAGTCTTATTTTTTTATTTTCTATTCCTTCATTGTAATGTGTAAGTATAGTAATATTTCATGTTTAAAAACCATTGATTAATCAAGATTTAAAGCATTTAACAGATTTCAATTTTTATATGTAATTATTTAATTTATTGAAAAGAATTCTTTTACAATTACACTTCTTACATATTCTGATTAATCTTTGATTCACAAATAAATCCAGAGCCAAATATATTACACACAAGTCTGAATAATGGGTGTTGTGTCGATGAGCAACCAGTTATCCGGAAAAACCAGTTATCCGGAATGCATTTGGACACAGCCATTCCGGATAACTGGTTCCATACTGTATATATATATTTTATTAGTGTAAATTTACTCACTAGCTATATTATTTACTTTACAAATGTCTCAGTTAAAAATAGCTACTTATATATTTATTATACAAGTTTGTGGATTTATGTTAATACTATTTAGCTAAATCATTATTTTATCTTGCCACTTTAAAACTTCTTGCTAATTATGCTACTGCAGGGGGACTCACAATTTAAGCCATTTTCACAACCCCACATATTACCCAAGCTCAGTAACCCTCCCCCCCCCCCCTCCTCCCACCCTATAAAAAAACAGAATCCTGCGTACTCTACTGTACTATTGACATACTTTTGTACGTAGCCTTAGAATATTTGTGTATGTCATTTTGATGTACACTTCTTATTGAAATAACATGCAGATGCAGATAATGCTAGCATTCTAGTATTAAGTACATTTTGTGTTATATTAAAATTGTTCCTATTCTAGTTTACATGTATTCTTCATTTTTTTTAAAGTATAGTTTTTCAAATAGTCATTCCACATTTTATTCTTGTTAATGCAATTTTAATTATCTTTAATATAGTGGCGCAGGAAGGATCTTCAAATAAGAAGGGTTATTGAATCATTATTGATTATAAAATGAATAAATCCATTTTTTACAGATTAATAAAATATTTTGAGTATGAATGTGTAAAAAATTATATAATGAAAAGCATTCTAAAATATCTTTAGCGGTTTATGTTTTTTATGTTGACTTTTACACATCATGCATCACTTTAATACAATGTTTAGTTTGCATCTTATCAATTTTTAGGTGCTCCAAGATAGGCTTCAATCCCCCCCCCCCCTTTCTTTGCTGTACCAACCAGTGTTTAATAAGCACCTTGTTTAATTTTGCTGTGGATTATTATTCAGTTAAATTGAACAATAAAATTATATATATGTATGCATATACATTTGTACATAAATTACGTGTGTGTATGCATTTCATAACCTACTTCAGGTAGGGCAAATTTTCATGTGCTAAAAATTCACAAACATTCTAATGCACCAAATGTTTTTACACAAAAGATATTGGAGCTTAGGCTGCACGTACAAAACACTAATTAATAAACAAATGACTAAATTCTCTGTCATGGCATTTCATAGGTGATATTCAATACAATTAAAATTCTTTTGTCAATGTATTCACTTATTGTTTGGGTTGAAAATTGACTACTTTAAATGAGAAAGGTTTTTGTTTTTATCATCCAAGCTTTTTAAAATTTTCTTTTGCATATTGATTTAACTAAATAAAATTAACTAATTCACATAAGACTTTAATAAAAACTGATATTTATTCACATAAATAATAATTAATATTATATGTACTTCAGTTAAGTTTTTTCTTCCTTTCATAAAGAATCAGGGTTGGCAGGTTTTTGACATGTGTCAGTTTTTGACGGTTTATACCATGGTGTGAACCATGTTGTCAAAAACCTCAGATACTACATTGATATCTAAAATTTCACATTATATGTCACACGTATTACAACATTACAGCAATATTTAAAATATCACTATTATTAATAACTGCAATTTTGTAACTTGGTAAAATTTTAAAAGTAAAATTGTGTAATTCTTAAATAGTAAATATAAGATTTGAAAGTGTTGCTTGAGCTGTACATTTTTTCTCTTACTTAAAATATCTTAAATCTCCTAATAATTTAAAACAATAATGATATTGAACAATATTAGAATGCCATCAAATAATACATATCAACATTAGGGCATTTCTTAAATCTTCAGTGTTAGAATTCATAAAGAAAAAAAATTTTCAACTGATCAGAGATCCCCCCCCCCCTCCCCCCACGTTTTTATGTTTCAGATCAAGATTTAAGGATTAAATTAGACATATATCGTAAGTTCTGATAAAGTCAAAACAACAATGATAATTTAAAAATTTTATCATTCAGAGTTGAAAAAGAAAACTCGAGCTAAGATTTAAATCTATTTCTATAATACAAATGCTGTTAGAAAATGAAATGTTGAATTTTCTGTAATTTTGATTTTTTTCTTAATTGTTAGTAATTGTTTTCATTTAATTTATAATTCTTCTTTTCTTTAAACCAATAAAATCACACACAAAGTATTTTTTTTTTTTTTTTTTTTTTTACTTGTTGAATTATTAAATAACACCTTCATTGACGATGACTATGATTGCTTTTCATAATAAATAATATTTTTGTGATAAATAAAGATATTTCATTCAAATAAGTTCTGCACATACTTATAATTATCATAAATGAGAAACCAAAAACATAATTCAATCTAATTTATATAAAGACAAATAGTTTTTTTTTTTTTTTTTGTAATCAGTGGTCGATCCAGGAAAAATTTGGGGCCTTTTTAGGGCCCCTTCACAAAAATCTATTTAATAAAATGGGCCCCTTCACAAAAATCAATTTGATAAAATGGGCGCCTTCACAAAAATCAATTTGATAAAATGGGCTCCTTCACAAAAATCAATTTGATAAAATGGGCCCCTTCACAAAATTCTATTCCATAAAAACTTACTATTTATTATTTATTTATTATTTTGTGATGTTTTAAAATGTGTAATTTGTAAACAAACAAGTTCACCAGGGCGGAAAACTTCAGCAAAAGGATTTAAAAAAGTTTTTATTTATAAATGCTTGGTTCGAATTTGATTAACTGGATTTCAACTTTGGTTGTAAAATGTTATTTTTCACAAAAATATAATAAATTTCACAAAAATAACCTTTACTTTTCACAAAATGGGCCCCAAGAAAAAAACCCTGTTAATCAACTTTTATTTCTGTAGGTATATATTCCTTTGACTTTTCTTTAATGTACAAAGTGGCAAACTATTATATCTTAATTTTTCAGAATACCTGTAACATGTCAATTAAATGATCTGTCTTGGTTCAATGATTCAAAGATAGTATTTTGGGTACTTTTCCATTATATTCCAACACATTTATGAAAGGAAAAAATGAAAATCCCTTGTTTACACAAGAGCAAAATTTAATGACATGCACCATGTGTAAAGAATTTGCAAAAGCAGATGACACCAATTTTGTGAATGGATGCCCAGCTTTGCACACACATGCATATACAATCTATGTACAAAGTCGAACATTGTTGTTGACATTAAATCACTTAGCACTAATAAATACCAACGGATAAGATGGTACTATTATTTTAATGATTAACACACACACACAAAAAAGTGGTCCTTTTGATTTCATATTAACAAGATTCGACTGTAATGAAATTATAAGTTTTTTTTTTTCTTTTTACTAAATTCTTAAGTGTCATCAGTTAAGGGATAAAATTTTGTTACTGACTTGGTAGGAAGTTATCCAATTTTAATTTTGTTTTACATGATTAAGTGCATTTTTCAATTATAAATACAGTAATACTTAAAAATTCTTTATATCAGCTTTACAGTTGCTTAAAATATTTTAATCTGGTAGATTAAGAACTTCAATTTTAAACAAAAGCAAAATATTTGTGCTTTTCTGTAAAGGAGTATATAATGCTAAAAATGAATATTTGACACCTACCTTTCATTTTCCAATTTTTATCACTGATTAAGAAGCATAATTTATATTTTTATAATTAACAACATTATAGTTACTAATTATAGAATAATAAAAATTGCAATAAGTCATTTCATTAGTTAAACAAACAAATAACAAATTAACTATACCTATTAATTATTCTTACATACCTTTAGAGTAAATATAATTATAAGAATGAACAGTTTGAATTAACGAAGGATTTTTTACTATCTCTCTTAATCAGATTATTTTCTGCCATGCTTATAAGCTCAAAAACCAAATTAATGAAAACAAACGCATATTCTTTCATTATTTAGTTATTAAATAATGAAAAATTTCATAAAAGCATGTTTTGAAAAAATTATATGAATTTTTTTCTAAATATTAAAAACTAATATAGAAATTGTGATTATAAGAATATATTTTAGTAAAATAAGTTTTAATTTACATAATTTATAAACAAACCTCAATTTGAACACTTGAAATTTTACTCATTTTTATAGACAATGGTTATAATTTATTTTAACATTATATTTCTAATACATTCAATAATTAACAGTAAATTAATCTGAAATTAAATTAATATTTCAGTAGCAGAATAAAAATTAAGTGTATTATTCAAGAGCATGTTTTCAAATGGAACAATTTTACAATGTTTTCCCAAACAGTTGGCTTTTTATAGCCTCGAACAAAAAGAAAATGTTGCCTATTATTGCATGATAGTCATTTAAAAATATGCTAAATAATTTTTGTAATTACTTTTTTTGTTATGTTCTCAGAGTTTATAGTGGAACATGCTATATTTTAGAAAACCTAATTCAGCAAGTATAATGTAATAAAAAAAAAAAAAAAAAAAAAACTAGTTTGTAGGAAGCAACAATATTATTTTTGATGCTACTTCATTGAACTTATTTCACTGTCCTCTCTTTTGGCATAGCAGTGGGACTCTTATCGTATTGCAGATTTAAATGTTGTACTTCTTTGAGGCAAAGATGCATCCACAATCCTTCCAAAAGTAGCATTTAGTCCGATGGCATCAAAATTCCACTTGCTTGCAGAAGATCACTAATGATAGTCATTTATTCTACAATAAGACTACGCACCTGTGATCTTCTGAGAGCAACCAAACATCTATTCAGGCACCACAGGACACTAATCTCCTTCTGAACTTTTTATGGAATGATATTGTGTTTGTTGTTTATCAGAAATAAAATCGATGCACCCTAGAAACTAGTTTTTTTTTAAGAACATTACTCTCTCAAAACAGCATGTTACACAACAAACTATGAGAAAACTAGGGTCTTCGGCAGTTTCCCTACTTCTATCATACAACTTTTGATCACTTTATCAATATATATCAGTATTTGCCTAAAAATTTATAAATATACACTTAAATCGAAGAATCTTCCATTCTATAATTTTTTATAACGAAAGTTTTTCAAAAACAGTAATAATAATAAATAAATGCTTTTGAAAAAAAAAATCAAAATTTTTATTTTATTAGACAAATACATTTAAACAGATGACTTATGCTGTAAGATAAATCTATATCTTGGAAGATAAACACATCTAAATCACAATTTAAATAAAACTCTTTTAACTCTGAAATACATTGAATAGATCAAATGAAGTAAAAGAAAATAAACTTTTAAGATAAATAAGTTTCCTTTCAATGTTCAAAAATTGTTTATTATTATAGGGACTTTAAACTTATCTTTATTTTCATTGGGTCTCATTTGCCAGCATGATTTTTTTTTTATTCAAGTGAAATTCACCAACTGGAAGTTTTTATTAATAATTATGAACTTTGTTTTTGCCAAACCGAAGACTGCTGACTCCAATAAGTTTTTACAAATCATTCAAAAGAAAAATTTTATATTTGTATAGTATTCACATTAGGTAAAGTTTGGGCTTGGGGGTGTGATATTTAACTCGTAAGCCTTGCTGTTGGATCTGATACTCATGCACATATACTTCACAGTGGACAAAAAATTGAAAATGCAACTTACAGATTATATTTCAGCTAATAAATATTACACACAACTGTTATACTAGGGTTTCAACATCTAAGAAATCTTTTTCTGCTTTTTAAAAAACACAAGATTCCAATAAATGCTAAATTACTATTGTAAAATGATAAAAAGATTAACTGCACTACCAAAGATTTGCTTAAAAAAAAAAAAATCTTATTTGAAGAAATTATTATACAACAATAACATGTAATTTTTTAATAATTATGTTATTTTCTACCTGTATTCGTTAACGTGCAACATGAACATAAAAATTTGAAAATATAAACAAATAAGCGATTGAGCTTATTCCACTTGGATATTATATTATATTGATGCAAGTTGAGAACTGTGAAAGTTGTTTTCAGAAAAGGCATCAAGTATTTTTCAGCACATACACAGGTTGTTTTCAAGTAAATAGTTAGAAATAAAGAAACTCAAGATTTTGAATTTAGAATCAAAATAGCATTAATTATTTAGTATAACATTGCAACTGTTTATTTAGCGATTTTTTTTTTTTTTTTTTTGGCATAATATAAGAAATAAATAAAGACGAAGTTAAATATAAAATAAAATAAGTATGTTTAGCCAGTATGAGTAAGTCAATGAAGATTAATTTAAATTGAAAAAATATAGTAGAATGTCTTTCTGCAATTAAAAGCCTTCAATAAAATGGCATTATTTTTATATTATGTAGTGCATATAAAAGTAATTTTGCCCCCCCCCCCAAAAAAAAGGGGGGGGGCAACATATTTGATTAGGGTTAGTTATTTTATATGTTGAACAGGTAACTGTACTGGTTACATCTCAAGAAAATAACAAATCTCCAAAAAATTATGAGAGTGATAAAATTGGCACCAGTGGTCAATTAAATATTTTATGACAAATTTGAACCAATTTCTGATTTATTAGCAATTAGTATTTAACAAATAAATATTTGAAAAATAAAATTGCAATAAACATTGACATTAAGACATCTATTCATGAAGTTAAACTCATTTTACTTTGAAAAAGAAATATAGTTCTTAAAAATATGAAAATAGTACTGACAAAAAATTTCAAATTTTAGTTATCACTTAAAAAAAATAGCCAAATATATATTTTTTAAATCATAGCAACATGTATACTAGCCAAAAGTTATTTTGATAGTATATTGATAAATGCAGAATTCTTTTTGCAAGGCTGTATAATATTTTTAGATTAAAATTCACAAAGCTGCCATATCATGTGGATATTTTAATTCAATGTAAAAAATCAAATTTTCACCCCTCTTTAATTGACACTTGCAAATAATTTTATAAATAATTCCAGAGATTGGATCATATTTTTTTTAAACAAATACACTTTAAATGGTGCAATGCTACTGTTATTGTAGCATTTAAATTAATTTTTAAAATATCACACGAAAATTTGCATGTGATAATGTAGGATACAAGACTTATTAAGCAGTGAAACGTGAAAACATAAGGCAATTATTTAACTTTATTAGATTACATTACAATAATATGTTTTAAAAAGTTCTAATACACACCAGCATATAAAATATCACACAAATATGTATAGACATGTACAGCAAAGGTTTTTTAGTTATGTACAAAGGTTATTCAGAAATATGAAATTTAGTTTAAAAAAAATCTTCAAAATATCTAAAGATGCATATTTTAAACAGATCCAATCAAATATTACCAAGTCTTTTAAACAATTCGGGGGGCATATTAATATTTAGATTCTAAAAAATAGAGATACTTTTAATACATGTCTCTAAACAAACAAATATACGGAGTGAAAAGGAGACAGAATCTGTCATAGAAAAATTTTGAACTTATTACAATATATAATAATATTTTACTTCATTTCAGGAGATAATAATATCTATTACTTACCAATTTGAATAGAACGGAAAATAAAAATATTCACATTTTAATTATCCAACAGGAATTAATAAAAAAAAACATATAAAAAAAGAAATAAACTCTACAGATGTTATACAAAAAACATCAACAATAACTGCTTACGTCCACCATTATTAGCAAACAGAGAGATTCCACCGTCCAAAACGATATTCCGGCTGCCTCTGAGCAGCCGAAAGAAAGTAAAGGATATTCCACATTTCCGAAATGCCTGAATTCCGGATTTTGAGGGGAGAATCGCGATCTTCGAAATAACACCTGGAATCATCGAATTCAGTACGATATTCCGATTCCGCGTGAGGGGAGAATACGGCCGGAAGTCTATCCAGGCAGGTTTTCAACCGGCGGTTCATAAGCAGCTCTGCTGGAGACACATTTGTAGTAGCATTGGGTGTAGCATGTTGTGCTAATAAGAATGATGCAAGTCTAGAATTCCAATTCCCAGTAATAATTCTTCGAAGTGCATCTTTTGTTGTCTGCACCATCCGCTCTGCTTGCCCATTCGATGAAGGATGTCTCGGAGCTGTAAAAGAATGGTAGATTCCATTTCTCTTAAGGAACTCATCAAATTCTGAGTATTTGAAGCCAATTCCATTATCAGACACTACGGTGTCAGGCATGCCATGTGTACCGAAGAGCTTCCTCAGAGCTTCAATAGCACACACTGAGTCTGTTGACAAGACTTTAACAACTTCGAACCATTTTGAGTATGCATCGACAACAATGAGGAAAAGGATCCTTGAAAAGGACCAGCATGATCGATGTGGAGTCTTGACCAAGGTTTTTTAATACACTCCCATGTTCCCACTGTCTTAGGAGGAGCATGTCGTGTCTGTTGGCAAATATTGCAGCTATTTACTGTGTCTTCGATTTGGCTGTCCATCCTCGGCCACCACATGTAACTTCTTGCAAGAGCTTTTGTTCGCACAATGCCTTGATGTGAATTGTGGAGAGTAGCCAGTAGGCGTTCTTGTGCCTTCCTTGGTATTATGACTCTGCATTCCCAAAGGAGGCATCCTCTGTGGGCTGAGATTTCCAATCGTCGTTGGAAATAAGGGGCGAATTCTTCATCTGGCTTTTCAGCCGGCCACCCCTTCAAAACCCAGTTGAGCACTCGAGCTAAAATTGGGTCTTGGAGTGTCATTCGTGCAATATCTTTGGCTGAGATAGGGGGTTTGTCCAAAGCCTCCAGGAGTAACACTTCATTGGTAGATGTTTCATGATGGGTCATCTGCGGGTGAGGTAGACGACTAAGTCCATCTGCATTGGAAATTAATTTGCCAGGTCGGTATACAAGATGGTAGTCATATGAGCTTAAAGTTAGGGACCATCGTTGCATTCTAGGAGACAGCATAGTTGGTGTGGGTTTGTCACTGGCCAAAAGGCCTAGTAAAGGTTTGTGGTTAGTTCTTATTTCGAATTTTTGTCCATAGAGGTAGTTGTGAAACTTCCTAACACCCTGTATAATGGCCAAGGCTTCTTTGTCAATCTGGGCATACCGGCGCTCAGTTGGGTTCATTGTTCTTGAATAGTATGCCACTGGAGCTTCTACGCCCTCGAACAATTCGTGGCTCAGGACAGCTCCAACACCATACTGGGAAGCATCACATGTGAGGATGATTGGTTTCTTTTCATCGAAATGTACAAGGAGGGAATCACTTGAGAAGAGTTTTTTAACCTTTTTAAAAGCTTCTTTGTGGCTTTTCTTCCATTTCCACACTGCTCCCTTGTCAAGCAAGCGATGAAGAGGTTCTGCCACTGTTGCTTTATCTTGTAGAAACACATGATAAAAGTTCAGTAGGGCCAAGAATGCTTGGAGTTCTTCTCTCTTGGTTGGTATAGGGGCTTCTTGGATAGCTGTCACTTTCTCCTTTGTGGGTTTAATACCTTTCTCATTGATTTCATACCCTAAGAATTCAATGCTGGAGGTTCCAAAGATACATTTTTCTCTGTTTAAGCGTAACCCAGCCTTGGAGAATCGGTCAAGAATTTCTCGAAGTCGCTTGGCTAGTTCGTCTAGTGTTGAACCTTTGATTAAGACATCGTCATAGTATGGCAACACTCCTGGTATGTTTATGACCAATGACTCAATGAACCGTTGGAATATTCCAGGAGCTGTGGAAATTCCGAATTGGAGTCGATTGCACTTGAATGCTCCACGATGTGTCACAGTTGTTTGTACCATGGCAGAAGCTTCATCCACGACTAATTGCAGGTATGCTTGGGACAGGTCAAGCTTTATGAAATGTTGGCCTCCTGTTAATTCTGCGAGTATTTGGTTTACTGCTGGCACTGGATATGGATGAGTGCCTAAAGCCTTGTTGACTGTACATTTATAGTCACCACAGAGCCTAATTTCCCCATTAGATTTCAGGACAGGAACTACAGGAGTTGCCCAATCAGAGTAACTAACTGGTTCAAGAACTCCCTGGTCTTGTAATCGTTGCAATTCCTTCTCGATCTTGGGTCTTAGAGCAAATGGTACATTTCTAGCTTTCAGCTGGATTGGACGGACTGTGGGATCTAAATGCAACTTGATAGGAGCACCTGTAAAACTTCCCAATTCTTCCTTGAAAACATCAGGGAATTCACTTAAAACATCATCAATGATAGACTGTTGTATGCTATGGATGCCTGTTACCTTTATTCCTAACGGTTCAAACCAATTCAGACCTAAAAGTCCTTGACGCTTCTTCTTAGCAATCAGAAGTGGAAGCTCCCGGTCAAATGAAGCATATTTAACATTTACTTGGCACTGACGCAAAATTTCTACTGGTTGTTTATTATAGTCTTTAACAATAAAAGGAGACTTTTCCAACAGTGGAACCTCGTGAGGATATAACTGGTCAAAAGTACTTTTGTCAATGATGGATATTTTGGCTCCCGAATCTACTTCCATAACACATGGTGTACCATTGATCAGGACAGTTGTTCTCATGTTTGGTGTTTCCACATTATTGAGACACACATATTTCAAATGGAAGGTGTTTAAACTCTCTGTTTCAGAGGAATCAGTATCGCTATTTTCTAAATTCTGTTCATGTACTGTTTCCCTAGTAAAATTTGATTTATTCCGGCAGACCCTTTGTATATGGCCTTTCTTTTTGCAGGCATGGCATTCAGCATCTTTAAATTTGCACTGTGATCTTGAATGGTTGCCTCCACAACAAGCACAATTTTCTCTCTGTGATTGAGTTTTAGATGGCTTTTGATTTCGATTTTGTCTCTTGTCGAGGGGCATCACTGAGACAGATCCGGAGCTCCGAATCTCCTTTACATGAAAATTAGCAGTCTATGCTGCCAAGGCCTTATCTAGTGCTTGATTAAAAGTCAGTGATGCTTCGGCAAGTAAGCGTCGTTGGAGAGCTTCGTCTAGCAGCCCGCACACCAACCTATCTCTGAGCATGACATCCAACGATGAGCCAAAATTGCAGTGTTCGGATAGTTTCCGTAACTCCGCGATGAATGCATTTATACTTTCCCCCGATTGTTAGTTCCTTCTATAAAATAGAAATCGCTGGAAGATTTCTGAAGGTTTTGGCGAGAAACGAGTTTTGACAAGTTGTATTAATTCGTCGTATGTTTTAGAAGAAGGGCTTGCTGGGGATACGAGAGAACGGATTGTCGCGTACATCTTCGCACCGCACACACTCAGAAATATGGCCCGTTTCTTCGTCGAGTCGCTGACATCGTTCGCTTCTAAAAAGCATTCCAATCTTTCGTGATAAGAGTCCCACGTTGATGGTTCCGATACATCGAAAGGCTCTAAGCTGCCGAAAGTAGCCATTTTCACAACGATGTTTTTTGGGGAAAAAAATCAGAAGTTTGCAGAATGTAGATTTCACTCAGTTCTGTAACCAATCCACGTTGTCACTGTTAAGCCTAACGCGTGAGTATCAATATTTTGCAGGTAGCTTGCTAAACCCTTTAAATCCATCATCGTCGCCAATTTGTTACGTATTAGTAGTGATATACATATAATTAGTCATGATATAACTTAAAAGGGTTTATTAAATATAAAATCTTGTGCATTGCTATCTCGTAGCGACACGGCGTGAATGTTTACATCTGACTGCCGCTAGCCTGTTGCCATTCTGGAAACATAAAAATGTTATGGTTAACGTTACAGTTAGAGTCTGTGATAATACATAACATATGTAATGTTTTTTATTTAATTTTTATTTTTGAGAGATTGTGCCTAATTATTTTAAGGCTTTCTGTGTTAGACCTGTTGGGAGACGACTTTCATATACGATCCTTAATTATAGGGCAGTTGCAATAGACGTCATGATGACGTCGGGTTGGAGGGCACACAAGTACTATGAACCATCCAACCCTTATCTTACACAAACACAGATCAGGTTCACAGACGAGAAACGACTGTTCTTTGCAACAAATCGCTTAGAAGATTTGAAATAAAAAAGAGATTTACAAACCAAAGGTACGTAATATTTTTCAGATATTTTTAATGTTTCTCTACATTGCTTCATAACTGTAGAAGTTTCTTTTATGTATTCGTAAATTACTATCTTCATGTATTTACGTACTACGCTACTAAAATTCATTTGTTAGCTATGTTACTTTTTATAAAAAGTACCGAACTCTTTATAAAGCTATGTATTCATAAATTCTTTAAGTACTATTTTCCTGTATTTATATACTATGTTACCAGTTCATTTGTTAATTGTTAGTTACGTTACTTATTTCAAAACTCACCTTGTTTCATAGGCATGAATTTAAAAACCCAAATTTGTCAGTATATGAATAAAAATTAGAATAGTGCTATCGTAATTCATAATATTCAGTAATGTCTTTTTTTGTGAGTAAATACTTTGATTTATTTCAGGTATTTATTTAATATTAATACTGGCAATTTTTAACTTTATCCTAAAACTGGTTCCAATAAATTTTTAGCCATATAATTCATTTTTAATTCACTTCTCAGTTTACTCTGTTACTGTCATATAATTGACTGATCATAGCAATCTCTGTACATGATTGGCATTGTTATTCATCAGTTTTAATTTTTTCAATGAATCCATCCTAATATAATCTAAAATATTGTATTTAGGTTCTTAGCCCTCTCCCCCACAAAAACACAAAACAAAACTCAACCGAATATGGTAACTACACAAATGTAAAATTTAACTTTTGTTAAAATGAACAAATATGTTTTTAAGTAAACAGTTTTTACATTTAATTATTATTGCTAATTATTAAACCATTCCTTATTATTTTAAAAGTTTTATTAGATGTTTGTTTATTTGTGAAATTTTCTTTAATAATTAATCTGTAGTACATTACATGAATTTTTGTAAACCCCTCCCCGCTTTTCACAATAAGGAATGGTTTCAGTTAGAAAACTTCATAATTTTTTTTTCAGAAAAAGTTTGAAAACTTTCAAAATCCATGAATGGTGCAAGGGAAGTCTGGTGAATCTACTGGTGTCAGGAAATGTATATTTTATTGCTCTCAGGAGATCACTTATGCGTAGTTTTACTGTTTTAGTAAGTTGCTATCATTTGTGATCTTCTGCAAGAAATTAGAATTCGGGCCTTGGACTGTGCTATTTTTGCTTCCAAATTTGTCAAGCAGGAACTGTGGTAAATATAATGTCAATCAATAAAGTAATTGACCTGTATGTAGTTTTTCAGTGTATATCGAGTTTGTTACATAATAAAGAGGGATTTTGAAATACATTTTACATTGTTTATGTTGTTTGGTACTTTTATGTTAGCTGGACACCAGTGATAGATATACATCTATATATATATATATCACTGGTGCCCTTTTAACATGTACTGTATATTATATCACTAGTATCTGGCTAACATAAAATTACTTGTGTTTATCAGTTTATTATGATTATTATAATCTCTTCTTTAAATTACAGATTGCTTTTAATCGAACTGTGCTATTTTTGCTTCAAAATTTGTCAAGCAGGAACTGTGGTAAATATAATGTCAATCAATAAAGTAATTGACTTGTATGTAGTTTTTCAGTGTATATCGAGTTTGTTACATAATAAAGAGGGATTTTGAAATACATTTTACATTGTTTAAGTTGTTTGGCACTTTTATGTTAGCTGGACACCAGTGATAGATATACATCTATATATATCACTGGTGCCCTTTTAACATGTACTGTATATTATATCACTAGTATCTGGCTAACATAAAATTACTTGTTGTTTTTATCAGTTTATTATGATTATTATAATCTCTTCTTTAAATTACAGATTGCTTTTAATCGAACATGTCTTTTTCCAATAACTATGCAAATACCTGTCAATTACTACCTGAGAATAAATTTTCAGATCTTTTATTTATTTATTGCATTGTGTGTCATATTAGCCATACTATTCCTGAAAAGATTACATGAAAGATAACAAAACATTTAAAGCATACTAGAATAATAATAATATTCTTTTTTAAATAAGATATTTAACATTGGATTTCCTTTAAACATGTCATTCCCATCGATTGGCGAAAATTGCTAAATGTGAATATTCTAACAGAACTAAATTTTATCAGGCTATATATCCACATCTATTGATCATATACAGGGCTGCAAAAAATAATTGGACTACTTTTTTGACACTGGAAGGCAATTTTGAAAACACTATTTTTCAATGTATTATGTTTTCTGAACTGTTTACTTACATAGCTTCTTTTACCTTATTTAATGGTGGAGTTTCTTTAGTTTTCTAGCTGTGTTGGAAAGTGCTTCATAATCTATGCTTGATACAAGATTTTTCGTTCCTGTTTTAACATTTAGTATATGTTTTGATATTTCTTAAAACAATCCTCTTATGTCAATTTTCTTTTCATCAATAAGTTTCTTTAATTAATGAGTGGCTGTAATATATACTGCACTATAAATAAAATAGTAATATATATATATATATATATATATATATATATATATATATATATATATATATATATATTTTTGAACTGGAGTTAAAACCACTTGTATTTCTGATATCTTCAAATCCAAGGGTATTCTTAGCAGTTTGAATGAGACATTTCTTTTCATCTTGCTGATCAATGTATTTATTTTAATAATAAACTGAAATTTCTGTTTTGTTTTTTTTGAGCATGTTAGTGCTTGGCTTTGATGTTATTATTTATCACTTTTTATTTATAATAACTGAAAATTATTAATAACTTGTTTCTCCCATTAGATTAAAATACATACCTGTTTCTGCAGACCAATAGAATGAAGTTTTCTGTAAAGTATCATGCCAGACTGTTATTTATGTATTTTATTTCTGATATGTAGTATATCATTATATTCAATAATAAATTTGTTATGTGATGGGCAATTCCATGCAAAATAGGACATCATGAATGTTTTTTTTTCTTCTTAAGACATAGGTGTATTATATATCTTTTTTTAGTAAAAAGTCCAAAGAAAAATAAAATTAAGAAATTTTTCTATATTTAGGTGTATTTTTTTTGTAAATGGGTTGCAAAGTAAAAAAAAAAAATTAACAGCAAAAATTGACGAATTTCATATTATTCCAAATGCCAATTACTCATAATAGTTTTGTTTGTTTCATTACAGTTTTATTTTTTACAGTAGTAGTAAGTATCTTTTTATTAGTTAATATTTAAAAAATAAATATACATGTAAAATATTTTAATTAAAAAGGTTAATTAAATTTGTTCTTTGACATGTAACAAGAGTAACCAAAAACATATAAAAGTTTATCCTAAGGAGAAAAAAATAAATTTAAATCAAAATTATCCATACAGATATGTTGCTTATCTGTATTTATGCACTTTTCAACAGTATGAAATTAATTTATCAAAATTATGATTTATTACTCTAAATTTAATTTTGTAACAAGAGTAACTTTAGATTTTTTGTAACAAGAGTAACCACAACTTGCTTAATTTATTGAGTGATTTTAAATCACTTTTTTCATCATTTCAACACTATCTTTAATAGCTAGATGAAACTTGAAGTTATTGTAAATAGTTAAACAGTCTGGCACATTAACAACTCAACTCAGCATAAATTAAGTTATAAATTAACATGTGATTGTTCTAGAATGTCAGGATTTTTTTTTTCTTATAATAAATATTTTAATTAATTATGATCTGTGACATAGCAACAGAAAATTGCTGTTTAAAAAAGTGTGATGAATGTAATTTCGAAAAGACTTTCTTAGACAAGTTCAATTTATCAGAAGATGATTCTGTTTCATGGTATGTATGGAAAGATGGATGGAAAAGAGAGAATAGAGAAAGTTCTTCAAGAAGGAACAACCAAAGATATATGTGATTATATATATTCTCTACTTCCAACATTCATGGAACATTGCTATATAAAAAGAAATCAGGCTGTAAAGTATAATGCTGCAAGGGAAAAAGCTTTATCAGAAGACTTTGACAGGAAGCAAGCACTTGTACAAGTTGATTTTTCCGAAAATTATAAATGTGTGTTCCAGGATGAGATACAGTTTGCTCACTGGGACCAGTCCCAGGTGAGTCTATTCACATCAGCACTTTATTATGATGGTAAAATACATCCATTAGTTTTAGTATTGGTTGAATTAACCCACAGTAAAGAAACTGTGATTGCATATATAGATATACTTTTGGAGAAAATCCCAAGCCATGTTAAATTTATAGATGTGGTCTGATGGGCCCACATCACAATTAAAAAATTAGTATGTGATGTCATCGCTACTTCATTTAGAGAGAAAACATAATGTGATTATAAATGGAATTTTTTTGCCATATCGCATGGTAAAGGACCAGTCGATGGAATAGGAGCTACAGTAAAGCGTGTTGTTTGGAGCAATACAAAAAACAAATGATGTATGGTACGCAATGCTTCTGATTTTGCGAAAGCAAGTGAATCATCAAAGATTGAGGTGATATAGAACCTGACATTATTGAAAAAAAAAATATGCTTTTAGATTGTAAATCTATTTTTACTGAAAATTTGCCAATTAAAGGCATAGGCAAAATGCACTTTTTCTCAATAATAAATGGAAAATCCATAGGTTCTATAGTAACAAAGAATGATGCCCCAAACATAGCATGCCAGGAAGATGATTACATGACAGGAGAATGGGTATTAGTAGAGTATGATGGAAAATTTTATCCGGGTGAAGTTATAAGCAAAATAAATGACTCTTATTCTGTAAATGTGATGATTCCTGCAGGCAAAAATTGGAAATGGCCTAAAAATCCTGATAAATTTTTTTACAAAAAAGAGAATATTGTAAAAAAATTGAGTTTCCCATCACTTGTAAACTCTAGAAATCATTTTTTCTTTGATAAAATTTAATAAATGCATCATTATATAGTTATTTGCACTCATGATGTGTCTTATAACTTTTTTACCAAATCTTTAGACGGGAATGTAACAAGAGTAACCATTTTTTTGTAACAAGAGTAACCTGCTTTTTTTTCAATTTTAAATAATATATTAGAATTTAAAACTTGTAGATGGTTTTCATTTAATAAGTAATCATTCCTTTTTTGAAATAATTTTAAATTTGAAGATTTTATTGTGTAGTTTAGATAAAATAATCATTAATGTAGAGTGATAAAAAATGTATGTCTTTTTCAGGTAACAAGAGTAACCATACTTTAGATGACCCAGTCTATAAAACTAATAAAGTTTATCATGTTTTTCTTGCACAAATACAAAAAGTAGACATTTTTCTTTATTATTCAACAAAAAGTTCTGTGCATTTAAAAAAAAGGCATAAAAAATAATGCATTTCTATGTTAAACCACCACCATAAATGTTACAAGAGTAACCATGGAATTGCCCTGATAATATTTTTAATAGAGAACAATATTTTGCTGTTTTATTTCTGTAACTTGTATTTTCAAATAAAGGAAGTTTATTAAAATTTTTCTGTTATCATTTGACTATAATTTTATTATAAATGATCTTTTCATGTATCTACTTGTGTTGTTTAAATAACAGAATGTATATTAGAAAATAAGAAAATACTCAAAGCATTTTTTAATTTAAAAAAGAGTTACAAAGAGAGTTTATTTAAATTTTATTATGTATATAATGCTTCATAACAATGCCTTTTTAATAAACAAGGAAAATATTAGAACAGTATTTAAAACATTCTCTTAAAAAAATAAATAAACATTTGGAATTAAAATAAATGTAATTTTTAAAAGTATTTCTTTAAAAGAAAGTCTATATCATAATTTTAAAAAATCAAATTTTCATTTTTTAATGTTTCATGATATGTTACTTATTTAATATCATTATGAATCCATTCAAGTCAAAAATAAACTTGAATTATCAGTAGAAATTGTTTTATAAAGCCATTATTTTTAAATTAGCCTTTAAAAATAATAATAAAGGTTTTTATTCATTCTTCAAACATGAAGGGTTTTATTCATTCCAGAGTCAGTTTATTATCCCATTTATATATATAATTATAAATCAAATACTTAAAATGAAAGATTGTTTGAAAACAAATAGTTGACAATGAGCAACAAATTAAAAAGAAACAGTTGATCATGAGCAGAATGACTGCAAATTTATATGTCAGAATTAGGGTTGAGGGCGTTCAGGAAACAAAAGAGTGTATAATGTTGAAATGCGATATGTAAGTTTTAATTGGCCTTTTCGGTCTATTTATTAGATATATTCAACAAATACCTCTTTTAATGCAAGCACTGTATTTTATTATTTGTAGTGAAAGTGATATTATTTTCAACATACAATTGGAGTTTCACCATAATATGCTGAAGCATGTTTGGGTACAATTGCTAGTTTGTTAAATCAATAAAGAATTGTCATGTTTACCTCAAACTTTTCTGCCATTATTAGCGTTAAAACTAACACCAATATGCTTAAAATTGTCAGATATGTTACGTTGATACATATTTTTATTTTATCAAGAAAACTGGGTAAAAGAGAAGATTGTAACAGCACCTAGAACATGCATGGTGAAGTGATATGTTAACTATATCTAGAATAATCACTACATTAATTTAAAACTCAGCGGATTACTATTTGCTTAAATAAACACCTCCATGAGATTAATAGCCATAACAAACTGCCATAATGAAAATCACAATCGACCATAATATATTTAAGCATGTATGTGTTTTAAAACACAGCATTTTCAGAGGGGGGGGGGAAAGAAATAGCAATGAAATATGTACACACTGAAATCCCCCCCCTTCACTTTGTTGCACTAATGCTTATATAAATCTACAATTTTTGACAGACTTTCATGAAACTTGATATACACATGATATGTTTTAGAACCAAAACAAAATTGTCAACTTCAAAAAAATTAAATTTTCTAATGCAATATTTCCTTTCCTGTTGCATAAAAAGAGTTATGTATGGATAATATTTTTATTAGCCAATAAAATATCAAACTTGCTCTGTTTTCACATACAAAATTGGTGTCATTCAGAGCAGATGATGCACATTTTCATATATAAAATTTAAAACCTTTACTATAAGTATGTTAAAATGATGTAGTATCCTCATTTAAACATATTTAGAATTAAAACATCTTTGAAAATAAACATATCAATTTAAAGGGAAAAAAATGACTGCACATAACATCTATTTCAATAAGACGCTTTTAGTGTGACGTCAAAATAACTCCAACTAAAAAGTGTTGCTATATTTATTTTGTTTGTATACTACACCTATATCTTATAGCTAGGTGTTTTAATACTGCAATGGTACTATTTTATATGATTTGTATTAATAAATAGAAAGTCTGTTCTTGCTCTTTTCAAATAAAACTTTCTGACTGATGCAGGGACCGATTTACAAGTCCTGGGCACAGATGTTTATGGGGGGGGGGGGGGTGCTTGCAACGGTGCTTACAGTGGTTTTGAGTAAAAAAAATATATTATATATCACTAATAGCGGTAATTATTAAGATAACCACTACTGACTTTAAGTTTTTATAACAGCTTCATAATCAATCTTTCGTGTTCTATCTCGCTAGTGATTTTTCGAAATTGGTTCCGAAAGTGAAAGAATCTTAATAAAAAAAACCCTGTAAACAAAACCAAAAAGTAAAAAACGGCCTTTTGCATTGATTGACCTCAACTATCCAATGGAAAAAAAAAATATTTTAAAAATAATGAAATGGAAGCGAGATATATATATAAAAATTTAGAATTAATATTAGCGAGAGAGTGTTTTTGCGCAAGTGAAGTACTGTATATAATCGTGTATAAGTCGACCCCCCCCCCCCCAATTGTTACGCAAAATTTTGAAAAAAATTTAATTTTTAATATGTATAAGTCGAACCACATTTCAGATAGTATGTTGAAAAATGATTTGTAATAGGAGATTAAATTCTTTTTTTTTTAAATGCTGCATTAGCAACAATATGGACGGATCAGAAGATTTTTTTTTCAGATTCCGATGAGTCGTTGATAAGCATGGAATCCGAATCTGAGGATATGTACAATATGTACAATGAAATATCGGATTCCCAATTACCTGAGCTGTATGAATATTCAGATTCTGAACAATAACTTACATTTTCATAAGTTTCATTGAAAAATTTTAATTTTTTAATGAAAACAATAAAGGTTTTTAGATTCATGATTCCAAGATATGTATTATTTTCTGTCTTTAAATATCCTGAATATCGGCAATTGGGTATTTATTTATTTTATTTATTTTTTTTACTAACTCGTGTATAAGTCGACCCCCCATTTTTAACTCCCAAATTTTGTCTAAAATTCTTCGACTTACACACGAGTATATACGGTAGTTATTTTTAAATGAAAAAAATAAACAGGTTTTTCCATATTTTGTGTTTTAATCGTGAAAACTTCCAGATTTTGGTCAATAATTGAAAAATCTTCAGTAGCATTTGGGGGGGGGGGGGCTGGACCTGTGCCCCGAATGCCCTGCTGTAAATCAGGCACTGGATTGATGTCACGACTAAAAGCATCTAGAAAATAGCATTTTTATGTAATCATTGAGGATTTAATTTTCATGAATGAAAATGCCAGTTTCCATTTAAAAGTAATGTTTTATCATCAGAAGAGGCCACTTCCGCTTCTGAAAGTAACGTGCATTATCTATAAAGTAGAAACTTTATTTTCAAGCCATGAGAAATAGAATTCTACTAAATGTCATGTCATTTAGTTTCATTTTCTTTTTTTCAATATTGTTAGGGAAATGGTATATTTTTCTGTTAGCATCAAAGAAAATCTGCATTCTTACTTATAAAACTGGGGATTTTACTATATTTGCATCAAAGTAATGTAATTTTTTCCGGATTTTGTCATTGTAATGATTTATAGCCCAGGAGGCATCATCACATTTTGGAAACCAATTTTAGTGTCAACGATTCTGATATATGATAGAGTAGATGTAGAAGCACCGCACACTCTGCTGCAATGTGAAATGAATGGTAACCTGATTACTGATTATGTCTTCAAGACTGGGTAACATCTGTAATCAGGTTGCCATTCATTACAGGGCATCTCTCACTCCAATCCAAAGTTGTATTTTTGTCCATAACTTTACTAGTAGTGAAGATACTTTAAGAATATTCTTACAATTCATACAAAGATGAGTTTGTTGCGAATTTTGTTAAAATATCTTCACTACTGTTAAAGTTATGAACGAAAACGTGACTTTGGATTGGAGTGAGATGTCCTGTAATTTTGACTAAATAAATGTATTTCTGACCCTAGTTTCCTATAGAGTAATTGACTGTTACAGTGCCCTGTACCAACCCTTAAAGTTTGTACCATGAATTCAGGATCACCCTGTTTGCTCTTGAACCCCAGACTATCCATGTCTTGGGGCATCATCGGATGCTCTTGTTATATCTTGTAAGCTGCTATTTTTTGAAGCTCCATTCAGCAGTCGAAGAATCGCCTTTCATCTTCGAAGCAGTCGCCTTTTCAATTTTACTCCTCCATATACATTTCCTCAGGAGTCGAAAAAATATTGCTTGCGTATATTATTCAAATTGACTAATACACAGCAGACAATATTTATTCAACTGTGCCACTTTCAATCAGAAAAAGGCAAGCATCAGATGTAGGCTTCAAAGGATGGCTTCTGGGAATGCCACAGGCTTGCACTCAAAATCTGGGATGTGGAGTCTTCTCGCTTGGAGGTAAAAAATGACAAGCTAGGTCAGACTTCTGTCAGCGTGGTATCTGTGAAATAGAAACTGCACACCTGGGTGAACCCAAAGCCTTTAATCACATCTGTTGTCCGGGAGAGACAACAAAACTGACTCAAAAAAAAAAAAAAAAAAAGATTAATAATAAATATTTGCAATTAAAAAAAATAGTGAATTACAATTAAATAATAATTAAATGATTCACGTTCAATAAATAACAATTCACAATGTTTGATATACAGTTTGCAATAAAAATCCTTTACATCTTTTTTGCAGAATAAAAAAAAACGTTTTTTGCATACTAATACTAAGTATGCATTATTAAAAAAAAAAAAGCTGTTTTCATAGTTATTTTACCCCATCTGATTTTATATCAAAAGTAAAAGCATTAAATGCTAGTAAAATTGCTATAATTTAAGTACATAAAGTAGAACTGATTATGAGTAAAAAATCTCTCCATCAGGACTGAAGTCTTGAACCCATGAAGCGAATGTTGTCTCATCGGTTCAAATAGCCAATTTTGTCTGGATTTTCTGATGAATCCTTTGTTTTTATCTAAAAATGGAAAACACTATTTGATTTCATGGTTTTTAAAGAATATACTCAGCAAATTTTATATGTTTTCAATTAAAAGTGAATCAGAAATGTGTCAGAAAGGGTACTTCTCTATTATCCCGTCGACCACTTTTCATAACAAAAACTATCTCCAAACTGTAACGCCAAATAAATGAGAGAACGTTGCCATTGGAATATCAAAATAAATAAATAAAATATAAGAATTTAAGGACACAATTGTTATTTTAATTAATGAAATAACTAATAAATCGGTAAAACATAATGAAAAATACACGCAAATGTCGAATTAAAAACCACTTGATGACATAACAAACACGTATAATGCTTCTGACATCAAGTAAATGGGACTGCATTTTTGGCATTTAATCTTACAGTTTGGCGATAGTTTTTTGTTATGAAAAGTGGTCGACAGGACAACAGAAGTACCTCAGAAAGTAATCTGACTTAATCTAAACTTAAGAATATAGCCTTAAACACTTTTTTTTTTTTTTTTAATTCAAGAATTAACAAATTATTTTCTATCTTTGAATACATTTAGCATTGATAAACTGCAAAATTACTTTAGTGAAAAATTAATATTTACATGCATAAGTCATGCACATCATTCAGATTACATTTTTTAAGCTTTGAAATTATTAAAAAAAAAAAAAAAAGACATGTTAATCAATAAACTTGTAGAATTGTTAATATTCCATTATTCATTCAGAGGTATGCTTAGGAAATAATTAGGTATGTTAAAGGACCCTTCACCAAAGTTTTCACATTAAAACAACTCTCTTCGCAAAATTCATGAAACTTTTCACAAAACATTTCTATCTCCAAACTGAAACTTTCATAAATTTAATCATTTTAAAGTGAAATCTGACCTACCACAAAACACTGACATTGTTTCATTTCATAAAAGGTAGAAAATACCAAATATTACCCCTCCATTCTTCTTGGATCAAATATCAGTATATTTCCCTGAATTTAGCAGTAGAAAATTAATTTTTTCTAATCACTGTATCAGAATATAAAAATAACAACCGTGTCGAATGTTAACACAAGTAACCTACAAATTATATTACTACTATCATTTAGAGCTAATCATAAATTATAATTTATTTTTCATTATTTAAAAAATCTTTTAACTAATTTTACAATATGTTAAAAAAATAAAACTAATTTATTTTGACCGCGTAATAAACCTTTCAGCATGCAAGCTATAATGTTTGATACGAGTATTTCTGAAGCATAAAAGACAAGCTGTTTCAAATGTTTTGTATTTCATAATAGCAACAACATATTAGGAAGGCGATTATGCATAACAGAAATTAATATATATATATAGCAGTAATTTCGGCATAATATCAGAAAAAAGTATAAGAAAAATTACGTTTGAGGGAAAATTTAAGAAGACATGCTTACTGAAAGGTTGCATTTGCAGCTTGAAAAGAAACAAATCACAAAATATATTTATATTTTGCAGTCATTGTAAGCAAAAGTACACTTACCTTTCCTATCACTAAGTGTATTCCACATTCTTGTTTGATATAAACGTCGAACACCCAGTCACACTGAAAGATAGTATATGCTTTTAAACTTTTGTAAGATTTGAATTCATCGAAAGTGTAAGCGCTAATCCGTACACTAAATAAAACTTCTAATTTAGAGGAAAATTCATTAATCGATAATACATACAGATGTATACAGTTAATCAGCATACTTTTCTCTTGATACCATGCCTTGTTCTGGCCGTTTAACGAATTAAAATATTCGGAGAACATATTTTTTTGAACACGTTCAGAAATTTCAGATTGAAAATAATGGCGATGCTGTGGACTGCTTGACCTCCAAGCGGTTACCAAGCTGTTGCCAGATACCGTTGCTATGCTGCAAAACAGCTGATTGAAACTGCCCTATTTTAATATGTGAATTTCCAAATAAAAACGACTGAACATAGAACAAACTTTTCATCAAAGTTACAAACAAAAACTAAAACTTTAGAGTGTTGTCAAATTTGAAAAGCAAAATTACATAAAATTCTGAATTAGATAAATATAATACAACGAGCTAAACATAATATGATGCCCGTATAAAGACTATAAATTATGCTACAACAGACCCTCTGAGTTATATGGAATTATATTAGAGCCCAGTGGTTAGGCCAAAGCTGACACAAATCGGGGATCGAACATCTGGCCTGTCATCAACTTATATGTCACTAAAACTGATATATTAATCGTACTCCAGTATTTTAATATTTTTTATACGGTTTCGTTAAGAAATACGAAGGTATTAAAAATCAGTTTATAAAGTTGAAAATTGTTAGATTTCCGATCGAACTGTTAAAGGTGTTCAATCAACCTTCAAACGAATATCCCAATGACGTGATCCACGGAGAAAGAACCTGGAGGGGAAACTAGAATAGGCGAGGATATCGAAAATGCAAGTCATATTTTTTTAACGAAAGAGGGCGCTGTAAAATTTGGCGGCTGCCTTTAAACAGAATGTCATTAGATTACATGTTAAATTCCGAAAGTATTTTACTCGATTATTTTTAATTATAGCAATTATATGTCATAAATTTAAGATGGGATATAAATGTTTTATTCCGGGATGTAGATCTGGCTATGATGATGAGATAAACAAAAGAAAAATCGAAGATTTTTTTTTTTTTTTAAGTATGTTTATAGCTCCAAAGGTGAGTGCTTTTTATTATACTTTAATTTAAAGTTATATGCATGTAATCATTTTTAAACTAAGAAATTTTTATTCTAGTATATCGATCTTAGTGTATATGTTTTTAAAATGTTATACTTAATGAATGCTAATGTCTGTGGCTAATTGACATGGCCATTTAAATTGTCTTATAGAGTGCTATTTGTTTGGCTGTAATCTGAAGCTGTTTTTATTTGAATAATACTTTTAATCTCTAAAAATTATACGTCCATTCCGTATTTCTTCGCAGTACGATATCCGTGATATTTATTTTTAAATGACTATTCAGATGCTTCTGTCAGGATGAACTCTTATTTAAAGAGTTATAAAAAACAATCGGAACGCCAAATATCTATTAAAATATATGCATGGTGTGAAGAAAACTTTATTTAATGAAATTTCTATTTGTTTGACTTTTTTAAAGTTCAAATTTTCAATCAAAAACATTTTAAAAATGAATGCTTTTCGCCTTGAAAAGCATTGCAGAAGCAGGTTAGGATAGCCTTCAGTTTACCGTGGCGCCACCTATAAGGAGAAAAACTGTATTGTAAAATTTCAACGTTACTTTCCCCTCCATCTATCTTCCTCCGTGACGTGATCAAATCACCCACAAAATTTTTAGGGTCAAGAGAGCGAAGTCTGCGCAGGCTCATCGGGCTAAATCAGATCACGTGATGCTTTTCATGAATGTTTGGGGTGTTGTGTTCATGATCACTATTATGATATTCCTATTACAAAAGCCCCTTTTTTGGAAAGATAAGGACGTATAGTCGCTGGCTTCACCTATAAGGAAAGGGCGAGGCTAACGAAAAGGAAAGGATACCGCGGTGCTTTACGCATATCTTTTTTTACAGACCGCGGGAGTCACGTGATGCTCGAATGCACCAATGGAAGTGTACGAAAAGAGCATCACGTCACTATAGCGGTCTGTAAAAAAAGATAAGTGGAATGCACCGCGGTAGCCTGTCTTTTTCGTTAGCCTCGAGGAAAGGGCACCTGACGTCACTGTTGGTTAAATTACTGTTGGTTAGTAAGAAAAACCAGTTCGTTCATTACGACTCCTACTATACGCATGAGATGGGGAGATTTGATTGGTCTACGTTAAACTGGTCTATAATATGATTGGCCTACTTCACCATGATGATTCCTGCAATGATAGCTACGACAAAAATGCAGTGGTAGATTGGTTGATCGAACTGTTTGTTTGTAAACATGCCCTTTCCTTATTATAAGGCACAGAAACAGAATATAATTCAATTATGGCTTATTTCCATGCTTCGAATAAGAATAACTCCATGTATATTTTCTCCTTCGACCATGGTCGATGTGGTCGTCTAAGATGAACCGTATGATGACCTAAGAGAACCGTTCTACATAAGCGCCATCTTTTACAAAAAAATTTCCTGGCCCAAGTTCTTCTTCCAAAGGGTATTTCGTAAGGAATTCTGCTTCTCTATGTTCATGTTGATATTGCATGGCGCGATTGAAATTTCATGAATCTATCCAGTGCATGTGTACCACATCTAGGGGTGGATTCGTAAAACAGGGGGCCAGTCTCCTATTTTGAAATTTTGGGCACATTTACAGTTTTTAAATAATAACTTGTCCAAATTAATTGCAATAATTACCTGCAATTTATTCAAGTGGTTAAACAAAATAAGGTTACTGTTTACTTTGAAAATAAAAAGGGTTTCATTCAATGTGTTTACTATTTAAAATCTAATTAATTTTCCGAGTGTTAAGTTAAATAAGATAAATTAATTTTTTTTAACGGAAATACGTTTTTCTTTTTTTTTAAGTGTTCTAACATATTTCATATTGAAATAAGGTAACTAAGTATAATAAATAAAATGAATTTGATGATATATGTACTGTGAATGTGATTAATTAGACTCTACCAATAAATAATTTAATAAAGTTTCTTTGGTTTTAGTCATTAAATGGAATTTAAGTCGTGGTTCTTAACAATATATTACCATGGCGTTGAAAAGTAAATCGCTATGCATAATTTTTCGTTCTTGTTTTTTTCTTCTAATTTATATATAATTTAAATATTTAAATATATTTAAATTAAAATAATCTAATTTAAATATATATTTAATTATCGTTTATTTTTCGTTCCATCTATTTCCCTGATATGTTATTGTTGTATAATTATTCACATGCAAAAAATTTTAACTACATTGTCAGTTAAACGAATTTTCTAAGCTATTTTTTTTCTTTCAATATTCGAATATATATACAGGGTCTGTTCTGAAAGTAATAGGACTAATTTGTTTTTAATTATTCATGAGAATAGTACAAACGATTAGAATTTTTCAAAGTAACACCCTACCGCATCTACACACTGCTGCCAACGAGTTTTCCAGTTTCCGTATGCCTCCAGGAACACCTGGACCGGATTGCTGTTTAACTTCCTCGTCTCGGCCTGTTGAACCACCTCTACCGAGCCATGATGCTTCCCCTTGAGTGTCAATTTTATTCTCGGGAATAGAAAAAAGTCTGGTGGGGCTAAGTCGGGTATGTAGGGGGGATGAGGCAGCGTTGCCACATTGTGCTGGGCAAGATACTCCACTACGCGAAACGCTGTGGGGCTCATGGGCTGGTGGGGCGTTGTCATGGATGCAGCCGAACTCAAAAACTTGGGTTTGAGGAATGCTCAATTCATCAGCAATCATTCTGATGCTTCTCCTACGATCACTGTTCAGTAAATTGTTCACTTGAGACACATTTTCTTTGGTTTTGCTGGTCGAAGGGCGTACGTAGAGGTCGCCGTCTTCCACTCTTTCCTTACCTTCTTGGAACAACTTGTGCCACTCAAAAACACCCGATCTACCCATGGCAGCATCACCGTAGACCTCTTTAATCATGTCGGGAGTCTCTTTGCCCGTTTTACCAAGCTTTACACAAAATTTGATCGCATATCGCTGCTCCAAAAAACGCTCCATGATTCTCCGTGACGAGGCGTTTCGACAGGGGTTCACAGTACAAACGACCTGCTCTCTTCAACGGCCGAGAGCCGACTGCCGATTTTCCCCAGTATTCCCAATATCCCCCTCCACCGATCGTGCGCGCGCAGACCGCCTCTCGTCTACCCGTTCGCTCAGAAAAAAATCAGTTCTACTAATTTCAGAACAGACCCTGTACATATTTCTTTCAATAGATAACAAGTTTTGCTTACGAGCATTGCTTTATATACTAAAACAACAAGCGGGAATATTGTTATAATTTTTGTTTTCTATATGTCAAAGTGGAGTAATTTAGATGAGCGGATAAAATTTAAAAATTGTTTAAGTAAACTATTTTAAGAAATGTTCGTTAATATATGTCTTAACAAAATAAATAAGTTAATTTCACATAGTGATGTCATTCTCTAATTAATTTTAACTGTAATTTTCGAGAGAAAGTGCTTTTAATTATTCTTTTACAGTAGATATAAAAGGACAGTTCTAACTCAGCGGCGTACGCGCCGTGACCTCTGTGCGCTGTGCGGCGTGCGGCGGCGTGAAGGTCATGGCGGCGTGAAGGTGACTGTGCGGTGGAGGGGAGGCGATAAGAGCATTGGGCGATAAAGATGTTTGATAAGGATGGTTGATAAGGGGATTATTTAATGAATTTTAATGGGGGAACTTAGAAAATTTCGAAGCAATTTTTTTTCGCGGAGATTTGGTGGACGAGGTGAATGTCAACGGATTTATTTGTGCGAATTAGAAATTTAATTAATTTTAATTTTAATTAATTTTAATTGGAGAACTTAAGAATTTTCGCGAGATTCTTTTTTCAACTAGAGTAGGCTATACGATATACATGTTAGAATATATTTGAGGTGAATTTTAAAAGTCAATAAGGGTTTAATTAAAAATGGTCCTTAATTAATTTTAATTGGGGGACTTGGACATTTGTCGAAGCAAATATTTTTTTCAACTATAGTACGCAGTTTAAATATGAGTGTATGCAGTAGAAGTGAATGAATAATTAAAAATATTAATTAAAAATTGTCATTAAAATATTAATTTTAATTGGGGGACTTAGACATTTTTCGAAGCAAATATTTTTTTAACGAGAGTAGGCTATTCGTTATACATGTTAGAATATATTTGAGGTGAATTTTAAAAGTCAATAAGGGTTTAATTAAAAATGGTCATTAATTAATTTTAATTGGGGGACTTAGACATTTGTCGAAGCAAATATTTTTTCAACTATAGTACGCAGTTTAAATATGAGTGTATGCAGTAGAAGTGAATGAATAATTAAAAATATTAATTAAAAATTGTCATTAAAATATTAATTTTAATTGGGGGACTTAGACATTTTTCGAAGCAAATATTTTTTTAACGAGAGTAGGCTATTTGTTATACATGTTAGAAGTTAGAGTATATTACAGGTGAATTTTAAAAGTCAATAATGATTTAATTAAAGAACTTAAGAAATTTTGGCGAGATTTTTTTTCCCTCAACGAGAGTACGCAGTTTGAATATGAGCGTATGCAGTAGATGCGAATGAAAAATAGTAATTAAAAAGGTTCATTAATTAATTTTAATTGGCGGATTTAAACATTTTTGGGACAAACAGAAGGGTTTTAATGAATATGATACAGGTTATGGTAAAAAATACAGGGTCCCGTATGAATTATACTGTATTCAATTTAATAGCTTCCCCTTCCCCCTCCTCTTTTTACCCAGAGGGGCCCTTCGATAGACTATCAATACACACATAAAAAAATATAGAAAAATATAGATTGGTACAAAAGAAGAATTTTAACGTATATATAAAAGTGTAAATAAACAAGAATGAAAAATCATGCGTAGCGGTATAGTTTATGAATCACTTTCCAACATTATCGAAATGTTATGTGAACAAAGTATAATTTTACCATCGAGTGCATAGTGAACCGATCCCCTTTTTAATAAAAAGGCGTCCTTCACAAAAATCCAATTATGCATAAGATCCCTTCCTAAAAATAATCCAGATAATAATTTCCAGATAATTTACACCTTACCTTTTTTTTTCAATTCAAGTTAGGCTAAAAGTACAGCTTACGCATCGATAGGTTCAAAATACAGGGACCCTTCGAAGTGTGAACTCGCATTAGACTATAGGGCCCCTTCATAAAATAAATGAGATACGTGCCCTATTCGAATAAAAAAAGTCCTTCACAAAAAATTGTAGGGTTTCCCTGTTTGAATAAAAAGGCTCCTTCACAAAAATCCAATTATGCATAAGAACCCTTCCTAAAATCAGGTAATTTATACCTTACCCTTTTTTTTTTCAATTCAAGTTAGGCTAAAAGTACAACTTACACATCGATATGTAACAAAATATAGAAATCATTCGAAAGAAACTTTGAAAAGTTATAGATATTAAGCTACCTTCACAAAATACTAAAACCCTATTCGAATCTCAGTCCCTCTTCACAAAATAAATCCAATAGATTCATGTTATTTTATGGCGACAGAAATACGAGAGACCTTTCATAAAAATCCAAGATCACTGTTTGAATGAAAAGGCCCCCCTTCACAATATACCCTGTAAAAATATTATGAATCCACAGATATTTTAAGAAATAGACTGATATTTTCAAATGAGTACGTATTCATGCGATGTGAAAATAGGTTTTACACGAATGCCTTTTTAGTTTAACGTGTAAAATATAGATTTTAGAAAAAAGATTCATGTTTTACCAAATTTTTCATACAAATCTGTAAAATAGGGTAGAACGTTTCATGAAAAATAATTGAATTTCGAGTGATTATGCTTTAAAAAATATATTTTAACATTAAAACTAAGAAATGAGTGTTACACCCTCAACATACATGTCGCTGAATCACAATGAGTCATATTATCAGATAAGCGAAGATCTTGCTTTAACACGGTGAATCACTCACGATAAGAAATACCTGAGACTCGTAATTTCTGACACTTTTTTTTGTAGGTAAATGTATGAAATGAGCTATTTAAAACCGTAAATGTATACGAATTATTTCGTGTAGTCCTATGTAGGTGCTACTCTTCATATATACATAGGGTGATATATACTAAAATCTGTTAAGTTTTAAAAGGCTTCATTGTGTATTCATTGAAAAATAAGAACTAAGAAATATCCCTTAAGAATTTTGAGTATAAGAGACGGGTTTAAAGGAATTTGATATGTGTTATGGTAGAAAAATACAGGGGCCCCTATAAAATATATGAATTAAATTTTAAATAATATAAAATTACATTCGTTTAAGCTTTTTGTATAGTAAAGTATACTAAATTGGGTTTTTACTATTCTAACTTAAAAACTTCTTTTGAGGAATGAATAACTAACCTTTTGACTTTGTTTTTATAAAATATATATTGTACTATTTAGTTAGGGCATTATTTAAAAAAAATTGTTTTTCATATTGAAAATATATATAAAAATGTATCTTACCTAAATATTTAAACCATAGTGTACTGGACTTAACCCAAACTCGACTGCATGCATGTCTTAAAAGAACTAAACGGTATAACGTGTTCGCTTATCTCTTAAAACCAAGGGATACTGTGACGTCACTGATAAAGCGTATGGTATAAGGAATAGCTTTTATTGCATGTTTCCTCTAATTGATTTAAAAAATAATTAATTTTAGAATACATACTAACAATTTATGGGATGAGTGACACCGCGTGATGGGACGCTATGTGTGATTTATTTTTATATCGCATAAGTAAAGTTTATTAAGACACGATTAACCAATCATATCTGTTTATTCATAAACCAATCCCATACGTTTATTTTTAAAGTATATGCACACGTGCGCCCCCTAGGATAGTATAAATATGAATGTAATGAGACAATTTCCTTATTCTGTGCATTGCTATCGCCGTGTGAGTACGTAGTCAAGTGTTTTATTCGTTTAAACTAGTTTATATTAAAATTATTATGGAAAGAGACATGCATTCTTCTACGTTAAGTGATCCCGAGATGAGTCAAGCCATATCACCAGAATTGAAGGAACAAGACATGGTATCTTCAGTGCAACCCAAAGAAGCACACGTTTCGAATCATGATGTGAAACCCTCCTCATCAAGACAGGATAACCTAAAATTACCATTTGTGTGTACTACATGCAACCAAGCTTTTTCCCGAAAGTTTGTCTTAAATAGACATATGAGATCTCATCTGGAGAAAAAACCTTTTATGTGTACCATCTGTGAAAAACAATTTGTTCAAAAGAGTGATTTATTAAATTATGTGAAGATTCATTTAAAGATTCCAGTCGTTTTTAACTGTGATGTGTGCTCTGAAGTCTTTTCTAGAAAGTATGATTTACACCAACATAGGAAGATTCACAAATCACCCAAACAATTTAATTGTGATGTGTGCTCTGAAGTCTTTTCGAGAAAGTGTGATTTACTACAACATAAGAAGATTCACAAATCACTCAAGCAATATAATTGTAATGTATGCTCTGAAGTCTTTTCGAGAAAGTGCGACTTATTGAAACATAAGAAGATTCATAAACCCCGAAAGCACTATGATTGCATCCAGTGTACTGAAATATTTAATCGTAAATATGATTTAATTCGACATGTAGATACTGCACACAAAGTGCTACCCAAAGCTATCAAATCATCATCTTTAAAAGATTTGTTATATGAGAAAGTGAAGCACTTTCATTAGACAAAATACCCTTAATATATTTACTAAAACTGTAATTGACTCTAACGAGGAAAATGATAAAGATTTCCAAACATTTTTTAATAGCGTTCGACCAGACGTTTTGAATGAATTAAATTATCAGATTGAGGTTAAAAGGTCTATGAAATGGTATGCAACTGTAAAGGTTATTGTAAGTCGTGAATCACAAGACGGTTACGAGACTGCCACTCCATACTTTCATTCAAAAACTATACTTGAATTGACGAATCAAAATATACCTGACAATGTTGAGGATGCATTTGCAAAAATGATTAACTCTTTTGAGAATTTCACTCAACGGGGATCTGGTTGGACATTAGAGCAAATTTTGAATATAGAACTATCTACAGCTAAATATGGCATGGCTTGAAATTTTTGTACCTTTCTTTTGAAATATTTGTAACTTGCTATTGTAACTATTGAAATGAATCAATAAATGTTTTGTGAGTGAAAAAGCCTAGAGTGATTATTTTAATATCTACATAAATTACTTTCGTCACATAACTTACTTATTAACATTTTAAAAGTTCACACTGGAAATGTAACAAACTATTTTTAGGATTTTGGATAAACAAAAAATGTATAGATTTAATCTTTCTAAATCACATATATATTCTAAATGTAATAAGAGAAATAAATATTTTCATAATCTTTTTATATTGAATAAACACAAATTTTGCATACTTTATACAAACACTTGCAATATAAGAAATGATTGATACTATTACCCATATAAGAAAATGTATCATCAGCAAATCTTGTCTATGTGTCATATTTAACCAACAGGCTCGATCATGAGTAATTTTGACTATAATTAATCATTGAATGTAAAAATTATTTGTTTTAGATTCAATATTTATATCGTTTAACATTTTAAAATCGTATTAAAAATATATACATAAACTAATCTTACCATATTCACAAGCTTGCAATCCCATCTTCAACATATGACCACAGCATGAAAAAAAAACATATGTGCTACTTATATAGCAATTAGGACAGAAATGATTTTCAGTACAAGTCCATTATCTAATCGTTACTCTATAGATTAGTAACACCACGTGACTTGCGGACGTCACTGATCGCGATAACATTCTAGATAAGATTTACTGATAAGAATACATTTCAATTCATTTCTCACAAAACAAGTGTACAAGTTGGTTGTAGATCTAGGTAAGTACCCTTACTATATATGTTTAAAGTTATACTATGTGAATAAACATAGTTTTAATGTTTTTTTTTAATTTGTAATTTTATGTAGTGTAGGCAAAAAGAAATATACACAAAGTGTTACAATTCAAAGTCAATCTTTATTTATATAAAGTCGTCCATGGGAATACAGTGCGTTTAATAACAGGTGTTTTCTTCTTTTTAGCTTTTAAAAGCATATTTTGAGGAGTTACAATCTTCTTGGATTTCAAAGACAAATATTTATTTTTTATCATGGTTTCGGGAATTCCTTCTTCTCGTAAAGCTTGTAAAAAGGACGTCGGGGGATTAACAGGAGGTTTTTTGTTAGTACAAAAAATTAAATGAAAGAGTTCAGCCATATTGGCCCCTTCCAAGTTTTGGTCGTTATAGGTGACTGCTCCTTTTCGATTCCATTTTAGTTTGCTAGAATCCGACTTCAATAAATTCAATAAGGCATCTGCCTGTTTCCGCATAGGTTTGGGAACAGAGGATAGAATAAACTGGTCATAATCGTCTTCATCTCGTTTCGTTCCAGTAGAAGGTTCTTCTTTCAAAGGTTCTTGTTTCGAAGGTTCTTGTTTCGAAGGTTCTTGTTTCGAAGGTTCTATGCAATGTCGTTCATCGGAAAATGCTGTTAAAAGTTGATTATTGGACACGTAACTGTCTTTCACAGAATAAAAGTTGAACTTGATCATATTTTGTTGGAAATGATCAAAAGTTAAAGGTGTCATTACGATGCCATTTTTGGTTGGGAACAAATCTCCGCGTGCACCTTCTTTAAAAATTCGTATATGCAGTTTTAAATTACAGTTTTTATCCATTTCAATTTGAGCACAGGTATTCCATTCAAGATTCCAAGGAATTGAGAAATATCCGTCTGATTCATGAAATGTATGTGTAGACAGTTTCTCTTCAGGTCTGTTTAATGGTGAAACATGTTTAGACGCGGTAGGTGGAGAATAGTCAGGGGATACAGCAAACAAGTCTAAGTTCAGTTCAGGATCATTCACGAAGTTCAGTCTTGGCTTTTTCAAATCAAGAGGATGAACTATTAAATGTCTGAAAGTGAGGCTAATTCGAACGTCTTTAATAGCAGGCTCTGCTCCGATGCCATGTGAGAATAATTCGTTGGTAGGTGACAACATGTTGTAGAAGGATCCATGTTCTAGCTTGATGAATGTCGAGGGTACACTAGGTCTCTTGAATTCAATGGTTCTTTGAGAACCAAAACTGAGTACTGTAATAGGGAACACAGCATTTAAGCTGGATTCATTATCTTTGTGGTGACTGATATAGGTAGTTCCATCCTGGTACAAATTAAGTAGCACATAGTTAAAAGTACAGGCTGTTTCTCTTTCCACTTTATCACGAAGTTCAATTATAAGTGAAGTCCAAGGTTTGGACGACACACTTGTACCACTGAAGGCATAGCTGGTATTGAGATCACCATAAGCTAAAACCAATCGCTTAGGTTTCACATCCTTTCCTCGCAAATGAAAAGTAGGTCTGTAGAATGGTAATGTTTTTAACTCCGTCAAATAACGATCAGCATGGGCTTTCTCTATAAAGTCACTTATATATTGGACGTTCAAGCCATTATCCGAAAAGATGATTGAAGACATTTTTACACGTTGAAAATCACTGAACAAGCAAGTCAAGGAATAATCACTAACTAGGCAGGAACACTGAGGCAGGAACAGCTAAGCAATGATTCCTCACGATATGTTCGACCTTATATGGGGGTTGCTATCTGATAATCTTATCACTGATTAGATATCTCGACGCATGCGTAGTGATATCCCAGGTGATGTCATGAAGGCATAGGTTAGGATGATCTCACTTGTGGGGATTCCCCCTTAGATAATATGAACAGTTTAAGTAGCGGTATGTGCAAGACATGTTTTCTTCAATCTGATGTGTAAGTATTTTTTCCTTAATTTATATAGTAATTCAGTTTATTGTATTTTAATCAAGTTTAATTTCATATATTTTAATTAAGTTTAAACATGTATTTTATAGAAATAATGACACAGATGTAAAATAAAGATAATTTATTCAAATAATACGCTTTTAAAAGTTTCTACATTCAGGTTACATAAAAAGTGGTCGCTAACAAAATCCACTTTCTTTAAAAACATGGATAGTACATCATCAAAATTAACCTACATTAAAATCATATCTCCAACCTGTTTAAATTTTTCACGGTTGTTAAATGTAAAACATGAATGCAGGCTAACACTTGGATGTCTAAAAACACATCCGGTACATTGATAAATTTCATTAAATATACTTATAATATTATTCTCGATGCAGAAAATTAGTTTAGACCATAGCACAAATTCATTTTCTTGTGTCATTGTAGTCTGTTTACATTTTTTCTTTAATAAGTTAGGTAAATGTTTTTCATACTGGTGATGAATCAATTTCTTATTCAGTTTATAGGCTTTTTCTTTTAATTGTTCCAATTGATAATTGTTTAATTTGATATGGGAATCGTTTGTTAAACTTTTAAGACACATAACAGAATTATCCTCATTTAAAACTAACATCGTGTTATTGCTAACGAAGGAGGAACTTTTGTATCTTAAATTAAAGGCAACGATTTTATATTGAAACTCATACCAAGTCTGGATGTAATTCCATTCTGGGTGGGAATTCCTTCACACGTAAATTCCCTTATATGGATAGAATAATCAGAATTCTGTAACTCGGACCCTAAAAAGATTGAGTTTCCAAGTTCTTTCCAAAATACAAATGATTCATCATTCGAAGCATGGGCAGTCGATTCTTGTAGCGGTTCTTGGATGGGTTCTTGCAACGATTCTTGAATGAGTTCATGGGATGTCGTTGGGGTAGAAGGTTTTGCAAAGTTAAAGTCAATGAAAAATTCATTCATTATGTCCTTGGTGGGCTCACAACAGGTGTCCGGAAAAGAGGTTGTTTCGTCAACGTAGACAAGGTCTTCAGTACTTTCAATTCTTGATACCAAAGGTGAATCTACACGAGAACGTTTAGTAGGCGAAAACACTTGTTCTTCATGATTTCTTTTGCCATGTTACTTGGTTGCAATCTTCTTTAAAGTTCACACTTAATTAGATGAGGTGACTGGATCCCTTGCTTATATAGGTTAAAAAATCAATCTCAGTTACAGTTGAAAGGCTTAACCCAATCACATAACTCGAAAAATAGATGACGTCATAAGTTACTTTGTTTGTTCATAGGAAGCACATACTTGTTGCAATAAATTACAAAGTCGATTAATCAGTACTCTACGCTGTTCATCTTTTTGCTGTTTGGAAGACCTGGGTGTTTTCTTCGGTTTGGAAGTGTTATGAATCTTCTTGTGTTTATACAAATCAAAATATCGTGGAAACATCATATTGCACAGTTTACAATTATATGTGCTTGAATGAGTCTTAGCATGTTTTCGTAACTCATATTTCCAAATAAAGAATTCTCCGCAAACATCACAGGTAAGAACTTTTTCATCTGAGTGATGAGTCATGTGTCTATTAAACACATATTTTGTAGAATAGCCTTTCTTGCAAAGTTCGCAAAAATGGGGTAACTTGATCTCTGTTGATGACGGTTTCACTTCAATACTCGAAACTGGCTCTTCTTTAAATGTAAGGTCCATCGCTCCAGGCTCTTCTTTGACTATAAGATCGATCGCTTGCTGGTCCATTTCTACGGATTTTTGATTTTCTACACTAGACATTTTTTTATACCAAGTATCACTTAAATCATACAACCTTGCACATCAACAACAATGTAATGAATAATGTAATGAACAGGATTCACATCAAATTTATATAAATCTAGGGGGCGCGCATGATTAAAAATAATCCTATGTGATTGGTTCATGAATAAATAGTTGTGATTGGTTAATAATCTACAAAAAAAATTAACAAACTAAAAACGTATAATCTTCACACATGATGTCATCATAGACCTCTTCTTTTAAAATACTTTCAGAGACATGAGATCATAGCACAATGGGTAGAATAACGCAAATCCATGTGCTATGATTTCATTTTATGAGGGATCGAACCTCACCCAGACTTTTCGTAAAAGTATACAATTCATTCGGTAGATGACAGCATCAAAAATATATTGCTATTTTGCATTCAAATCTAAAATTCTACATGGTATTATATACTCTTGTTGACAAAAAATAGATTTGAAATTTTCTAAGTTCCCCCATTAAAATTAATTAAATTTCTAATTCGCACAAATAAACCCCTTGACATTCACGTCGTCCACCAATTCTCCGCGAAAAAAGAAATGCTTCCCAATTTTCTAAGTTCTCCCATTAAAATTAATGAACATTTTTAATTCATATTTTTAAATGCAATTCACAAATTGAAAAAATATTTACAAACACCCTACTATTGTTGAAAAAAAAAGTTCCTCAAAAAAAGTTCCCCAATTAAAACTCATTAAAATAATCCCCTTATCAAACATCCTTATCGCACAATGCTCTTATCGCCTCCCCTCCACCGCACAGTCACCTTCACGCCGCCATGACCTTCACGCCGTCGCACGCCGCAATGACCTCTACAGTATACAGAGGTCACGCCGCGTACGCCGCTGAGTTAGAACTGTCCTTTTATATCTACTTTTAACTATAAGTAATAATTATTTGAACTTTGATGGGGTGAGGGGGTTTGAGACCTGTAGTGGTATGGCTGTCGTCTCGACTGATCCACCATAGTAATAATTCTCTTATCGGTAATCATCCGTATGTTAAGAAACACCTTATCTCCAGTTCAGAGACTCCAAAAATACAATTAAAAAATCTCTCCTAAAAATATCTTCTCCAAGGTAATAAGTCCCGTGAATACATTTAATAAAATCTCCCCTCGAAAAAAATCCTTATTTTTAATATATGGGTATTCGAAAAGGCCCCTCCTCAGTCTCATCTCGGGATTAGTCAGGAAGGGGTATCGACGTCTTCGGCACCTGCTGAGGTCAGAACGCCTTGTCTCCCCTACTACTCTGTATATGAATTTATATACAAACACATCTTAATATATATACTATCTAAATATAGTTATGCTGGAAAATGCATAACACAAATAAGAAAAACACCGCTAAGCAATTCACGCCCATAGACAGTAATGCTTACCAATTTTTTTAGCGTATTCCTGTATATATGAGCTATATAATTTATGCTCACCACGTAATGTACTAAGTTTAAGTTTTAAAACGCATACCTCATCGGAAGATGCACTTCCAACGGTTATTGTTGATACGCCCGTACTGTAACCGAATTTCCTTTGTGTCCCTTTAAATAAACAAATAAATGCTATATACTCTATATTCTATAGTAAGCATCTTGTAATACACATCAATAATGTACATCAACTTCATTACGTTGATATAGTGTAACATTGTATACATACACTACAAATGATTTTTTTCATAGGCTCTAATGTAACGTAATTATGTTGTGTATAGCTCTATAAATGAATAAGAAATGCTATGCAATCCGTATTAGTAGGAAAAAAGGGTGGTCTGGCCTCAACAGGAATAATGAGTGTAGTGGTGGTGGTGCTCCTTCCAGACTTCGCAGGTTCAGTGTTAGGGAATTAAACTTCTCCCCCTGATCCTGCAGGAAGTGGTATGATACTTCTACCGAGAGCATTATCTAACACGAGGGTTTTTATCTCAGATAAAGTAAATTTCTGTTTGAATTTTTATTTTTGGAAAAAGGGGAATATTGAAATATATTTTAATTTATATATAACTAGTTCGCCATAAATTAGTTAAAACTTTAAAAATCCATTAAAAGGGAACAAATGAAGCTGAAAAATTGCGGTTTGCATGAATAGGATGAAAGGGAGATCGGATTTTTTTTATAGCAAAAAAAGTTATGGTTAAAAAAATAACCGGTAGATGCATAATATGAAGTAGATTTATGCAAATCAGGCTGTCTATAAGACACCTCGATGCAGATAGGTTCTTCATTCGATGTCAATGGTATGTGCTTTCTTTAACAGATCAAGCGTTGTTGGCGGGCCCGTACAGAAGGGGGGTGAAGGCGGTACAAATAGCCAGGACCCGGCTCCCGGCTCTACTAAGGGGCCCGGCATCGCTCCTGGTTTTAAAAAATATAAGAAAAAGTAGACCCGTACTTTTTACGTAAAAATTTTAAATTAAAATAACTAACAAATAATAACATTCAGAATTTGCTAGAACCTATTTACGGACTGGCCAGAGAGGGGAGGGGGAGTTCAGGGCCTTTACTCCTCTATATGTATCAAATATTTGACAGATGGGCGTTTTACGTTCGAAAAAGAGCTTTTATTAAAAATCAGCAGAACGCACATAACAAAGACGCAGGCGTCAAGCAATCGGTGCCGGTGAAATTTAAAGGAAATTTAAACAACCAGTTTTTAAGTAATTCATATTTTAATTAATATCCTTGCAATTATTAAGCTTTTTAGCTCTTCATTATTGCTAACGTGTTTATTATCCATATGACTCGGGGGTTAGGTGCTCCCTTTTCATTCAATTTCAACATAAGTTAACTAAGGAGTCTACAAGAAAGAAAAGGCTAAAAATTACTATTGCAGGTAAATAACACTTTCTGATCCTATTTTAATTTAAGGAGTGAAATACCTTTAAAATGTCATAAGTGAGTGAATGTTTAAAGATTGTTAATTAAAAATTTAGATCGAAACTTTAAAGGAATATTTTTAATATTTATTACTTTTAAATCATAGTCTTAAATCATAGATACATTAAAATTAGGAATCTTAAGTCATAAATCATAAATCTTACAGGGTGCGCAGGATAACACTCACGTAATTTAAGAGCCTAACTAGTCATAATTTTTCTCGCAACAAGATGGCGGACAGCGATTTCTAACAAGAGGATGGTTCTAACTTCAAATGATTGACAAGAAATTCCTCCAATTGAGAAAAAGAATAAATTCAACAAAAGATAAGTGACATTTTCTTCGGCTATCACTCTTGGGTAGTTGCCAAGATTTTAAAAGTCGACAAAATGAAAAAAAATTGCATCTTCATGGAATTAGAAAAAAAAAAAGTTAAACAGATATAAAGATTTAAAACATTATGTGTTTTGTACTAGGGGAAAGGGAGGGATGAAATCTAAGTGGGGGCGATGGGACGATCGCCCCCCCCTAGGGCTTAATTTCTAAGAAAAAAGTACCAGAGCCCTAATATTCTGTAGTACTAACATCCGTAGCGTATCCTTCCCCTCCGCCGTCTCTCCAGTCGGCATATTTATGTTTCATACATTATTTTCAAAATTTAAAGCATTGTTTTTTTATTATTATTATTTAGCAAAATAAAAAATTTAAATACATCTCTCTGCGTATACTGAGCTATCAACTATTCTACTTTTTAGTTATTATTACTTCCAAATATAAACCTTTGCCAAATCTTAATGTTAATTAATCGCAGAATTCTGCGATTCAATAAGCTCAGTATTATGATTCGGAAATTGTGTTAACACAAAAAAGGAATGGTTCGCAGCAATGCAGAATAGAAAAAGACGTTTCATCTCCATCTCTTACGTGAGCGACACTTTACGTTATTTATTAGTGTTTTGATACAAAAGATTGGAGATGAGAGGAAAAGGAAAGGGTAATTTAAAGATTCGTTTTTCGGAAGCGTTATTGCACTGGGCTCCGGAGCGCAGTGTTTATCAGCTCCGGTGAATTCTGGCCAATAATTAAATATTTACTAAAAACAGAGAAGTACCGGAGCTGAGCTCCTGTGGGCTCCGGCGCAAATTAAGCCCTACCCTCCCCCTCCCTTGGGCTAATAAAGGGTCTACAAACTATCATTAGATGTCTGTACCAGAAAAGGACAGGCCCAAAGTCTGATCCCGGGGAGGCCCGCTGGTCGAGTAAGTTTTTATTCACGGGTCCGGCTTGGAATCCCCTCTTTCCTGACTGGGCCTTGCCGTACATTACTTTTCTCTGCAGACTCGTGCCGGGCCAGCTCTAGACTTCTTTTCTGGGTCGAGCCTGCAGTGGAATTCATTCTTCCTGACGGTGTGCACGGGCTGAAATATCCAGACTCGTATCCAGCACGGTATAAAAGCTAAGATTTCGTACCGGATCTGACCCAACAAATATGAAAACCATTATTGTCCCGACTTGTGCATAAGTCTAACTTCATCCCTCCAAGCCCATGTTTGACTGACATTTTTATTACTATCTTCGATCTTTATAAGAAGAAAGTACTGGATTCATGAAAATTTTCGAATTACGATTTTTGACGGATTTATACGTTATAAAAAGGTCCTAAACACGATTTGACTGTTTGCATTTCTTCTATCTTTACAAGAAGAAAGTATTGAATTCGTTAAAATTTTCGACTTCCAATTTTAAACGGATTTATACGTTTTAGAAAACCTGAATATGATATGACTGTTTTTAGAAAATGTCTGTCTGTATGTATATGACAAAAATTTTGTGGGCGGTCTATTTCAAGAACTAATTCACAGAATTTAATAAAATTTTAGATTCAGTGAGACCTTGATATAAATTGGTGCTGATTAGTTTTTGGTGTAAATCACCCAACAGGTGGCTCTGCTATGCTGCATTTTTCACGATTTCCGCAATAGCTCTCTCTCAAGAACTAATACACAGATATTCATCTACCTTTCGATTCAGTTAGGCGTGGACATAATTTGTTGCTGATTAGGTTTTGGTGTAAACCGCCCAAGAGGTGGCGCGGCTATGCTGCATTATTCACGATTTTCATATCTCAAGAACTAATGCACGAATTTTCATTAAATTTCAGATTCAGTTAGACGTTGACATAAGTTATTGCTTATTTGATTTTGGTGTAAACTGCCCAACAGGTGGCGCTGCTATGCTCCATTTTTCAGGATTTACACGATTTTAGTGATAGTCATATCTCGACATGTAGTGCATGGAGCTTAATAAAACTTTAGATTCAGTTAGGCCTTGATATAAATTTGTGCTGATTAGTGTGGAGCTGCTATGCTGCATTTTTCACGATTTCCGCATTAGATGTATTTCAAGAACTAATGCACAGATTCTCATCTACCTTCAGACTCAGTTAGATGTGGACATAAGTTGTTGCTGATTAGGTTTAGGTGTATACCGCCCAACAGGTGTCGCTACGAAGCTGCATTATTCAGGATTTTCAAGATTATCTCAAGGACTAATGCACGAATTTTCTTCAAATTTTACATTCAGTAAGACGTTGACATAACTTGTTGTTTAGTAAGTTTTGGTGTAAATTGCCCAAAACGTGGCGCTGCTATGCTGCATTTTTCAGGATTCCCGCAATAGCTGTATCTCAAGAACTAATGCACAGATTTTCATATACCTTCAGATTCAGATAGATGTGGACATAAGATGTTGCTGATTGGGTTTTGGTGTATACCGCCCAACAGGTTGCGCTGCTATGCTGCATTTTTCAGGATCTCCGCAATAGCTTTATCACAAGAACTAATGCAGGGATTTACAAGGAATTTCAGATTCAGTTTGACATTCACATAGGTTGTTGCTGATAAGGTTTCGGTGCATACCGCCCAAAAGGTGGTGCTGCTCTGTTGCATTATTCACGATTTTCAAGATAGCTATATCTCAAGGACTAAAGCACAGATTTTCATTAAATTTCAGATTCAGTTAGACGTTGACATAAGATGTCACTTATTGATATAAATCGCTCAACAAGTGGCGTTGCTATGTTGCATTTTTCAGGATTTTTGCAACAGCTGTATTTAAAGAACTAATGCACAGACTTTCATCTACCTTCAGATTCACTTAGACGTATGCTATATTTTTCTCGATTTCCGTAATAGCTCTATCTGAAGAAGTAACGCAGGAAGTTTCAACAAATTTCAGATTCAGTTAAACATTGACATAGGTTGTTGCTGATTAGGTTTTGATGTATACCGCCCAAAATGTACGCTGCATTATTCATGATATTCAAGATATCTATATCTGAAGAAATAATGCACGGATTTTCATTCAATTACAAATTCAGTTAGACGTTGACATAAGTTGTTGCTTTTTAGGTTTTGGTGTAAATCGCCCAACAAGTGGCACTACTATGCTCAGTGACGGATCTAGACTAAATTTTAGCCGGGGCAAGCTTGTAGATTTGCGCCCCGCCTCCCCCCTGCTCCTAAGAATATCAGAATAAAATCTGCGTAAACAATTGCTTAAGGAAGTAATATTAATGCTCAAAATCTGTATTTTTACTATGCATTTTTTCTATATAAAAAGTACAATATTACACAATACAAAAATTACAGAAAATATACCTTTTTTAACATCTACAATACCTATTAAAGATTTTCTTTGCGAGCTTTCTTTGATGCAAAAGTTTTCATTATGTCGTCTTAAGGTGATTTGCAAGCTTTATACGGACGGGCGTTTCTTTTTTCATTTTATACTAGGGGGCTCAGCCCCCTTCTCGCTAACCCCCCCGTGAATTGCTTTGCAATTCACATTGAGACCGCTACGCGGTCCCAGCTCGCTTCGCTCGCTCGCCCCTTTTTATTTTTCTAATAATTCTAGCCGGAATAAGTACTACAATAAATCATTAGAACATATGAAATTGACAATTTTTTAATGTAAAAAAGTAATCGAAAACTCCATTGAAAACACAACTAAAAATACATTTAGTTGATGCTACTAATGGGCATATAAATCATTTAAATACTATGAAAAAGGATCTTGGAAACATAATTAGTTTAAAACTTATTGCACCTATAATATTATACAGCATGGCTTAAATACACTTAAAAAAAAAACACTACGTGGTAGGAAGATAGTTTATCATCAATGATTGTTTAAATTTCGTTCAACATTTTACTATTCTAATTGATTATAGATTTCTGCAAAAGAAATTTTTACTTCATCGAAATTGAAGAAAAATCATTTTTACTTCAATAAAACATCAACAGATGGCAGCAGGGGATTCTAGAAAGTTTATTTTTTATTATCTCCGATTTTTTGTGCGAGTGAAATTCATAAATAAATTCTAAATAAGAGTTGAGAATTCAATATTACTCATAATTAAACGACAATATTACTCATAATTAAAATGAGGAATCATCTCAGACGCTTTGGATTACGTTCATATTATTTTATTTTTAATAATTGCTAGCTTGAGTTTCATGTTTCTGACACTAACCGCCATATTGGAGGTGGAGCTAACACAATCTTGTCTATTCATTGGTCTGAGCTCTGGAAACTACCGTTGTTGCCAACGATAAGGTAGAAATTCAGCCCTATTTCCGTGCCACGTAAGACAAATATATATATATAGTTGTTACAAAATTTCTCAAAAATATACACAATATTCTTATTTATACATACTGTAAATATAAATACAGCAGTTAACAATAACTTTATCTATGTATATAGCAATGGTGGATTCAAAGGAGTGGCGATCACCCCGTCCTTGGGCGCTGATAAAAAGTCTCCAAGTCAACATGTGCAGGCTTGTTTTAAAGTCTTAAAACAGAACTGCGGTAATGGGTCATTGATGAGAATCATTACCAAATAAATACACGTCGATTAGTATCAGGAAACTCTTTATAAAGTTAAATGTATGTTCCCCAGGTTCAGCTAGATGAGGAGGCTTACCCAAGAGCTAAAGTTTAATAAGTCCCAACCATATATGCTTCACAAAAATAAATTAAATATACAAGTTAAATGGTTTTAAATAAAAATTCTGATATAAAATATTTTTACAAAACTTTAGTAAAATTTCCCGCGGTTCTAATAATGATACAAAAATCTGAAAACACGCACCAAATATTCTGTTACAACTTTCATGGTTATATAACGAATGAAAATTAGAGTGATGACCATGAGTCTGACTGCCAGAAATTACCTCTTAAAAGGGTAATATAATATTCATTTTTTTGTCAGCTATACTTGGTTGCTGAGTAAATGCTCCATTAATAAGTTTCAAAATATTTGTTATTGAACTACATTAGAAATAAAGAAGCAAGCAATTTTTTTAAGCAGGAAACATATTTTCAAATAACTATAACTTTTTAAAAGTTATATTAGAACTGTTATAAACTTTATTCGTTATTGTACGTAAAAAGAAACAGGAGATTTGAAGCGAAAATATAAGCATAGCAAGAAATGTATCTCGATTAAAAGTAACGTTTAAATTTATTGCTATGTTAACCTACGCCGTTTAAATTTAATTAATGTACTTTTTTGCTTCAAAATTAGTACAAGTGGCGTGACTGTGAAGCACAACTTAAGTTAACATGTTTTATTAGATAAACATTTCTAATGAAAGATTTAATTAATTTTTAAAAAGTATAGGTGCGATATTTTGGAAATTAAAATTTAAAAGGCTAACAACTGATATACATAAATAAAAACATAAAACTGATTCCCATGGATAGAAAACCTATTTAACTACACAAATAAAATGGCTTTAACCCTTTAACGGGCGGTGTCCACAAAAAAGGACACCTAATTTTAATTCCAAAACTGACAAACGACACCAAGAATATTTAATTAAAATTTTCCTTTTATCAAGTTCCGGAAAATAAGCATGTTTTTATTTTCTAATGAATTCGTTAATAAATTCTGGTGTCAATCTATTATTTCATCATTTTACAAACAGATTTACTCCGCGCTGGAAAGGGTTAAAGGGCAGAACGCGTTAAATTCTCAACAGTTTCGTTTTCATTTTTTAGACAAAAATGTCTGTTAATTGCAAAAATGTCTAAATTTAGAAAAAAATAATAAAAAATCAATTTATAATTCTTTTTTTGCATATCAACTCAGTTATTGCATAGAAAAGGAGATTTTTAGAACAGAAATAATACATATAAATTATTATATAGTGTAGCACGTCTAAAAAAAGAACAAGTAACTTGGTTGTTTACCATCATGAATATCGCTCGGCTTAAGCCATGAGGACATACTAGATGATATAGCTGTGAAGCCTCCTCTTCCCTTTTTTTAGCCTTCTTTCTGTAATAATCACTCGAATGTCTTTTAGACATAACCGAAATAAAATACTGCACACGCTGTAAAACAACATAGAACGATGTCGGAAAAGAGATGACGCAAAATCTTTGAATTTTAAATAAATAAAAATTTCTTAAAAATACTGGTGGCAATGTGATATTTCATATAATGTAATACAAATTAATTTATTTTTTTTATTTCTGATCCTTATGCAACGAAAGTAAACCACCGTTGAACAAAATAAAATTGAATATCTTTTCATGCGAATTTTTAATTTTCCTTTATTCTTAATCTTTTATGATTCCTCATTTTTGCGCCCTTCCAAGTCTTGCCCCCCCTTAGATCCGTCACTGGTGCTGCACTTTTTCAGGATTTGCTCCATAGCTCTATCTCAAGAACTAATGCACATATTTTCATATACCTTCAGATTCAGATAGACGTGGACATAAGATGTTGCTGATTAGGTTTTGCTGTGTACCGCCCAACAGGTGGCGCTGCTAAGCTGCATTATTCCCAATTTTCAAGCTAACTCTATCTCAAGGACTAATGCACGGATTTTCATTACAGTACAGATTTAGTTAGACGCTGACATAAGTTATTGCTTATTAGGTTTTGTTGTAAATCGCCCAACAAGTGGCGCTGCCATGTTGCATTTTTCAGGATTTAACACGATTTTAGCGATTGTCATATCTCAAGAACTAATGCACGGAATTTAATAAAATTTTAGATTCAGTTATACTTTGATAAATGTGTACTGATTATTTTTTGATGTAAATCGCCGAACAGGTGGCGCAGCTATGCTGCATTTTTCAGGATTGGCACACTAGCTCTATCTCAAGAACTAATACACAGATTTTCATCAAACATCAGATTTAGTTGGAAGTGGACATAACTTGTTGATTAGGATTTGGTGTATACCGCCCAACAGGTGGCACTGCTAAGCTGCATTATTCACGATTTTCAAGATAGCTCTATCTCAAGAACTAATGCACAGATTTTCATCAAACTTCAGATTCTCGTAAACGTGGATATGTTACGGCCAAAACCTGAAGTTCGGTCAATTCGCGAATTGGCCAAGATTCCTGGGCAAAGCCCGAAGAACATGAAATGAACAATGCATTTCGGGTTTTGGTCAGCCAATTCGCGAAGTGGCCGGGAATCCTTGGCCAATATACGAAATGGGGATCCATGGCTGTACGATAGGTGACAGTCAAGTGCCATGCTGTGACCATTATACTTTTTAGAAATTTATGACAGATGTTCTCTGGTGAAGAATTTCCCGCTTCTGTGTCTTATTGTGATACCGCGAATTCATTGTGACGATTATATTCTGATCTGTTGAAGAACTAATTTCCTGTCTCTGTGACTCAGGATTTATTGTGATTATTGCATTCTTCGTATTAGTATAGTATTTTATATAAATATTGTAAAAGGCTATTCCATATTTTTTTCGAATACAATTTCTTGTGATTCATATAAAAAATATCCTTTGTCCAAAATCATTATTTGTTACGAAAAACTAGTTTAAAAATATAATTTTTTGTATTATTATTATTAATCTGACGTTAAGCCAAAGTATTTGTATGGAGTAATTTCAAAACATTATTATTCGTTTAAAAATTCAAAAAACAGGGGTGGGGGTGGAAGGAGGGGTCAGCGGAGAGCAATTGCCACTTGCTGGATTTTCAAATTTATGATTTTTTTCTCTTGTGATTTTGAAAGCATTAGTAAAACTTGTTCTTCTCAAATGTAAAATAATTAAACACTGAAAAGGGAAGTAATGAATAATTTTCGTCACGGCGTCAAAGTCCTCTTAGCCCCCCGTTAAAGACAGTTTTTCGTTATGTTTTTCTTTTTATGTTCACGTGTTTAAAAATTATCTTAAACGGAGGATACAGGGGGCAAAACCCCCACCCTGATTAGGAAAAATAGTAAACTGTTTCAACTCTTCATTTTTAATATGTGTTCTTATATTTCTGTATTTATGCGGATGTACTTAAAAATTGTTTTGCACGTAGAGTTCTGATAAATAAAAAATAATGCATTTTGTTTATTTCGTGTTAGTAGGGTATAAATGCCATTAGTAAAACACTTCGGCGTCGGCGTAAGGTGGATTGTGGATGGTGGATTGCGCCGGTGGATTAGGGTGGATTTCGGAGGTGGATTAGGGTGGATTGCGCCGGTGGATTGGGGTGGATTGCGCCGGTGGATTAGGGTGGATCTCGGAGGGTGGTGGCGTAGATAAGATAAAGAGCGTCGGAGGTGGTGGCGTAGATTAGAGCTCCTATAATACAGGCTGACGCATCCTCGCAGATTTGGGTCTCAAATTGAAGTTCAGTCGAAAAACCAAGCTAATCAGAACCGGTTCAGCCAATCAGAACCGAGTCTTAGGCAACCCCAACTCCGGCTGCGGTAGATTGATGCTGAACTGAGCACGAATAATCCGAAACAAAATGGATATGCGTCAGCTCCTATTATAGGAGTCTTAGCGTAGATAAGAGGCATGCGTCACTTCGGAGGGTGGATTGGGATGACTCATGGCAGGTTGGTAGAGATAAGGAGTATTATTTTAATGAGTTTTAATTGGGGGACTTATAAAATTTTAAAGCCATTTTTTTCACGGAGAATTGACTACTAGAGTACGAGGTGACTTTCAACGGATTTTAGCGAATTAGAAATTGAATTAATTTTAATTGGAGAACTTAGAAATTTTTCGAGCCCATTTTATTTTCAACTATAGTACGATGCTAAATATTTTTCAAAGTATGCTTTGTGAAAGAAAATTGCATTTAAAAATATTAATTGAAAATGGTCATTAATGAGTTTTAATTGGAGAACTTAAGAAATGTTTGCGATTTTTTTTTATTTTCAACTAGTGTAGGCTATTCGATATACATGTTAGAGTATATTTGAAGTGAATTTTAAAAGTCAATAAGGGTTTAATTAAAAATAGTGATTAATTTTAATTGGAGAATTTAAGAAATTTTGGCGAGATTTTTTTTTCTCAACGAGAGTACGCAGTTTGAATGGTGGATGTGAATGTTTTCATTCATATTAATTAAAAATGGTCATTCATTAATTTTAATTGGCGTACTTAAACATTTTTGGGGCAAACAGTCGGGTTTTAATGAGTTCGATACAGGTTATGGTAAAAAATACAGGGTGCCGTATGAATTATACTGCACTCAATTGAATAGCTACCCCCTCCCCCTCCCTTTTTTACCCAGAGGGGCCCCTTCGATAGACTAACAATACACACTTCCAAAAGTATAGAGTAATATAAAAAGAAGTATTTTAACGTATATATAAAAGTGTAAATAAACAAGAATGAAAAATCATGCGTAGCGTCATAATTCATGAATCACTTTCCAACATTATCGAAATGTTATGCGAACAAAATATAATTTTACCATCGAGTGCATAGTGAATTAAAATAGTGAACCGATCCCCTTTTTAATAAAAAGGAGCCCTTCACAAAAATCCAATTATGCATAAGATCCCTTCCTAAAAGCATATAATTTACGCCTTACCTTTTTTTTCAATTCAAGTTAGGCTAAAAATACAGCTTACGCATCGATAGGTTCAAAATACAGGGACCCTTCGAAGGAAACTTTGAAAAGTTATAGATATTAAACCCTGCTAATAAAATAATGCGACTATTTGTGTCCCAGGGCCCTTCCCAAAATAGTATAACCTTATTTGAATTCCAGCGGCCTTCACAAAATAATTTGACAGATCCCCTTTTTAATAAAAAGGGCCCCTTCACAAAAAAACCAATGAATTATTACGGAAACCCTTCAGTTCATTGACCCCTCTTATTTCCCTTTTTGAAGTGTGAACTCGCATTAGACTATAGAGCCTCTTCATAAAATAATTTATACATGTCCTATTCGAATAAAAAACCCTTCACAAAAAATTGTAGGGGTTCCCTGTTTGAATAAAAAGGCCCCTTCACAAAAATTGAAATGTGTGTTAAAGAAATCTTATGATACAAGAAAATAATTAATATTTTTTTTTTAACTGGGCCCTCCTCCGCCCGCTATTTTTTATATAGCGCCCCAGTATTTTTGCAGCAAGTTCTTTTTTAATTCAATGTTTCATATATCAAAACTATTATTCTCACTTAGGCGAAAGAAATGCAACTTATGAAGAAAAAAAAATGTTTTTTTTTTTTAAACTGGGCCCTCCACCGCCTGCTATATTTCTGATAGCGCCCCAGTATTTGAGAAGAATTTTGCAGCAAGCTTTTTTAACTAAGTGAGTGCACTCATTTCAAAATCTGCATAATGTGGTAAAGTATTTTCACGGAAGCAGGATAACTGTAAGGAGTGCATATGCATTCCAAGTTTCTTCTGAATTTTTAACTTTTCTCAGTTCAGAATTTAAAATATTCTTTTTCCTTTGAAGAAACTGCATTTTAGCACCACCACAACAAATGTTTTTTTTTTCAATAAACTGCATTTTAGCACCACCACAACTAATGTTCTTGGTTTGTAGAAACTGTAGTATCACATAAACTGTTCTTTGTTTGATGTAGCAAACCTATAAAATGTTAGTTCTAGCCTGCTATGAAAAGTGGGATTTAGGAACATCACACTTGAAGTCAGGAACAACACACTTGAATTTAGGAATCTGGCATTCAGGAACAGGACACTTGGAGTCAGGAATAGGAATCTTGAAGTCGGGAACTTGCAGTCAGGAAATTGCAAATAGGAACTCGAGATCACGCAGAAGCTTGAAAAAGCTATCAGGCAGGCATTGGATTTCAGGAATAGGTATATAGGTACTGGAACTCAAGAACTCATAGAAACTTATCAGGCAGATAGGTACTTAGGAATTTGCAGTCAGGAACTCAGTAATATACAGATTTATATAGCTTGAAGAATTCACTCAGGCTAGCAGGCATAAGTTTTTTATGGACTCTGGAACTCTAGATTGTGCAGGCAGGCATTGGATATCAGGAACTCGCAGCAGTTTAAAAATATTGGCAGCACTTGAAAAATGTCAGCAGCAGAAAAATGTCAGCAGCAGAAAAATGTCAGCAGCAGAAAAATGTCAGCAGCAGAAAAATGTCAGCAGCAGAAAATTGGCAGCAGCAAAAAATTGGCAGCAGCAGAAAATTGGCAGTAGCAGAAAATTGGCAGCAGTGATATTAACAGCAGTTTAAAAATATTGGCAGCAGTTGAAGACACCCTGGATCGAAGCAGTTTTTAAATTAGCAGCAGTTTTATAAAAAAGAAGAATGCACCCCCGCTTAGATTTATTTGCTGACCCAAAATTTTTAGATGAATTTGAAGATTACTCATTGCCCCCTATCTATATTTTTTTGATGACAAAAGGTTTTCGATGAATAGCATTAATGAAAAAATATTATGTTTGAAAAAATGAAAGCTTCGCTTTGTTAGTCAAAGCACTGTTCTTCAGTCTTCACAGAAAAAGTTTTTTTCACTTTCAAATCAAAGTTCTTCAGTTTTCATAGCAAAGTATTTTACTACACTTTATAAATTTCTTCACTTTCATAGCAATGTGTTTCACAGTTCTTCAGTTTTCATAGCAAAGGTTTTCACTGCACTTTATAAATTTCTTCAATTTCATAGCAAAGTGTTTCACTGTTCTTCAGTTTTCATAGCAAAGTTTTTTTTACAGCGCTTTGTAAATTTCTTCACTATATAAAATATTTTTCACTCTTCTTCACTCTTTATTTTTCAAGGCAAAAAAGTTTTTTTTTTCACAATTCTTCAGTTTTCATAGCAAAGTTTTTCATTGCACTTTATAATTTTGTTCACTTTTATAGAAAAGTTTTTTACAGTTTTTCAGTCTTCTCAGATAGATTTTTTTTTTCACTTTCATGATAAAGTATTTTACTGCACTTTGTAAATTTCTTCTTCACTATATAAAAATATTTTTCACTGTTCTTCAGTCTTCTCAGATAGAAATTTTTTTGAAGGCAAAAAAGTTTTTTCACAGTTTTTCAGTTTTTATAGCAAAGTTTTTCACTGCACTTTATAAATTTCTTCACTTTTGTAGCAAAGTTTTTCACTGTTCTTTGGTCCTGACTTTTTTTTTTTTAAAAGCAGAGTTCAACAGTGCTTCATAGATAAAGATTTTTTCCCACCGACCACCCGATGCGTAAAGAGTACGTATCACATCAAAAAAAAAGAAGAAGAATTTATGTAATAGCATAGTGGCCGTATGCCAAGGTGTTATACCCCATCGTTTAATGTATACCTTTTGTCATCAAGGGGAGACAGTGCCACTTTATTTTGTCGAAGAGTATAGATTTGATGACGCTCACTCTGGATGCGATATTGAATTTCTCTTGATAATTTAGATTGGAACAGAGCTTGCTTATAATTTTCATGTTTAATCTTCTTTTTAACGACACTACGTGAGACTCCCTTAGCTGCTTTTTTCTCACCCTAGGACGAAAGAATCGAATACATCTTCGCTCTTAGCCCCACGAATTCGTATACCGGCGTCGAATTAAGCTCATCTTTGAAGCAGCCAATTTTCTTCTTATTTTCAATACTGTAAATCTCGTGAGCTTGGGGATAATCAGAGGTACCGAATAAATCCATTCTTGTGGCCATGTCTTTATAAATGTCGGGGGTCTCAATGTGATAGCATAACGAGTCAGTGTCGGTAAATAAAAGATGAGCTTGGTCTCCATATGTACTCTTTATGTAATCATAATGAAATTTGTACATATGAAGCTTAGATAATTTTAGAATGACGAAGCCGGCATACAGGGGCTTATCGAGGGTAACTGTGGACTTGACTCTTTGAACACCTACTAGCTCTTTCGTAAAAATTTCAAATGCCTTGAAGGTTGGCGATGCCACAAGTTTCTTTGCTCTCTTCTCCGTATGCACCAATTGGATATCCACTCGCCTTCTCACCGATTCCATCGTTTTCCCATACACCGAGTTATTCATAAGTTTGAAGAAATCTTTTTGAAAAGAGTTAGTAGCATGTTTTCGCTGCTGGGTATTGAACTCGATGTAGGGTTTTAGCCACGCCCGTTGTTTGAATTGTATAATCTTGTGCACTTTTTGTAACTTCATCCCCAAGCTCAGGTAATATTTCAGATTTCTATAAAAGACGACATATTTTATTTTATTGTAAAGATTGGGTACTAGCTTCTGGGTGGCGACGTAGGGCATGTCTTGAATGAGATTTTGCGTATACGGAGAGAGCATTTCTTTTTGAATCTTCATTTTTTCAGGTGCGAGTGGATAACAATTATGGGTATCATGGAGATGAGATGGATATTCCAAGTCCACCTCGAAGATATATCCATGATCCCCGTAGTCATCTAGTGACAGTGCTCCCTACGTCTGGATTGATCCATTGGAATTCACCATAAGGTAGGGGTTCAGACATGGAATGGCCATAAAGATTGTTCGCATCCAGGTACATAATATAGGAGCTGGGCTTTTCAGGGTCTGGGTTTTGCACGAAACGATTATTGGCGCATGCCCACCGTTGACTGATCATTGAGATCCCCCTCGAATGCCACGTTCAATCAAAATATGCATATCTATATCCGTGAGCAATTCGAGGGGTTGCTTGCATATTTTTAAAGAAGCCTCCCATGCAAGCCCGGGCGCTGCTAAAAGATGCGCGCAATCTAGTTCATAAGATAGTGCACACAACGCCCGGAAATTCTGGAAAACGTCAACGAGTTGTAACACATCACTCTGCATATATAAGTCGTGATATTGGCCCATATCTTGTATACCGAACGTTTCCCAGACATTTTGGGCATGCGCATAGTCTTCTTCTGCAATATGCTGCTGCGTAAGTGTTGAAAAGAAGGCTTCACGTGGGGGCAATGAGGTTTCCTGAAACTTTTCCATCGAGGTCATGTATTCGTAGGGGTATACACCCTTACGCAGCAGAAGCTCAATAGGAGCATTTGGTATTTGATCCTTTAAAATTGAAAAATCTTTTTCTTCTAAATTGCTTACCAGATTTTGAAGGGAGGCTGACAAAAACTGGCTGGTAGCTGTCGATAAATTGCAGAGAGACTCGTGATTTAAAGTACTGCTTGCTGACGGAGAAGGAAATGTACTTCTCCATATTATTCGCTATCACATTCAGCTGGTGATCTTGAAGCTTTCCCAGACCCTGCATGATTAAGTGAGCGTCATATGATTTCAGGTTATGGAAGGCAACTGGTATTAATTTTCTGAGACGATATTTCAGATTGCATGAAGAATGAAGTGCCCCTCTGTATTTCCCATCCAGATGATCATGATCAGCGCATTTATCACAATTCAAGGGTTCTTTGCATAAATAGCAGTGGGTGGCGCTTTCAAATTCTTCTTTGTTTTCCTCGGTCATTTGAATGGGAACGGTATGCAGTAAGATCTTTGCCAGCTCCTCTTTTTCATGTAAAAGTGCACGTAAAAAATGATCTACTGCATCTCTGCCTCTGTGACTTTGAATAGGCTTATGGCATTGGCCGTCTGGTCCCATGATGACAAATGCATACCCACAGGCTTGATGATGTTGGGTATGGTTGCTGTAGGAGACACTGGGCTTGGGGTCAGCGGAAGAAATGGATAGTGTCCGGCAATAGAGGGTCCGGCGTTAGAGGGTCCGGCGACAGAGGGTCCGGCGTTAGAGGGCCCAGGAACAGGGGCTACTGGATGAGAGGGTCCTGGGGCTGCTGCATGGCTTCGATGTGTGAGAATGTGCTTCTTTAGAACATCAACCCTTGAAAAAGATTTCAAGCACATTGCACATTTTAGGGAGGGCTCTTTAACATGGGTCCTACGATGTCGTACTATATTGTGTCTCAAAGAAAACACTTTGTCGCATATGTCACATCGATGATCAGTCTGGAAAAAGAAAGAAAACATGTTTTATGTATACATAGTTTTATCTACTTTCAAAAACAAAAATTAACTTTTAGAATTAAAATGGACTTCTTCAAAATTTTATTATTAAATAAAAACTTTTAAAAAATTCTTAAATTTTTAAAATGTCATTCAGTGACACCTAAAATTCAAGAATCTAATGACTAAGAATATCTTTTTTTTTTTAATGAATCAGTTACTTTATAAAATTTCAATTACTTTAAAAAAATTTAAAATCTAGTTATTCAGTCACTAACAAAATCTTTTTTTAAAAAAATGAATCAGTTACTTAAAAAAATCAATTACTTTAAAAAGAATCTAGTCATTCAATTACTTAACGAATCTTATGAACAGATTTTCATATAGACCTTACCTAAGAAATTTCTACTTGGGGCCTACTCATAGTAACCCTTCTCGTATGTTCTTCAGCAAAACTTTGCTCCACTTTAGCAATCATCGCCTCGATTTTGCTCGGCGAAACGTTAAAAGGTATATCCCACTTAAAAAGAAACAAAGAAAATAATAGTTTACCTTTTAACCTAAACACATGCAATAGAAGAAAATATTCAATTTTAACTTTTTTAAATTATAAAAAATTGAAGGTTAGATCCTTTCTTTAAAGTGAAATTTACATGCGCAAACATTTATTTTCAAAGAAAGTTTTGCATTGTTATAATCTTTAGAGAAATTATAAATAGCAGAGCATTTTTTTAAATAAATACATTATAAATTATATAAATAATACGAACCTGAGTAGAAATCTCCTCACATCGATTATCATACAAATTTTCAACTTCGTCCATCATTTGATTAAATTCGTCAGATGTGAAATCACAATCCCATTTGAAAAAAAAAAATCCTTTATTAGTATAGATATCGTGTATCATAATATTATTTTTGCTAATCAAAAAAATAAATCCTAGGGTTCAATCTAATCATTCAGGTTTTTGCTCAAATCATTCAGAGAGAGTTAAAACATAATTTAGGTCTCTAATTCTAAATTTATCGATTTGTTTATGAGAAATAGATTTAAAAAAATGGTTTCGAATCTATAGATCAATATACATCTTCGCTCTATTTTCAAATCAGAAGTTTCTTCACGCATGAATGACACATCGGTGTGACTCATTCAAAAACTAAGAAATGGTTTATTTAAACAAGTCTAGGTAGAAACTTTAGGCTTCTAAAAGATAGGTCTCAATGTATAGATAAGCTTTATCATCGATTAGTAACGCAAAAGGAACAATTAACGAATGCAAATATTATGTATTTTAGGATCCGTTTTTCACTATAATAAACGTTGGAGCCCTAGGTAATGAGTTATTATTTTAAGAAATGGGACGATGAGTCATCATTTATAACACTACAGCATATTTTGCAGGGAGAATTGAAAGTCAGAAAACATTTTTTTTTTGCTATTAAAATTACTACTGTAAACATAGACTGAATGGGAGTTTATATGTTTTTCCTATATATATATATTAGTGTCCATTTGATCAAAAGAACTTTTGTTTCACTACATTACTCTAGCTAATGAGTCATTCGTGCGAGAACCTGCATATAATTGATATTCAAAGATACTTCACGGAAAATAAAAATGATTGCTTTCAAAAATAAATACACTTTATAACGATTAAAACATATTTGCAAATTTTCAAAACATAATTTAATTTTAGGCGAAAAATCAGTATTACTTCAGATATAGTATCCTTAAAAATGAGTCTGATTTTAGACTGTGCATGAGAGACTCAATATATCTTTAAACATTTAAACAAAAGGTCACTTCTGCACGATTTAAAAATCGAATTTCAATGTATAATGAGTACTCTAAAAATTTTAAACTATTTCTGGCATCAATTAATTAAAAAAAAAGTATTACAGGTCAAAATTTAAATAAGCTATCATGTATTTTGCAAACTCAGCGAAATAATATTTTTTATGATCTAAATGAACATATTAAAAAAAAGCATTACATTTCATATTACACTATTTAGCGCTAGTTAAACATATATGATATACAATAAGTCACGCCTATATTTAAACATACATAGAAAATAAGCTATCATATATTTCAAACTCAGCAATATAATATTATTTTTATGATCTGAATGAACCTGCATAAAAAAAGCATTACATTTCATATTACACTATTTAGCCTTAGTTAAACATATATTATATACAATAAGTCACGCCTATATTTAAACCTACATTATTAAACAGGGCTAGATTCTCTTACTAATTATAAAACACTTTTTCTCAGGAATCACTATTTAATTTCGGACCACTGATAGAGGCATTCAAATATAAAGTGCGTTCTTCTAAATACATGAAGTATCGAATTTCAATGTATAATGAGTACTCTAAAAATTTTAAACTATTTCTGGCATTAATCAATTAAAAAAGTATTTCAGGGCAAAATTTAAATAACCTATCATGTATTTGCAAACTGAGCGATATAATATTTTTCATGATTTGAATGAACATATTTAAAAAATACATAATTTTAGAGAAAAATCTATTTAAAAATTCCATATAAAATTCCATAATAACATGCACTATTTACACATATTTTAAAGCAATACCACAATAAAAAATGTTCTTATTAAAAAAGAGAAATCACTTACTAATTCATTATCAGATGCACTGTCCATAAAACATTCTTGGCTAGGATGATCCATCTTGGTCCAAAACACAAAAAGTAAATTCACACAACACAAAAAATATAATTCCAAAGGTAGGTAATTCACGCTAAGGCTTGGTCACTAGTGATAAGAGAATAAGAGAAGAGAGGGTATTTATACTACGTCTACATGACTCAGTGACTAGGATTTTCCTTTAGACTGAGTCAATCGATAAGCTTATCTCAGATGAATAGATTAGAGAATCTGCTTTTCACATATACAAATCGAGATACTATTTAATTCTGAAATATTTTAGCTTTTCCATTTAACTATAGAGAAATCCTATTTTAAAATAATTTATTTTCAGTTTTAAAAAGTTTATGAAAATTTTTAACATAAATAAATTATAAAGGCTTCTTTTTCATTCTATGTAAAATGAATGAGCAAGTCTCTCTAAATTTTAGAAAAGGGGGGTATGAAATAATGGATTAATATTAGATTCAATTATTTTAGAAAGGGGTCGGCAATTCATTAATGTATTAATTTTAGATCCATTTTTGGGGGGGGGGGATTTTCATTCTATTTTTTTTTAAATTATAGATGTTAAAAAATCCTGAATATTTTTTATGATTATTTCTTTTAAATCTACAATAATGTCTAAAAAAGAAAATGTGTGTTTTGCGAAAGGCGTTTTATTATGCAAATTTTTCATATGAGATTAATAGTTTTCATATATGAAACATTGAATTAAAAAATAGCTTGCTGCAAAAATACTGGGGCGCTATATAAAAAATAGCGAGCGGAGGAGGGCCCAGTTTAAAAAAAAATATTAATTATTTTCTTATATCATAAGATTCTTCAAACACACATTTCAATTTTTGTGAAGGGGCCTTTTTATTCAAACAGGGAACCCCTACAATTTTTTGTGAAGGGTTTTATTCGAATAGGGCATGTATAAATTATTTTATGAAGAGGCTCTACAGTCTAATGCGAGTTCACAATTCGAAGGGGGGAAAAAGAGGGGTGAATGAACTGAAGGGTTTCCGTAATAATTCATTGGATTTTTTGTGAAGGGGCCCTTTTTATTAAAAAGGGATCTGTCAAATTATTTTGTGAAGGTCTCTGGAATTCAAATAAGGTTATACTATTTTGGGAAGGGCCCTGGGACACAAATAGTCGCAATATTTTGTGAAGGTAGCTTAATATCTATAACTTTTCAAAGTTTCTTTCGAAGGATTTCTATATTTTGAACCTATCGATGCGTAAGCTGTATTTTTAGCCTAACTTGAATTGAAAAAAAAGGGTAAGGTGTAAAATATCTGATTTTAGGAAGGGATGTTATGCATAATTGGATTTTTGTGAAGGACGCCTTTTTATTAAAAAGAGGTTCTGTTCACTATTTTAATTAACTATGCACTCGATGGTAAAATTATATTTTGTTCACATAACATTTCGATAATGTTGGAAAGTGATTCATGAATTATGCCGCTACGCATGATTTTTCATTCTTGTTTATTTTATATATACGTTAAAATTATTCTTTTTATATCACTCTATACTTTTGGAAGTGTGTATTGTTAGTCTATCGAAGGGCTCCTCTGGGTAAAAAAATGAGGGGGTAGCTATTCAATTGAGTGCAGTATAATTCATACGAGACCCTGTATTTTTTACCATAACCTGTATGGAATTCATTAAAACCCGCCTGTTTGCCCCAAAAATGTTTAAGTACGCCAATTAAAATTAATGAATGACCATTTTAAATTAATATTTTTCATTCACATCCGCCATTCAATCTGCGTACTCTCGTTGAGAAAAAAAAATCTCGCCAAAATTTCTTAAATTCTCCAATTAAAATTAATCACTATTTTAATTAAATCCTTATTGCCTTTTAAAATTCACCTCTAATATATCCTAACATGTATATCGAATAGCCTACTCTAGTTGAAAAAAAAAGAAATCGCAAACATTTCTTAAGTTATCCAATTAAAATTAATTAATATTTTAATTAATATTTTTAAATGCAATTTTCTTTCACAAAGCATACTTTGAAAAATATTTAGCATCGTACTATAGTTGAAAATAAAATGGGTTCGAAAAATTTCTAAGTTTTCCAATTAAAATTAATTAAATTTCTAATTCGCTAAAATAAATCCGTTGAAATTCACCTCGTACTCTAGTAGTCAATTCTACGCGAAAAAAAATGGCTTCGAAAAAGTCCCCCAATTAAAACTAATTAAAATAATACTCCTTATCTCTACCATCATCCTTATCGCCACCGCACGCCCCTTATCTTATCTACGCCACCACCAAGATCGACCCTCCCAAGTGACGCATGCCCCTTATCTTATCTACCTCCGCAATCCACCCTCCGAGATCCACCCTAATCCACCTCTGAAATCCACCATCCACCACCCCCACCCAAGTGTTGTCATAATGACATTTATACCCTACTCGTGTTTATATTCTTTATTTAACAGCAGAAAACTTGTCGGTTGTACCAATCACAAAACATTCTTCGATCTCATGTTTATAATTCAAAAGTTGTATTTTTTTTTAATTATGTATATTTTCGAAACAAAAAATGAGAAGCATTTTACATTGATAAATGAGATATTTTGTCTAAACTTGTTTTTCGATATCTCCCACCCCTAAAACATTTTGATTACCCCAAATTTTTGATTACTATATTTTTTTCTATTATAGATAGAAGAAAGTAAAAATTAGATTAGAGTTACATCTGTTCGAAAATCTTGCCCTTTCCTGTAGTGTTCTGCGGACTCCCATGTTAAATAAATATATCCAGTGTTTCACTGTAAAAAATGGGTACTCAAAATTGAGTAAAAAGTACTCAATTTTGAATACGTCACATACTCAAAATAGCTCCGATCCAAATGTACTCAAAATTGAGAAACACATGTACTCATTTTTGATCCCATGGATGTATTCAAATATGAACTGCTATGTACTCATTTTTGATCCCATGGATGTATTCAAATTAAAAAAATTTATGTCGTTAAAATAAAATTTATAGGATAAAAAAAAAGTTACTTCGCGAGGACAACCTTATAAGGGATACATACATTTCTGCTCATTTTTTTCATTCCTGCATGAGTTTATAGTAATTAACCAAACCTTGCCCATGAGAGGAATCGAACCCGTGATGTCCTGTGTACTAACCCGACGACTCAGACCAACGCGCCATGAGTGGTCAGCCCTCCTTCTCAAATGTTGTTAGTTACTTTGCAAAACTTGCGAAAACTTGAGGTTTCATCTGTAGATGGATTTTTTCAGTTCCAATGTTTTTAATATTTTCTTTTTATAATTTTCAATATTTTGCTGTATGATTTGATGCCTTACAACAGATAAATTTCAATTTATTACGTATTATATGCGTAAAACATTGCATTAAGAATACTGATTGCTTCTTTTTGCAACAGTACCAACAATTTCTTTATTCGAACATATATATATTTTTTAATTATTTGCCTGATTATCTATTTATCAATTCTAATAAAAACAACAATTATCTTAATCAGACGTGTTTATTACATGCTATTAAAATATATTTTTTAATGTCTTATTTTAAAAAAATTATGTAAATAAATTTTTTATAATAAATTAAATTATTATATTTCAGCTATGCTGAGAGCTTTTGCGTACGGTTCGGTTAAACTAAATAGTTAAAAAGAAAAACGATTTTTAAAGACAAATTTGAAATTAATGACCTTGGGATAGGTAGGTTTAAATCTGGACTTATTGATTTTATTTAAATTAAATTAGTTTAATTTATAAAAATATAAGCTAAAAAAAATAAATTAAAAACGTTATAAAGTTAAAAACTTTATTTTTATAAAAGTAAAGAAAAAATATTAACTAATTTTAAAATTCAAGGAAAAAATTATAAACTTGTAAAATTATAATTTATAAAATAATAAATTTTAGCGTAATTCATAAATTTGTAAGCCAAATCAGCTTATTTTAATACCAATTTGCATAGCTATAATTTGCAAAGATATTATTTTATGAAACTTTTAAATAACACAATATTGCCTCACGTTAAAAAAGTTAAAATAAATTTTAAAAAAATTAGTGGGAAAAAAAATCATAATTTTGAAGTACTATCATAGGAAAAAAAGTAGATGTGTAAAATGTGAGGGGGAAAAAAAAGAGTAAATGTGTTGTAGTGGATCCACTTTGATGAAAATCCCGAACAACCAGATCCACTTTTCATTTCTCTTATTCTTCGTTTTTCCTTCAAATAATAGCTTTTTAGGCTCCGAAATTTCGTCATTACACATTCTGAAATATACAAGTATACTGGGTTTGATCATATGTTCATTTTTGATCCAAAAATACTCATTTCGAAATGAGTACGTAAACTTACTCATTTTTGAGAATACATATGTTCATATTTGATCCAAAAATACTCATTTCGATATGAGTACATGAACTTACTCATTTTTGAGAATGCACATGTTCATTTTTGATCCAAAAATACTCATTTCGAATGAGTACATGGACTTACTCATTTTTGAATACTTCATTTTTTACAGTGTTTGTATACGTAAAATTAGTTTAATGATGAATATCTAATACATAAAACCAACATAAAGAAAAGAACAATCACATTTAATTTCGATCATATGCGTTGGCCTTGTTATATTTCCTTCTCCTTTTTTCCCTACTAAAAAAAGTTTTCTTATGAAGTCTTGAAATATTTGAAACGTAAATTTACATTGTTTATTCTGCTATTTACGTTGCTTTTTAAACGTCGCATAATCATCCTAGCTCAAGAGTAATTGTATTTGTCATATTGGTCATTTCGTGCACATATATCGTTAATAAGGTAATCACTGTAATGGAGTCCCTTACAAAACGAGACCTTGTGTAACTCGCCCTTATAATTTGTTAATACGGCAATCACTGTAACATGTTTTCCTGAAAAGTGAGGCTCCCTGCGCGTTGCGCTCATAAACCGTTAAAATAATGATAATTATAACGAACACCTTTTATATAATGGGCAATATGGGTTTCGCGCCTAATAACCTTTTAAATTGTGATCAGTATAACGGGGTCCCTTAATTTAATGGGACTTTTTGTGCTTCGCGACCATTAAGAGGCTACTTCAATCACGGAAGAGCACCCGCTCGCTAATATTAATCCTAGGGGAGATTTTTTTAAAATATCTCTTTTATGTGTCAATATTTTTAATTAAGTTTCTTTTGCATTGGGTAGCTGAGGTCGATCTCTACGCAGGCCATTTTTTGCATTTTCGATTTTGTTTACAGATTGTTTTTATTGATACTTTCAGTTTCGAAACCGGTTCCAAAAGTGATAGTAGCCTCATAATAAAAAAACCTGTAAACAAAATCGAAAAAGTACAACAAATGACCTGCGTAGAGATTAATATCAGCTACCCAAGGCAAAAACAATCATTTACAAATATTGAAATGCAAACGAGATATTTAAAAAAAAAATCCCCTATAGGATTAATATTAGCCAGCGGATGTTTTCGCGCGAGTGAAGTAGCCTCTTAACTGTTACAACAGCTATCACTAAAATATGGTTTTGCGCTCTTCTAGACCTTAGTAGTAGAAGAATGTTCGTTTCGCTCCAGCAGGCTAAATGCTAATTGAGCCGGAGCCGGAAGTAGCAGGTGTGGACACCGGAAGTTCTGCGAACGGTGAAGGTGACCGGAAGTCGAAGGTGTGAATAACAAACAGGTTAAGACAGGAAATGATCCTGAACAGGTTATTTCTTGACAGGGAATTTTTTTTTTTTAATTGTGGACCCACCATAACCACCCGCTATGAAAACAATTCATAACGCCACAATTATTATTTTTTTCCCATTTGCCAATCCTGTTACATCAGTCATCTGCGAGAGACCTGTAACGAAATAAAAGGGTTTAATTATTATTATGTTTAAGCGAGAGTTGTGTCATACAGGAAATCAGATGTGTGACGTCTGCTAAAGATGTAGAGTGTCTATGAGGAAATCCAGCTTCACGGAACCTAGAAAAAAAAAAACAAGTCTTGCTTGATGTATGTGATAGCTAAAGGACCCCCAACCTATACAAAATTTTAAATAATTTTATATAGGTTGTATTATCTGACTAAGCAGGGGTCGCATGACCGCCACACCACTCATTGTTGCCTTCGATTCACACACAACAAACAATACTTTTTGTATTGATTAGTAAAAAATGAATATATACAGAATTTATATGCAACTTTATGCAACGAAATGTGTTCATCGTCCATAATTTTTTTTGTACAGATTAATTATATACATAAAATAGATGTGAGGGCTAATTTTTTTTTGTAACAGAATGCCATCAGTGCTTTTAGTCGAGTGGAGTTGAGGGGTAGGAACCCTGCTGTAAAAAATAATAATATTAACAGAATGCACAATTTTTTTTTATTATAAAAGTTTCTTATGGTTGGTGGGAAATGTTAAAGTAACAGAATGTCAACAGTGCTAGTAGAGTTGAGGGGTAGGAAGCCTGCTTTAAAAATAACAGAATGCCAACAGTGCTAGTGGAGTTGAGGGGTAGGAACCCTGCTGTAAAAAATAATAATTTTAACAGAATGTACAATTTTTTTCCCTTTAAACATTAACTTAAATGTGAATGAGATTAAAATAGATGTGAGGGCTAAATTTTTAGTAACAGAATGTCAACAGTGCTAGTGGAGTTGAGGGGTAGGAACCCTGCTATAAAAAATAATACCTGTAAAAGAAATATATATGTGCTACCTTTCGCGCTCGTCGACCTAACTGTTCAGAGTTTAACATGAAATTTACTTATAATTCACTTGTAAAAGAAATGTTTTCCCCCTTCTTTAAACATTAACTTAAATGTGAATGAGATTAAAATAGATGTGAAGGCTAAATTTTTAGAGAGTTAAAATGAAAATCCACTGAGGGTTGTGTTAAATAAAAGGAGGTGATCAACTTTGAGAGCATTTTTCTAGAAGTTTCTTTATCGAAAAAGGAATCATACGTTTCGATTATATTTGTTAACTATTATAGTTTAACATTAAAAAGCAGGTAGACATTCACACCTCTAGCGCTCGTCAGCCTAACTGTTCGGAATTTTCTTCGAACCCATTATTTTTGACTTTATAAAAGTTTCATATAAAAAATTATTCTTTAAGTATTACTGAAATGATTAAAATTAACTGAAATGAGATTAAAATAGATGTAATGGCTAAATTTTTAAGGAATAAAAATGAAAATTGTGATAGCCATGTAAATAAAAGTAATGTGATTACTTTGCTTTATAAAAATCTAACACGAAAAAAGCTGGTAGACGTTTACCGTTTGCACTCGTCGACCTAACCGTTCGGAATTTTGTTTAAACTTCTCTCGAGTTCATAGACCTAACCGTTTAGAGTTTTCGTCGAAATCCGGATATATATTAACTTACAATAGTTAATTTTTTTAAGGGAAGTTTAAATAACATATTTCCCAAAGTGTCTTAGAAACATTTCAGAATTTATACACACACATAAGAACCTCACCTACAGGTGCAAGGTTCTGAATTTAAAGCTACTAGACGTTGAAATTTAAACTTCTTGCGCTCGTTAACCTAACCGTTCGGAATTTTCTACGAACCTTGTGTCAATACGAGTTAGGATCCCTTAGAAAGACCTACATGAAGACACTTATCCTTAATGTAGATAATCAACCCTATATTTAACTAACCAGTTACAACACACAAGACATAATCATTACATTCAGTTAATAAGTGATTTGACGTGTAAAATATTAGATATAAAAACATGCAATATGATATATACAACACACAACAAAAATTTTAAAGATTTTTTTCCCTACAATTTTTAACAAGAATTTAGCAATAATTTAACTTGAGAGCAGGTATTTTGTTTAGAGTTATACGATTATAATAAATTTTAACCCTATTTTACTTGATACAACTAACATTTAAAAAAAGAGAAAGACATCTAGTTTTTTTAACGTCACATATTTGAATTATTAACCTATTTTAGTTAAAAGTATGATACTTAAGTGATTTTATTTGAAAAATCAATACAACATTTTAAAAGCAGTCGAAAGATTTTTACTTTTAAAAAATAACTAACAGAATTTTAATTTTTTAAAGCAGTAAGGTAGATGACACTAACTTTAAATTAACTTTTAATAGGTCACTTTAAATAAAATACATATTTTTTATTATTATTAAAGAGATATAAACTACTCACACATTATTATGCTGCATTTTAACATAACTGAAATACTACAACCTTTCTGCTGACATGTGGTCACAGAGGAAATCTTTTCATATAAGAAGGCAAAATAAGATAATGAATTGATTCATTATGCATATGTTTAAACAGGAAATTATTTAAGACATGTGATTAAGACCATTTTTCATGGTATTACAGAATAAATCTTTTCATAGGATGCAAGATAAGATAAGATAATATCACGTAATGATTTAATAAACACGATTCGTTATGCATATGTTTAAACAGGAAATTTGATTAAGAGATAACATTACTTTACTTATATGAAGTGTCCAATTATAAATTTTGCTGATATAATTAATTTTATTTCGAATTTGAAAATAGTATTGACAGAACATTCAAATTTTACTTTTACACAATATTTTTAAAAATTTAAAGTGTTGTGAAATATTTAATTGTGAATCGGATTTTTTACAACATTGTCTTACTTTTCATAAAATTTTACCTAACATTGCGAAATCACCTTGTTTAAAAGATTTGTTATTTGAACTGATAGTGAAGCTTATAGATTAGTTCGAACTTATAGTGAATTAAAAGACAAAATGATATGCAAAATATGTAAAGTGGAATTAACAGATCAAAACGTGCATGTATATGTTGAGAATGCCTTTTTCAAGTTGTTTAACTGATTTTAAGATTTCACTGAACGAGTGTTTTATTAGTTATTACAAAAATTTTGAAATTAGAATTGTATACATCTTATTTGATGTGTGTTATTTTAAATGATGAATAAAATAGTTTGATTGCGAAAAAAGTGTTTTCTTTAACCTACACTGTTAAAACTGATGTTGTGTATTTTGAATGACTTAGACAAAATGTTAATTTAAAAAAAGATTTTAACATGAAATAAGAGTTTTACAATAAAAATTGACTCACCTAAATTTTTTTCAAGATAGTCTTTTATCGATTCCTACCTAAACTTGTTATCAGCTCGCTACATGCATGTTTCAGTGACTCATTTTTACCTGTGTCGAACTGTCTGTTGGGAAAATGATTGCCATATTTAACACATGTAGACGATTTTTACCCGGAAGCTGTTTGAACTATCAAATTTCAGATATCACACATTTTTGTACAACATTTAAATATTTTAATGTATTTTCACTTGTATATAGGAAACATAGGATTATCAACTTCATATCGGAACATGGAAGATAGAAAAATAATAACTTTGCACTTAGACAATATTTTAATCTAAGAAAAATAGACTTAACACATTGTTAGAAGTTTTGGAAAAATATATAGTTGGTTAAAAATTTTAGAAAATTTAACATAAAGCAACAAATTTTAGAAAATAAACATTTCGATAATTGAAAAAAATTAAATTTTGGTAAACTTTACACTTAGACAATACTTCAAAATAAGCAAAAAATAACTTAACGAATTTTAGAGTTTAAAAATATATGAGTAAACATATTTATGTAAAAATTTACACATAGACAATATTTCAAACTAGGAAAAAATAATAACTTTACACTTAGACAATATTTTAAACTAAGGAAAAATTAGACATAACACATTGTTAGAGTTTTTTAAACTATCTAGTTGGTTATAAATTTTAGAAAATTAGCAACAAATAAACATTTCATTAGATTGACGAAAGTAAATAATTAAATTTAAGTAAACTTTACACTTAGACAATGTTTCAAACTAAGAAAAATAATAACTTTACACTTATAGAATATTTTCAACAAAGGAAAATTAATAACTTACACATTGTTAAAGTTTTTTTTTTTTTTTTTTTAAACAACACAACATTTTCAAAACAGTGGAAATAGTATACCTGTAAAAAATTCAATTTAGTGGAATTTAATAGTGAAAATTTTTAACCTCACTCATTTAAAAAATAAAACTTTATAAAATTTTAAGTAAGCAACTGTTAAACATTTTGAATGTCTTAGACAAAGTAGGAATAAATTTGTTGAAATTCTATAAAACATGAAAAATTTCATAACTTTTAAAGGAAATTTTATTTATGGTGAAATAAACTCGAGGTATTTATTATATGTGACTTAAACTACAAGAGAATTGATTGAAAATGTGCTACTTTTAATCACTCACAAGATAAGACATGATGTTAGGAATTATAGATAGGTTTTTCTTCCACACATGACGTCACTGATAACATATTTACTGATCTAGTCATAAAATTATAGTTTAGGGTAGGTTTTTCTACACGAAGTTGAGTTGAGATTTAAGATATTTGAGAAATAAAAACTACAACTTTGACTACTTTTTGAAATTTCCCCCTACATAAGAAAAAGAACATAGAAAAATAAAATGAAAAGTCGTATTTGAATGGAATCGAATTATTATCCTTTCGGTTAACAGATGAATGCGTTGCCAATTACACCACAAAGGTACTGATTGAATATATTGTGTTTCTTTTTTAAGGTTAAATTGATTTAATATTCAAGTTATTTCTTAATGTTACACTTAAAAACAATAAATTTAATTAGCATTCAAAAAGCAAACGATCACATTATTGTGTAAAACAATCAAATGTTTTAAAAGTCACGAGTTAAAATTTGAAATGACTTAGAGTTTAATTAGAATTTAGATGTGAACCTTTTAAAATGAAATAATATTTTTTTGTATCGCCCTCTATCGGTGGGTAATAGAATTAAGATATAATTAAAAGTTTTAACTTGAATTCGAACCCACAACAAAAATTATTTTTCGGTTTGATAATTTAGGGTAGGTTTAACTGAGCAAGCCATGCTATTACAGTATTTATAGACGATTTAAGATATTCGATAAAGGAAATCATCTGAATTTTTAATTTAATTGAAAGGTTTACTGCTTAAAGTACTACAAAATGAATACAACACGATGCATAGTTTTTTAATTAATTATATTTTTCGAAAGGTTAAATTGACTTATTGATAAACTTAGGATTTATGTTTAAAGTGAATAAATTTGATATGTTAAGTTCACTTAATAACAGAGGGTTGAATAAGTTATTTTCAAAAAAATTTGATAAAAATAAAGTTTACTAAAAGTTTTAAAGTTAAAAAATGTAAGTTACGTTAAAAAAGTTAACAAAAATATAGTTTTAAGAAATTTAAAGTTTACAAAAAGTTTAAAAATCTCTATGTTAATCAAAATTAACTTTTTAATTTTAACTATTGAGAAACTATAATCTGTTTATCCTTGTAACCAACTGGTGCATATCAACTATCTGCACATGTGCAGTAAAAACATACACTTTTAAACTAACTTGAGTTCGATTTTAAATTCTTTGCTAATTTTTATACAGCTCGATTACCTTTCAGAAACAAAACAGAATGAAATACTTACCAAAAAACACGTCAACGTCTTATACTTGCTTTCACTTAACTAATCTTTCTACATTAGCTTTGCTAGGGGGCACTGCAATCGCCGCTAGAGGCGCTACTAGTCTTCCGGTTTGTGACGTAGTTTCCGGTTTGCGATAAGAACAAGGTTAAAATAAAACCCACGTGCATTCAGTTGGTGTTGTTTACCTGTGCCTTGTTATAAGCCGTTTGCCTTCTCTTGCTCACTTATCACTCGCTTGTCCAGACTTGTTTCTGTGCTGCACGCCTGTTTTGCTGACTCATCTCTTGCTTTAACTGTTTGGACTTGCCTGATGTCAACTATCTCAGGTCTTTTGTCATAGCTTGAATGTACTTTATGTCGATCACTTTAATATAAAAGTTATGTCCCAACTTACTTAAACTTTGATAAAAATATTATTTATTTATAAGTTATATCAAATTCTTATTTTTTATAACACATTTACTAAGTCACTTTCGTTCAAAAATATGGTAAAGCCCGATTTTAAATCGAAGTTTAAGATAAATTCCCCAAATTTTGTAACATTTTAGCACTAATAATAAATATTGTAAACACCCTATACATTCAAGTTTTGTAAAAATAATATTACTTATAGCTGACTCGTTTAGTCCCATGATAAGAACCTTCAATATCGCTAAAATCCGTGTTAAACGAAAATACAACCATAGGTTTTACCGTCTAATTACATGTCTTTACATATTATTTTAAAATGTAAAGCATTATATCTGAACGAATGATATAAGAAAAAGTTAGAATAGTTCACATATTTTTGTTATTAAAAAAAAAACTTATATGCAAACACACACTTACAAGGTTACAAGACTCGACAAACGATTCACCATGTTTTTTAAACTTGGTAAAATATTTTTAATTTATAAATTTAAATTAAAATACTTTAAAAATTCTTAAATATTCTTATTTAAAAACATTTTATTTTTAATTTTAATTTATAAATTAAAAATATTTTTTAGTATAAGTTTTATATATATATAAGTTTTTTTTTGAACTATTCTAACTTTTTCTTATATCATTCGTTCAGATATAATGCTTTACATTTTAAAATAATATGTAAAGACATGTAATTAGACGGTAAAACCTATGGTTGTATTTTCGTTTAACACGGATTTTAGCGATATTGAAGGTTCTTATCATGGGACTAAACGAGTCAGCTATAAGTAATATTATTTTTACAAAACTTGAATGTATAGGGTGTTTACAATATTTATTATTAGTGCTAAAATGTTACAAAATTTGGGGAATTTATCCTAAACTTCGATTTTTAGCTATAAGTAATATTATTTTTACAAAACTTGTATGTACAGGGTGTTTACAATATTTCTTATTAGTGTTAAAATGTTACAAAATTTGGGGAATTTATCTCAAACTTCGATTTAAAATCGGGCTTTACCATATTTTTGAACGAAAGTGACTTAGTAAATGTGTTATAAAAAATAAGAATTTGATATAACTTATAAATAAATAATATTTTTATCAAAGTTTAAGTAAGTTGGGACATAACTTTTATATTAAAGTGATCGACATAAAGTACATTCAAGCTATGACAAAAGACCTGAGATAGTTGACATCAGGCAAGTCCAAACAGTTAAAGCAAGAGATGCGTCAGCAAAACAGGCGTGCAGCACAGAAACAAGTCTGGACAAGCGAGTGATAAGTGAGCAAGAGAAGGCAAACGGCTTATAACAAGGCACAGGTAAACAACACCAACTGAATGCACGTGGGTTTTATTTTAACCTTGTTCTTATCGCAAACCGGAAACTACGTCACAAACCGGAAGACTAGTAGCGCCTCTAGCGGCGATTGCAGTGCCCCCTAGCAAAGCTAATGTAGAAAGATTAGTTAAGTGAAAGCAAGTATAAGACGTTGACGTGTATTTTGGTAAGTATTTCATTCTGTTTTGTTTCTGAAAGGTAATCGAGCTGTATAAAAATTAGCAAAGAATTTAAAATCGAACTCAAGTTAGTTTAAAAGTGTATGTTTTTACTGCACATGTGCAGATAGTTGATATGCACCAGTTGGTTACAAGGATAAACAGATTATAGTTTCTCAATAGTTAAAATTAAAAAGTTAATTTTGATTAACATAGAGATTTTTAAACTTTTTGTAAACTTTAAATTTCTTAAAACTATATTTTTGTTAACTTTTTTAACGTAACTTACATTTTTTAACTTTAAAAACTTTTAGTAAACTTTATTTTTATCAAATTTTTTTGAAAATAACTTATTCAACCCTCTGTTATTAAGTGAACTTAACATATCAAATTTATTAACTTTAAACATAAATCCTAAGTTTATCAATAAGTCAATTTAACCTTTCGAAAAATATAATTAATTAAAAAACTATGCATCGTGTTGTATTCATTTTGTAGTACTTTAAGCAGTAAACCTTTCAATTAAATTAAAAATTCAGATGATTTCCTTTATCGAATATCTTAAATCGTCTATAAATACTGTAATAGCATGGCTTGCTCAGTTAAACCTACCCTAAATTATCAAACCGAAAAATAATTTTTGTTGTGGGTTCGAATTCAAGTTAAAACTTTTAATTATATCTTAATTCTATTACCCACCGATAGAGGGCGATACAAAAAAAATATTATTTCATTTTAAAAGGTTCACATCTAAATTCTAATTAAACTCTAAGTCATTTCAAATTTTATCTCGTGACTTTTAAAACATTTGATTGTTTTACACAATAATGTGATCGTTTGCTTTTTGAATGCTAATTAAATTTATTGTTTTTAAGTGTAACATTAAGAAATAACTTGAATATTAAATCAATTTCACCTTAAAAAAGAAACACAATATATTCAATCAGTACCTTTGTGGTGTAATTGGCAACGCATTCATCTGTTAACCGAAAGGATAATAATTCGATTCCATTCAAATACGACTTTTCATTTTATTTTTCTATGTTCTTTTTCTTATGTAGGGGGAAATTTCAAAAAGTAGTCAAAGTTGTAGTTTTTATTTCTCAAATATCTTAAATCTCAACTCAACTTCGTGTAGAAAAACCTACCCTAAACTATAATTTTATGACTTGATCAGTAAATATGTTATCAGTGACGTCATGTGTGGAAGAAAAACCTATCTATAATTCCTAACATCATGTCTTATCTTGTGAGTGATTAAAAGTAGCACATTTTCAATCAATTCTCCTGTAGCTTAAGTAACATATAATAAATACCTCGAGTTTATTTCACCATAAATAAAATTTCCTTTAAAAGTTATGAAATTTTTCATGTTTTATAGAATTTCAACAAATTTATTCCTACTTTGTCTAAGACATTCAAAATGTTTAACAGTTGCTTACTTAAAATTTTATAAAGTTTTATTTTTTAAATGAGTGAGGTTAAAAATTTTCACTATTAAATTCCACTAAATTGAATTTTTTACAGGTATACTATTTCCACTGTTTTGAAAATGTTGTGTTGTTTAAAAAAAAAAAAAAAAAACTTTAACAATGTGTAAGTTATTAATTTTCCTTCGTTGAAAATATTCTATAAGTGTAAAGTTATTATTTTTCTTAGTTTGAAACATTGTCTAAGTGTAAAGTTTACTTAAATTTAATTATTTTCTTTCGTCAATCTAATGAAATGTTTATTTGTTGCTAATTTTCTAAAATTTATAACCAACTAGATAGTTTAAAAAACTCTAACAATGTGTTATGTCTAATTTTTCCTTAGTTTAAAATATTGTCTAAGTGTACAGTTATTATTTTTTCCTAGTTTGAAATATTGTCTATGTGTAAATTTTTACATAAATATGTTTACTCATATATTTTTAAACTCTAAAATTCGTTAAGTTATTTTTTGCTTATTTTGAAGTATTGTCTAAGTGTAAAGTTTACCAAAATTTAATTTTTTCAATTATCGAAATGTTTATTTTCTAAAATTTGTTACTTTATATTAAATTTTCTAAAATTTTTAACCAACTATATATTTTTCCAAAACTTCTAACAATGTGTTAAGTCTATTTTTCTTAGATTAAAATATTGTCTAAGTGTAAAGTTATTATTTTTCTATCTTCCATGTTCCGATATGAAATTGATAATCCTAAGTTTCCTATATACAAGTGAAAATACATTAAAATATTTAAATGTTGTACAAAAATGTGTGATATCTGAAATTTGATAGTTCAAACAGCTTCCGGGTAAAAATCGTCTACATGTGTTAAATATGGCAATCATTTTCCCAACAGACAGTTCGACACAGGTAAAAATGAGTCACTGAAACATGCATGTAGCGAGCTGATAACAAGTTTAGGTAGGAATCGATAAAAGACTATCTTGAAAAAAATTTAGGTGAGTCAATTTTTATTGTAAAACTCTTATTTCATGTTAAAATCTTTTTTTAAATTAACATTTTGTCTAAGTCATTCAAAATACACAACATCAGTTTTAACAGTGTAGGTTAAAGAAAACACTTTTTTCGCAATCAAACTATTTTATACATCATTTAAAATAACACACATCAAATAAGATGTATACAATTATAATTTCAAAATTTTTGTAATGACCAATAAAACACTCGTTCAGTGAAATCTTAAAATCAGTTAAACAACTTGAAAAAGGCATTCTCAACATATACATGCACGTTTTGATCTGTTAATTCCACTTTACATATTTTGCATATCATTTTGTCTTTTAATTCACTATAAGTTCGAACTAATCTATAAGCTTCACTATCAGTTCAAATAACAAATTTTTTAAACAAGGTGATTTCGCAATGTTAGGTAAAATTTTATGAAAAGTAACACAATGTTGTAAAAAATCCGATTCACAATTAAATATTTCACAACACTTTAAATTTTTAAAAATATTGTGTAAAAGTAAAATTTGAATGTTCTGTCAATACTATTTTCAAATTCGAAATAAAATTAATTATATCAGCAAAATTTATAATTGGACACTTCATATAAGTAAAGTAATGTTATCTCTTAATCAAATTTCCTGTTTAAACATATGCATAACGAATCGTGTTTATTAAATCATTACGTGATATTATCTTATCTTATCTTGCATCCTATGAAAAGATCTATTCTGTAATACCATGAAAAATGGTCTTAATCACATGTCTTAAATAATTTCCTGTTTAAACATATGCATAACGAATCAATTCCTTATCTTATTTTGCCTTCTTATATGAAAAGATTTCCTCTGTGACCACATGTCAGCAGAAAGGTTGTAGTATTTCAGTTATGTTAAAATGCAGCATAATAACGTGTGAGTAGTTTATATTTCTTTAATAATAATAAAAAATATGTATTTTATTTAAAGTGACCTATTAAAAGTTAATTTAAAGTTAGTGTCATCTACCTTACTGCTTTAAAAAATTAAAATTCTGTTAGTTATTTTTTAAAAGTAAAAATCTTTCGACTGCTTTTAAAATGTTGTATTGATTTTTCAAATAAAATCACTTAAGTATCATACTTTTAACTAAAATAGGTTAATAATTCAAATATGTGACGTTAAAAAAACTAGATGTCTTTCTCTTTTTTTAAATGTTAGTTGTATCAAGTAAAATAGGGTTAAAATTTATTATAATCGTATAACTCTAAACAAAATACCTGCTCTCAAGTTAAATTATTGCTAAATTCTTGTTAAAAATTGTAGGGAAAAAAATCTTAATTTTTTTTTTGTGTGTTGTATATATCATATTGCATGTTTTTATATCTAATATTTTACACGTCAAATCACTTATTAACTGAATGTAATGATTATGTCTTGTGTGTTGTAACTGGTTAGTTAAATATAGGGTTGATTATCTACATTAGGGATAAGTGTCTTCATGTAGGTCTTTCTAAGGGATCCTAACTCGTATTGACACAAGGTTCGAAGAAAATTCCGAACGGTTAGGTTAACGAGCGCAAGAAGTTTAAATTTCAACGTCTAGTAGCTTTAAAATCATAACCTTGCACCTGTAGGTGAGGTTCTTATGTGTGTGTATAAATTCTGAAATGTTTCTAAGACACTTTGGGAAATATGTTATTTAAACTTCCCTTTAAAAAATTAACTATTGTAAGTTAATATATATCCGGATTTCGACGAAAACTCTAAACGGTTAGGTCTATGAACTCGAGAGAAGTTTAAACAAAATTCCGAACGGTTAGGTCGACGAGTGCAAAAGGTAAACGTCTACCAGCTTTTTTCGTGTTAGATTTTTATAAAGCAAAGTAATCACATTACTTTTATTTACATGGCTATCACAATTTTCATTTTAAATCCTTAAAAATTTAGCCATTACATCTATTTTAATCTCATTTCAGTTAATTTTAATCATTTCAGTAATACTTAAAGAATAATTTTTTATATGAAACTTTTATAAAGTCAAAAATAATAGGTTCGAAGAAAATTCCGAACAGTTAGGCTGACGAGCGCTAGAGGTGTGAATGTCTACCTGCTTTTTAATGTTAAACTATAATAGTTAACAAATATAATCGAAACGTATGATTCCTTTTTCGATAAAGAAACTTTTAGAAAAATGCTGTCAAAGTTGATCACCTCCTTTTATTTAACACAACCCTCAGTGGATTTTCATTTTAACTCTCTAAAAATTTAGCCTTCACATCTATTTTAATCTCATTCACATTTAAGTTAATGTTTAAAGAAGGGGGAAAACATTTCTTTTACAGGTGAATTATAAGTAAATTTCATGTTAAACTCTGAACAGTTAGGTCGACGAGCGCGAAAGGTAGCACATATATATTTCTTTTACAGGTATTATTTTTATAGCAGGGTTCCTACCCCTCAACTCCACTAGCACTGTTGACATTCTGTTACTAAAAATTTAGCCCTCACATCTATTTTAATCTCATTCACATTTAAGTTAATGTTTAAAGGGAAAAAAAATTGTACATTCTGTTAAAATTATTATTTTTTACAGCAGGGTTCCTACCCCTCAACTCCACTAGCACTGTTGGCATTCTGTTATTTTTAAAGCAGGCTTCCTACCCCTCAACTCTACTAGCACTGTTGACATTCTGTTACTTTAACATTTCCCACCAACCATAAGAAACTTTTATAATAAAAAAAAATTGTGCATTCTGTTAATATTATTATTTTTTACAGCAGGGTTCCTACCCCTCAACTCCACTCGACTAAAAGCACTGATGGCATTCTGTTACAAAAAAAAAAATTAGCCCTCACATCTATTTTATGTATATAATTAATCTGTACAAAAAAAAATTATGGACGATGAACACATTTCGTTGCATAAAGTTGCATATAAATTCTGTATATATTCATTTTTTACTAATCAATACAAAAAGTATTGTTTGTTGTGTGTGAATCGAAGGCAACAATGAGTGGTGTGGCGGTCATGCGACCCCTGCTTAGTCAGATAATACAACCTATATAAAATTATTTAAAATTTTGTATAGATTGGGGGGCCTTTAGCTATCACATACATCAAGCAAGACTTGTTTTTTTTTTTCTAGGTTCCGTGAAGCTGGATTTCCTCATAGACACTCTACATCTTTAGCAGACGTCACACATCTGATTTCCTGTATGACACAACTCTCGCTTAAACATAATAATAATTAAACCCTTTTATTTCGTTACACGTCTCTCGCAGATGACTGATGTAACAGGATTGGCAAATGCGGAAAAAATAATAATTGTGGCGTTATGAATTGTTTTCATAGCGGGTGGCTATGGTGGGTCCACAATTAAAAAAAAAAATTCCCTGTCAAGAAATAACCTGTTCAGGATCATTTCCTGTCTTAACCTGTTTGTTATTCACACCTGCGACTTCCGGTGACCTTCACCGTTCGCAGAACTTCCGGTGTCCACACCTGCTACTTCCGGCTCCGGCTCCATTAGCATTTAGCCTGCTGGAGCGAAACGAACATTCTTCTACTACTGACCTTTAATCTTTAATACGGCAATCACTGTAACGAGAAACCTCTCTGTAACGGGTCTCTACTCTTCGCGCCCAGAAATCGTTCATATGGCAAACATCAATTTATGGAAGAAAATGTGTGTTTTCTCTTAAACATGATTCCATTTTTTCAGATAGAAACCTATTGTAAAACATTTGGGTCTGATGTCAATAACAGAGGAATGAAATACCAATGTAAATTTTGTCATTTGGACACAATCGTAGTCAAATATTGCTATTTCCTGAATGAAAAAAATATATTTTCAGTCGAATGTCGTTTAAAAATGACGTCATTACCACAGGTGAAAGCAATTTCTTCTATTGAAAATTTGGTACCTAATTTTCAGATTGTGGGCAGAATGAAAAAATCTGAAAATTGTTTCATTTTGACGCAATCAAATGCTGCAGTTTCATCTTTTTAAAGGAATGTTTTCTTTTGATATATGATGTTAGTTCAATTTTAAAGCCCTTGAAAAACACCATGTTTGCAAATAAATATTTTATTTTTTATCATTATAATAAAATGTCATCAATGAAGATACAAGAAAGAAAAATCATATGCGTCAAGATTAGATTATGAAATACTTTGCAACACTTATAGAATATTTTAACAAAACCGTTTAATAAGGTAAAAAAGATACTCAACTAAACATTTTAGAAAACACATACCACATTTGAAAGCCAAATTTCAGCCACTACTGTGCATAGCTGGAGAAAAACTCTAATTATTTTGTGAAACCCTGTATATGATGTACTGATTTGCATATATTCTATATAGTATTCTAAAATTTAGTTTAGTTAGAATGCGCATAACACAGTTGAAAATACACCTTCAGAAAATTTTACCGATGGCCAGAAATGTACTTGAATTATTTCGTAAAGACCAGCATATTACCTACAGGTTTTTATACACGCCAAATATTAAGCTACAATTTAATTTAGGCAAAAATACACATAAAACTACTGAAATCACACTTCCAGGAATTACTTTTCATAGGCAGCCAAGTATCAAGTTCTTTTCATATCCCTGTATATGATTTAATTTATATTCTAAAAACTTCTCTTAGTAATCTAAATACTATATTTGTGCTTGAGTAGTTATGTATTCTAAATACTATATTTGTGCTTAAGTGTGCTTTTTAATTCAAATTAAAAAGCATACTTAATGTACCTTTTTAAAATCACAATATTAAAGCTTAAGAATTATTTTGTTTATCCCTGTATATAGGGTTAATAGAATATATACACACCCCGTAGTATGCAAAAATTTAGTTAAACTTTAAAACGCATGACTGAAAACGCACTTCCAGCAATCATCCCTAATAGATAATACTTCCGATATAGTACTGTATTCGAAATCAATTATGTGTCCCTGTAAATGAACAATAATTGATATACACATTATATTCTACAGAAAAAATTCTTGTAGTAAAAATCAGCAATGTATATCAGTTTCAGCATATTTCAAATTATGAAACATAATTAAAATACGCTGCAAGCATATTTGATAAATTATTTGCGCTCCTTATTCTACAGAAGCATGTTTTAGTGCACCTCAGAAATTCATATCATTTTAATATGTTTGTAACAGTATAACACCATTAAGGCACGCCGCAATTGATTTTCCCCATAGACCATTAAGTCACATATTACTTTTGAGTACTCCTGTACATGAATTATAAACTCTACATGTACTTCATTTTCAATGCCAAACTTGTCAAGCACTTACATTCAAACTACCCAATCCATATCTATCCTCATCCATATCTATTTCGGAAACTGGCCGACGGCATCTGGCCAATTCGCGAACTAGCCAACAGCGTCTGGCCATTTCGCGAATTGGCCAATCAATTTAAAACGAAGTTGACCAATTTGCGAACTGGCCGATTTCGGGCTTTGGCTGTAACAGATATAAGTTGTTGCTTATTATGCTTTGTTGTATACCGCCCAACAGGCGACGCTGTATGCTGCGTTATTCACGAATTTCAAGATAGCTCCGTCTCAAGAAATAATGCATGGAATTTAATAAATCTTTATATTCAGTTATGACCTTCATATAAATTGGTGCTGATTAGTTTTAGGTTTAAATCAATCAACTGGTGGCGATGCTCTGCTACATTTTTCACGATTGCTATATCTCAAGAACTAATGCACAGAATTTCATCAAATTTCAGATTCTGTTTGACCCTGACATAAATAAACGGTAATTACGCTTTGGTGTAAATAGCCCAACAGATGGCGCTGCTATACTAATTTATTTTTATTTTCACGATAGCTATATTTAAAAAACTAATGCACAGAATTTCATCAAACTTCAGATTCAGTTAGACGTGGGCTCGTGGGCATAAGTTGTTGCTGATTAAGTATTGGTGTATACCTCCCAACCGGTAGCGCTGGTGTGCTGTGTTATTCACGATTTTCAAGATAACTTTATCTCAAGGACTAATGCACGGATTTTCAGGGAAGTTTAAGTACTTTATATACGATCCCTGAAAGCACGGCCGAAATCATCTGTTTTGAGATGCAAAAAAGTGGTATAAGTCATGCATTTCAAAGTTTCATAATTCGGTCAATTTTAATGTTAGATGAGTGGGACTTTTTTTTATCTAACTTGTTAGTATCACAGTAAATTTTTACTAAATATCACTTATAGGACCGGGGGACTGTATAAAAATTTAAATTTCGTAATTTTTTAATAATTGTTTTTCTTGACCCAAATCGCTTTAAAAATAATTATTTACCTTATTTAAACCATTTTTGTAATTGGAAGTATGCATCTAGGACCAACGGTTGCAAAAATAAAGGTCGGTCAGGTTATACGTGGACACCCTGTATATTAGTGCTGATTAGTTTTTTGTGTAAATCGATTAACAGGTGGCGTTGCTATGCTACATTTTCTCTTTTTTCCCGATAGCTATATCTGAAAACTAATGCACAGAATTTCATCAAACTTCAGATTCAGTTAGACGTTGACATAAATTGTTGCTTATTAGGTTTTAACGAAGTTTCCAAACACGTTTGTTCCTACGTTTGTTCAGATCTCAGACACGGTGATGTTCAGTGAGTTATCTTAGATGAGTTTTGTGGTGTGAACAGGTATTCAATTCCGGGAGGGTACCACCTCAAAAATGGCGATTTAAGATATCCTAAATATCCTGTGCGAACAGGGTATTAGGGAAGAAATTAGATGTTTGCGTCTTGGAACGGGTTTGGTTCGAACCCGGTCCGGCTTCCATTTAAGGGACTGGGACCGGACCTGGTCTTCGCTCTTTCAGGGTTGAGCCACGCCCGGGTCTTACTTTTTCTGTCCTACTTTTGCAGGCTGGTTTGGGCCAGTCTTCTTTTTTTACCGGTCGACCCTGGATACCTGATTAAGGCAACTCTTCGAGGTAGAGTTTTTAATGCTTCCCTCTGTCATGTTTTTAGAAATTAAGTCGTGCCAGCCCGTGCCAATTAAGCTTTTGTACGGGCTGAGTTGGCCTCGGGTAGAACTTTTAGCGTTTATATCGTATCAGGCCAATATATATATATATATTTGAACGGGCCGGGTCGATCTCGGGCCGAAATTTTAGCTTTTATATCGGTTTATATTTTTTGATTTAATGGGCCATTAAATTTTTTGTAAAGGGTGGTGAAAGTCCGGGCCTGGAAATTTCGACCCATGTAGACAGCTAAACGACATATCTAAGCTAGTTTTATGGGGGTTTTATGCTTCTTTCAGCCAACGTCCCATAGGTACTGAATGTATGTTCCTTTAATATGTTTAAAAAATTATTTACTGAATTACAACTGATCTTAGTTCTAAAATGAGGCACGTCAACCACCGCACCCAAGTCCTGAGGGACTTTTGACGTACTAGACCCGGAGGGCCCTCCTGTAAGTGCTGCGGCCGGTGGGAGTGCCACCACCTGCTGACCACTCCTTTTAACCCAAAAGATTGACGACAAAGGTCGCTGCGATTGCGATATGCGGTGGAGCCCACACTTCGAGGACACCACCACAAAAGACTTGGAGAGACGTTGGAGTCCTCCGACAGCTTCGTAGATGGAACCCAAAAGAGGGCACCGGGTCCTAGGCCTTATGCCAGACTACCCCAAGGACTCTGCGGTGAGGAAAAGGAGCCTCTCGCCAGTCCGGGACCTCGAGGAAAAGGGTCCCTGAACGCATGTACACGTCCCCTATCTGCCCTATCTACTACGTCGTGTGTTGCGTGCAATTTTTGGAGCTCCGACAACTAGGTTCATAATTTAGTAAATTTTTGTTCAAATCCTTAATATACAGTATAATCCTACTCTATATCTTTTCTAGTTTCTAATTTGTATAATATTATTGCTTTATTTAATCTATTTTTATGTTAAATGGACTTGTAAAATTTTTCATGGCGATTCGCCATTGATTCTGTCTTTCAGATTAATATTTTACTAATTTTTCTTATTAATTTATTAATTTTTATGAATTGAAGTATAGATCGGGTATTTACCGCTTTGCTGTATCTTACCGCTAAGTTGTATTTTATTTCTTGCATTTCTTGAGTTATTGTAGTTTTTGTATTTCGATGGCTCCAAGGTGGGCGTTTCAGCGCTCGTTGTTGACATCCATTTTGTGTTGGAGTTAAGATGAGTTGTATTTTGCTGCTGTTTGGTAATTTGTGGATTTAGTTTTCGTGTTGCGTAAAGAGCTAGCGTTCTGTGCGGTCACTCAGTTTTTGGGGTGCTTGTGTATTGGAGGAGTTCAAGTTATTGGTGTTTGATTCCTGGGTTGCTAGGCAACAGTTATTGTTTGTTTATTTTGATTTTTGTAATTCATAGTAATTGAAGATTTGTCTTTGTGTAGGGGCCTCCGTGGCCGAGTGGTTAAGGCACCACGCCGCTAATCGCTTGCGAGTGTAGGAGGTTGTGGGTTCGATTCCCACTGGTTCCATTGCACACACACTTTGTGTGGAACCCCCAGGTTGTGTCTCTTGTGTTGTCATGTTTCCTTGTACTATCTCGTCAAGATGTATGTAATTGTAGAATTCATGTATATGTTTCTGTGAATACTAAATAAATGTATATGGATCATTCGAGACGACAGCCTTGTAGCTATAGGTCTCAAAGCCCACCTCCCTTCAAAGTCAAAGTCTTTGTGTATTTACGGCTGTTTTGTATTGTTATTGGTTGCCAAAGTGATTAGATTGCCTTTGTGATATTTTGATTTCTTGGGCAGGTCGTGTTTGGATTTTGATAAATTTTGTGATTTTGGTCTGCTATACTATCACTTCCGGTGCTTCATTTCCGGTCATAGCTGAGGCATATGATTGATTATTCATAGCGTTGCTGGTTTTGTTTTGTTGTGAAATTGGATTACTTCAGGTGGTTCCAACCATAGGTTGGTCCACATATATGCTGAAAGTTAGTTCCGTGTGTGAAGGCCCCTTGGCGTTTTGCTGATTTATAGGATTTTTGTTGAATATCTTTGGTCTTATATTTTGGCTAAGGTGTTTTTGGAGTTTGGATTAGTTGTAATTCTGGTTTAGGTCTTGGTTAGGCTTTTTTCAGTATGGACGATCCGGATAGCTTGTTTGACGAAGTTAAAGACTCTGAATTTTTGCGGATGATACAGACTTTGAGTTCGAAGTTGTATTCATTTCTGGAGTATAAGAGAAGTAAACAGGATAAGATAAGTGGTCCAACTGCATTAACGGCTAAACGTGTTCTGGATCATATTGTGATGCAAGCCACTGATGTCTTCAAAAAAATTGTGCAGATGGAAACAAAGATTGAAGCTTACGGCGAATACAATAAGAGATTAGAGGATATAGCGGGAAGAATAAGTAGACAATCGGTGAGCTCTGCTGATGAACTGCAGAGGCCTATAGTAACTGAATCAAAAAGTAAAAGAGATGATCACGCGATTATTATTACAATGAATAAGGAGGACGAGGATGTGGATTTGATCAAGAGTGAAATTAAGACTCTTTGCCTATCAGACGTTAGTATTCCTATTCCTGGAGATGTAATTGTCACAAAAAATAAACAGGTTATATTAAAGATGGGAAATAGAAGGGATACAGAGAAAATGAGAGAAAAGGTGATTCAGGCTGAGTCAATAAAGGATAAAATCAAGATTTCGGTTCCACAGAGAAAAAGAGAGAGAGAGTACTTATATTGAGTGTAGATTCGGCAGTGGGTGAAGAAATGGTAAAGGGCTCAGTACAGAAGCTACTGGATGATTCTGTCAGTAATGATAATATGACTAGGGAAATCTCCAGGAAATTGAGGGATCCTGACTTAGATGGTGCGGCAAAAGAGGCATTGGAAACTTTATATGATGAAATTCGTCCTGACTTCACCATAGTTAAGAAGATAAAGACAAGAAATGAGAAATCTAACTGGTTACTTGATGTCGATGCGAATAGTAAACAATGGTTACTTGGCAGAAAGAAAATATGTATAGACTTCGAGAGATACAGGGTGGTGGAATTTGTTTCCATCACTCGGTGCTTCCGTTATCAAGAATTTGGCCATTATGCTAGTGGTTGTAAGGGAACTCAGCATTGTGTCAAGTGTGCTGGTGAACATGACATAAAAGACTGTAAAGAAACACAGGTTAAATGTTACAATTGCTATTTTGAATCGGCATCGGGTGCGTGTGATCACAGGGCAGATAGTCCTGATTGTCAGGTTTATCAGCAGGTGAGATTAAAGGCTATTCCTAAACGGAGCTAAGGGCTCCGTAGGTAATTTGGGCATCTTTTTGGGTCTTAAGTTTTTGCAAGTTAATTTGAATCATTGTCGAGCTGCCAATGATGCATTGGGGATCTATGTATTGGAGAAAGGAATTGATGTGGTTTTGGTCCAGGATCCTTATGTCTTTAATAAAGTTGCTTCGGGTGTTCCATCACACTGGCCTTCCTTTTATTCTTTTAATTATAATGCTGCTATTTATATAACTAACAAGGATTATACTTGTATACAGTGCCTTACTCTGAATAATAGTGTGTTTATCTCTTTAAACATGAGAGATAGAATTATATATATTGGTTCACAATATTCAGCCCCGTCGGGAAACTTGGAAGAAGACATGGACGATTGGTCTGGTTTATTTCCAGATTTTGATAATATAGTAATAGGTGGAGACTTTAATGTTCCATTACGATCTCTTGGTTATTCACGTGAAAATGACAGAACAGAAACTCTATTAGATTACATTATGCAGAATAATTTGTGTATTTTGAATGACTCAGAGGCACCACATTCTTTTAATCAAGGTGATTTACATGGATGTCCGGACTTAACGTTGAGTGGTTATGAAATTTGTAACTATGTTGACAGTTGGAAAGTTGATGCTGACACGTTTTCCTACAGTGATCACCGATATATAACATTTGTTTTAAACTGTGCTCCAGTAATTATGGATAAGAAAAGATATAAAACTAAAAATAAATCATTTGTTAAATTTAACAATATAATTGAAGGAATTAAGAGGAATTGGTTGAGCTCTTTGCTGAATGTAAATGACGTGACAGCGCTAGATGATTGGATGGAACAATTTCAGGTTTTGATTACTGATGCAATGGACAAATGTTTTACAAAAGGTGTATTATCTTACAAACCTACTATTTCATGGTACACTAAAGATCTGAAAATATACAGGAATAGAGTAAGTGCTTTGTATAAAAGAAGTACTAAAATTTGGATAATCAGAGCTATAGAGATGTTTATATTGAAGAAAGGAATAAATATAAAAAGATGGTAAAGAATGCTAAAAAACAGCATGGCTTGACTATTGTAAGAGAACAAATGAAAATTATGGTAATTTATATAGATTTATATCAAACAAAAAATTGAAACATACAGATTTAATTTTTACGTATTTGGAAAATTCGGCTCCTTTTTCTTCATATGATGAAGTTGCCTCAGAATTAATGAGTGAACATTTTAATATAAATGATACTCCGAATAACATCTTTTCGTACTCTTCAGATAAATCTTTTTCTGCCGATGGGGATTGTTCATCTGTGACTACGAGGGAATTAAAATTTGTGGTTGCCCAGCAAGGACTTTCGAAGGCTCCGGGCTCAGGCAAAATAGATGCCTTGGTGGTTAGAAACTTATGCAAGAAGTTTCCTGAAATTATAAAAGTGATCCTAAACAAGTGCTTGATCTTTGGACATTTTCCACGAATTTGGAAATCGGGAATTGTAATCTTCTTCCGAAAAAGGAATAAAGACCCTAGTTCTGCTAGGGGATATCGTCCTATTACTCTGTTATCAATATTGGGTAAACTTTTAGAAAGAGTAATTAAAACAAGAGTTATGATAAAGCTGGAAAAAGATAATTACCTTGACGTTGATCAACATGGATTCCGTGAAGGAAGGAGCACATTGTCTGCTATGTCTTATTTTAGAGGCATGGTTAGAAACGTTTTATCCGACTTCAAATATTGTGCAGTTGCGTCACTGGATATCCAGGGTGCATTTGATAGTACAGACTGGTTTATTCTGGTGGAGATCATTGATTCTACTCCAATTCCAAGCTATTTAAAATCAATCCTAAAAAATTACCTTTCTGAAAGAAAAATAGGTTTTCAATATTCAGATGGCATCAGATGGTTTCTGTTACACAAGGGTTGACCGCAGGGCTCTTGCATTGGCCCACTGTTGTGGTTGTTAATTGCGGACGCTTTAATTAAATTTTATAAGGCTGAATATGCACTCATAGTCTCCTACGCAGATGATTTCCTTATAGTAAACGGTTCTGATACAAGAAGAGAATTGGAGACAGTTATGAACAAATCTTTGGACAGGTTTGTGATTGGATGTCAAAACTTTCACTTAAATCTTAGTATTGATAAATCAATAGCAATGTTATTTGGTTCAAATCTTATGGAAAATAGACATCCGATTTTCAAATTAAACAACATCACAATTGATATTGTTGATTCATTCAGATACCTGGGCTTCAATCTTGATAGTAAATTCACATGGCTTATTCATTTGGACACTGTGAGGTCAAATCTAAGAAACTTTGTACTTAATATAGCAAAGACAGGTTATAGAGATAAAGGTATTCGTCATGAGATTTTGAAGACTTGGTATTTGACCGTAATGGAAAAGCAAATTGCATATGGTCACGAAATTTGGTATGATGATTTGAAATACCATGCGCTGCGTAAGCTCAGCTCCTGTCAAAGAGTGGGTTTGAGGACAATTATAAAGTCTTATAGGAATGTCTCAACGGAGGCACTGTGTGTTTTAGCGGGAGTCCCTCCAATTGGTATCAAACTGAAGTATGATGCATTGCAATACAATGTTTTAAAAGGGAAGTCTGCAATACAAATGTGGGGGAAAGAGCTTCGCGGCAAAGATTTTATAACTAACATTAAGCAGTATGAATATCCAAATTATAATATGATAAAGAATTTAGTTTTTATGAACCCATTGCGCGACAGTCCACCTTTTTCAGGTAATCCAATTATTTTTACAGACGGTTCTAAAATGGCCAACGGTACCTCTGCAGCTTTTACTGTATACCACCAAGGAAATTATATATTTGATTATAAAGTCAGTTTATCAAAATGTAACTCAATTTATCAAGCTGAATTGGAGGCAATTAAGCAGGCAATAAAGTGGTTTGTACAATTAAATTTTAAATCAGTGAAAATATTTTCAGACAGTCAATCGTCGGCAGCAGATCGTCTCCAGCAGATTTTTCCTGCAAATATCATAGTTAGAGATATATTTGATCTATTATATCAAAATCCAGATAAGGTGGTGAACATTGGCTGGATTAAGGCACACATCGGTATATCGGGAAATGAGAGAGCAGATGAATTAGCCAAAAGTGTGATCATTAATGGTCAGGCGGATATACACATAGAATTGCCGGTACCTATCTCGGCCATAAAGTTGTATTGTAGGAGGGAAGTGTTAAAGACCTGGCAGTTGGAATGGCAATCTTCTACAGTTGGTCGAGACACGTACAATATAATTAAGGAGGTAAAAACAGATTATTTGTGCAGCTCACAAGTAGCACAATACTTTTTTACTGGACATGGCAGCTTTCCTCACTTTCTATATAAGATTGGAAAGAGAGAAAACGATCTTTGTGAATGCGGCAGTAGAGGAGACGTGGTACATTATATTTATGGCAGATGTAATTTAATGATGCATCATTTCAAATTCGATTCAAGCTTGACTCTTAGACAGAATTTATTCAAAACTTTGAATAATCCCGCTAATTATAAAAAACTGGCTGACAATTACAATATTTTAAATGATCTTTATTCTTTTATCAGATATCGCTTTTAAATTGATAATTTTCTTTTGCTGCTCAAGAAAACATTTATTTATTGACGTACATATATTGGAGTTAAATTGGTATGACTACTTATGAACTTTTTCAAAATAGACTATGAAATTTTTCAAAATAGACTCTTATAAACTATGAACTGTTATGAACTTTTTCAAAATAGACTATGAACTTTTATAGACTATGAATTGTTATGAAATTTGAAATTATGACTGTCATAATATTTAGACTTGTGTAACCATACTGGTCTTAAAATTTTGTTTCATTTATTGTTTTGTTTGTAGTTAATTTTTATTTAGTTTTTAGCATAAGGAGGTTGTGTGTTACCTTGCTATTTCTTTTATATTAGGATTAGTTTATATATTTTAGTTTAGTAGAATGAATCAACTGTATTTATTGGCGATGTCGCCATTTTTGCTTTTGAGTTTGATTATTGTTTTAATTAACGCTCGTTGACTTAGTCTGCTCCTGTGGCTGGGTGGATTTGGATGGTAGATGGGAATTTCCGCCTGGTGGTACGCCCATCAGCCTTACGGCTGGGCTCCAGGTTGGGTGCCCCCCCCCCGAATGTACACGTCCTGGCTTAAGTTGTCACCCCCAGAAGCTTTCCCTCCGGCGAAGCACTGCAGCGAAATGCAGGTAGTCGCCAGTCGACTCAACTGGGGTGTCATCCACATATAAAACAAAACCAAAAACCAAAATACAACATCAACAACGGAAAAAGGGAGGCACCACTATCGGCACTCTGAAGGTCGTGGAAAACTCCTTTAAAAGCGCCAAAGAGGCGGTCCCGATCGATATTAGTTGCGTGAAAGTTATTTCTAAGATTCCTGCTAATCCAACCATCGGTCGCAGAAAGCTCCGATTGCGCATAGACGCTTTGGATTGGTTTTCGACCCGGGATTCGAGTTTTGGCTTGATCGCCGTCGCGTTAGTCAGCGAGCCACCGGTCCGGTTCTTCGTAATCAAACAGTCCAGGGAAAGAACCTACACCCTCCTAAGGAGTTGATGCGGTCACACGGTGACCTGGATGGCCCCGAGGGCTCCTATCACTGTTCGTACGAACGGACAATCCCCTTTCTTCCCGACCAGTGAGGTCGACACACAACTACTTCAGCTGCTTCAGGATGACGTGGTGGTTGCGGACTATGCGTGTACGCCCACATGCCGGTAACTACGCTCTGCCACCTGCTAGTACCGAGGGTTGCTGCACGCCGCCTCACGCACTAACCAAACGTAACTGCAGAGCCACCACGCACCGTGCTCTTCGGAGTTCGATATCGCCTCCGTCAATGCCCCAGATAAAGATTTTGAAACGGCCTGACCGCTGTTAGCTAGTCGTTTCTCAGCGTCACCTTCACCTACCTCGACGCAGGTCGAGAGTCCCGCTCGCGCAACTGAGATAGGCCAACGAGGCATCCTTCTACCACTTCTAAATAACGGACACCTCGAGAGAGTCGAATTTTTCTCATATTCAGAGGTGTTTGCTCGAGATGAGACGAGCTCGGGCTCGATTTTTATGCGAGTCTTCAGGTGCGGGAGATCCCGGGCTCATTCTTTCTGAAACTGGCAATTTTATTTATTCTCGTACTAAAAAATAACTTATTTTTCTTCGTAAAAATTACTTATTTCATTTCAAGTCATTTTAATGATTTTATGATCAGAATGAAAGGAAACAGAAATCGTGTTTATCTTTTCTGTTATTGGAATATTTTAAAAGAAAAAATTGTGATATATATTTTGATATTAATATTTGATGAATTTATAGATTTATCTCAGGCATTGACGGCGACGACCTGTTGAAATGGCGCCAATCGGAAGAGGTGCTATTAATTTGTTGTTCGATTTTCGTTTCTGACACTAAGATAATTTTTTAATTAAAACGATTTTATTTTATTTTTGTTTAGAGATCTAACGCGAAATGAATATTTTCCTTTGTTTTTAGTCAACCAGCATTAAATTAAGGTTCGCACATTTTTAGTCTTCTATTGTGTGCAAGTCATAATCGCTCGTCATATGAAAACCAGCGGGGAAGATCGAGCTATGCTCGGTTAAAATTAACTTTGTGTTCAACTCAATATAACAATAAATTCTATGTACAGCATATAATAATCAGTTCTATGTATCCTAACTGGTTGAATTCTGTTTTCGAGAACGTTCTATGGACGCTGATTGGTTGAATCATGTATCTCGATACCTATTGAGGAATTTCTCGAAAATTCCTTCAGATTCTAAAAGCTAATTTTTTCGCCAAATATCTCCAACTTTACGACTTCGTTTACTGCCAACTGTTGAACTACTTAATAAGTGTTTCAACCTTCATGCATTCATATTGAAATGCATTGATCAGTAGTGACCCTAAAATGACTCACTAATCGAATGTTTTCACCCATGTGACCTAGCCCAAATGTCTTCTCGTAATCCAAAATGGTAGGATACAAAATATAGTCAAAATTGTTCAGTAGTTTTTCACATAAAATTAGATTGATCCTGACTCGTAGTGACCCAAAATGACCCTCAATCGAATTTTCTCGAATATGTGACCTAGTCCAATGGTCCTCTCGTGCTCAAAAACGGTATAATAAAAAATTTAGTCTAAATAGTTTCATCTGTTTTTTTATATAAAACTAGTTGGACTCTGACGAGTAGTGACTCAAAATGATCCACTAATCGAATTTTTTCGACCATGTAATCAAGCCCAATTGTCATGTCGTGTCTGAAAATGGTAGGATAGAAAATTTAGTCAAAATCGTTAGAGTCGATATTTAGATAAAATTAGCTTGACCCGTGGTAACCCCAAAATGACCCACTAATCCAATTTTCTCAAACATGTGACCCAGCCGAATGGTTTTCTCGTAATCAAGGTACAAAATTTAGTCAAAATCGTTTGAGCCTTTTTATAGATATAATTATCTTGACCTTGACCTATAGTGACCCAAAATGACCCATTAATCGAATTTTCTCGAACATGTGACCTAGTTCAATGGTCTTCTCGTGCCCGAAAACGATAGGTTACAAAATTTCGTTAAAATCATTAGAGCCGTTTTTAAGATAAAATTTGCATACACACACAGACAGACACACGCGATTTTCTCATATTATAAAATATGATAACGTTAGTAGATGATAAAGGCCGGTTCTACGCCAGAGGCGTACGAGGCGTATGACCTCTGAAGGTGAAGTTCAAGGTTACCGGAAGGGACAGGTGTGGACACCGGAAGTCGCAGGTAGGGATAACAGGCATGTTGAGACAGGAAGTGAACAGGAAACGCGAAAGAAAGTTTAACCGGAAACACGACAGGAAGTGAATGCGATAAGGAGAGAGGGGGAGGGCTTATTTTTGTGGGGGGCTTATGCTAACCTGAAATAAAAATGGAATTATTTCTTACTTTGTAAAAATTTAACATAAAATGTATCTTTTTTTTTTTTTTTTTTTTTTTTTTTTTTCCACCTGAAATAAAAATTTTATTTGCTAACTAACACCTAATATAAAAATGGAAATCTTTCTGACTTTGTTTTACTTTCTAAAAGTTTTACATGAAATTTATTTTAAGACTGGAAACGCGACAGGAAGTAAGACCTGAAACCGGATTAGACATGCTTTTTCCAAAAAGGGTTTTCAGGAAGCAGTAAACATGTTTTGGGAACATGTTTGGGAGCTTGTTGCAACAGGAAAGGCAGTTTAAAAGACCGGAAGTGATTAAGCGATAAGAAAAGTACAGGAATATACACGTAGATTTTGTTCTTTGTAGAGGGTGAAATTTTATTTTATTTTTTATTTAAAGAGTTTTCTTTTTTTTTTTTTTTTTTTTTTTTTTCTTTAAAGCGTTTAAAATTATTTTTTATATTATTATTTTTTTTTTTTTTGTAGTGGGTTACGTATTATTTTAATTTTTAGTGACGTTAGAACCTACAATGTTCTGTACCACACATGCCTTATCTTAGGTCACCAAGGATGTGTGTGTGTGTGTTGTTATCTCTTTAAATGCGAGAGATGGTTACTTCAGACCTGCGTTGAGATATCTTTATCATAGTTTTAATGAACTGCAGGAAATTGTCTTTAGCTATTGAGTAATTCGCGAGTTTTGGTTTAATATGAATGCTATTACATCTGTTTGTTTAATTTACAAACACATTTCTCTTACAACACTCTGTCAACAGATCACTTCCATATTCGAAATAATAATTTAGAGGGAAAATTTTTACTTTCTATACGAAATTTTATTTATAGAGATTGACAAAAATAGCATGCTTGATTCTTTCTTGTATTAACCTTATAATCATTTATTTTAGAAATATAGGTTTATAGTTTTGTTACGAAAAATAACGTGTTTACATATTTTAAAAACGAAAGCAAAGTGATTTTTACAAATGTAACTATAAGCTATACACCCACGCATTTGTGTTATTGAATTAAATTTCAATGCTTAATATTGTATTCACCGTACTATTTTCTTATAAAAGCCGTTTCACAAACTTGTATACTGAAAGTAATGTGTCATTTTTAGGGAAAAATTAATTCAAGTCTTTGAGACTAATCTTTCAAAGGAAAAAAAGATTTGTCATACTTTCTCTTACATTATATCTTCCGTTTTTTAAGTTTACAAATTTGTGGAGTAACTTAAATAATCGTTTTTATGCTAATTAAACAATATATTTTTTAATTATATGTGTTTTTTAATTAACTTGTAATAGCTTCTTTTTTTTTTTTCTTTTTCTTTTTCTTAAAAGGGTACTGTAGAATAACTTATGTCACAAATACTACATCCTTCTTTAGTTAAATATGTTTCACTTAAGACATGACAAAGTGTCTTAGAAACATTTCATTTTGGAGTTAAGTGATTAAACAAGAAAAATATTATTTATAAAAACACAACACATAAGACTAGCGGCTGAGAGGTTCTACTCTCAAAGCTGATAGATGGAAGGTGTTAGGTTTAAACCTCTCTCACGGTTGTCGACCTAACCGTTCGAAGTTTTCTTCGAAACTTGTCAATATGGGTAAGAACACCCTAGAAAGACCTACATGGAGACACTTATCCCTAACGCAGATAATCAACCCTATATTTAACCAACCAGTCACAACACGCAATTCATAATCATTACATTCAGTTAATAAGTGATTTGACATGCAAAATTTGATTTATAGAAACATACAATATGATATATCACACTAAACATACAATTTGAACGATTTTTTCCCTTTCATATGAAAAAATTTTAACAAGAATTTAGTGACTATTTAACTTATTAAAGAGAGCGGTTATTTTGTTTAGAGTTATACGATTAAAATAAATTTTCAATAGATTTGACTTTATACAAGCAACATTTAAAAAAAAAAAGAGAATGGAATCTAGTGTTTATAAATTAACGTATTTCAATTTTACAAATACTTCACACACCCCTCTTTTTCCCCTATTTTGGTAGACTTTATACACATAAGCCATAAAAGGCGTTTTAGAATACATCATTTAGAAATTAAGCAACTTGATAAGTAAAATATTATTTCTAAAAGCAATAGATACGAAAGTAATAAATATTTCTACTTACAAATGTACGAAATTCTGATAGGTAAGACCTTCTCAATCATTGTGCAAGAATTAAGTGGTGATTGAACTTATAACATTATAGGATGAAATAATTGTGTGACGTATTTTTAAACCAATAAAATGTCAATATTTTTAAACCAATAAAATGTCAATATTTTTAAACCAATAAAAAGTTAGTATTTTTTACACGAGCGCCCTCTATTACTATATAAATTTCAATGAAACGAGTTCATAACATTCTACTGTAACCTGGTATCGTTGTAATAGGTTGTATTTTTCGTTAAGTTAGTTTTCATTTAAGTTATTATGGAACGAGTTATGAATTCTTATGTTGGTGACGTAACCAACTTGGAGTGTCAACACTCATCACCAAAGTTAAATAATCAAGAGATGGATTCTACACTTTTATCCAAAGAAGGACTCGTTTCGAATTATGAAGTGAAACCCACCTCATCAGGACTAAAGAAACAGAAGTTACCCCATGTGTGTAAGACGTGTAACAAAGCATTTCCTCGAAAAGTTAACTTAATGTTTCACATGAAATGTCATTTAAAAGAAAAGTCTTTTCGTTGTGAGGTGTGTGCTGAAGTTTTTTCACAAAAGAGTGATTTACGTAATCATCAAAAGATTCACAAATCGCCCAAACAATAAAAGTGTAGTGATTGCAACGAGATATTTTCAAGAATGGCTGACTTATTGAAACATAAGAAGACTCATAAGATTCGTAAACAACAGTCATGTACAAAGTGTAGCGAAATGTTTGATTGTGAATCAGATTTAGTACAACATTGTGATACTTTTCATAAAGTTTTACCTAATGTGAAGAAGTCACCTGATTTGTTATTTGAAAAAGTGAAACATTTTAAAAGACAACATGATGTGCGAAATATTTGTACTAAAACTATCATTGTGTCCAATGAGATGAATCAAAAAGACTTTCGTTCATTTTTTAACAGTGTTCGATCAGATGTTTTAAACGAATTAAATTATCAATTGCAAATGAAAAAGTCAATAAAATGGTATGCAGCCGTTAAAGTGGATGTATATCGTGAATCACAGGATGGTGACTTAGAGAGAGCAACCCCCTTTTTCCTTTCCAAAAGTGAACTGGAATTAACAGAACAAAACATACATGTGCATGTTGAGAATGCCTTTCTAAAGTTGTACAACGGCTTTGAAGATTTTACTGAACGAGTGTTTAATTGGACATTACAAAAAATTTTGAAATTAGAATTGATTACAGCTCAATATGACAGGCTTATTTGATTTGTATTACTTTAAATGATTAATAAATAGTTTTAATATGAAAAAGCATAGTGGTTTTTTCTTATAGTTGATGTAAATTACTTTGAACAGTTTGACAATGCAACATAAACTACTGTTTAACATTTTGAATGTCTTAGACAAAATGGGAATGAATTTGTTGAAATTATGTAAAACATGATGAAATAAATGTGATGTATTTATTATATGTTACTTAAACTACAAGAGAAATGATTGGAAATGTGTTATTTTAAATCTATGATACTTTTAATCACTAACAAAGTAAGACGTGACGTTATGAATCATCGATGGGTTTTCCTTTGAATAGGTATTAATCTTACTTATTGATAAGAAAGTTGAATTTTTCTCTTCGTTTAAACAATGACACTGCATGTTTTGATAATTTTCTCTCAACAGACAACATCAATGTTTTTAACCTAGTTAAGAAAATTTTTAACTTAAACCGTCACTGAGTTTATCCTAGATAAGTAAATTTTTATATTTAACCTACATATAAATTAAATGATTAACTATAACCATGTCTGTTTTTAAAATCTAGATAAGTAGACGTTTTTATGAAACACATCCAGTGTTCTGCTGACTTTTATCGAGATTACATCAGTTAGTGAAGCAGATTAAATTGCATAAAAATATTTTATGAAATGAATATGCGATCCCACGAAGAAGTGTTTCCACCTTCAAAGCGTCCACGCTTAGAAAAAGCTATGGAAAAATCAAATACTTGTGAGAAGGAATTAAAAGACCCAAGATTAAAACTTTCTAAAATGGACAATGACTGTGTAACTATATCACGTGATATCTCCTCTACTAAGAACTTACCAGATGTGAAACCTGAGATCGCTATGAATTTTTCAAACTTTACCGGTGGTTACGATGCAACATTCTTCGAGAATCCACATCAAGAGTCAGTTTTTGCCCAGGACTATTTAAATACATTTTTCAAAGACATAAATTTTGAAAATTTAGATTGTTCTACCCCCTTAACCTCGTTAAAGGATGAACCCTTTCAAGAACCTACGAATAATATCTTACAGACTACTGTTAAACATGAGATGAACGAGATACAAGCAAACAGCCTTTCACAAGCAAGTGGTGAAATACAAAGCATCACTACACCTACATTTGCCACTAAAAGTGACAAATTATACAATTCCAATGTGTTTCACAAAGAACTAAGTGACTGTTTCTACTTAACTTTGAAGTTAAAAAATAAACAATATTCTATACATATACGAGAATTTAAACGCAATGTATCTACTAATGAAGAAATCCCAACCAAAAACGGAGTTAATATGGATATTCATAGCTGGTATGAGTTTCAATATAAAATCCTTGCATTTAATTTAAGATACAAAAGTGCATCCTTTGTTTCTAATAACACGATTTTAGTGTTAAATCAAGATTCTATGATGCGAATTAAAAATTTGAAGAATTTTTCTCATGTTGACTTAAACGAACAACAAATGGAAAAATTAAAAGAAAGTACCTCACACTTAAATACTGTACTTTTACAACATATGTACACAAAACTATTACCCTTTCTCATTAAACAGAAATGTGTGGTGAGTAACAGATCCACAGAAAAAGAACCTGTGTTATGGTCTAAACTTAATACGTGTATCGAGAATAATATGGTAACAATACTTAACCAGTTGTATGAATGTACAGGATGTATTTTTCGACATGCAAGTCAAAGCCTTCACTCATGCTTCGCATTTAATAATAAGGAAAAATTTAATCAACTAGGTGAAGCTTTGTTAATGCTCATCGATTTCGATTATGTAATTTCAACGTTTTTGAATGGAGTTTATAGTGTTAGTGAACACTTTGTACATAAGCTTCATGAACAAACTGTTTATAATGAATTGTTTAAGACAAAATAAATGATTTGTTTTGTTAAAGATCTGTGTGTGTTTATTTCTACAAAGTGTCTCTGTGTGAATTTATTAGTTTTTTATCTAATCGAACTTTTAAGTGAAGAGATGTAATTTAACTTTTTTGTATATTCCAATTCAAAAATTTCAACAATTGCAAAAAAAGATTAAACTATTGAAAAAAAAAATATCCACGTTAGAAAAAAATAAGTTATGTTGAAAAGTTAAGAAAACAATGAAAAGTAAACAAAAATATAGTTTTTAAATTAAAATTTTTTAAAGTCTTCAAGTTAATCAAAATTAACTTTTTACTTTTAACTATTGAGAGACTATGATCTAACTGTTTATCCTTATAACCAACTGGTGCATATCAACTATATACTCTGTATCTGCATATGCGCAGAAAAACATAGACATTTACACTAACGACTTTAAAATTCGACTTTAAATTCGTTAAATTTGTTCGACTTTAAATTATTTGCCAACTTTTAAGTTTAATTACTATACACAACTCGATTACCTTTCACACAAAACACCTTTCAGAAACAAAACAGAAATTAACACTTACCGAAAAACACGTCCACTTTGGGTGTTAGTCTTCACTCAACTAACGTTTCTCCCTTATCTTTGCTAGGGGGCGCTGCAATCGCCGCTAGAGGCGTTAGTAGTCTTCCGGTGTGTGATAAGAATAAACTTTAAATCCAGCTTACACTCGCTCAGTCATTCTTGCTTCTCTCTACCTTGCTAACAACCGTTTGCTGCTGGCTCATTGTTTGGTTGTTTAAACTTGTTGAATGACGTCATCATGTGTTTGTCTAAACTTGTCCAGTCTTGTTTTTATGCAGTACGTCTATTTAGATGAGTCATCACTCGCTTATCTTGGTTAACTTGTCCAAACTTGTTTTTGTTTGACACGTCTATTTGGGTGAGTCATCGTTCGCTTATCTTGCTTTACTTGTTTGAACTTGTCTAGTATACACCACCTCATGTCTTTTGTCATAGCTTGAATATACTTTACACCAATCACTTAAATATAAAAGTCTTGTCACAACTTACTTAAACTTTGATAAAATTATTAATTATTTATAAATTTCATCAAATTCTTATTTTTCTGATACATTTACTATGTAATTTTCGTTCAAAAATATGGTAAAGCCCGATTTTAAATCGAAGTCTAAGATAAATTCCCCAAATTTGTAACATTTTAACACTAATAATAAATATTGTAAGCACCCAGTACATACAAGTTTTGTAAAAATAATATTACTTATAGCTAACTCGTTATGTCCCATGATACAAAATTTCAATATAGCTAAAATCAGTGTTAAACGAAAATCTAATCACGTGTCTTTATATATTATTTTGAAATGCAAAGCATTATATCTAAACGAATGATATAAGGAGTAGTTAGAATAGTTCTTATATTGTTGTTAGTAAAAAATTTATACACATTATCTTACAAGGTTGCAATATTCAACACACGGTTCACCATATTTAAAAACGATTCACCATGATTTAAAAACTTAGTAACATATTTTAAATTTATAAATTTAAATTAAAAATACTTAAGTATTTATAATTGTTTATTTATAAAAATATGTTTTAATTTAAATTTATAAATTTAAAATATGTTACTAAGTTTTTAAATCATGGTGAATCGTTTTTAAATATGGTGAACCGTGTGTTGAATATTGCAACCTTGTAAGATAATGTGTATAAATTTTTTACTAACAACAATATAAGAACTATTCTAACTACTCCTTATATCATTCGTTTAGATATAATGCTTTGCATTTCAAAATAATATATAAAGACACGTGATTAGATTTTCGTTTAACACTGATTTTAGCTATATTGAAATTTTGTATCATGGGACATAACGAGTTAGCTATAAGTAATATTATTTTTACAAAACTTGTATGTACTGGGTGCTTACAATATTTATTATTAGTGTTAAAATGTTACAAATTTGGGGAATTTATCTTAGACTTCGATTTAAAATCGGGCTTTACCATATTTTTGAACGAAAATTACATAGTAAATGTATCAGAAAAATAAGAATTTGATGAAATTTATAAATAATTAATAATTTTATCAAAGTTTAAGTAAGTTGTGACAAGACTTTTATATTTAAGTGATTGGTGTAAAGTATATTCAAGCTATGACAAAAGACATGAGGTGGTGTATACTAGACAAGTTCAAACAAGTAAAGCAAGATAAGCGAACGATGACTCACCCAAATAGACGTGTCAAACAAAAACAAGTTTGGACAAGTTAACCAAGATAAGCGAGTGATGACTCATCTAAATAGACGTATTGCATAAAAACAAGACTGGACAAGTTTAGACAAACACATGATGACGTCATTCAACAAGTTTAAACAACCAAACAATGAGCCAGCAGCAAACGGTTGTTAGCAAGGTAGAGAGAAGCAAGAATGACTGAGCGAGTGTAAGCTGGATTTAAAGTTTATTCTTATCACACACCGGAAGACTACTAACGCCTCTAGCGGCGATTGCAGCGCCCCCTAGCAAAGATAAGGGAGAAACGTTAGTTGAGTGAAGACTAACACCCAAAGTGGACGTGTTTTTCGGTAAGTGTTAATTTCTGTTTTGTTTCTGAAAGGTGTTTTGTGTGAAAGGTAATCGAGTTGTGTATAGTAATTAAACTTAAAAGTTGGCAAATAATTTAAAGTCGAACAAATTTAACGAATTTAAAGTCGAATTTTAAAGTCGTTAGTGTAAATGTCTATGTTTTTCTGCGCATATGCAGATACAGAGTATATAGTTGATATGCACCAGTTGGTTATAAGGATAAACAGTTAGATCATAGTCTCTCAATAGTTAAAAGTAAAAAGTTAATTTTGATTAACTTGAAGACTTTAAAAAATTTTAATTTAAAAACTATATTTTTGTTTACTTTTCATTGTTTTCTTAACTTTTCAACATAACTTATTTTTTTCTAACGTGGATATTTTTTTTTTCAATAGTTTAATCTTTTTTTGCAATTATTGAAATTTTTGAATTGGAATATACAAAAAAGTTAAATTACATCTCTTCACTTAAAAGTTCGATTAGATAAAAAACTAATAAATTCACACAGAGACACTTTGTAGAAATAAACACACACAGATCTTTAACAAAACAAATCATTTATTTTGTCTTAAACAATTCATTATAAACAGTTTGTTCATGAAGCTTATGTACAAAGTGTTCACTAACACTATAAACTCCATTCAAAAACGTTGAAATTACATAATCGAAATCGATGAGCATTAACAAAGCTTCACCTAGTTGATTAAATTTTTCCTTATTATTAAATGCGAAGCATGAGTGAAGGCTTTGACTTGCATGTCGAAAAATACATCCTGTACATTCATACAACTGGTTAAGTATTGTTACCATATTATTCTCGATACACGTATTAAGTTTAGACCATAACACAGGTTCTTTTTCTGTGGATCTGTTACTCACCACACATTTCTGTTTAATGAGAAAGGGTAATAGTTTTGTGTACATATGTTGTAAAAGTACAGTATTTAAGTGTGAGGTACTTTCTTTTAATTTTTCCATTTGTTGTTCGTTTAAGTCAACATGAGAAAAATTCTTCAAATTTTTAATTCGCATCATAGAATCTTGATTTAACACTAAAATCGTGTTATTAGAAACAAAGGATGCACTTTTGTATCTTAAATTAAATGCAAGGATTTTATATTGAAACTCATACCAGCTATGAATATCCATATTAACTCCGTTTTTGGTTGGGATTTCTTCATTAGTAGATACATTGCGTTTAAATTCTCGTATATGTATAGAATATTGTTTATTTTTTAACTTCAAAGTTAAGTAGAAACAGTCACTTAGTTCTTTGTGAAACACATTGGAATTGTATAATTTGTCACTTTTAGTGGCAAATGTAGGTGTAGTGATGCTTTGTATTTCACCACTTGCTTGTGAAAGGCTGTTTGCTTGTATCTCGTTCATCTCATGTTTAACAGTAGTCTGTAAGATATTATTCGTAGGTTCTTGAAAGGGTTCATCCTTTAACGAGGTTAAGGGGGTAGAACAATCTAAATTTTCAAAATTTATGTCTTTGAAAAATGTATTTAAATAGTCCTGGGCAAAAACTGACTCTTGATGTGGATTCTCGAAGAATGTTGCATCGTAACCACCGGTAAAGTTTGAAAAATTCATAGCGATCTCAGGTTTCACATCTGGTAAGTTCTTAGTAGAGGAGATATCACGTGATATAGTTACACAGTCATTGTCCATTTTAGAAAGTTTTAATCTTGGGTCTTTTAATTCCTTCTCACAAGTATTTGATTTTTCCATAGCTTTTTCTAAGCGTGGACGCTTTGAAGGTGGAAACACTTCTTCGTGGGATCGCATATTCATTTCATAAAATATTTTTATGCAATTTAATCTGCTTCACTAACTGATGTAATCTCGATAAAAGTCAGCAGAACACTGGATGTGTTTCATAAAAACGTCTACTTATCTAGATTTTAAAAACAGACATGGTTATAGTTAATCATTTAATTTATATGTAGGTTAAATATAAAAATTTACTTATCTAGGATAAACTCAGTGACGGTTTAAGTTAAAAATTTTCTTAACTAGGTTAAAAACATTGATGTTGTCTGTTGAGAGAAAATTATCAAAACATGCAGTGTCATTGTTTAAACGAAGAGAAAAATTCAACTTTCTTATCAATAAGTAAGATTAATACCTATTCAAAGGAAAACCCATCGATGATTCATAACGTCACGTCTTACTTTGTTAGTGATTAAAAGTATCATAGATTTAAAATAACACATTTCCAATCATTTCTCTTGTAGTTTAAGTAACATATAATAAATACATCACATTTATTTCATCATGTTTTACATAATTTCAACAAATTCATTCCCATTTTGTCTAAGACATTCAAAATGTTAAACAGTAGTTTATGTTGCATTGTCAAACTGTTCAAAGTAATTTACATCAACTATAAGAAAAAACCACTATGCTTTTTCATATTAAAACTATTTATTAATCATTTAAAGTAATACAAATCAAATAAGCCTGTCATATTGAGCTGTAATCAATTCTAATTTCAAAATTTTTTGTAATGTCCAATTAAACACTCGTTCAGTAAAATCTTCAAAGCCGTTGTACAACTTTAGAAAGGCATTCTCAACATGCACATGTATGTTTTGTTCTGTTAATTCCAGTTCACTTTTGGAAAGGAAAAAGGGGGTTGCTCTCTCTAAGTCACCATCCTGTGATTCACGATATACATCCACTTTAACGGCTGCATACCATTTTATTGACTTTTTCATTTGCAATTGATAATTTAATTCGTTTAAAACATCTGATCGAACACTGTTAAAAAATGAACGAAAGTCTTTTTGATTCATCTCATTGGACACAATGATAGTTTTAGTACAAATATTTCGCACATCATGTTGTCTTTTAAAATGTTTCACTTTTTCAAATAACAAATCAGGTGACTTCTTCACATTAGGTAAAACTTTATGAAAAGTATCACAATGTTGTACTAAATCTGATTCACAATCAAACATTTCGCTACACTTTGTACATGACTGTTGTTTACGAATCTTATGAGTCTTCTTATGTTTCAATAAGTCAGCCATTCTTGAAAATATCTCGTTGCAATCACTACACTTGTATTGTTTGGGCGATTTGTGAATCTTTTGATGATTACGTAAATCACTCTTTTGTGAAAAAACTTCAGCACACACCTCACAACGAAAAGACTTTTCTTTTAAATGACATTTCATGTGAAACATTAAGTTAACTTTTCGAGGAAATGCTTTGTTACACGTCTTACACACATGGGGTAACTTCTGTTTCTTTAGTCCTGATGAGGTGGGTTTCACTTCATAATTCGAAACGAGTCCTTCTTTGGATAAAAGTGTAGAATCCATCTCTTGATTATTTAACTTTGGTGATGAGTGTTGACACTCCAAGTTGGTTACGTCACCAACATAAGAATTCATAACTCGTTCCATAATAACTTAAATGAAAACTAACTTAACGAAAAATACAACCTATTACAACGATACCAGGTTACAGTAGAATGTTATGAACTCGTTTCATTGAAATTTATATAGTAATAGAGGGCGCTCGTGTAAAAAATACTAACTTTTTATTGGTTTAAAAATATTGACATTTTATTGGTTTAAAAATATTGACATTTTATTGGTTTAAAAATACGTCACACAATTATTTCATCCTATAATGTTATAAGTTCAATCACCACTTAATTCTTGCACAATGATTGAGAAGGTCTTACCTATCAGAATTTCGTACATTTGTAAGTAGAAATATTTATTACTTTCGTATCTATTGCTTTTAGAAATAATATTTTACTTATCAAGTTGCTTAATTTCTAAATGATGTATTCTAAAACGCCTTTTATGGCTTATGTGTATAAAGTCTACCAAAATAGGGGAAAAAGAGGGGTGTGTGAAGTATTTGTAAAATTGAAATACGTTAATACGTTAATACTAGATTCCATTCTCTTTTTTTTTTTAAATGTTGCTTGTATAAAGTCAAATCTATTGAAAATTTATTTTAATCGTATAACTCTAAACAAAATAACCGCTCTCTTTAATAAGTTAAATAGTCACTAAATTCTTGTTAAAATTTTTTCATATGAAAGGGAAAAAATCGTTCAAATTGTATGTTTAGTGTGATATATCATATTGTATGTTTCTATAAATCAAATTTTGCATGTCAAATCACTTATTAACTGAATGTAATGATTATGAATTGCGTGTTGTGACTGGTTGGTTAAATATAGGGTTGATTATCTGCGTTAGGGATAAGTGTCTCCATGTAGGTCTTTCTAGGGTGTTCTTACCCATATTGACAAGTTTCGAAGAAAACTTCGAACGGTTAGGTCGACAACCGTGAGAGAGGTTTAAACCTAACACCTTCCATCTATCAGCTTTGAGAGTAGAACCTCTCAGCCGCTAGTCTTATGTGTTGTGTTTTTATAAATAATATTTTTCTTGTTTAATCACTTAACTCCAAAATGAAATGTTTCTAAGACACTTTGTCATGTCTTAAGTGAAACATATTTAACTAAAGAAGGATGTAGTATTTGTGACATAAGTTATTCTACAGTACCCTTTTAAGAAAAAGAAAAAGAAAAAAAAAAAAGAAGCTATTACAAGTTAATTAAAAAAAACATATAATTAAAAAATATATTGTTTAATTAGCATAAAAACGATTATTTAAGTTACTCCACAAATTTGTAAACTTAAAAAACGGAAGATATAATGTAAGAGAAAGTATGACAAATCTTTTTTTCCTTTGAAAGATTAGTCTTAAAGACTTGAATTAATTTTTCCCTAAAAATGCCGCATTAATTTCAGTACACAAGTTTGTGAAACGGCTTTTGCAGGAAAATAGTACGGTGAATACAATATTAAGCATTGTAATTTAATTCAATAACACAAATGCGTGGGTGTATAGCTTATAGTTACATTTGTAAAAATCACTTTGCTTTCGTTTTTAAAATATGTAAACACGTTATTTTTCGTAACAAAACTATAAATCTATATTTCTAAAATAAATGATTATAAGGTTAATACAAGAAAGAATCAAGCATGCTATTTTTGTCAATCTCTATAAATGACATTTCATAGTATTTTCATATAAAAATTTTCCTTCTAAATTATTATTTCGAATATAGAAATGATCTGTTGACAGAATGTTGTAAGAGAAATGTGCTTGTAAATTAAACAAACAGATGTACTAGCATTCATATTAAACCAAAACTCGCGAATTACTCAATAGCTAAAGACAATTTCCTGCAGTTCATTAAAACTATGATAAAGATATCTCAACGCAGGTCTGAAGCCCCATCTCTCGCATTTAAAGAGATAACAACACATACACATCCTTGATAACCTAAGATAAGACATGTGTGGTACAGAACATTGTAGGTTCTAACGTCACTAAAAATTAAAATAATACGTAACCCACTACAAAAAAAAAAAAAAAAAAAAAAAAAAAAATAATATAAAAAATAATTTGAAACGCTTTAAATGAAAAAAAAAAAAAAAAGAAAAGAAAACTCTTTAAATAAAAAATAAAATAAAATTTCACCCTCTACAAAGAACAAAATCTACGTGTATATTCCTGTATTTTTCTTATCGCTTAATCACTTCCGGTCTTTTAAACTGCCTTTCCTGTTGCAACAAGCTCCCAAACATGTTCCCAAAACATGTTTACTGCTTCCTGAAAACCCTTTTTGGAAAAAGCATGTCTAATCCGGTTTCAAGTCTTACTTCCTGTCGCGTTTCCAGTCTTAAAATAAATTTCATGTAAAACTTTTAGAAAGTAAAACAAATTCAGAAAGATTTCCATTTTTATATTAGGTGTTAGCTAGCAAATAAAATTTTTATTTCAGGTGGGAAAAAAAAAAAAAAAAAAAAAAAAAAAAGATACATTTTATGTTAAATTTTTACAAAGTAAGAAATAATTCCATTTTTATTTCAGGTTAGCATAAGCCCCCCACAAAAATAAGCCCTCCCCCTCTCTCCTTATCGCATTCACTTCCTGTCGTGTTTCCGGTTAAACTTCCTTTCGCGTTTCCGATCATACTTCCTGTTCACTTCCTGTCTCAACATGCCTGTTATCCCTACCTGCGACTTCCAGTGTCCACACCTGCCACTTCCGGTAACCTTGAACTTCACCTTCAGAGGTCGACTGCGCGAACTGCGCTAGCGTAGAACCGGCCTTTCTTATCTACTAACGTTAGTGATTCTTATATCTATTTTTCGTTCTAACCTCTGGTCATGCCGCGGCTCTGCTGTGTACATTCAAAAAATTACTTTCATTCTTAAGTACAGTCGAACCTCGTTAACGCGAACACTCAAGATGAAACTTTTTTTGTTCGTGTTATTAGTAGTTCGTGTTATCCGAACTTAAATACATTACATACAACGGGACGAATCGGAAAGAGTTCGTGCTAAAAGTACTTCGTGTTAAGCGTATTCGTGTTAACGAGGTTTGACTGTATATATAATTGGCACGTATTGTTATTCCGATAGAATGCAATCGAGCAGTGTTTCCTCTTTTCTTATAAAAGCCACAGGGTCTGACTATCATAAGGAACACACGGGGCATGTGCCCCAGGACCACATTTTTAAAAGGAGCCAAAATGCATTTTGTCCACTCAGATACAAATGAATACAAATTTCCATTTATAGTTCATAGAAAAAATGAATTTTTCCCATTCATTTAAACTAAACTATCTCAGTGTTCTTCAATAACGACAGTGAAATGTAATGTAAACTTCAAAATTTCGAGGAAAACGGATATTACATCAAACATATTTGAGTTAAACCCTTAGGTTTAGAGTTTTGCTCTCTCTAAATAGCGTATAGTGCAGAATATTTTACAATGTTTTAATGCATTTTTATATGTATACGTAATATATATTGTTTTTTCATAAGGCTATTGTTTAAATTTAAAATTACACATAGCACCCCGGATCCCACATAGAGTTGATCAGATCCTGTAGAATCATAGAAAGAATCATAACTTTTAGATAACGGCATCGAATTTTTAATTTAAGCTGATTTTCAGGGATACGAGAATCAAGAAAGATTGTTTTGTAGAAGGAATCGCTTATAATTTAAGATATACGTTTTTATGGGAGAACAATGTTGTTCTATTCTTCGACATATATAGTAATATACAGTTAAACTTCCATAACGGCGCACTAGAATAGTGGACACCTCTATTATCTATATTTATCTTATTTGTATACTTTTACTTCCGAATATTTGAACATCTCGCTATCTACATACACGTAACGTGTGTGTGTTCATAAAATATCATATATAATACATGAGTTTTTTGGTTTTTCCTAAATGAAATATTGGTACTATCTTTCATATTCCGATAAAAGAAACAAGAAAGAAAAATCATGCACCAAGCACAGATTATGAAACATTTTCCAACACTAACAGAATACTTTAACAAACCATCGCTGTTTAATAACGTAAATAAGTTATCTAAGTAAACATTTCAGAAAAACCCAAAACACATTTGAAAAGCATATTTCAGCAATGACCGTCCACAGCCGGAGAAAGTACTCAAATTCTTTTCTGCAGCCCAGTATATAATTTATATATTTGTATTATTTAATTAATTATTAATTATTAATATTAATTATTAATTTATATATTTGTATATACTCTATAGTATGCTACAATTTAGTTTAGCAATAAAACAAATAACACAGTTGGAAATTCATCTTCAGCAGTTTCTACCAATAGACGGAAACATACTTGAATTATTTTGTACAGCCCTGTATATTACTTAAGCTTTTTATATTCACATATTAAGCTATAGCTTAATTCAGGCAAATACATACTGAAATCACACTTCCAGGAATTATCATGCATAGGCAGCCATGTATTCAGTTCTTTGCGTGGCTTGCATGATTTTATTTATATTCTACAAACCTTTCTTGGTATACTAAATATATTTCACATTCAAAATGCATAACTCTATTAAAAACCCATTTTAATCAATTTACGCTGATGCGCCACAATGCTTACGAATTTTTTTGCGTAGCCTTGTATATGATCTGTAGCCTTTATACATACCGTATAGCACTCAAAAATTTAGTTAAACGCATACCTAACTAAAATCCCACTTCCAATTATGGCTTATTAACAATACTTCGGACACAGTACTGTACACGAAATATTTTGTGTGTCCCTGTAAATAAACGATAAATGCTATGCACATAACAAGTGTCTTATAGTAAACCTCAATAATGTATATCCATTTCATTATATTTGAAATGGCGTAACATAATTAAAATACGCTGCAGACAGTTTTTCCCCCGTAGATCATTATGTAAAAGAATACTTTTGTGTGGCACTGTAAATGAAAGAAAAAAGTTTTACACTCCATATTCTACAGAAAGCATGTCTTAGTACATCTTAGAAAATGATATCAATTTCTTTCTATGTTTGTAATAGTGTAACATGATTAAAATGCGCCGCGAACGATTTTCCACATTAAACCATAATGTAATGGAATTATTTTCAGTTTCCCTGTAAACTAATTAGAAGTGCTAGACGTACCATGTTCGATAGTAAGCATTTTGTAGCATATTTCAGTGATGTGTATCACTTTCAATATATTTGAAATAGTGTCACATCATTAAAATGCCTGCAAAGGATTTTCCCCCGTAGACCATAATGTAACGGCATTCTTTTGAGTGCTCCTGTAAAAAAAAGTATAAATGTTACACACTTCATTTTCAATACCGAACATGCTATAGTAAACCTCAATAACATATATCAATTGCATGACTATCCGGATATATTTACGCGAGTTAGAGCACGGAGAGACAGACAGACAAACCGAATTCTTAAACACTTTTCAACTATGTTGGAAAGTATTAAAAAGGGTTTCTAACTCTACTATAAAGAAAGAATAATATATTATATCATTTCTTATATACATCTTATTTCCCATGTAGAAAATTGAATAAATGTGTATTCTCATTCACATTCGAATATACATTTATTTGCATCTCATAATACATATTTCTGCTAAAACGTTTTGGGAAAATCCCTACAACCCGACCTGGAAAACATAAATACCCACAAGCAACCTTCTAGAGTGAACTCGACCGCGGAAAGAAAATTAGTGACTGAGACCCCCCCCCCCCCTCTCTACCAAAAAAAAGAAAAAAAAGACAATTTGGCCTTATGCAGGACTCTATTCAACGATTCCAAAGTGTCAGCTATTCATAGGTTTTACAGTATTTGAATATTAAAAAATACAGATGTGTTCATTATATAAATGATAAAATTTGTATTATTGATACAATTGAAGACTTACTTTTCATATTAAAACATGAATTGATTTTCTTTCATTTCAAGTTCGCGTTCGTTCGAGTGTCAACGAAAATTTACTTTGTCCGGTTGTGGGTCGATGAATTTGTTTTGTCCGAGTCGGGTTGCGGATTGACTTCAAATAATATTTTTGGGTCGACCGAAAGAATGAAAACCCAATCCGAAACCGAAATAATGCAAGTCAAGCCGACCCGCAGCAAAAAAAGTAGGAATCAACACCACCCGACTCGACCCGCAGTAAAAAAGTAGAAATTAACCCGATTCGCAATGAAAAAAATATCCCCAAGCCGACCAGCACCGCGGATCGGATTGGAACCTAATATCGCTCCTCTCCCCCCCCAACCCCCCTGAAGTCTCCCCACGTCCGCTCCGGGGCTACTAGTCAGTTGTTACGAAAGTTAAAATTTATAAAGTAAAAAAAAAAAAAAAGGCATGTTTAACAAGAGTATTTTACTGAAATTTAAAAATAATCGAAGTAAAAATAAAGCTTCTTACTACACTGGTGTCCAGAAATGAAGGGGCAGTGACAAATTTCAGACGTTCGTCTGATGTTTTTTTCGTCGAATATCTTACTGAAACTCGTGAGGAAATGTCCGGAAAGCCCTTGCATTTTCGGGATGTGAAAGAGCATGTTTCACTTCATGTTTTTCAGTAAAGATTTTGACGCGAGGACAATTAGGGGGGGGGGGGGATAATAATTGTAATAATAAAATAATATTTTCGATCACCCAAGTAACAGAAAATGATCTGTTACTGTAGCAAATGACTATGCAGGTACTGTTCAACATTTTTTTGCATTTGTGTAAGCAAAGCGCGTATATTCGTGAAGATGTTAACGTTTCTGTGGGTTTTTCCCTTTCTAACCTTTCTTCAAAAGGTTTTTTTTATAGCATGCAGAGTTTTCAGCCGAATTTAACATCGCTTTCCAAAAACTTGACAAAAAAATCGTAGAAATGGTATACTGTGATTAAAATATTAATATAATGAATATTTGATGTGATATAGGTATTTTTATGAAATAAATTTTAACTGCACAAGCGCGATCTACAGCAAAGATTTTTTGTTATGATTTGATAATCAATACTAATGGGGAACTCATTAAAAAAAAGACCAGTGAAATATCGTGAAAACTCCAAAAGTTACAGCAATAATTAATAAATTTAAAAATAAGTCCCATATAATCCTATGGGATATATGGTATATATATAATATACTATATATATATATATATATATATATATATATATATGTATTAGAGTCCTGCTCGGGTCTTATTATACACGATATTTATCTGTTATCTGTTTCGGTCACTATTTTTTTTTCGATGCTAGGACTGCAGACCACGGATCTTACCTTTTGAGTTCTCCAGGCTTAAACATCGGAGCTAAGTGATTTTGCTTGGAAAGAAAATGATGCTTTAAATCCGTATGTTTCTTCACGTAAATCATTGTCAAAAATTTCATTGCAGATGCTGTGCACTGGACTTTATATCTAGTACACTTACCAGTCTTTTGTTTAGAGAACATTTAAAAGGTATACAAAATATATTTTCTCTTGGAAATCAAATCAAGCTTTTTGCCGACAAAATATCCTCGTATGTCCAAGAGAGCGCATGACGTTTCGAAATGATCCATATAACTGCTGAGTTTGCTAAATTTACGTACTACGTCTATGAATCACCATAACCAAGAATACTGATCATGTGATCTCAAATTCCTCATATCAAAAACAAAAACAAAGCCTACTGAGTTTTTTCTTTTCTTTTTTTTTTTTTTTTTTTTTTTTTATAAGGATGTTGTTTAAAAATTGATCTAATTAGTATTTTTTACCATTTCTTTTATTTTAAATTGTCTAAAATAAGTGACAAGGCTTTTTTTTTTTTTAACGCATAATTGACAAATGTGACTTCAAAATTTACAAAAAGAACAAGTTTTTAAAAATTTTCCCAAAATCAGAAAAATGCTTTTGTGATTTAAAACAAACTTTGTTAGTATAATAATATTCTTCTCTTTCTAACAATGAAAACTGTTTTGTTTTCAGAAAATCAGAGCATACGCCATATGAGAAAACAAAACAAAACAAAAAAATTAAAACATTGAATTAAAATAATTCCCGGTCGACTTTTTAAAAAAATCGCTTTCGGGTACCGTATCGTAGGGCTATCTTTATACAAAATAACTCTGCATGTCAACCGAAACTCGAAATAATTGAACCCCAACCCGAAAGATTCAAACCTGAACCCTTTGTAGTCTTTTTGCCCTTAAAATAATTATTACGAGTTCTCATACGTATCCTGCCATGCCGTCATTTTATATTTTTATGTTCTTTAATAATAGTGTGAGTTAAATAATTTTATTAGTCAAACAGTAAAGTACGAATCAGGACCACAAGAACAGGAGTTACCGTCTGAGTCTGTTCGTTGTCTTCCGAATCCCGTTCGAGCTCATCTACCTAAATTTTCAATTTTAAGTAATTTTCTTGTAATAAAATTATAGGGGTTAGAATCTTGTTGAAAGTTACCCACTCAGGGCAGTTCCCTTCCCTGAGAACCCTAAGTTAGCTTTGCCTGACCAAACACATAAGATATGAATTACGGCAATAGTGTTTATTTGAAATTAAAACAATTCAATTGCTAGAATTAAAATATTTTATAATGCATGTACGTTCATATAGGCGCCCACTACAAGGATGACAAGAAGTCATGAGCCTCCCTTAGAGATGCAACAAACAGCCATTTGGCCAAATACGGAATATCTCATAATATAAAATTACTAGTGCGGGCTAAATTTTAGTATTTTTGAAAATGTTATGTCCAATTAAAATGTAATATTTTTTAACTAAGAAAAGTTGATATTGTTTGTTATAGATAGATTTTTTTTCTGTCGGGTTCGGGTTAGCTTAAATTTCAGATTCGGCTCGGGTTGCAGTTCGCCGGAAATGATTTTGTCGTCTTCGGATCGGATTGCGGTTCTTTGGAATTTTTTGTCGGGTTCGCGTCGGGTATCTGGCTAACTTCAGTTTTCAGTTCGGGTCATTTTTCAATTAGCCTAGCGGTATCTAGGCTCTTTGAAATAAGCCTAAAAAATATCAGGATGGTTGAGAAATTAATGACCATATTCCTATTAGCCTAACTCTATCCCAGGCTCTTTGTAATAAGCCTAAAAACATTAGGCTGATTCGAGAAAGGAAGATGATTCTCCAATTAGGCCCGGTTCTTTGAAAACAGCCTAGGCTCTTTGCAAAGAGCCGTATTTCGCAATTAACCTACGACATAAATATAGGTATATAAATGTGGTAATATAAATATAATAATTATGTTTGAAGACAGTTTATTTTGTACAAATCTTGGCTTATATATGCATCCAAGACTGTGTAATTTTTGATAAGATTAAATTTAATCTTCAACGGAAATATTACAAGGGGAAAAAATAAAAACGGAAATTTAAATGTAAAAATTTATGTTTATTTTCTATTTTTTCTATTTCTTTCATGCTTACTTTTTCAATTTGAATGAAAATCAGTATACCCATTACCGTATTCTATTGTAGATAATAAGTCGGTAACGATGTATGTCACGATGCGATGGAGGTATTATTTGGTTTTCTTTTCCCCAGTATTGGGCAGAAAATATAGATTGTTGGATGAAAATAACTATAAAAAAACTATATTATTCGCAGATTGGATTTATGTGCTTGATCAATAAATAAAATTAAAATCATACTTTATTTTCATTTTAAGGGTATATTTTGCATGATATAGTGAAGCAAGATTGGGTCAATAAATTCCCTTCTGTAATTTTTTGAATTTTTAAAATATTTTTTAAGGGGTGTCTCAGCATATCTATATTGTTATTGTGAAATTCTACAAAATTTTAGAAAAAAAGTCTTTATCTAAGTATTTATATTCCAAGGCTTATCATCTTCTTTACCACCAGACTTATCCAATTTGTGACTTGTGAATGGAATTAACTACCTTTTGTATATATAAACAAGTTGGAAATTGTACGTCAAACGTGACAAATGAGGTGCGTTCATACTTATGGCTAGTTCTATAAATATTCAGATCTTGATGATTTTTAATTCTGTGAAATTAATTATATCGTCTGCAGATTAATTTCTGTCATAAAATAAGTACCTCGGTCGCTTGACGATTAAACCTCGGAAGCTCCTATAACAAAAAAGCACCGATTTAAAAAAAAAAAATCGAATTTCTTAATAAATGTTTTTATTAATATTTTCTAAAGTTTTGATTCGATTTTTATAAAATTTGAAATGTCTCGACAAAATTCTGCAAAGATAGTATAACTTAAATTTCAAACCATTCTGTTGGGTAGTTTTTGCGTTGTTATATGCGGACGGACGAACGGACCAGACGACAACAATAGGTGCTACGTATTTATATAATTACGAACGCACCTAAAAACGTACGATTAATGTAAGATTCTCAAAATTTTTTACTTGAACTAATTTTAAATTTAGTAAAATATCAAGCTTATAACAGTATAAATTTTGGTTTGAAATAGTATTGCAACTGTAATTACACGTAAGGTTTTCTATCCACGTTGATTTTTCGGTCGGCTTTGTCAGCGCGGTTTTTGTCCTACACAAATGAAATAACGCATTTGCTCTTCATTTAACTGAAAAATTTAAATTCTGGCTTAAAGTTAAATTTTTTTTTCAAATATTACAAACAAATTCTGAGTTTTTTCAAATGTTTTGAGCTTTATATATAGAGAGAGAGCCATCCCTTGAACCACGCCGTCGCACACTTTATACACGCCCTGCGCCGGTTTAGTGCATATTTATATATTATATATCTTATGTAACATATATATATTATAACGCACACACACACACACACACACACACATATATATATATATATATATATATATATATATATATTATAAGAATTCTGCGATTAAATTCACGGTAATTTACAATTTATGATCACAAGTTCTTGCTTCTTCGCTCAACAACGCCAAACTTTCTGACATATTTTCTGACAAATACTAAGAAATATGGACACCGGCAAAATCAAATCTAGGTGCAATATTTTACAGATGTGCCTGAGGCCCACAATCTAGAATATAAACATGAAATAAACTAAATTAAAAGTTTTTTTTTTTTTTTTTTTTGGGGGGGGGGGAGATATCAGTATTTAATTATCTTAAAAGCACACGCACATACACAGAAAAAAACATTATTGTGTATGAGTGATGAATGTTACAAATGCCGTTTGAGGATGTTGAAACTTTTTCAAACACAGCGAAATTGAAACATTTTATTACAGCTGACTACAGCTCATTTCCTACAGAGAATAATACACATAACATTTATAATTATTCTAGAGATTCACACAAAATAATTTTGATATCGGTCTTCCTCCCCCCCCCCCCTCAACTTTCTTTTAAGGCAAATTTTATATACATGAAGGTAAAATGGCAACCAGAATTAAAACTTTTTTTTTTTTTTGGGGGGGGGGTGTAGTTTCACTTTTTATTAGTATTTAATTATTCTAATAGCACGCGCGCACACACACACACACACAAAGAATGGTGTATGAGCAATGGATGTTACAAGTGAAATGTGAAATATTTTATTACAGCTAACTACAGCTCATTTCCTATAGAAAATAATACATATAACATTTATAACTATTTTTGATATTCACACAAAATAATTTGGATTTCTGCCCCCCTGTCCCTCCCTCCCATTTCCTTCTAAGGCAAATTTTAGATACATGAAGGTAAAATGACAAACCAAATTAAAACTTAAATTTTTTCATCTTTAGGAAAATAATGCATGGAGATTTTATTATCATCTGGATCAAAATAGTCCGCTCTACTGTTGATATTGCAGAAAGGCACGCAGCACCTCATATTTTTGTAAATATTAAGCCAAAATTAAAAAAAAATTCAAATCATAGCACGCATTAAATAAGAGCTGTTTGTTGTATTCACCACGAGACGTCAAACGCTCGCTTCGAAAATCCACACGCGGAAATCGAGGAATGGTCCCGGTCATTCTGATATGTCAACAGGTACCTATTTTGGGGCAAAGCACATACACGTATTGTGTATTCATCTTTGTTTTGGGGTTACTTAATGAGTTTTTGTGACAGGGGTCTTTTCCGGTGCAAGAAGAAGTTAAAAAACACGCACTCGTCGTAATATATCACTATAAGTTGACAGTCAGACATTTTTTTTTCACCCTGATTGTGTGCAAATTTTCCTCAATGCAACGCCCTCACCTGGTGGCGATAACTTGAAAGAAATTTCTAAAAGCCGGCATCGGTAAAATCTTTTTGAGGAGAGGACCCTTAACCACGGGTCGTTTAGTTTAAAAACACTAACCTCGTGTCATTTTTTAAAAACTAACCACCAACCGACTGTCGGGTGGTGTGCGGGTAAATTGGGTTACCCGACTCCACTGTACTTCGAAATGAAAATATTTTCCCCTACAGCAATTAAATTTTAACAACAAATTTTTTTGTCTACCCGAAATTCGAAATACATAATCCGACCCGAAAAAGAAAAATCTATAGTTTAATACAATTATGAAAAAATAATCTACAATCATTTTTCTAATTTTAATTCTACCTTTTATGTAGACAATTAAACATGTAAAAAGACTCATTCTTATTTAAATATCTAGTTTTTCATCTGAAACAACAACGTAGAATTTTATTGTAGAATCAGGTTAACCCGAACACGACGCGAAAGTATCTAAACTCAACCCCGAAACAATTACAGTCAACCCGACCCGAATCCAACAGCAACAACAACAACAAAATTAGCTCCAACCCGAATCACGGGTCTGGTCGAATCAGGTAAAATCGGTTTACCCGGCCCGATACAGGATTCTAATCTGAAACAATATTCTGGAGAGTTTTTTGAAAAATCAGGCTAACCCAAGCCAGACAAGTAAGAATCAAAACTCAACCTGAAATCGAAACAATTGTACTCAACGCGGCTTACAAAGAAATAAGTCAGCACCTACCTGACAAGCGAGTCGGTTTTTTTATAAACTAACCTGCCCCGACTCGGGTCGGGTCGGGCCATGGGCAGTTCCTAGACCCTATGCAGGATTCTACTCTAAGGTCAAAATATTTTCTCCGACGACAATTGAATTTGGACCCCGGATCCCCCTCTAGCGCCGCCCTTGACCTCGAATATGATAAACCCCGACCCACAATAAAAAGACTAGCATCAGTCCGATACGATCCAAACCACGAGCCGGGTCGGGTTCAATTTGCTCTACACGATGCAGGGCTCTACCCTCAACTCAAAGCCAATTAAAAAAAAGTTTCGTCCTTCGCATTGCGACCCGAACCCGAAATACTTCAACCCAAGCCGACCCGCAATCAAATATTAAATTCCAACTTTTAAACAGCAAAATTAAAAGCGTCACGTCGGACAGGAGCAACAATGTTCAAATACCTGCCGAAACAACAATAAGAACATTATGATGACTTTGTTTAAGTTAAACGAATGGGGAACACGGTCACCTAACAGATACTGACATAATTATTTTTCTATCTTTTTATTTTTACAAACCACAGACAATTGAAGGCCTGGACAAATTAATCACTGCCAAAGGAAACGGTTATATTAAATGTATCTGAATAAAGATATTAAAGCTAGCATAATAAGTTGCCTTTTGATTAGACATAAAATAGATTTTTTATATAAGTTATTATAGCCGAAATAAACGAATTTAAATTAGAAAATAAGTTATTTTGAGTATATTAATTTACTAATATATGATTTTGTATCATAAGAGTGCCAACTCGACCCGACCCGACTCGGGTTGAAATCCAAAAGTCAAAATATTTTCCCCGACGGTGGGGGGGGGGGGGGTGGTCAGGTATGCCCGACGTGGGGGGGCATACGCCCCCCGGAGACCCCCCCACCTCTAGCGCCGCCTTTGATTTCAAATCCTACAGTCTGAGGGAAAAAAGAGCAACAATTTTACTATTTCGACATTACTTTAGGTCCCGCAAACCAAAAAAAATTCGAGGGAAAAAAAGAAAAAAACGCTGATATTTTACTTTTTTGCGTCCAGTGTACAAAGGGGAAAAAAGGGGGGGGACCATTGAACAATGGCTGCTTTGTTTTTGGACCGTACGGACTCTGGGAAAAAAAAGAGGAAAAATTTCACAATTTCGATATTAACTTTAGGTCGCGCAGGCTAGAAAATCTCAGGAAAAGAAGGGAGGAGAGAATGAATTTTTTACTATTTCTGCGTTACACATCGGGTCCCGTGGATTCGGAAGAAAAAGAAGGTGCAGATTTACAATTTCCGCGTTATTTTGGGTCCTGGATGCTCGAAAGATAACGCCAAAATTTTACAATTTCTGCGTTAGTGTTAAGCAGGCCGAAAAAATTTTAATAAAAGGAAGGGGGGGGGGGGGGAATTTGAAAATTTTACTATTTCGACGCTATTTCGAGTCCCGTTGCCAACGCGCACACACAAAGCAGAATTTTACAATCTTTGTCGTTTCTTTGGGTTCCGATGAACCGAAATTATCCGGGAGGACAGAAAAAAAACAACAATTATATAATTTCTCCGTTATTTTGAGTCCCGTGAACTTGGAAAAAAAAACCCGACAAAATTTGTTTCTAGACATCTGTTTTCCGACATGCTGTAAAAGTTAATGATGAAAATGGTCGTTTTTATAAGATATTTTGCATTTTGCCATCGTATGAGATTTCCGAGACCCTGGTGTGAAACACGCGCATTATCTATGTGCAAGTTGAGAAATAGGCTGCGCGTACAGACAAGCGGCAGGTGGAAAAAATTGCGTTTTTCATTAAAAATCATAACATCGGGCAGATTTTCGTAGCACCGTAGAAAGTGTTTTTATAGTGGTTTTCAGTTCTGATTTACACATTAAGGAAGCACGCACAATTAGTATGCATCACAATTTTACCATTTTCAAAAATAGAAGAAAAAAGATTTTTTTTAAATGAAAATTCTTTAAATTTTTTTCGTTACTGAAAACGGACCAAAACACATAAAAACGGACTTTAAAGAGAAAATGGGACTGTTTGGGAGCGCTGCTACCCTAATGACTTTTTCACCCTAATGACTTTTAAATGATAAAGAAAAATGATGCTTCACACATAGATTAGGAAACACTTTCCAAATTGAAAGAAAATTGTTAGGAAATGCTGATCTAAAGAGAAAAAATTGTCCCTATCACAAGCTTCTCGAACCTCACGGATAACAAAATTCATAATTTTAATACCCGCGGACCATTAATAAGAATCTTTTTAAAACATACGTACATTTGTACAATAATGATCAGAGAATTCCCAATGTTATTAATATAAAATGCATTTTTGAATGTAACAAAATTATAAATGCTTATTTAATTAAAAGAAAATCAACTTGGAATCTGAACAATCTCTTTGGGCGTAATGTTACTATCCTTTCATGAAGATACTCTACAGAAATCCAGTGCATTTATCTTGTAGGAATTCAAGACGTAACACAAAGATAAACAAAAATGAGAAAATGTCAATGTGGTTAGAGTATACGATATTGAGCAGATGGATATTTTAAGGAATGTAAATTTGTGATTTCAACATTACCAGTGCCATTTTAACAACCAGTTCGCCGAACTCGACAAATTTTAAGTAACGGTTCTACCGTACCGGTGCGAACCAGTTGAATTCCACCACTGCACTTGACCCCTTTGACACCCTGAAATTTAAGTCTATTTTGGGATTTAAAAAAAATGAATTTTTTGCCTTATTTAATAGCAGAAAAATATTACAAATTATGCGATTAAGCGCCGAAAGATTTTTAATATGAAGAAAAAATAGTATAGGCAAAGATGTCTTATTTAAATTAATGATGCCGTACTCCTTGGAAATTCCAAGGAGTGCACCCATCTTGAATTTGTTTCTTATTTATTAGTGATAATACTTTGATCAGTTTTTATAGAAAACTTTCCACTTGATTTTAGTTTGTCTGTATGTCACTTATTATTACTGTTCCTCTAATTTTTGGAAAAATGCTCAAATCGTTGCAAGATATTGGTATGTTTTGAATGATTTATATCCAAAATGTCTTCTGCAACAAATAGTTTTCGGTGGTAATAGTAAAAAAAATATTATATGACTGGTTCTATTTTTCCCCTTCAAAACGATCCTAACTTCTAAACATTATTTACGTAAAAAATAAAATAAAAAAAATAAAAAACAGATGGCAGTTAGCCTTATATAAATCTGGTCCTATTATTATTTTTTTAGCCTTAGACTAGCATTAGAAAGCCTTATTTTAAGTCAAAATGTATCAGAGATGCGCTTACATGCATTTTTAAATATTAAATTTTACTGTCTAGAAATCGAAAGTTAATATATTTTTTTTTTTACGTTGTAACGTCCTGGTACCATATATGTTATATCAAATAAGTAATCGATTAATATTAAAAGTTCGTAAATGAAATATACTTTTTATGTAGCGCTATTTGGGGGAGGCTAGGAGGGGAGAAATTGCCCCTCAAGGAATTTGATATTTTCAAACGTATCATTTGTCACAGATCAGATTTTTCAAAAAACTGAAATTGCATAAAAGCTAAAATGATTTTTCATATTTGATTAAAATAGAAACATTAGTATTAAATAAACACTTTAAGCACAGAAATTAATAAATATCAATAATGTTTGCTAAAGCCTTATTATTTCAACTTTCTCAAAGTGAATCACATTTATCGATAATGAGTACTTTGGCTCTCAATTGTGCGAAACAAGATAAAAATTTTCTTTGTCACCCTCCATCACCCCTCCTCTACTTACACCAACACCTCAAAAAAGTTTTGAAATGGTGCCTCTGTTTTAATGACATGGATAATTTCAGACGCGCGAACAGGAATCAGGTAGAAAGTTGTGTAAAGTAACATGTTAAGGGTTCGCATTTTAATTCTTTCATACTTTTAACTTTTTCATTCAAAATTAATCGATGAATTCAATTAAAATTTAATTTCTTTTAAATTTCTATTTAAAATCTTTAGATGAAAAAGTGTTACAAATGTATCATAAACTGTAATACTTTAAAATAATAATAACAAAATTTTAGGCAAATAAAATACAGATTTTCTAAAAAAGTACTGCCCAGCAAAATTATTTTCTAATACAGTAAAGCCTGTGTATAACGGAATTCTGCTATAAACTGAAAAAAATCAGGGTTCAGTCAAAACAAATATCATGCAATTATACCTTCTAAAACGGAACAACCTGCTTAAAACGGAATTATTCACTGGACTTTGTGTTTCCGTCTAAGCAGGTTTTATTGTATCATACTTATGGTAGTGGGGGGGGGGGGTGCCCGCATTGGAATTATTACTGAGGCCCGCGGTTTTTCTGTACGGCCCTGGTTGTTGGCTAAGCTCTTTTACACGAAAAAGCAACCTTTAGGCTTTTAAAGAATCAGTAACCGGCGCATTGCGAAAATTCCACACGGCAAAAGATCTCAAGATGGGAAAAGGGCCCGTGCTCGGATACTGAAACTTGTCAGACACTTCGATGAAACAGGTCTTTTATTATAAGCCTAATTGAATACACCTGCTTCGTATTATGCATACCAGCGTCATTTATCGATAATATTTTGAATGAAAACTTTTTTTATTAAAAAAATCCGATCTCACTCTAATCTTATTTATGCAAACCACAATTTTTTAGCATGATTTGTTCATTTTTGATGAATTTTTAAAGTTTTAACGAATTTGTGGCGCACCCGATATTCCGCAACCTACGTTATACCGTGACCTACGTTATACACGGCCGGTGCATGACGTTTAAAACGTCACATGGAGTGGATCATTTTTACATGGCGATTGGTACAAAGCGGCGCGCCCACCGTTTTGCACCAATCGCCATGTAAAAATGATCCACTCCATGTGACGTTTTAAACGTCACACGTAATACACCGGCCGTGTATAACGTAGGCCGCGCACGGAGTGGATCATCTTTACACGGCGATTGGTACAAAGCGTCGCGCCCATCGTTTTGTGCCTTCGAACAAGGAAGCTACCGGAAGTGGCATAAGAAGTTAATTTCGTTCTCATTTCGGCCAGTAATTCTGGGATTGGGATTCTAGTAAATCTAAAGTGCTTGGCAAAATTTTGACGATTTTTTCCCCCTTGTTCGATGATTTTTCAATCACGATTAGTTCTGTAAGCTTTGTTTTAAGTACGAGATCCACATGTATCTTTTAAGCCGTTCATTTTTCAAGTTTTCTTATTTATCTTATCTTAATTTTTTCTAAATATTAAGTAAACAATGTCGTGCAGTTTTATTTCCTGTCGCAGTTCAAGACATAGGAAAGAGCCTGGAATTACGCATATATATTTTTACATATTCTGTGATACAACAAGAGGGTCAGCCACAAACGGGTGCGGCAGGTGTCCAACGTGACTAAAAATATTTTTTATACACTGCTATTAAAAAGGTTTGCACTGGGGCCTTGTACATAACGAGATATATAAGCCTTTTTTTTAACTTTGAAAAAATTTTTAGCAGACAGTAAATACAGTAATAATATAACAGTAAATAATGCTTTACAGTTATTAAAAAATTACAGTCGCATTTTATAATAAAGTTAGATACTAAAATAGAAGTTTCCATATAACAAAATCCTGCCTAAATTTTTATGGTTCGAAGAAAAAAAACCCAGTTTAATACCTGCTATGATTAAAAAAACCCTGCTTTAAACGATATTTTCCTCAGTCCCTTGCAATTCCGTCTTAGCAAGTTTTACTCTATCTCAGTTTCTCCCCCCGCCCGATATGTTATTTCTAGATACGCCACTGATACATTAATATAGTATAAAAAAGCTGGAATATAACTGCAGTTATTATTATTTTTTTTTATTAAAGAAATTTCTTAAAGGTGTCCTTATTAAAGAGCAGTGTTGAATTCAGGGTGTGGTCCGCAGGGTACATTCCTCCCGGAGCATTAAAATGTTCTCCCCCTAGAATATTTAAGCTTTTAATAGTTAAAAGGTGCTTCCCCCCCCCTCCTCCCCGGAGTCACAGAAATCCCTCCCAGAGAAAAGCGTCTGAATTCAACGCTGTTAATAAGTGACCCTCTATATATTTTGGATTTGAATTAAACTCTTATGCACAAATTATCAAAGTATTTTTGAATGTGTTTGAATTTTTTAAAAACAAGCATTTTTGAAAAAAATATTTTTTGAGAAATTTAGAAAAATGTAAAGTTTTAAAGAATTCCAGATCTTTTTTCTCACATAAGAAAAAAAATTGTTTATTTTTTTAATAATGGCATTCCGTAAATGCATTTTTGATTAATAATTGAGCTAATAAAGTTAAAATAATTGTTTAATTTGAAATGAAGCTTGAACGGAACATCATACGTTTAAACAAATTACAAAAAGGTAAAAATATCACTAGAATAAAAAAATGCATCATTTTAACAGAATAATAAAAACATATCCCGATCAACTTTGTCAGGTTTCTGACTTTAACAGAACCTATATTGTATATTTCTAATTAATTTAATTAATTATATTTAATCATTATTATATATTACTGTATTCTGATATATACTTTTCTTTTTCTGTAAAACTTCCGTATGTGATTGACAATGGAATTTCCCTGATCTGCTTATATACTTGTAGGATGTTCACGAGATCATTGTGAAATTAACTAATCCGGCTTTGGAATGTGAACACAATGAGCACTGGATTCCTAGCGAACTAGGTTCAGAAGATAGTAAAAAGGGGGAATGGTCTAGAGCAGCCATACTCAACCTGCGGCCCAGTGACCCTTTATGTGCGGCCCGAGACACGTAATCATTAATCCATATTTATAAAATTAATTCAGATGTGCATAAAAGTATTTAAGACTTTCACTGTTGCTTTATACATTTTCACTGGAAGGCAAAATATGCCCTGTTATTTAAAGTTAATTTAAAATTATGCTAAAATATCTTTTATACCGTGTTTCTAGTGAAAAGTTCTTTTTACATGTATCCTTTTCTTTTGTGCTACAGTGCTGTATACATTTCTTAACCCCTTGGGGACGAGCGACACGTATACGTGACGCATAGGATGCTCAGAATCGTCGATTATTCCCACCAGTTATTTTTTATTGTAAGCTTTGCCTTATTAAATCTTAGCATTTCTGCGATTCAATTAGGCGAGAATTTCTGTTTTGAAAAACCGGTGGTAAAAAATTAAAAATTCTGTAAAAGACGCTCGTCGCGAAGGGGTTAATCTGCAACACTAATCAAACATTATTACAAATTAATTAACTTTTCACTATATATTTCAACAATTAAAAGAAAATAAAGTTTTTGCATTGAGCAAAATACTGATAGAAAATATACTGAGGTTTTTCTTTAGAAATTGGAAATTCTGCATTGTTATATTATAACGTTTTATAGTTATTATATAGCTAAGAGTTGCTTTTCAGAAATGAATGTTATCCGCGGAAAAAAAATTGCCACCAAAAGATTTTTGCATTACTATTTCCTAACAACAAACTTCGCGGCCTATTTCTACAACATTTGCAATTGTGATTTATCTCTAAGTTTGTTGTTTTGAAATAGTGGTGTTGAAATTTTTTGGTAATACTGCGACAAACCTTTCTTCTGTGATAATATTAATTTTGTTATTGCTTTTTATAATATTTTTGTTATCTTACTATTTTAATTGCACTCTTTATAAAACCATATTTTAAGAGAATTGCGGCCCACGTAATGTCGCAAATATATGCCTGCGGCCCGCGAGAAAAAAAAAGGTTGTGCACTGCTGGTCTAGAGAAATGTTTTGACCGGGGTAGAAACCCCATGAAGGAAGAAAGACAGGTCCATTCATCTGGAGACTGGCGTGAACTGTGTGAGACGAGTCAGTCGTTGGTGTGCAGTGTAGAGAGTAGGTACAGGCAGTGTCCTCGGAGAGAGTAGCGGCGTAGCCAGCAGAACCCAGTGTGCAGAGGAGAAGTTAGACGAGCAGAGCCCAGTGTGCAGAGGAGTGTGTAGAATCGCAGAGAGAACATGCATCGGGCAGCTTGGTCCGGGGTGAACTAATTACAGCGTAGACGGAACGGTGTGTATGAGTGGTGCGTCGAAATAGAGTAAAACGTGCGATCAGGGAGATTGTCATTCGACAGTCGCATACGGCAAGTGATAATAATCTGTATTGACCAATAAGGACTATCACTGTAACATTTTTTCATGCTAATTTAATCAATAAATTATTAGTTAATTAATTAAGTGAGAACTTCTTTTCACAATGTGCCCGGTATCAGTCTAATACCGGTGGTGGCAGCAAACACCATACGAATAAGGTCTCAAGGATAGGAGAAATACTACGGTGACCGCAAAAGGCGACAAAACCATAACAAACTTAAATAACTATTATAAAAAAAGGCTTTAACCCTTTAATATCAGTTTTAAAAATTTATAATTTTCAGTATCAAACTGTTAAAAGTTTAGAATGATTTGCTAATAAACATTAAAATATCTTAATCTACAATTCGCCGAGCGAAAATAAGAAATGAGTTATCGATGAACTCGGAGTACTGATTCTACATTTAATCTGTGTACGAACTAACACTCAAATAAAAAGTAGTAAATGTAAAGCGAGAAAGGAGCCAATCCCCGATAAACGCGCCATACTATCCTCCTTTCCCGCTATGAATTCTGGGATTAATCCTCCACAGGCTCAAACATATTGGCAACTTTCAGGTAGAAAGCGGACTATGTTACGGTATTGACGTTATCCTTCCAGTTATAGGTTCCTACTTCCATGTTTTGAACTTTGAAGGGGGGTGGGCTTTGAGACCTATAGCTACTAGGCTGTCGTCTCGAATGATCCATACACATTTTTATTATTCACAGAAACACAGACATGACTTCAACAATTACATAAATCTTGACGAGACAGTACAAGGAAATTTACAACACCAAGAGTTACATCCGGGAGCTCCACAAAGTGTGTGCAATGGAACTGGCGGGAGTCGAACACCGCCGGCCTTGCTTCCTACGCTATGAAGCGATTAGCGGAGTGGTGCCTTAACCACTCGGCCACGGAGGCCCATTCCATGTTTTATGTCAATCACCGTGTAAAGATTATCCACTCCGTGTGACGTTTTAAAAGTCATGAATCGGCTGTGTATAATGTAGGTCCGCGGCCTACGTTATACACGGCCGGTGCATGACGTTTAAAACGTCACATGGAGTGGATCATTTTTACATGGCGATTGGTGCAAAACGGTGGGCGCGCCGCTTTGTACCAATCGCCATGTAAAAATGATCCACTCCATGTGACGTTTTAAACGTCATGCACCGGCCGTGTATAACGTAGGTCACGGTAGGTCGCGGGTATACACTCATGTCCAAAAATTAAGGGGCATTGGCCGGACTCTTTCGATTTTACACGGTTTGTCGAATATCTACAGAAATTCTTGAAGAATTGTCCTTGAAATTCGAGGATGTAACGAATATTTTTGACTTCATATTTTTCAGTAACGATTTAGTCCTGAAAGCAATTAGTGGGCCAGTAATAAATTTAATAATAAAATAATATTTGCGATCACCCAAGTAACAGAAAATGCTCAAATGGTCTGTCTTTGTCACTGTAGCAAATGAAATGACAAGACTATGTGGGTCCTGTTCAACGTTTGTGTCCATTTGTGTCAGCATCTTCCATATTTTTAAGAGGCTACGTATACCCTCTTTTTCGCAAGTAACTCTATAGCATGTACTCTCTAGTGCAGTGGTTCCCAAACTTTTGTGCTCGCGGAGCCCTTTTTGGGAAGAATTTCTAAGGCGGAGCCCCTTAACCCTACGGTACTCTATGGTTTACAAATTAATGTTTTTTATGCCTATGGAGCAGAGAAAGATCTGCTGGATATCAGTCCGAATCAGTAGTTTCCAACATGGGGCCAAGGTTCTCAGTTTGGCCCTTTTCTTTATACAGAAATTCTTAATTCATACTAAAAATTTTGAAAATCAAATTTTCTATTATTTAACCCCTTAACAGTTTTATTTAATATGACTATTATTGGACAAACTAAATTAAAAATTAGGACTAAAAACCACTTTTTTTGTATTAAAATATCTGCCTTGTATAATCGAGATATATCCTCCAAATACATCAAAAATGATACTTAAAAATTTGTGATATCTGAAAGGTTTTAGTAACAAAGAAATCAAACTTTTCTTAGCCGAGCAACGTTCGAGCAATACTGTTAAGGGCTTAATGACATCCGTTTTTTAAAATAAAAAATATTCTTTCGGGATTTCCAGTATGAACTCGGAATTAAAGATCAAAATGGTAACCCTTGCATTGGGGCTTAAGTGAAACTATTATTATTTATGGCGAAAACCACACACACACAGAAAAAAGGTAAGTTGAACAGTTTTCGTTTACTAAGAGAGACTTCTGTATAATCCCAATACGCTACTCGCGAAAAGAAAGAAATTGCGTAGGCCAAGTCGCCCATGAGTAATTATACAGGGTGTTTCTAAATGAATATCGGGGTTTTAACGCTTGGTAGTATTTACTACATAAAACTTAAAATTATAATTAATACATAAAATGAAAGATGAACTCAAACAATTTGCCTACACGCTTACAAGTGTTCAATGTGAACACCTTTTGTCATACGGCACACATCAAGTCGATAGCTCAGTTCTTCCCAAACGTTAATTAGTGCTTGTAATGTGTGGTGTTTGTAATGTTGTAAGTGTAGTGTTAATAAGTGGGGTAATTGTTGCAACAGCTGCCTCAATCCTGCTTCTTAGGTCGGGTAGGTCAGCTAGTAGTGGAGGCACATACACACGATCCTACAGATTCTGTCTTTTAAAAACTGCAGAACACAAAGTGCTTTCTGTTCACTAGTCGCCATTTTTGCTACTAGCGCTTTCTAACGGATGACGGAAGAAACATTGCGTGCGCATGCGCTTGCACAGATACCAACAAACTGTTTGAGTTGCTCTTTCATTTTATGTATTAAGTATATAATTTTAAGTTTTTTATAATAGATACTACAAAGCGTTAAAACTCCGATATTCATTTAGAAACACCCTGTACAACACGTTTTCGCTAGTCCCGTCTACCCGTAATAGAATCATGCGATTGCGGATTCTTTTTTTGTTCTTCTTTACGTTTCTAGTACTTCTAAATATGCAACGAAAACAAATCGCCTCTGAGCTCCTTCTTTTGAGCCATTTTTTAAAAGTACATTTAGAAGTAGATCATCGTTTTAGTGTTTAAGTGGGCGAAACAAAATCTATAGCCTGTATTGCTAAGTGCAGCATCGTTCACTTTTTTTGAATGTTTTATTTGAAGTATTTAGCTATTAATTATAGTTTTGAAAGAAACTTCCTTTCACCATTGTTTTTGCCTCAAAATAGATATACAGTTAAAAACTACACATGTTAAAAGAACTGCAACTAGTAGAAAACTTTACTAATAAAACGGAATATATGGGTGGGGTTAAATTTATATCAGGGCGGGTACTCATTGACGAAAAGTCTAAGCAAGGGCTGAAGCTGAGCAATTGTTTAGATTGTTGGTGTGTAACAAATGTAAAGAACCGATACATATATATATATATATATATATATATATATATATATATATATATATATATATGTATATATATAAATATATATATATATATATATATATATATATATATATATATGTATATATATAAATATATATATATATATATATATATATATATATATATATATATATATATGTATATATATATTACAGGGTTCGCACAAGTCTACCACAAATTTTAAACAGTTTTCTTCCCTTTATTTAACTGCGGGAAAATATTGCTAATTCTGTGAATAAACGCGATGGTTACGAATTCTGTGTTTATAAAATTAAATAGAAACTTTCTTATCATTAATAGTGATGCCAGACTCCTTACAAAATATAAGGAGTGTGCGAACCTTGTATTAATTGCTACAGTCTTATTTCTGATAGGAAAATGTGGCATCATAACATAAGAATCTTAGCCAGTGCCGAGACCAATTAAAAGAAAATTTTAAAGAGGTGTTGTTAAGTGATACAATATGTTTAAAAAATGCGTTTTCAGCAACTTACATTGCTTTAAAAATTAAGTACAAATATGTAAAACAGCATAGACAATTTAAATAACTAGGAATTAATAAAAATAAAATAAACAGATTAAAGGAATTAAAGTTACAAAAACAAAAATGAAAACTATATACACAACGCATACAAATATTAAATGAATCTAATGAGGGGTTTATTAAATGTTACAAGATGTTACAAAAAAGAGGCGTTTTAATCGACAAACATTGTTTTACATTGAAAACAGTATAGAAAATTCAAATATACAAATAACATAAACATATTATAGAAATTGAAGTTATATATATATATAAGAAATATATATATATAATATACACAAATGTAAAATAAATCTAATGAGGGGCTTTAAATGATACAAGATGTTATAAAAAAGATGTTTTAAACGACAAACATTGTTTTACTATGAAAAACAGTATAAAAAATTAAATATCTAAAAATTAATACAAATAACGTAAACAAATTAAAGAAATTAAAATTCCAAAAATAAAAATAATACCATATACCAGGAGTGCAAAAATCTAGGCGTCAATGGGCTGATTCCCACCATTAATTTTATTAGTATTCTTCGACAACTTTCATTATTATACTTCGCCTAAATTTTATCAGTAATCCTATTAGGCGAAGAATACTAAAAATTTAGTGGTGGGAATCGGCCCATTGGAGCCTAGATTTTTGCCCCCCTGCCATATACAACATGTACAAATATTAAATGCAGATTTTTTTTTTAAATTCTGCACAAAGTGTGACGAGCAATAACGTATAAAAGTTTAATGTGAAAAATGTGGTTGAATTGTTTTGCACTGGTTACTAAACAAAAAAGAACTAAGTATAAACATATGAATAGTCGGAGCTCCAAAGAACAAAACTGTTCTCCCTTGTTCGGCAAGACGAGATAATAGCACTGGCGTGCCTTTGCTCTTTCGATGCACGCTGTGCATTCAGTTCAGAATACTATTTCTTGTAGCTTATTTTGAATCGAATTTTTAAAACACATTAAATGCAGAAACATAAAATAAAGTAGTTCAAACCAAAAATATTATATAGAAAATATATACATGTATAATGCAAATTTTTATATGATTTTAAAAAATATATGTATAATATTTTTCAACCCAGTGTTAGATGTATTCTTTTTTGACACACACACACACACACACAAATTCCTACATACTTTCGAAAAATTTTCCCTTGTAATATGCTAATTTCTTTCATGTTTTTTTATTTTCCTGGAACGCCGCGGAGCCACTGAAAAGTATAGGCGGCGCCCCAAGGGCTCCGCGGAGCACACTTTGGGAACCTCTGCTCTAGTGTATACCCTTAGCCTTTAGCATATAAATCTATATAGGATATAGCCTATACTTTTACGACTATAGCACTATGAACTAGCAATTCTCATTAACCTTTACACGGGGGCTCGGACAGCATCTGTCTGAGAATACATGGAAACTTGGACAGATGCTGTCTGAGCCCCCGTGTAAAGGTTAATCCCATATTAGTGTTACAGTGATCCCACAGAATACACAAACAGGGAGGGGGTGCTGATAAGGTTACAGCCTCCAAAATGATCGCGAAATGAAAAAGTGCTACTGTTTTCTTTCTATTTTTTGAGGTATTTTAATTATTTATTTATCATACAACAGACTAACTATTCTAGTTAGTCCTATTAGTGCACAGTGACACCACAGCATAACATACCCAAAGAAGGGAGTTATTGGGTTACAGCTCCCTTTCCCCTCCTAAGTGGTCGCAGTGAAATGAAAAAAAAGGTCTGATTTTGTTTCTTTCTCATTGAGAAAAATTTGTTTTATTTTCTGTCATGCAACAAATTTGTTTCCCTCACTTTTGAGACCAAAACTACTTGATCACAAAATCCATTTTCAAATGACTGAAAAACAGCTCCAAACATGTTTTAGTGAATAAATAATAAGTATGAAATGCTTCCACCAATTGACAAAATCTAGAAGCAGTTTAATTAATTTAAGGAGTTGATTAGTGTCTGCCACAGAGGCACGCAGTGACTAATTTTACACATTTTTAATTCCAAAATAGCAAATTTATTTTTAAACTAAAAAGTATATATATTTTTATGAAGTTAGTGCAGAAGCATGTATTTTTACGTATTCGATGAAACACCGCTAACTGCCAAACTTGCACCTGGGTGGAGGTAATCCGAAAGTTTTCCTCAAAGTTTCCTGCTTACAGAAGAGGAATATACCAACGATTTTGTGGGATAGAGTGGGATCTGGAATTTAGATCAAATTTATGAAAATTAAAAAAGTTTTTTAAAAAGTGCACATGGTATCAAAGCCCAATTGATTTTTAAAAAAATGGCTCAGAATATTGCTCACAAAACGAAAAATCATAATTTACAATAATGCAAAATATTTCGCTTACATTTCTTTTCCACCAATTATTCATTTTTGGTTTTCACATGTTTTACCTACTTTTCTGATACATTTCCTTCTGAAAACGGGGCTAGACAGAATGTATTGAAAAAAGCATTTATGATTTCTCATGCTGTGGAACTTCTAGAATGACTCTTACATCGTTGGCACAAATCTATACAATTTTCACCTATGCCGTGAAAATTTTCAGTTTCAGCACACTGACGTCAAAAGACAAAACAATCTACACAATTTACAACGATTTACAATTTAGAACATTTTTTTTTTTACTTTTCCTAATTCCGCGAACATTATCAAAATTTCAGTCAGCCCCTCCCGAAATTAACTCCTGGGTACTCCACTGCCTGTTATTAAACTGATTTCGGACAGCACACGTTGTAAAAAGAATTCCCCACTTAGATAATCAACTAATAACTTATTGATTAAAGTAGCATAAAAACACAAGAATAGTCCTTATTGCTGGAAAAAACAGTTTGGTCCATATAATTAGAACTTTCTATGTGCGATTGACGAATGACAATCTCCATGATCGCACATTATACTCTGCTTCATTACGCAGTACTAACACACACAGTTCCGGTGGAGTTATGTCACAACCACCTCTAAAGATGATCCCCGTGCTCGCCCTATCTATATCTGGCTGTATCTCGCCTCGCTACTGTCATGTTTGCAGTTTAGATGTAAAAAGATGTAAAAAGATGAATCAAAGAAGATTGAGTTTATTCAAGAGACAGCAGCATGGTTATGCAGGAGATCGCGAAGGAATAACAACTACAAAACGGTTAAGGGGACGGTTACAGTTAATAGTTAAAATCGATTACGATTAATTGGGGTTATGGTAACCGTTAAGTACATGGTACATGACATCTCCCTTAAAAAAAAATAAAGCACATATAAAGATCATACAGAAATAACACAATAATAAGACAATTAATAAAGTAAGAAATATAAAGAAATTAAAAATGTCTTAAAGTCCATACAAAGTCTTTCAAATGTTTTGGAGATTTAATTACTCGACCTGTGCGAGTTGTTTGAGCAGCAGTACAAACATATGGTCGAGATTGAGGCAATATAGCAGAGCTACTAATAGATGATTGCATCGAAACTGTTGGAACACTAGCTTGGTTGCTGCTTGTAGGATATATAAAATGATCTCCGCTTGTAGGTGTTATAAATAAATCTTCAGCTGTTGTTTTACGATTCACTGGCTGAGCAGATTTAAAAATATTTATGTGAACACGATTCCTAGGATATTCTCTACCATTTTCTGCTATTATGATGTAAGACCTGGGTTGAGGTCCAACTTTGGATATTTTTCCTTTACACCACTGATTTTTTAGACGAAACTGCACTTCTTGATTTCCTTGCAATGGTTGCAAGGGGTGTGAATGAAGATCATATTTATGCTGTCGTTGCTGTCTGAACTGCAGACATTCTTGCACAGCACTGCAATCATATTGAGGAACAAGTTGTGATGGAAGAGTAGGAACCAGGGTACGAATACGACGACCCATTAGAATTTCTGCTGGAAAGGGCAGGCCATCCATGGGAGTATTTCTGTACTCCATCAACACAAGGTGGACATCATTCTTGTTTTGTGCGGCTTTGGTAAGGCTGGATTTGACAGTTTGAATGCATCGTTCAACCCGTCCATTAGAACTAGGATATTCAGGACTAGATGGGTTAAAAAATATGTCCCAATTTGTGCAGAATTCACTAAATTCTTTAGAATGAAATGGTGGTCCATTATCTGCGACAAGTTCTTCGGGAATTGCAAAACGAGCAAAATAAGTTTTCAATGCATTGATAACTGTAGGAGCTGTTGTTTGGCAAATGCTGAAGCTCGATATATTTGGAAAAATAATCTACAACTAAGAGATATGTCACTGAAGATAGATGAAAGAAATCAATTGCAACCTTTTGCCATGGTCGCTCTGCTAGTTGTCTGTCCAAAAGAGGTTCCTTGCTGTTCAACCTTTGGTTTTGTTGACAGATAGCACAGTGCGATATCATTTTTTCAACATCAGAATTTATGCCTGGCCAATAGAGAGATTAATAGGTAAAATTTTTACAAGATACAATGTCCCTGTGTCCAACATGAAGACGCTGCAGGACATCTGTACGACATGATTTTGGAATCACAAGTCTTCGCCCTCTACAGATAAGGCCATTCTTCATGTGAAGTTCAGACTGACAATGCCAATAAGGTTGTGCATGCAGGATCACATTATGTTTATTTTTAGGCCATCCATTTTCAATGTAATTCTTGACACTTTGGAGCTCTATGTCATTTTCAGTTTCTCGCATGATTTCATCTAGTTTGGATTTTGATGCTTGCACTAGTAGAGAAAACATTACATTTGTATTGTCGATTTCAGATGTCAAAACAGTCTGTACTGGCAAAGGTGCTCTAGATAAGGCATCAGCAACAACTAAATATTTTCCAGGAACATGAGTTAATTTGAAATTGTACCTTTGTATACGCAATAAAAGTCTTTGTAATCTTGGCGATATGTTTTCAAATGGCTTGTGGATGAGTCCTAACAAGGGCTTATGGTCAGTTTCAACTTCAATATGTTGACCAAAAACATAATAATGAAAATGTTCACAGGCATGTACAATTGCAAGGAGCTCTTTTTCGATTTGAGAATATCTAGACTGAGCTTCAGAAAGAGTTGCAGATGTATAAGCAATTGGTTGGCGGTTCTGGAGAAGAACACCACCTAAGCCAAAAGAACTTGCATCAACGGAAAACACTATATCCTTGCAAAGAACTGGAGAACAGGGGTTGCTAAGTAATAAAGCGATGCGAGTATCATCCTCTTCTTTATGATACTTCACTGCAGTCTCAAAAAGTTCATATTTTTGACGCCAGTCCATCCAGAACTCTGCTGGATTGTCACCAGGAACAAATTGTTCCATATGTAAAAAGTTGTGAGCCATGCTGTCTCCGAGTACGATTATAATTTAGCAAAAAAAGAAAAAAAAACTACTTAAATAGATGATAGATGAACGAAATACTACTATAATTTTAACTTCTGACACCATGTCATGTTTGCAGTTTAGATGTAAAAAGATGCAATTCTTTAACTCGCAAGGAGGCTCCATTATGATGAGAATCCCATAGCCAATTGGTGTCTTTCTTAAGAAGATCTCTTAAAATGGATGTTTCCTGTGAAAATTTTGGTACATATTTCATAAGATATGTGGCTATACCTAAAAATCTCATCAATTCTTGTTTGTTGGTGCAGACAGGAAAATCTGTAATAGCTGACACTATTTTAGGATCAGGAGAAAGACCATCAGGTGAAATAATATGCTCTAAATATTGTAATTTTGAAACACCAATTAGAGTCTTATCTTTGTTGAGTTTCAGTCCACTTTCTCTAGCGCTTTGAAATACTTTCTTTAATTTATCACAATGATCATCTAAATTTTCACTATACACCAAGATGTCGTCAAAGTATGATCAATATTTGGACAATTTTCGAATATGTTAACCATAGACATTTGGCACACCTCAGGAGCACAATTTAATCCGAATGGCATTACTAAAAAATGAAATCTACCAAATAGTGTTATAAAGGTACAAAGATCAGAACTTTCCTCATGTAATTGAATGTGGTAAAATGCATTTTTTGCATCAACAAGGGAAATTATTTTAGAACCTTTGAGCTTTGACAACAATTGGTCTTGTGAGGGAATCTGGAAATGTTATCTTTTAATATACTTGTTGAGGGGAAGAGGATCAAGACAAACTCTTATCGAACCATCTTTCTTGGGTACTACAACAATTGGATTTACCCAATCAGTAGGTTTTGTGACCTTTTCAATTATACCTTCCTGTTCCATTCTTAATAGTTTATTTTTAAGTTTACTTTCTAATGCTAATGGTATTTTACGAGAAGCAGCTATAACAGGTGTTGCATTTTCATGCAAAATAATTTTGTGTTTACCAGGTAAACGACCTACACCTTCAAATACATCATTATATTCTCTCACAATTTGTAATAATTTAGATGAATGAGAATTTACATTATTAGATAAGTTAAAATGAGCACTAGTAGATGACAGAGAATAAGGAATATCACTTATTGAATCAGTATTTACATTAGATTGGGAATTCACAGTTGCAGAAAAAATTGTATTTACACTGTTAACATTATACTTTCTACTTACTTGTATAGAGAAATCCGTTCGTTGTATGAGATTTAAAGCTGTGCATGAAGTTGCACTTAACACTGGTTGCACGTTAAGATCAACAATAATAAATTTTAATTCATAACACATTTGATTCACTTTGCACTGGAGAATACTTTCACCTACAACTGGTAAGGCATCACCGGAGTAAGTACACACTTTAAGGGAAGTTGGACAAATTGCTGGACAATTGTTTAAGCTTTTAAATACTGATAAGGGAAGTACATTCACTTGGGCACCTGTATCGAGCTTGAATGTAATAGGATGATTGTTGACATAAATTTGCTGAACCCAATCACATTGCTCTGAGGTTGATATAGCACCAATATAAGCTATATCTGGATTGCAAACAATTGCTGAAACTTGTTGTTGTTGTTGCTTTGATGATTGCCGTTTGGGTTGTCTGCAGACACTGGAAAAATGGTTTAACATGTGGCAAATGTGACAAGATTTCCCATAAGCTGGACAATTTTTGGGTGCGTGATGAGATCACATCTGGAACATGGTCGTTTTTGTTGAGCTGTCTGTTGTTTGTTTCTGTAGTTGTGCTTGGAGTTGTTGATTTGGTGTTTGGCTGAGTTTCCTTGACCCTGGAATTTTTTATTTTTCTGGCTGCTAATTGCATCGACATGCATAGATGATGACGACTGCGACATGGCAAGGTAGTGTAGCTTAGACATTTCAGCTGACTTACAGATTTCCATAGTTTTCTTTAAAGATAGTTGAGGCTCTCTCAAAAGACGTTCACGTAAGACAACATCACGTAATCCTTGAATAATGCGATCTTTGACGTTCCATTCGTAAGCGGCATCGAATTCGCATTGGTCTGCTTGCAATTTAATTTCAGTCCAGATTTTTGAAACATATTGTTAAAAATGAACGTAGAGAGAGTAACGTTCCGATATGGTCTATAACGTTCATCAAATTTGTCTAAAACATATTTTACCTTTCTTGTTTGACCGTCTGTAAGAGCTGGAAATTCAAACGTTAAATAGTCCTTGTACGAAGCTTTGCCGATGACGCTAAGTAATAAAGCGATGCGAGTATCACCCTCTTCTTTATGAGACTTCACTGCAGTCTCAAAAAGTTCATATTTTTTACGCCAGTCCATCCAGAACTCTGCTGGATTGTCACCAGGAACAAATTGTTCCATATGTAAAAATTTGTGAGCCATGCTGTCTCCGAGTACGATTATAATTTAGCAAAAAAAAACTACTTAAATAGATGATATATGAACGAAATACTACTATAATTTTAACTTCTGACACCATGTCATGTTTGCAGTTTAGATGTAAAAAGATGCAAAAAGGTGAATCAAATAGATTAAAGAAGATTGAGTTTATTCAAGAGACAGCAGCATGGTTGTGCGGGAGATCGCGAAGGAATAACAACTACAAAACGGTTAAGGGGATGGTTAAAATTAATAGTTAAAATCGATTACGATTAATTGGGGTTATGGTAACAGTTAAGTACATGGTACATGACAGCTACCTCCGGCAAAGTCTAGACCTCTCCCCGAGTCTCCTCCGATCTGTTCTGCCTACGGTGTACTTTCAGGACACCATTTCTCTTACTCCCTCCACTACACACTGGGAACTGACCTCTCCTCTCATACATTTCACCCCCTTCTTAAGATCTCCGGGGCTTTTCTTTCTTTATTCACGGATTTCCCCCCCCCTCCTTTTTTCCTCTAACCTTCCTAACTTAGTTAGCTAGGAATTCAGTGCTCATTGTGTCCACATTCAAGAATGTAATAGACTCCTTTCATAATGACCCCGTGAACACCCCAGAATTAGCTATGCGGATCAGGAGAAACTCAATCACACAGAGAAGTTTGCAGGAAAAGAAAATATATAAATGAGTACAGTAATATACAATAAAAATAAATATAATTAATTAATTTTACAATATATATAAAACATAAGTTCGGTTAAAGTCAGAAACCTAACACCCCCACCTTAGCGAAAAATATGCCTCTTAAGGGCTAATTTTTCCCAAACACTTGATAACTTTTGAGATAGCATGCAGTTCTATGGAGTCGAATCAGTTCATAAAACAGTTTTGTTTGATTTACTATCTCTTTTTATTGCATACTCATTTCAGGTGTCTGAACATCTCTACTGACGTTTCCATTGAACCGTATGACTATATATCATTACTAAAAAAAATTACACACCTTGCTAATACATTTACACAATACACATAAATAGATATATACAAAAAAATAAAGTTAGACTATGATTATGTTATTTCATTAGCAGTCATTAGACTGATATTGCTGTGTTCATATTATTTTCTCCTCCCAGCCCTTCCTAGTCAATCTAGAAATTGCGTCGGCATTCACATGTTGCACTTCTGGACGATGAGAAATGCTTAGGTTCCATCGTTGCAAGTCAAGAGCCCATCTACTGAGTTTCGGTGATCTCGGGGTTGTTTCAGTGAGATATTTTAATGTATTGTGGTCGGTAATGATCTCGATTTTAGATCCATAGGTCCATTTTTCAAACTAACGCAACCCGAAAGAGAATACTCCAAGCCTCTTTCTCTATACTCGGACAAGCTTGCTGAGCCCTTGACAATTTTTGGCTAGCAAAAGATATAGGCTTAAACTGACCCTTTTCATCCTTTTGAGTGAGATAGCATCCCACAGCTAAATCTGAGGCATCCGCATGTAGCTGGTATTCTCGCCCTACCGTAAGAGTAGCGAACCTTGTCACGTTGCATAACTCGTTTTAGAGCGTATTAAATGCTAGTTCCGCTCTTTCATACCATGGGACAGTATTTTTAATTTCCCCCTTAGTTAGTTCTGTTAAGGGAATTACAATTTCGACATACTTCACTGAAAAAAATGAAGTACTCAAAAATGAGTAAGTCCATCTACTCATTTCGAAATGAGTATTTTTGGATCAAAAATGAACGTGTGCATTCGCAAAAATGAGTAAGTCCATGTACTCATATCGAAATGAGTATTTTTGGATCAAAAATGAACATGTGCATTCTCAAAAATGAGTAAGTTCATGTACTCATATCGAAATGAGTATTTTTGGATCAAAAATGAACATATGTATTCCCAAAAATGAGTAAGTTCATGTACTCATTTCGAAATGAGTATTTTTGGATAAAAAATGAACATATGATCAAACCCAACATGCTTGTATATTTTAGAATGTGTAATGACGAAATTTCGGAGCCTAAAAAGCTATTATTTGAAGGAAAAACGAAGAATGAAATAAATGAAAAGTGGATCTGGTTGTTCGGGATTTTCATGAAAGTGGATCCACTACAACACATTTAATCTTTTTTTTTTCCTCACATTTTACACATCTACTTTTTTTTCCTTGATAGTACTTCAAAATTCTGATTTTTTTCCCACTAATTTTTTTAAAAATTTATTTTAACTTTTTTAACGTGAGGCAATATTGTGTTATTTAAAAGTTTCATAACATAATATCTTTGCAAATTATAGCTATGAAAATTGGTATTAAACTAAGCTGATTTGGCTTACAAATTTATGAATTACGCTAAAATTTATTATTTTATAAATTATAATTTTATAAAGTTTATAATTTTTTCCTTAAATTTATGAAATTAGTTAATATTTTGTCTTTACTTTTATAAAAATAAAGTTTTTAACTTTATAAAATTTATTTCTTTAGCTTATATTTTTATAAATTAAACTAATTTAATTTAAATAAAATCAATAAGTCCAGATTTAAACCTACCTATCCCAAAGTCATTAATTTCAAATTTGTCTCTAAAAATATTTTTTTTTAACTATTTAGTTTAACCGAACCGTACGCAAAAGCTAATAATTTAATTTATTATAAAAAAATTTATTTACATAATTTTTTTAAAATAAGACATTAAAAAATATATTTTTAATAGCATGTAATAAACACGTCGGATTAAGATAATTGTTGTTTTTATTAGAATTGATAAATAGATAATCAGGCAAATAATTTAAAAAAAGTATATGTTCGAGTAAAGAAATTGTTGGTACTGTTGCAAAAAGAAGCAATCAGTATTCTTAATGCAATCTTTTACGCATATAATACATAATAAATTGAAATTTATCTGTTATAATCTGTCAAATAATACAGCAAAATATTGAAAATTATGAAAAGAAAATATTAAAAACATTGGAACTGAAAAAATCCATCTACAGATGAAACCTCAAGTTTTTGCAAGTTTTGCAAAATAACTAACAACATTTGAGAAGGAGGCGTAACCACTCATGGCGCGTTGGTCTGAGTCGTCCAGTTAGTTCACAGGACATCACGGGTTCGATTTCTCTCATGGGCAAGGGTTGATTAATTACTATAAACTCACGCAGGAATGAAAAAAATGAGCAGAAATGTATATATATGTCCCTTATAAGGTTGTCCTCGCGAAGTAACTTTTTTTATCCTATAAATTTTATTTTAACGACATAAATTTTTTTTAATTTGAATACATCCATGGGATCAAAAATGAGTACATAGCAGTTCATATTTGAATACATCCATGGGATCAACAATGAGTACATAGCAGTTCATATTTGAATACATCCATGGGATCAAAAATGAGTACATGTGTTTCTCAATTTTGAGTACATTTGGATCGGAGCTATTTTGAGTATGTGACGTATTCAAAATTGAGTACTTTTTACTCAATTTTGAGTACCCATTTTTTTCAGTGTTTGGAATATAGGACCGATAGAATCCCATTAGCCCCAACACAGATCTAACATCTTTTTTAATTTTGGGTCTCTGAAGGTCTCTTATCGCTCTGATTTTCTCCTCATCCGGAGCATGCGTTCTACACCAAATTATATGTCCCAAAAACTTTGTTAGCTTCTCCCCGAACTTGCATTTGTCGAACCTGATTGTAAAATTTCGTTCACGGAGCTCCTCGATTACTGCCCTAACATGTTCACAATGCTCTTCAAAACTATTCGAGAAAATAATAACATCATCAATGTATGCCTGTGCGTAATTCCTGTGAGATTGCAGTACGCGATTCATCTCCCTTTGGAATGTAGCCGCCGCTCCCGATAAACCGAATCGCATCGTCCGCGATTGATATGTTCCACTTAGAGTTGCAAAAATCCGGTTCATTGCCAGGTTTATTTCCAATAGACCCGGTTTATTCCCGAAAGACGTGGTTTATTCCCAAAAAACTCGGTTTATTCCCGAGTTTAAACCGGGTTTTTTCTAGCATTTGCAACTCTAGTTCCACTATGCTTGGAAAACTCTGTCAAAGACTTACATACATTCCTCGGACATTTTGATCTGCTAATAACCCCTCAATAAATCTATGAAAGACAAATATTTAGCAGCACCCGCAGTATTATGCACAATTTCTTGAGAATCCTTCATACGGAAGGTTGATACCTGTGTTTCAGAATTTAGTGCTCGATAATCTATACACAACCTAATAAGTAGCATCCTTTTTCGCGACGCACACGATTGGATGGCTAATTTCTGCATTCGATAGCTCAATTAAATTTAAATCTAATAATTCCTGAACCTGCCTATTCCATTCCTCTTTATATGCAATAGGCACACTGTATAGTTTTCATTTTTTCCTGATAACCCCCGGTTTCAAATCAATCCGATGTTCTCCCACTTCTGCTGGTCGTTCCGGACCCATAAATACTTCCTTGTATTCCCTTAAGATGGATTTTAAGTTTTGGATCTGAGTACTAGACAACCCTTTTATCTCAAACCCTTGCATGTCTTTAATTACCGGTTGTTTCCTGTCTAACACAGGATTCCAAATTTCCCATTACTCTGAAAGACAATATCAACTACAAGTTGTAAATTTCCAACTGGACGAAAAATGTCCGGGCCAGGATTCGAACCTGGGATCGCTTGGCTGAAGCTGCCACGCTCTACCACTGAGCCATCCCGGTCGAATCTGGAGGGCATAATTCATCCAGTTAACCTTATTGATCAAAGCATCTGGTCTGGTATTTTAAATTTTTTATATTTATTGACCAGATGCTTTGATCAATAAGGTTAACTGGATGAATTATGCCCTCCAGATTCGACCGGGATGGCTCAGTGGTAGAGCGTGGCGGCTTCAGCCAAGCGATCCCAGGTTCGAATCCTGGCCCGGACATTTTTCGTCCAGTTGGAAATTTACAACTTGTATGATTGCTTTACCAATTTGAAATAATTGTGTTAAAAAATAATCTAGAATATCAACTACGTTATTTCTAGCGATAAATTCTCTTATTTCATGCTGGCATACGTGCTTCTTACTGCCGTCCGCTAACTCGTCTATAAATAAATGTTGAAAGGTTTTCTCTTTCTCTCCATCACTCACATTCATCCCCTCGTTAATTGACACTCTAAACATGACTCACAAAATGTTTCAGCTTCTTTAGCCATGCCTTCCTAATAAAATGAATATATAATTCTTTGTAATGTTTTCATAGCCGCGTGATGCCTTCCATATACGGAAGTATGCGCTAATTATTGAATGTCCTCCCTTTTGATTTTAGATACTTCTAATTAAGCTACCGTTTCTCCTTATGATACAATACCCCATTTACAATGTAATGAAACCCTCTATCTTTTTTAGATAATTCCCAAGCGTTCTCTAAATCTTTACAATCCATTTGGGCTTTCTGAAAAATATCTGAATTACTTTCCGTAACTTTATCATCATTACTTTTCTCTATCTCTCTATTTTCCTTGTCCTGACATTGTAAATTTACCAACTTCGTTATTGCGGCATAAAGGTTACCCTTATCACCTCTCCTATCCCTTCCTTTTCATCCATTTTATCACTACTATCTTACTTACCCTCGGTTTCTTCGGATTCTATTAATGACTTTTCGCGGGTTAACCCTGCCAATTCATTAGCCATTTCAGTATGTAAAATTACCTGTTCCTTACTATTATCAATTATCGCGCAAAGCATATCCTGATGAATTACATTAGTTTGCCCGAATTTTTGAATAGCTAATGGTAATTGAATTAACGGTGATTTAACCGTATCACCAAATGTCCCTTGTAAATAGATGCTACCAGCCCCTTTTAGTTTCTCTGCCTTTCGCTTTTTTCCCATTTACACTAACCTCAATTTTCTCGAGTTTATTTAAATTATCTCTAATAACCTTAGTTCTCCGTTCTTCTTTTGCTACGACTTTTGCCATAATCGCCCCCTTTGGTAACTCTTTAATTCCTCGCACGGAGACATTATTTACACAAGCCCTTGATTCTCGCCCAATATTAACATGGCTATTCTCCTCATTATTCACTTTCGTACAAAAGCGTTGGTAATGACTCTTAAGCAGCATTTAAAACAACTAGGCATTGCATCCTCATTAATTTTTTTAAACTCTAATTTTCTACCCGAAAATGAACTGACTTCATTATTCCCATTTTGACTCCAATTACCACTAAATCTATTATATTTCCCCCCTCTCGAGTCTTCGTTATTTACATATTTTTCTTTACCTTTATAACCCTTACAAGTTACCGCATAAGATTTGTGTTTAGCGTCGAAGAAATTATCACATTCCTTAGCAGTTTTCGAAGTTTCTAACCATTTACTTTGCTCCGTTAATCCGATATGTGCAGAAGTTTCATCATCTAGAGAATTCACTAAGTTATCGGTAATGACTAATTGATTCACCTTTTCATACGTGTCAGCACCTCGAATCTTACAATAATTTTCCCACGTTGCTAGTAACCGCGATACGAATAACACATGAGTCTCATTTTGGTTCCTCCTAGCTTTTCTAAGATTTTCCAAACAAGCCTTTGGTGTTGGTTTGTGTTCTCTAAGAACTAACTCCGCATAGCTCTCCATTTGTTCCCTGTTATGTAAATTAGCAAACTATCCGCCTTACTTCCTAACATATTTAATAGAATTTCAGCCTGCTGGTTTTCCGGTACATTTTTAGTTTTAATCGCCCGTTCCAGACTGTTAAAAAATAAGTTCCATCCCTCGGTCCCTTCTGGTACCTTAATCGATAGAGTTTTGACATTTTTAATCAGTTTCTCTATGCTAGATTCATTATTATGTTCCCTATCCCATTATTATGGTTGACGGACCCCCTGAATTTTTCATATTTCCATCTCTAACTCATGGACCATTCTCAATTTCTCAGTCCTTTCTTCTTTTTCTAACTCATATTTCCGCTTTTCAGCTTCCACCCTTTTTGTTTTTTCTAATTTTTCTCGCTCAATCCTTTCTGTTTTTTCTAATTTTACGCGCTCAATCCTTTCTGCTTTTTCTAACTTTTACCACTCAATCCTTTCTGCTTCTTCCCTTTCCGAAAAATAGTGTTAGCTAACTCCTTAATGCTTTCTTCCCCATACCCTTCGCTATCGCTAATTTTGTTCTTAAGGTTTATCCTGGTATCCCCCTTCCAAAACTTCCACCCTTATTTTTTCCTGGGCTACTGTCTGAAGGTCAACCTTTTTAAATTTTAGTAAATAAGCCATAGTTTCTGCTAGTTAATGAATGTTACTGTACACTTTATTAACTTAACTTTCCCCGAACATTTACTCTAACACTGTTACTTTAACACTATAATTCTTTAACACATATAAAAATAAGAAATTAACACTTATTATATCACATTATATCACAATATACTTTAACTTCAACATTGATACCCCCAAAATAAACTTTTAACAATAATACAAAACAATTTCAATAAAGACTTTAATGACTTAAAAAAAATTTCAATTGTTTTTAAATTATAAAGTGCATTTTTGAAACTAGATCATTCATACACGATACTTTAAAAATCAAAATTTACATATATTTAATAATAATAATGTTTAAAAATTCTTCTAATTGCCTAAATATATTCTTATCAAAAGAGTTAAAGCAAATGGATAACTACAACATTCAAATTTGAATAATTTTAAATGCATTAAACCAGGGGTCAATCCAGGAAAAATTTGGGGCCTATTTAGGGAACCCTTCACAAACACCATTTAATAAAACAGAACCCTTCACAAAATTTCTCTTAAAGCCTTCACAAAATTTCTCTTAATGAAACAGGAGCCCTTCACGAAATTCCTCTTGATAAAATAGCTGCTCTTCACAAAATTACATTCCATAAAAACACACTCTCCATTAATTATTTTTATTTTCTTAGGTTTTGAAATGTGTAATTTGCAAAGAAAACAAATTCACCTGAAAGGAAAACTTTAGCAGAAGGACTTAAAGAAGTTATTGCTGTTAAATGCTTGGTTTGAATTTGAGCAGATAGATTTCATCTTTCATAACAAAATGTTATTTTTCACAAAAATATATTTCACAAAAATATGATAAATTTCACAAAAAAAAAAAATACTTTTCAGAAAATGGGCCTCAAGGAAAAAAACCTGCATCGACCCCTGTAAACAGACGGGGATCTACTTTAATTATATTTTAAATAATAATCATTGCGAAAGATAGCCTATTTTACATATTTAGTTACAATAAATGAAGTACGAAATTAGTTGCATAGTTATAACATAAGCTTATTTTTATCAAAATATAGCAAGCATAAATCTATTATTTTTCAATAACAACTATAACACTAACTACTATTAAAAGTTAGAGATAAAAAAATACCGAAAAATCTAAATATTTTCACATTGTTGTCTTCACACGTTTTAAAAATAACACAAAAATATTCTTACACGTGCACTCAAAATAGGGAAGTTGCAATCAGCTGATCAACCATTGTACTTCAGTTGGAGGTCAGGGTAGTTAAACCAATCAGAACTGCTTATTTGTAGTGTGTGACCTTCAGCATGACGTCTATTGAAACTGCCCTATATCATACACGTACACAATTTTAAAGAAAAATATAACTAAATAAAATTATTATCTAATAAAAACATAAAAGAAATTTTGCTTACTGTATGTACTACTAGAAAGCTACGCCCGCTACGCTGGTCAATTTCTTTTAACGAACCTTTAATCAAACAAAATATTGACATTTCATAAATAACGTTTATATTTTAACAGAATAATAAGGCTACTATAATTTGTGACTCGTGCTATAGCCAATATACACGTCAGGACACGTCGCCCTTATCATTATCTTTTTACGCATGAAGGTTTCGCTATGGTACTCCATTGGAAAATTTGGTAATTTTTGAAATTCAATATTTGAAAAACGGCATAATCATTTGATTTGAAATTTATATCAAGAAAAATACAATTTTTTACCTTTCAAACGCAGTTTGTCTAACAATTTTCTGACAAATACTTTTTGAGCTATCATTTTTTTCAGTAACTTCAAATGTTTCATTTTCCGAGATTAATCTGGTGCAACAATTAGCGAAAAACCCAGTCGTCAGCAACGCATAGTTTTTTATTAAAGAGGCTGTTGGAGCAGGGATTGTCACCACCAATTTGCCACCATCACTTTTGAAATCGGTTTCGTGGTTCCAGAGATTCCATAGAAATTGTAATTTAGAATGACTTCAGAACGCTTTTCGCTCATTTCACCCATTTAAATTTCAATTTTTTTAAAAATTTATTCTTAGAGAGCATTTACATCTTATAAGTAACTACAATGCTAAATTTCAAATTTCTTGCCCCTTCAGTATAAAAAAGTCGCAATTTTCGAACATTTTTCGATCCTGCACCCCATTGATGTTAGTGGCATAAATATAGCCGACATAAAATATAGCCTATGCTGGAGTAGGGATTGTCCCCATCAATTTGCCACCATTACTTTTGAAATCGGTTATGTAGTTCCAGAGATTTCATAGAAATTGTAATTTAGACAGTTTTTAGAACGCTTTTCACTCATTTCACCCTTTTAAATTTAAATTTCTTTTTTATTTTGTTCTTAGAGAGCATTTACATCTTATAAGTAACTACAATGACAAATTTCAAATTTCTAGCTCCTTCAGTATAAAAAATAAAAATAACACTGCCCACTTAAACTGAGGGCATTGAGTTCACAGGCTATTCACACTAATTGTATATTATACTCTTATTTCAAAGAATTTTAAATAAGCCCATCGAAAAATAAATAAATAAACAATATATTAAGGGGGGGGGTGTCATCCCCCCGTTACCCCCCCCCCCCATAGTTAACTAATGAACCCCTTAAACTAATCAGGTAAATCTCTAATTACAATGAATATTCATACAAAATTTGAAGAAAATCGGATAATTCTGCATGAAAAACCCATTTATATAAATTAATTCGGCATTAGCCCCCTCCGTTCCCCCCCTTTATACTTAACAAATCAATCCCGAAAACTAATCAGGGAAGCGTCTTAACCCAATGAACCTCTAAACAAATTTTGAAGCAAATGGGATAATTCTGCATGAAAAACCCATTTATATAAATTAAGGGGGGGGATTAGCCCCCCGTTCCCCCCTTTATACTTAACTAATCAATCCCGAAAACTAATCAGGGAAACGCCTTAACACAGTGAACCTATAAACAAAATTTGAAGGAAATCGGATAATTCTGCATGAAAAACCCATTTATATAAATTAAGGGGGGATTATCCCCCCTTTATACTTAACCAATCAATCCCGAAAACTAATCAGGGAAGCGCCTTAACACAGTGAACCTATAAACAAAATTTGAAGGAAAACGGAATAATTCTGCATGAAAAACCCATTTATATAAAATAAGGGGGGATATGCCCCCCGTTCCCTCCTTTATACTTAACCAATCAATCCCGAAAACTAATCAGGGAAACGCCTTAACACAGTGAACCTATAAACAAAATTTGAAGGAAATGGGATAGTTCTGCATGAAAACCCCATTTATATAAATTAAGGGGGGATTATCCTCCCGTTCCCCCCCTTTATACTTAACCAATCAATCCCGAAAACTAATCAGGGAAGCGCCTTAACACAGTGAAACTATAAACAAAATCTGAAGGTAAACGGAATAATTCTGCATGAAAAACCCATTTATATAAAATAAGGGGGGGGGGGATTATCCCCCCGTTCCCCCCTTCATACTTAACCAATCAATCCCGAAAACTAATTAGGGAAGCGTCTTTACACAGTGAACCTTTAACCAAAATTTGAAGGAAATGGGATAATTCTGCATGAAAAACCCATTTATATAAATTAAGGGGGGGGATTAGCCCCCCCGTTTCCCCCTTTATATTTAACCAATCAATCCCGAGAAACTAATCAGGGAAGCGTCTTAACCCAATGAACCTATAAACAAAATTTGAAGGAAAACGGAATAATTCTGCATGAAAAACCCATTTATATAAATTAAGGGAGGGAATTAGCCCCTTGTTCCCCCCTTTATACTTAACCAATCAATCCCGAAAACTAATCAGGGAAGCGCCTTAACACAGTGAACCTATAAACAAAATTTGAAGGAAAACGGATATTTCTATGAAGAGTTATCGCATTACGTACGTACATACATACATACAGAACCGGCTGTCAAGCTCTCAGGGCTTGATAGCCAGTTTGATAGCTAAAAAATCGCAATTTTAGAACGTTTTTTGCTCCTGCACCCCCTGGGCTTAGTGGCACCGACATAAAATATAGCCTATGTTGGAGCAGGGGTTGTCACCATCAATTTGTCACCATCACTTTTGAAATCGGTTCGGTAGTTCCAGAGATTACCCCTACAAACAAACAAACAAACAATCTTTACTTCTTTATAATACTAGTATAGACTCTTATTTCAAAGAATTTGAAATAAGCCCATCGAAAAATAAAGAAATAAACAATATATTAAGGGGGGGGGTCATCCCCCCGTTATCCCCCCCCATAGTTAACTAATGAACCCCTTAAACTAATCAGGTAAATCTCTAATTACAATGAATATTCATACAAAATTTGAAGAAAATCGGATAATTCTGCATGAAAAACCCATTTATATAAATTAAGGCGGGATTAGCCCCTCCGTTCCCCCCTTTATACTTAACCAATCAATCCCGAAAACTAATCAGGGAAGCGTCTTAACCCAATGAACCTCTAAACAAATTTTGAAGCAAATGGGATAATTCTGCATGAAAAACCCATTTACATAAAATAAGGGGGGATTAGACCTCCTTTCCCCCCTTTATACTTAACCAATCAATCCCGAAAACTAATCAGGGATGCGACTTAACACAGTGAACCTATAAATAAAATTTGAAGGAAATGGGATAATTCTGCATGAAAAACCCATTTATATAAATTAAGGGGGGGGATTAGCCCCCCCGTTCCCCCTTTATACTTAACCAATCAATCCCGAGAAACTAATCAGGGAAGCTCCTTAACACAGTGAACCTATAAACAAAATTTGAAGGAAAACGGAATAATTCTGCTTGAAAAACCCATTTATATAAATTAAGGAGGATTAGCCCCCCGTTCCCCCCTTTATACTTAACCAATCAATCCCGAAAACTAATCAGGGAAACGCCTTAACACAGTGAACCTATAAACAAAATTTGAAGGAAATGGGATAATTCTGCATGAAAAACCCATTTATATAAAATGAGGGGGGGGATTATCCCCCCGTTCCCCCCTTCATACTTAACCAATCAATCCCGAAAACTAATTAGGGAAGCGTCTTAACACAGTGAACCTTTAACCAAAATTTGAAGGAAATGGGATAATTCTGCATGAAAAACCCATTTAAATAAATTAAGGGGGGGGGGATTAGCCCCCCCGTTTCCCCCTTTATACTTAACCAATCAATCCCGAGAAACTAATCAGGGAAGCGCCTTAACACAGTGAACCTATAAACAAAATTTGAAGGAAAACGGAATAATTCTGCTTGAAAAACCCATCTATATAAATTAAGGAGGGATTAGCCCCCCGTTCCCCCCTTTATACTTAACCAATCAATCCCGAAAAGTAATCAGGGAAGCGTCTTAACCCAATTAACCTATAAACAAAATTTGAAGGAAAACGGAATAATTCTGCATGAAAAACCCATTTATATAAATTAAGGGGGGTGTTAGCCCCCCGATTCTCCCCCCCCTTTATACTTAACTAATCAATCCCGAAAACTAATCAGGGAAGCGCCTTAACTCAGTGAACCTATAAACAAAATTTGAAGGAAAACGGAATAATTCTGCATGAAAAACCCATTTATATAAATTAAGGGGGGGAATTAGCCCCTTGTTCCCCCCTTTTATACTTAACCAATCAATCCCGAAAACTAATCAGGGAAGCACCTTAACACAGTGAACCTATAGACAAAATTTGAAGGAAAACGGATATTTCTATGAAGAGTTATCGCATTACGTACGTACATACATACATACAGAACCGGCTGTCAAGCTCTCAGGGCTTGATAGCCAGTTTGATAGCTAAAAAATCGCAATTTTAGAAAGTTTTTTGCTCCTGCACCCCCTGGGCTTAGTGGCACCGACATAAAATATAGCCTATGTTGGAGCAGGGGTTGTCACCATCAATTTGCCACCATCACTTTTGAAATCGGTTCGGTAGTTCCAGAGATTACCCCCTACAAACAAACAAACAAACAATCTTTACTCCTTTATAATACTAGTATAGGCTCTTATTTCAAAGAATTTGAAATAAGCCAATCGAAAAATAAAGAAATAAACAATACATTAAGGGGGGGGGGGTCATCCCCCCGTTACCCCCCCCCCCATAGTTAACTAATGAACCCCTTAAACTAATCAGGTAAATGTCTAATTACAATGAATATTCATACAAAATTTGAAGAAAATCGGATAATTCTGCATGAAAAACCCATTTATATAAATTAAGGCGGGATTAGCCCCTCCGTTCCCCCCTTTATACTTAACCAATCAATCCCGAAAACTAATCAGGGAAGCGTCTTAACCCAATGAACCTCTAAACAAATTTTGAAGCAAATGGGATAATTCTGCATGAAAAACCCATTTCAAAAAAATAAGGGGGGATTAGCCCTCCTTTCCCCCCTTTATACTTAACCAATCAATCCCGAAAACTAATCAGGGATGCGCCTTAACACAGTGAACCTATAAATAAAATTTGAAGGAAATGGGATAATTCTGCATGAAAAACACATTTATATAAATTAAGGGGGTATTAGCCCCCCGTTCCCCCCCCTTTATACTTAATCAATCAATCCCGAAAACTAATCAGGGAAGCGTCTTAACCCAATGAACCTATAAACAAATTTTGAAGCAAATAGAATAATTCTGCATGAAAAACCCATTTATATAAATTAAGGGGGGATTATCCCCCCGTTCCCCCCTTTATACTTAACCAATCAATCCCGAAAAGTAATTAGGGAAGCGTCTTAACACAGTGAACCTTTAACCAAAATTTGAAGGAAATGGGATAATTCTGCATGAAAAACCCATTTATATAAATTAAGGGGGGGATTATCCACCCGTTCCCCCCCTTTATACTTAACCAATCAATCCCGAAAACTAATCAGGGAAGCGCCTTAACACTGTGAACCTATAAACAAAATTTGAAGGAAAACGGAATAATTCTGCATGAAAAACCCATTTATATAAAATGAGGGGGGGGGGATTATCCCCCCGTTCCCCCCTTTATACTTAACCAATCAATCCCGAAAAGTAATTAGGGAAGCGTCTTAACACAGTGAACCTTTAACCAAAATTTGAAGGAAATGGGATAATTCTGCATGAAAAACCCATTTATATAAATTAAGGGGGGGGGATTAGCCCCCCCGTTTCCCCCTTTATACTTAACCAATCAATCCCGAGAAACTAATCAGGGAAGCGCCTTAACACAGTGAACCTATAAACAAAATTTGAAGGAAAACGGAATAATTCTGCTTGAAAAACCCATTTATATAAATTAAGGAGGGATTAGCCCCCCGTTCCCCCCTTTATACTTAACCAATCAATCCCGAAAAGTAATCAGGGAAGTGTCTTAACCCAATGAACCTATAAACAAAATTTGAAGGAAAACGGAATAATTCTGCATGAAAAACCCATTTATATAAATTAAGGGGGGGTGTTAGCCCCCGATCCCCCCCCCTTTATACTTAACTAATCAATCCCGAAAACTAATCAGGGAAGCGCCTTAACTCAGTGAACCTATAAACAAAATTTGAAGGAAAACGGAATAATTCTGCATGAAAAACCCATTTATATAAATTAAGGGGGGGAATTAGCCCCTTGTTCCCCCCTTTTATACTTAACCAATCAATCCCGAAAACTAATCAGGGAAGCGCCTTAACACAGTGAACCTATAGACAAAATTTGAAGGAAAACGGATATTTCTATGAAGAGTTATCGCATTACGTACGTACATACATACATACAGAACCGGCTGTCAAGCTCTCAGGGCTTGATAGCCAGTTTGATAGCTAAAAAATCGCAATTTTAGAACGTTTTTTGCTCCTGCACCCCCTGGTCTTAGTGGCACCGACATAAAATATAGCCTATGTTGGAGCAGGGGTTGTCACCATCAATTTGCCACCATCACTTTTGAAATCGGTTCGGTAGTTCCAGAGATTACCCCCTACAAACAAACAAACAAACAATCTTTACTCCTTTATAATACTAGTATAGGCTCTTATTTCAAAGAATTTGAAATAAGCCCATCGAAAAATAAAGAAATAAACAATACATTAAGGGGGGGGGGGTCATCCCCCCGTCACCCCCCCCCATAGTTAACTAATGAACCCCTTAAACTAATCAGGTAAATCTCTAATTACAATGAATATTCCTACAAAATTTGAAGAAAATCGGATAATTCTGCATGAAAAACCCATTTATATAAATTAAGGCGGGATTAGCCCCTCCGTTCCCCCCTTTATACTTAACCAATCAATCCCGAAAACTAATCAGGGATGCGCCTTAACACAGTGAACCTATAAATAAAATTTGAAGGAAATGGGATAATTCTGCATGAAAAACCCATTTATATAAATTAAGGGGGGTATTAGCCCCCCGTTCCCCCCCCTTTATACTTAATCAATCAATCCCGAAAACTAATCAGGGAAGCGTCTTAACCCAATGAACCTCTAAACAAATTTTGAAGCAAATGGGATAATTCTGCATGAAAAACCCATTTACATAAAATAAGGGGGGATTAGCCCTCCTTTCCCCCCTTTATACTTAACCAATCAATCCCGAAAACTAATCAGGGATGCGCCTTAACACAGTGAACCTATAAATAAAATTTGAAGGAAATGGGATAATTCTGCATGAAAAACCCATTTATATAAATTAAGGGGGGTATTAGCCCCCCGTTCCCCCCCCCCTTTATACTTAATCAATCAATCCCGAAAACTAATCAGGGAAGCGTCTTAACCCAATGAACCTATAAACAAATTTTGAAGCAAATAGAATAATCCTGCATGAAAAACCCATTTATATAAATTAAGGGAGGATTATCCCCCCGTTCCCCCCTTTATACTTAACCAATCAATCCCGAAAACTAATTAGGGAAGCGTCTTAACACAGTGAACCTTTAACCAAAATTTGAAGGAAATGGGATAATTCTGCATGAAAAACCCATTTATATAAATTAAGGGGGGGGGGGGGTATTAGCCCCCCCGTTCCCCCCTTTATACTTAACCAATCAATCCCGAGAAACTAATCAGGGAAGCGCCTTAACACAGTGAACCTATAAACAAAATTTGAAGGAAAACGGAATAATTCTGCTTGAAAAACCCATTTATATAAATTAAGGAGGGATTAGCCCCCCGTTCCTCCCTTTATACTTAACCAATCAATCCCGAAAAGTAATCAGGGAAGCGTCTTAACCCAATGAACCTATAAACAAAATTTGAAGGAAAACGGAATAATTCTGCATGAAAAACCCATTTATATAAATTAAGGGGGGGGGGTTAGACTCCCGACCCCCCCCCCCCCTTTATACTTAACTAATCAATACCGAAAACTAATCAGGGAAGCGCCTTAACTCAGTGAACCTATAAACTAAACTTGAAGGAACACGGAATAATTCTGCATGAAAAACCCATTTATATAAATTAAGAGGGGGGGGGGAATTAGCCCCTTGTCCCCCCCTTTATACTTAACCAATCAATCCCGAAAACTAATCAGGGAAGCGCCTTAACACAGTGAACCTATAAACAAAATTTGAAGGAAAACGGATATTTCTATGAAGAGTTATCGCATTACGTACGTACATACATACATACAGAACCTGCTGGCAAGCTCTCAGGGCTTGATAGCCAGTTTGATAGCTAAAAAATCGCAATTTTAAAACGTTTTTTGTTCCTGCACCCCCTGGGGTTAGTGGCATCGACATAAAATATAGCCTATGTTGGAGCAGGGGTTGTCACCATCAATTTGCCACCATCACTTTTGAAATCGGTTCGGTAGTTCCAGAGATTACCCCCTACAAACAAACAAACAAACAATCTTTACTCCTTTGTAATATTAGTATAGATAACAGTTGATAAGAAAATCCAACAGTTTCAGGTCTATTTCACTGTAATAAACACATATATCTACATTTTCAATCAGCAATGAAATTCGCGAGTCATTCACGTCAACGTCTTTCACCAACTACTGAGAAATACATTCTGCTTGCCTCCACCTACGGCTCCTATAATACAAGCTGAATCATCAAGCATTTTGATGCCCACTTACCGGTTGTTGCCCATTGCGGCCTATGAGGCGAAAAATGTTTAAACGATTATCGAGTGAATAAATTGCTTAAAATGGACGGTTGTTTCGCATAAAATTGTTCTAATCTGTCAAGGAATGGATTTAGAATATTTAAAATCCATATAAATGAAGAAAGGCGGAGTAATTTGTCTATAAATGTTAGAAGAATAGATCAGGATTGAAGAATTTCGCCAAATGCCGCGCCAATCAGATCACTTGTATACAATAAACCGGTTCTTCGAGTCCGATATGGTGTATTGCAGGACGGGTGAGAAAAGCCTAATTGTTAAAGAGGAGAAAAAAATCTTATTCACCCCCCCCCCCCTGTCTAGAAAATCCACCTTATTTATTTTTTGGATGGGTGGAAGGGGGGGGGGTATTTAGACAGTTAAATTCATTTACTGTTGTTAAAAAGTGTGGTAAAAGCACTTTCTTTAATCGAAATTTAAAAATTTTACACTTTACACTTTGAATTCTGCGCGGGGGGGGGGGGGGGGGAGTAGGTCAAAAGGGGAAAAAACTGAAAGATGAGAGTAGGGTTGGGGGGGGGGGAGCGTAATTCAAGTGATTATATATTTCTTGTTTGAAAAAAAGTAACAAACACATAAGAAAAAACAAGAACGAAAAATCATGCGTCAAGCATAGATTATGTAACACTTTCCAACGCTTCCAAAATAATTTTACGAATCATACTCTTTAATAAGCTAAAAGATAACATCTAAGTAATCCGAATACTTTTATTCAGCCCTGTATAGGATCTATAGATTTGTATATATACTACATAGGATGCTAAATTTTAGTTCAGTTAGGAAACACGTAGCACAGTTTAAAATTCTCCGTCTGGAGTTAAATAATACGGAAATGTGTTCCCGAACTTTTGTGCTTCCCTGTATAAGATCTACAGAATTTATACACACCACGTAATATACAAAAAGCGATTTAAAATTAAAATCGCATTCAGCAACTTAAAACGCACTTGCAGGAATTATTGTTAACATACAGTAGAGAATTCTTTTGTGTGTCCCTGTAAATGAACGATGACTGCTATACACACACTATTCTGTAGTAAGTCTCTTGTAATGAACCTTATATAAATTTCAATGCGTTTAAAATAGTGAAACATTATTTAAATAAACCGCAGACGATTTTTCTCCATAGACGTAATGTAACGGAATTCTTTTGACTGTCCCTGTAAAGTAAGTATAAGTGCTATGCACACCCTATTCCATATTAAGCTTCTTCTAGTGCACCTTAGTGATCTATATAAATTTCAATGCGTTTAAAATAGTGAAACATTATTTAAGTAAACCGCAAATGATTTTTCCCCATAGACCGCAATGTAACGGAATTCTTTTGAGTGTCCCTGTAAAAAAACTATAAGTGCTACACACTTCCGTTGAAATAGGGAACATGCTATAGATAACGATTATAACATATAAAAATTGCAGGGCAATCCGAGCATATTTACGGGAGTTAGAGCACGGCCAGACGGCAGACGGCCAGACGGCCAGACGGCAGACGGCCAGACAAACCGAAGTCATAAACACTTTTCAACTAGGTTGGAAAGTGTTAAAAAGATATTTTTAATTTCATCAGCTGCAGAAAGGAGGAGGAGGGGGGGGGGGCAGATCTTTTATTGTGCTTTTGGCGGGAAGGGGAAATTTTGACGATTCATTATTTATTTACTGTTATTGTAAAATTACAAATAAGGCAGAATTTTTTTTAAATTAAAGAGTTTTGAAAAAACACATTGCAAACACACTGATAAAACTTTATTTGTTACTATAATAGGTGCAAATGCTAAAAACACAGTTTTAAAGCATTAAAACAATTTATGATGTAAAATCAGATGTCAAAATACCTAAGCGCTTTTGGCTAAACATTAGCCATCATCAGAGGATAAAAATAGTCGAAAAACTATATACCTTGTTTCTATATAGTAACAAATAAATTTTTACCAGTGTGTTTGCATTGTATTTTTTCAAGTTTAAGAAGGTGAATTTGACGTTTTTACTATATGGAATTCTCTATATATTTTTAATTGAAAGAGTTTTGTTTAATGTGGTTTTCAAATTCCCTGCTCAAGAGCGCAAAATTTTTGACATATTTTCTGACTCATTTTTAAACGAAAAGGAATAAAATTGGCAGAACTGACTGTTGAAGTTATTTGGAATCGAATAGCGTTTTCTAGTTTTTGTCAAATAAATTACTTATCAAGTAATAAGCGATCATTGTCACGTGACAACAAGCTTCTCCCTTTCTCTCGATTCAAACCGTCCACTTTGACAGTATTTTCTGAAAGATCTTAAGAAGACTTGCTAATTTTATGTGAATTTGAACAAAAATGAATTCAAAAATATGTCAGAAAATAGTTTCTTTGGATTTAAAAACAGAGGGGAGGAGGTGAGATCGGTAATTTCGAAAAGGGGGAATTTAAATAATTGGTTATTTATTGTTGCAATAAAGTAATAAATGAGTAGACAAAAAAAAATAAGTTTTATAAATTTTAAACTTTTACGTACTGGGTTGGTTGAAATTTTTGAGCTGTAGGGATGTGTGTGTGTGGGGGGGGGGAGGGGGGCGGGGGGGATTGAGATAACATTAAAAGAAAACAAGAAATTATTCGAAATGCGGAAGGTTCTCATTATTCATCATCATTATTATTTTTTAATAAGGATTATTTTACGTGCGATTAAATTGTAAAAACTGAATATCTAACATACGAAATTTATTCCTTAGAATATCAGCATTTTAAGACTATTTTATTAATAACAAATTATATCACAACTTAACTTCATACTGAAAGTAATAAAAATATAAGAGTCCAATGCATGTGAATATATATTTTCATATTAAATCAAATTTAGAATTAGTTAAATTTAAATTGTCGTTCTTAATTATTCATGTAAAGCAAAGCAATAAATATTAATTGATGAAAATGAATTTTTAATTTTAATATATTATTATACAAAAGCATAATTACATGCTTTTTTACTTTTTAATGTATGTCTACCTGTAATGTATGTCTCCTTAGTATGGCGCTATTAAATATCTTAGCTATTTATTCTTATATTTTTGCATATGATTAAGTAACTAAATTCACTCGCCATCTACGCGATAAGACGCCAAGTCAGGCGTCCGCTTGGGCAATTAAATGGAGGCGTGAGTCAGCCCGGTATATAGGAGCCTTACCTCTACCTACTACGAGGCTAACGAAAAAGAAAGGCTACCGCGGTACTTTACGCGTATCTTTTTTTACAGACCGGCGGAATCACGTGATGCTCGAATCCACCAATGCAGGTGTACGAAAAGAGCTTCACGTCACTCTCGCGGTCTGTAAAAAAAGATATGCAGAATGCACCGCGGTAGCCTGTCTTTTTCGTTAGCCTCGACTCTAGCCTGGACTAGAGCTCCTATAATACAGGCTGAATCATACCGCCATTTAATGACCCAGCGGACCAAAAACCAAGCTAAAACCGGTTAGCTTGGAGACCACTGACCAGGCCCCTACCTACCGGGATTCGACCCAGTTTGACGGGTTTGAGTGCCTGGTCATTGGGGCGAAATTCGCCTGATCGCCCTATTGGGGCGGTCCACAAAGACAAGTACCCAGTTCGGCCAATCAACTGAGTCCGGATTTTTCTGTGTTGTTCACTCCTAAATTTAAATGTTCTGAGATCTGACGCCGCACACCACGTACTCGTCATGACAGTTGAAATGGGGCTGGACAATTTAGTGCCGAAACGTTGGTACTGAACTTAGCTTGAAAAAGGGGAGAGAATTTTGAGGGAAACTAAATAAAGAAATTAACTAGATAATGAAACCACTGAAATGAAAATATAATCAGCCAATAGCTAAGTCGTACCATCGGGGAAAATTTTTGGGCCGAGTTGCAAGGCAGACGAAAACGCTGCGGGGGCTGACGGGACTGCGCCTTTCTACCGTACCCCACCTGGTAAAAACTGGCTCCGTGGGCTGTCCCATTAGAGCGGGTCCGGTAGCTTTTGCGGACAATGTCCAATTGCACCTAATAAAGAGGCGAACAGTCAAAAATAAAATGAATAAAAAAACTGCTGCTAAAAAAAAAAAACCCTTGTGCTACCAGTTGGGGCAGGCCATTGGCTCGTCCCAACCGGCAGCACGAGGAACTGCAAGGGGAACCTGGAAGAGAAGAATGTTACACTTTAAACTGAACTTATTCTGAATTATACTTTAACTACATTATTGAAATTAATTTACTTTTATTGTGCTAATTGACTTGGCTACCCGTCCATTGGGCCCATGAAAGGTTGTTAAATAATTAACAATTTGTAATTTAAAATATGTACTATTGCCGTTAACTGACTAAACCATAATGGGTTGTTGTTGTTGTTGTTGGTCTGTCCCAAGAGCCCGGTTTTGCAGCTTTTTATTTCTATATAGCTGACATGATCCATATAACTGTGAAACTAGTCTCCTAATTTTGAACCAATTCCAGATGAGAGACCTGCATCTGGATTGGCACCCCCAGAGGTAGCGCTTATATAGAACTTGGAGGACATTAGAGCCACGAACAGATTTAACGTGCACCAGCTCCCATTAACGTACACGGTCTACTTTCCATACTTATCCTTTATACTTATCACCTCTTTCCTTCCAGTTCTTCTTCTTCTTCTTTCTCATCTGTCTTCTTCCCCTTCTTTTTATAATATTTTTTAACACAAGGACGGACAAACAGTGCCGGGGGCTATTATAAGCTTCTTACTGTGTCATGGTGCACAACTTGCTGGACCGTTGATGACATGCGTCGTGCTGGTAATACTGTGATTACGGGGCTCTTGTTTCGGGCCGTGGTGCCAGCTGATATTGTGCGACTACCGCACACTGCTACTAGGACAAAACACATAGACATTTTATATTTTTTTTGGTGGCTTTGGATTGCTCCTGGGCCTTTTTTTTTTTTTTTTAACATATAACACATAAGCACATAAATAAACACTTTTTTTTTTCTTTTACACTAGGACGGACAGACAGTGCCGGGGGCTATTATAAGCTTCTTACTGTGTCATAATGCACAACTTGCTGATCCGTTGGTGACGAACGTCGTGCTGGTAATTCTGTGATTACGGGGCTCCTTTTTCGGGCCTTGGAAGCAGCTGATGTTGTGCGACTACCGCACACTGCCATTGGACAATACCCATGGACAATTTTATAATTTTTTTGGTGGCTTTGGATTGCTCCTAGGCCTTTTTTTTTTTACATATAACACATAAACACATATACATATTCATTTTATCGTTGTGTTACCTTCCACCTTCGACTGCTGCTGGGGTGCTAAATATTATTGTGTGTTGTTTTGTATTAGTGTCGTGATGCTGTCGCAGTTTTCTTGGAGCCACCTGATTACTGTCTTTGCCTTGTTTTGTATGTGTTTGTTTTTCGCTAATTGTTCATACCATAATTTCTCGTTGTCTGTTGTTATTTGTGCCAGGTGGTGTGCTTGGGTGAGTGGACATTGAATTAGGTAATGTTTTGGTGAACCCACCGTTCCGCATTCGCAGTCCGGTGTGTCCGCTTTCTTAAACCTGTGTAGGTATGCTGGAAAAGCTCCGTGAGCTGTGTATAGCTGTGCTAGCAGGTAATCGCTTATTAGTCTATTTTTATCTACTTTTGGGAAGTACCTGTGTGTTTCCCTACCTGTGTCCCCATAGTCCCACTCGAACTGCCATTGTTTTAGTGTTATATCTTTTAGTGTTCTTTTAAGTTTTGAGATTGGTTTAGTCAGGTTGTATTTGCTTTTGTTGTTTACATTTAGAGCTGCGGTTTTGGCTAACATGTCTGCCTCTTCGTTTCCTTGGATGCCTACATGCGCCTTAACCCAGCTGATTTTAAATTTGTTGTTAGCTTCTTTTATTAGTTTTTGGATTGTGTCTACTGTTTTGTTTACATTGAATGGTTTACTAAGTGATTCGATGGCCGATTTGCAGTCCGAGCGGATGCTATATGACTCACCCGTGGTGTTGCTCCATTTTGCTGCTTCTTGTATTGCCAGTAGTTCGGCCTGGAAGACGCTGTTGCTGTTCCTTAACGGCACTGACCATGTTTTTATCTTTTGATTATTTTTATATGCTACAAAGGCCGAACCTGTAGCACCTGATTCCAATTTAGAGCCGTCCGTGTATATCGTTGTGTCTTGTGTCTTGTACCCTATCCTAGGTTCTATCGTGTCTGCTGGATGATTCTCCCATATGTTTATTTTTTTGTCGTATTCAATGTGGTGTAAAGTTTCATTGTGTATTGTTGCATTTTTCCTTAATCTTGAGACTGTGCCGTACGCTGCTTCGTAGTAGACTTTAAGATGGATTGGAATCAGGCCTGAGAGTACCAGAAGTGCCGAGGTTGGGGCCGTTCTATAGGCCCTGACTATGGCCAGTGCAAAATGTCGCTGGCAGCTTGACAATATCTGTATGCACCTTTTGCTGAGGCAGTGTCCCCAAACCGGTGCTGCGTAGGTTAGCGTCTTTTCCACTACTGTTGTGTACCAGATTTTTAGTATATTTGCTTTTAGTCCCCAACCCTTTGCTACCATATGTGCTAAGTTTGTGAAGTTTGCTCGTACCTTATTTGTTTGTGTTTGACAGTGTGGTATCCAGTTTAGATTTTTGTGCAGTGTGACTCCCAAATATCTTATCTGTTCTTTTACTTTTAGTCTCTGGCCGTTGAGTTCTATTCCCTCTATGTCATTGGTGTTTTCTGTTGGAAGGTTTCCCGTGTGTCCTCTGTTAAGATATAATAGTTCTGTTTTTTCCCTGTTCAGCGTTAGGTTATTCCCCTCTATCCAGTCATTAAATTCCTTTAGTATTTTGTTTGCTAATCTCTTAAGTTTATCCTTTGTTCTGCCTCTTAGAATTATAATAAAATCGTCTGCGAAGGCTTGTAATCTAACATGTTTTCCCCAATTTCTTTTAAGTGCTGTGTCTGCGATTAATAGCCAAAGGAGCGGGCCGAGACAACTTCCTTGGGGGCATCCGCCAAATGTCTGCTTTGTGACTTTAATGCCGTTTTCCTCTAGTGAAACGTACCTGTGTTGGAGGAAGCTCACTATCCAGTTTACCAGGTACCCTGGACAGGGAGATTGCTTAATATTATTAATTAATATTGGCCAGCGTATGTTGTCGAAGGCCCCTTTGATATCCATGGCTATTAGGAGTGTTTGGTATTTGTTTGTTTTATCTTCTTTTATTGTGTTGATTAAGTTATCTAATGCGTGTTCTGTTGAGATCCCCTGTTTGAAACCATACTGTTTGTTGCTCCAATAGTTATTATTGTTTAGGTGGAAGTTTATCCGACCGTGTATTATGCGTTCTAACATTTTGCCAAGCGCTGGTAAGAGGCAAATTGGCCTGTAATTTTTTGGATTTGTTGGGTCTTTACCTGGTTTTTGGAACAGTACCACTATGCCTACTTTAAACGATTTTGGGAAGTATTCTAACCTTAGGCATGTATTGAAGAGTGTCAGTAGTAGTTGCGGTGTTGCATTATTAATTCTTTTAATTAGGTTGTAATCTATGAAGTCGAATCCGGGTGCTTTATTTTGTTTAATGTTTCTGATTATTCTGTTTAATTCCGCCTTTGTTACTACCGGTGGTGCTGGTTCATTGTTTTCTTTATTTGCCTTTGTTAGTGTGTGGGGTATATTTTGGTCTGTTATGTATAAGTTGTCCAGGAAATGTGTTAGTGTGTCTTTAATGGTTACTTTTGTATTTGGGGGTAGAATGTTGATTAGTTTTACCCGACCTGTTCTTTTGTTGCTAGCGTTTTTATATTGGGAGCCATATGTGTCTGTGACCTTGTTGCAGTAATCTTTCCATGTTTTGGATTTTGTTCTGTTTATTAGTTTTTTTAATTTGGCTTGTTCTTTTTTGAAGATTATGTGTTGTTTTACTTTTAATTCTTCGTTCTGTTGTTTTTGAAATTTCCTCCTGAGTGCCCTAACCTTGTTCCTCGCTGTTTTAATTTCATCCGTCCACCATGGTGGGGCAGTGACCGCAGGTGTAGATTTTTTCTTATAGCTTGCAAACGCTATCGATGTGATTTCATTTTGCAATCTGAGTGTTATGTTGTCCAGCTGGTCTGTTGTGCTTGCTTTTTGGAGTTCTTTAATGTATTTGTTTCTGATTTTTCTAATGTTTTTATCAAATTTTGCATGTTTGCCTATCTTTGTTTGTAGACCATGTCTTTGGTAGTCTATGTTCTCGTAGTTTTTAATTTTAAATTTTATGTATCTGTGGTCACTGAGTGAGACATCGTCACTGACATGCCAATCACTTATGTCGTTACCTAGTGTTGCCGTTGTTATTGTCAAGTCCGGCCATCCCTGTATTTCCTTTATTGTACCATCCCTGTTTTTCCCTCGTACAGTTTTGAATGACGGTGGTGCGTCCGGAGGGTTGTGGACAAACAACGCGTGTAGCAGGAGGAAATCTGTTAGCTCGCGCCCTCTGTGGTCTATGTAATCGTAGCCCCATGCTGTTGAGTGTGCATTAAAGTCCCCCACTAGCAGTACTTCTCCGACCGCTTTACTCAGGGCCTCACCTATCTCGTCTAGTACTTCTGAGAAGTCCGCCAGAGGGGGGGCGTATGTATTTATTATTGTGAAAGTTTTGTCTTTGTTTTCTAGTTTTATAGCTGTTGTGAACTCTCTTGTTAGTATTGTTATTGGTTTGGTACCTAATCGGGTTATAATCGCAGATCTGTTTTGTGGTGTTTTTGTGACATTCCAATTTTCTGGTTTGAACCCTGTTATGTGACCCGTTTTTTTATTTTGGTGGAAATCCTGTAAGAGTGCTACTTGTATTCCTTTGGCTGCGACATAGCCTGCGAGTGTGTCTGTTGCTTTATTGCTACCGTGTAGGTTAATTTGTATCACGTTTAGGGTGTCGTGTGTTTGTTGCATATTTGTTTGGTTTTGGTCGTGTGGTATTTGTTGGTTTTGCGCTGCGAAACTTGAGCGTGAGGTTCTAGTATTATTTGTGTCTATTACCATAATTGCGGCGCTGAGCGTCATGTTGTATTCTAGCTTCAATGTCATGCCTGGTCATTTTGACCAACTGTGGTTTGCCGCCTGTGAAATTTAGTGACACCCTCCCCTCAATGACTTCTTCTGCTGAGGCTAGTGCTGTGCCCCTGTCCGACTGTAGTTGGCGGACCGTTAGTAGCTGACGACGCACCCAGCATGCACCCGAGTTGGCTTGATGATCCGTCTTCTTCTGTGTTCTTAGCCATAGTCTATTTACTTCGTTGTACTTTGTGCACACATAACAGCGGGGGGTTTGCCGATTACAGTCAGTGTACAGGTGTTCACCCGCGCAGTTAGAGCATCGCTGTGTCCCCCTGCAATGCGCTGCCACATGATCATATTCAAGACATTTGTGACAGCGCGTCACGCTGATGAAAGGCTTTATTGGGCAATCCCTCAGCCCCAGGCAGATAGTCCTCGCCCTTAGCAAGTGATCTGCCAGAGGCTCAGGGAGTAGGACAGGTTGATGCTTGCTTCCCTCCCGGGCGGCCACCTGCCTGTGCAAACTTATGACGCCCTCCCTCGTATGCGGCCCCAGTCCCAATGTCTTCTTTATCTTCTCAGTTATTTGGTCTTCTTCCACGAAGTCTGGGACATGGAATATCATTATTTTCTTCTTTCTGATATTTCCTGATCTTACCTTTATTGTCTCTTTGGCTTCTTCGCTGTTCGTGATGCTGTGTTTGATCTTTATGGCTTCTTTCTCGTCCTCGCAGATTAGCTTCCCCATTCCTTATTCGTCTTATCTTCTTAACTCCTCCATGGTGTCCCGTCGTTGTTCTTGCTATCTGTTTTTCTAGGTCTTCCGCGTCTCTTTCTGTTGTCCCTTGGATGATGAGGGTGGATGTGGCCACTTTGACTGCTTCCGCATATCCTCTTGGAGGCTTGGTTTGAGTCTCGGCGACCACCTCCTCCCTGTGTACGTTACCTGTGCTTTTTTCTGTGTCTTTGTTTTCCGTTGGTCTCCAATGTTGTTCTAGGATTTCGACTTTTGCACTTGCTGCTTGCATTTTCACCTCTAAGTCCATTATGTTCTTCGTGATGATTTCTACTATCTTGTCTATTTCGTTGCCTGTCCCGACTGGTATCCTAGTGCACCTGTGTTGTAGTACCTGTAAGTAATTGAGGGCTTTCATTACTTTTTCCGCCTCCACGCTTCTTCTTATACCTGTGTCTGTTTCTGCACAATATTCTATGATTTCTTGCTTGAGCCTTTTCTCGTATTCCGTTGCTTTTCCTGCTTTGTTTTCTTCTGTTATTTCGCCATCCTCCGCTTCGTCTGGGTCGCTGTCGCTGCTATTCAATGTGATTGTGAGATGTGCGTCTATTTTCTCTTCTACTTCTTCCCTTGTTGCTGTCTTCTTCTGTTGTTTTTTCTTCTGTGTCTCTTCTTTTTCTGATGCGCTGGTCGTCATCGAGCTTACCGAGCCCGCCCGAATTGGTCTGATTGTATTCCCTTGTTTGTTATTTTGTAAACCCTGTTTCGTCACCTTGGGCTTGACAGGGAGCACAGGTGGGGAACTACTGAGTTTGGACATTCTTTAGTTCCGCGTATAGGTGTGTGAGATAATTGCTTTACAAATTGATAAGTTTCAATCTAACAGTCGCAGTAGACTTTGGGTCCGGGGACCCCGGATGTTCTTTGTGGGCGTGTCAGAGTGTGTCAAGTTGAACCCTATATATTTAAGATGAGCAAATAAAAATATGATACATAATTAAGTAAACGCTTACACTGTTAAAAATAGTGGGGGCACCGGCCTCTGCAGTACAATTGGGTGAATCATTGACTTAACTTTTATTTAACAGAAACACATTTAGCATAATTATCAAAATATTTATTAAATATATATTTAGTAGTACAGTTGGAATTTGAGATTTTTTAAATCAAATTTTTCTGGAAGGCTGAAGGGCCCTCCGTTTAGGAGATATATTGAGTTTTAGCTAAGTATAACAGCTGTGAGTAGTTATATAGATGGATAATTGCATTAATTAGTGTATAAACAATGACTGAGTTAAGATACAGCTTGGAAAATTGTGGTTAATCTAGAACTGCAGTGTGGGCCATAGAGTTTGACCCCGAACACTGGCCTTAAAAAAACTAAATAATTTAGCAATTTCATTAATTAGCAATGTTATTAATTAGACAGAATAGTTATAGTTAGACAAAAATAGGTGGCGCCAATGAAATCTCCGCATCTAAAAACCACTGGAGCATTTCATCAAATTTTACTGGAATGCCGTTGGGCCCTCCGTTAGGAGATATATTGAGTTTTAGGAAGATATAACGGCTGTTTTTATTTACACAGATGGATAATTGCATTAATTAGTATATAAACAATGACTGAGTTAAGATATAGCTTGGAAAATTGTGGGGAATCGAGAGCTGCAGAGTTAGCCAAGAAGTTTGACACCGAACACTGGCCTAAAAAAACCCTAATTAATTTAGCAATTTCGTTAATTAGCAATGATATTAATTAGACAGAACAGTCATAGTTAGACAAAATAGATGGTGCCAATCGAATCCCCGCATCTAAAAACCCCAAGTGCATTTCATCAAATTTTACTGGAAGGCCGTGGAGCCCTTCCGTATAGGAGATACACGGATATTAATAGTTTTAGTAAAATTTATCAGCTGTAATTAGTTATATAGATGGATAATTGCATTAATAGTATATAAACAATGTCTGAGTTAAGATATAGCTTGGGATTTTGTGGAGAATCGAGAACTGCAGAGTGAGGGGAGAAGTTTGACACCGAACACTGGCCTAAAAGCCCCCCTATTTAAATTAACAATTACATTAATTAGCAATTATAATAATTAGACAGAATAGTTATAGTTAGACAAAAACAGATGGTGCCAATCGAATCCCCGCAACCAAAAACCCCCAGAACATTTCATCAAATTTTACTGGCTGGCCGTAGAGCCCTCCGATTAGGAGATATATTGAGTTTTAGTAAAATATATCAGCTGCAATTAGTTATATAGATGGATAAATGCAATAATTAGTATATAAACAATGACTGAGTTAAGATGTAGCTTGGAAAATTGTTGAGAATCGAGAACTGCAGAGTGAGCCAAGAAGTTTGATACCAAACACAGGCCAGTAAACCCCTCTAAACAAACTAGCAAATCATTAATTAGCAAAACTATTAATTAGGCAACGGGGCCACGTGCTCCTAGGACGCTATGCTGCCGAAATACACGTGGTGAAAGGATATACTTATCCTAATATATATCCCGTTGCTGCTGAAAGCTGTCACGATAGTCCTCACCACGTGGGCATGGGATCGTTAATTACAGCACTAAAAACATTATTACAACTTAACTAATTGGTGAACAGCCATCACATTAGTATCAAACTTTAACAAAAAAAAAAAAAAAAAAAAAAAAAAGGCTACCCCAATCTTTGGTCTAATTGGAAATTTAACCGACACAACATATTAAAAATTAGAGAAAACTGACCTGAGAAACACTTATAATTGCAGATAATTTATTAAAATGCAGTAATTAATTAAGATTTTAACACTTCATATTTACCAAAATACATTTGAATTAGTGGGTAATCACAGAAATATACAATAGCTTGAGCAAATACATTGAAACAGGTATTTAACGAACAAAATTAAGAAAAGCTGTGATACTGCAGAGGCCACGTGGTAATAATATTGAAATATAATCAATTAAGCGTGCATAACTTGATGAATAATTAACTTAAAAGCATGCGACATACCTTAATCTGGAGCTGACACCTTCCCACGTCTGAATCATCCTGGGTCGCCCGTCCCACGGTCCTTGGTCGCGTTTAGCCGGTCATACTAACGGAGCTAACCTAAAACACAACCTACTCCTACGTCTCGACGTTAAACATCCGCAAAAAAAAACCGGTTAGCTTACCGTACTAGTGGACGGCGAGTGACAGTAACGAGGACGGCGAAAACCTGCTCAGGCGGTTTCCTAATGCTGAGCTAGGTCACAATATGGCGGTTATTTTGGGCAACAGAATGGATATGCGTCAGCTCCCCTTATAGGAGCCTTAGCCTGGACCTACTAAGTGTGACGTCACTGAAGCTTTCGCGAGGCTAACTAAAAAGAAAGGCTACCGCGGTGCTTTACGTGTATCTTTTTTTACAGACCGCCGGAATCACGTGATGCTCGAATGCACCAATGCAGGTGTACGAAAAGAGCAACACGTCACTCTAGCGGTCTGTAAAATAAGATAAGTGGAATGCACCGCGGTAGCCTGTCTTTTTTGTTAGCCTCGAGCTTTCGCCTCCTGCCAAATGGCTTGCTATCTAGGTGTCAATGGTACAACCCGGAAAGTGGTGCTTGGGGTGATCAGAAGAATATAAAAATACCCCACCGTAAAAGTTAAACATCGAACCCTCTATTTTACTTGATGCTAAAATTTGGGAGATGCCAGTTTTGTATGAATAAATTTAGTATAAATATTGTTTTGCTTGTAGGGTTTGAATTATATTTCAAAGTTCATGCTGTGAGGTAATCTGTTTGTAATTTTTTTTTATGTTCCGTAGTCTAGTAATTGTTATTATATTTCCTAGTAAATGTTAATTGTTGAAGTAGAAGATCAGGGGCGTAGCTACCGTGGAGAGGTTGGAGAAAACTGCTCCATGCACACAAATCCCAAGGCGCAGAATTAAAAAGGGCGAAATAAAGATCTATAAAAAATCTTCATAATTTTTTCATTATTAATCAGATATTATGGATAGATCAGATCTGTTACATTTAGAATATTCCTGTGATGGTTCATCTTGTTTTCAACCTCAACTACTTCAACTTGAAACATTGTTTTATACTCAATTAAAAGAAATTGCTTCTATTCGCAAAATTTAAATTTTAATTCATAATATAGCCTTAAGTTTCATTAAGTAACTTCTCCAACACCATTTTTTTTAAACTTTGCCTAAGACGACAGTTGAAAGTTTTAAAATCTTAAGGAAATCAAAATTTACTTACAGTGTTCTCAGCAGTCATCTTTTTGGCTACCACTATTTCCAACTATCTACCTGGCACATTTCTTTTGCAAATATTGTGGAAATTTATCATGATAATTACTGTATGGAAATAGGGGTAGTCAAAATTGCGACCCTTTTTTAAGAAGCAACATATCATATAAGAGTCTTATCGATTGAAAAAACAATAGTTTGACAATTTGAAGAAAATTATTAACCATTTTACAAATGAAAAAGCGAAAATTTTGAAGTTTTCATTTCATATCTGGAAACTAAACATGCATATACTTTATCAATACTATTTACAAAAGACATAATCAGCGCCAGATTTAGGAATTTCTCACATGGGCACAGGGCGGTAAATGCAGTTTTATTTGTATTGTTTTTGAGATTTAAAAAATATAGCAAATTGCAAATGTAGAATTGATAAGCATTTTCTTAGAAAAAGAGAGAAAAAGTTAACTAAAGCAGTGTACCTTAGAAATTATTGATGTAATTAATTAATTATCGTCACATGGTCACAGTGAAATGTCCGTCGTCTTAAACGTTGCAACGTTGGAAATTTCATGTTACTATTTAGAACTTATTGCAGAATGTGACCATTTTTACCGTAATGAAAACCATAGTTGCCTTATTTTATCTTCTATACTATGTGTCCGGAGCTAACAAGTTTTATTGATTCAATTCTTCAGAAAGTGAAATATTCAAAATATTTTTTTTTCATATTTCAGCTCCCCCCCCCCCCCCCTTAGGGTTTGATTATTGTCTAGACAAATTCCCATCCCTTTTTTTTAAATATTTTTTGTCTTATATAATCGTAGAATTTGGGATTAAATAAAGAAAAAAATACTTTTCGAAAAAATCGGTGGAAGACTGCCTAGGCCTGTAATCGGGATTTGCTCTCCATCCACCCAATAACACACATTAATTATCAATGAACTTTTGAATTATCTATACTAATAAAAGAAAGTTTCTCTCTGTGTGTGTGTCGGCGATGGCTAGCGAAATCTAGGGCGCCTAGAAGTCTGAAATTTTTGGTGAGGATAGTCCAAGGCATGTCCTGCTGCACCTGAGGCTCAGATTTTTAATATTTTAATAATTAGCCAAGATATTAATTAAAACTCATTAAACATCGCGAAAATGTGATATTTTTATCTGAAAATGGTGCTAAAGAAATATCAAAACCGCAAAAGTAACAAATGATTTGATAATCGCAGATGGTAAAATGTTCTCATTTTCATTTATCCTCAAATGTTAAGAAGACTATTCGAGGTATAGATTTGAAACTCACAATATATACGTAGAGTACTGGGTGCGTCATAAATTCGTGCAAACTTTAAAAATTCATAATAAAAGAAGTAATGCTCGGAAAAATTTTCGGTTTCCGCAAAAATGATGAGAAGGATTTTGGATTTTTTTTCCATGTATAATAAAAAATTATTCCAAAAGTAACCGATAGAGGGCGCTCACACGTCATACTGAGGCGTTTTATGCAAATCAGGCTCGCAATAAAACACCTGGCTGGAAATGGATTCGTCATTCGATCTCGGTAGCATGCTATCGTTACCAGATCGAGCGCTGGTGGTTGAACTTTTCTACAAGAATGGTGAATCCACAACTATTGCATTGAGAAAGTTTCGCACGGAAAAAGGACTTAAGGCGCAAAAAATCCCCTTTTTTTTAATTGAGTGGGATACTCAATTTAATACGACGTTCTGAGGAAACGGTGAGTTTGGAGGATCGTGCACGTAGTGGCAGACCATCCTCGAGCGCGGATCGCGTCTATGTTGTAAAAAATGTCGTGGAAGAATTTGCATCCGAAACATAAACGGAGAGTAGGAGTGCTCGTGAAGCTGGTAGAATAACGGGGATTCCGGAATCGTCGATTCGACGTATTCTGCACGGAATCTTGGATCTGTATCCGTACAAGATACATGCACTTCACCAGTTATTACCGGCAGATACAAACTGCGCTGGCACAGGGCAATGGGCGCTTTCACAAATGGAGCGTTACCCACAATGGTTGCTGAACGTGGACGGATGAAGCACACTTTTCACTGCATGGTGACGTCAATACGCAAAACATTCGTATCTGGGCGACGTCAAACCCTCGTGAGTACCTGACCAAGCCACTGAATGCTCCTCATGTGACTGTTTGGTGTGGTTTCACCTCGTCTTTCATTCTGAGTCCTTTCTTTTTTGAAGAGCCTTGTCCTGAATCCGGCTGGAAAACCTGTACAGTCACTGTAGAACGATATCTTACGCTTTTGCGTGACCATGTTGGGCTTGGATTGCAGGAAAAACATGCGTTACCTGTCGTCACCTTCATGCAGGATGGTGCACCGGCCCACTTTGCACGTGAAGTCAAGACGTTCCTGTTGGATACTTTCACTGAAGACCGAGTGATAAGTCGAGTTTGTAAGTTTGACTGGCCCGCACGATCTCCACATTTGACCCCGGCAGATTTTTGGTTGTGGGGATACTTAAAGTCTCGTGTATACCGAGGCTCCTCAGCCACATTGAGGAACTGAAAGATGTCATTCGACGGACCATCGGTGGTATCGATGCCGACATGCTACACTCAGCTGTATCAGGCGTATTGACGCGCCTCACTTGCCTGATACCTGATGGTGGTGGTCATGTTGAGAATCTTTTACCTTAAAATAAATGCACAGTGTCATGTTATTGTGATTTGTTTCATTGTCTGTTTGTGTTTGCCTGATTTGCATAAAACGCCTCAGTATGACGTGCCAGCGCCCTCTATCAGTTACTTTTGGATAGATTTTTTATTATACATGGAAAAAAAATCCAAAATCCTTCTGATCATACTCGCGCAAACCGAAAATTTTTCCGAGCATTACTTCTTTTATTATGAATTTTTAAAGTTTGCACGAATTTATGACGCACCCGGTATTTTTATGATTCCAAAAATCCAAATTTTGTTAAAATTGATCGGTAACTTTTCTTATTTTTCGCAAAAAACTGACCCGACGGATAAAAATGACCCAGACAGAAGAAGGGATCATATTGGATTTTCTTCTGTCCGGGTACTTCGTGCCCGTTCCTCCATTTACTTTCCGAATCGAAAGATCAGAAATTTTACGCTATAAGATTGACAATTCATAGCAATTAATAAAGAAAACTTAATTTTGCAGATTGTTTCTTATATTTGAGGGGATGGAGAGGTTTAAACGTTTTTTTTAAATTATTATTGAGTATCACGTTTATGTTAATAACTAGCCCCCTTTTATTCCGCTTTTGGAACCGATTTACTAGGGTTTTTTTTCTAACAACTTCTTAGGCACGCCAGCTTCTATATATGCAGTACAAAAAATGTACTTAGCCTCCAGCTACCACCGTTTTCGAATATTAATCTTCTTTTTTGGCGTTTCTTTTTTTTCACAGCAATAATTATTAGATTTTCTTAAGAATTGGTATATAACTCCCTCATAATATTTAAATTACATTCCTGCACTTTTAGTCGCCTGCAGATACATTGTATCACCATCATTTTTACAAATGAAATTTAATTTTATTACAACTGGTTCTACAACTTCCTGGTTTTATTTTCATGTTCTGGGGTTCTTGAAAAGTCTAAAATTAATTTACGTTCATCACTTTCTAACGCGAAGCCGCTATTTCTGAATAATGCATTTTTTGAGTCTCTTTTGTGATTTCTTCTTCCCTAATGGTACGATTTCTTAATTTTTTTTGTTGTTGTTGCATAGCAGGGCTCCCACTCGGTTCGATTTTTTGAACATCAAATTTTTTTAAAAGAAAAATATTCTTTATAAATTTTGTAGAAACTAACTTCGAAGGTCGTTTTAGTTGCAAATTGTTGCAAATACCTACCACAATTTTCTTCCTAAAAAAATACTGGTTTTCAAAAAACGGACCAGTGGGAGCCTTTCATAGCGATTTTTTAAAAGATGTTTCACCAGTCATCTTTTATTTTTAGTAATACTCTTTCACCACTAGAGTGAACTTTTAATTTCAGTTTCGTGTTTTTTTCGCAGTAATAAATCTCAGATTTTCCTAAGAATTGGTACATAACTCCATCATAATATTTCCACTCTATTCCAGCACCTTTGGTTGCCTAGAGATAAGTTGTATCACCACCATTTACGAATAAACTTAAGTTTTTCTACAATTTGATCTACAGCTTATCGGTTTTATTTTCGTGTTCTGAGGTCCTTTAAAAGCCTAAAAATTTAATAATCTTCGTCCCTTATTATCTGTATACGGCGCCGTAGACAGTGGGACCTTTGCTGGGGGTTCGCTCTATAAAAAGTTTGTTCAAGATTAGAATTCTTCCAAAAATTTAGCGTTAAAACTCGCATATGTTAATTCAATATTATTAAAAATAAATTATATCGGTTCAAATCTAAAAAAAGGGAAATATTTCTATATTTGCCGAGATTTGCAACATCCGCGAATCCGCCATTATGATACTTCTGAACCAATCATTGAAGCGTATCGTTGAAAATAATCGATATGCGGTAACAACTTTGTGACGCTGCTGTCTTCATTTGTGACGGTCACAAGTGTTTCTTTTGTATCGCTCTTTTTATGCCAGTAACAAATTTCAGATTTGTGACCGTAACAGTTTGCTATTGTTACCGTTTCATTTGTATCCACGCCTCAGAACACAATGCACCACTGGCGGTGGAAGGTGGAATTAAAATATTTCCCATGCAGCACGCCCGGTATACGGTGCGAAGGCAGCGGGGATCCGGGCGAGAGTTTCGATTTTTAGGAGATTTAAGGTTATTACACGGGACTAAGACTCCTATAATAGGAGCTGACGCATATCCATTTTGTTTCGGATTATTCGTGCTCAGTTCAGCATCAATCTACCGCAGCCGGAGTTGGGGTTGCCTAAGACTCGGTTCTGATTGGCTGAACCGGTTCTGATTAGCTTGGATTTTCGACTGAACTTCAATTTGAGCCCCAAATCTGCGAGGATGCGTCAGCCTGTATTATAGGAGCTCTACACGGGACATGTCACACACACACACACAACGCCGGGCGGGTCAGCTAGTAAAATATTAAAAAAAACAGCAATCTTGATGGGTGACGGGGGTTAACTCTTACCGTTCTCCACCATTTGTCTAATTTCACAAATCATTGTCGTAAAGCTAGTCATTTACGAAGTTAGTAAATTTACAAGTATAATTTCAATAGCAAAAAAGTTTCAAAGTTTGTTCTTCATCCTCTCAAATTCAAATTACGTCAAAATAGTTAGTTTTTAAAAGTTGCAAAATTTTAACTTTTATACTGTCCCTGGATCCTATAAGTTATATTTAGGAAACTTTTTCCATACTCTAAGAAGTAAAATAATGGAATTTTTTTTCGTACAAACAAAACTTTTCGAGTTATGATGCTTTAAATTTTATGAAATATCAGCGTTTTCTGGTTTTAACGTGTTTCCTCCAAAAACGACAGACCAAAATTTAAAAAAAAATGACAATAGTGTGTTTTTTTATTGAACATTTTATAATACTTCGAAATATTTTCCTTGAAAGAAACGAGAACAAAAAATCATGCGTCAAGCATAGATTATGAAACACTTTACAACACATCCAGAAAACTGTAACGCAACTTCCCTGTTAAATAAGGTGAAAGAAGATAGGTAAGTAAACAGTTTAGAAAACATATAACAAATTTTAAAATACAGTTTTCGAAATTAATTTCCATTGTAAAAAATCTAGTCGAATTATTTTGTGATGTCCTGTATAGGATCTAAAGATTTGGATATATACTACATAGCATGATAAAATTTAGTTCAGTTAGAAAATTCACATTTAGCAATTTTCGCCAATCGATGGACATGCACTCGAAATCTTTTGTACAGCCCTGCATATTATCTAAAGATTTTTGCACACACCACATATTAAGCTAACAGGTAAAAAACGTATTCAGGTGAAAACCGCATTAGGCAACTTACAACTCATTTCAATTACCAACCGTAAACGACAATGTATCTTGTTCTTTGTGTAGCACTGTATATGAATTTATTCATATTCCACAAACTTCTGTAAGTCTAATTAAATATAGTTCAGCAGGAAAATGCGTAAAACAATTAAAAACTACCCTTAAGCCATTCACTCCCATAATCTGTAATACTTACGAATTCCCTTGTGTAACCTTGTATATGATCAACCGAATTTATACACACCACGCACTATGAAAAGGATAGTTAAACTTAAAAACGAAAACCAAAGTTGATAACGCACTTATCACACATAGACTGTAATTATCGTACGTATACTGTAGCCGATATATTTTGTGTGTCCCTGTTCTAACGTATTCACTCTGTTCACGTAACAGCTTATCTACGTTCGAGCGAAGAGAAAGAATGCACTCTGAGGTTAAAGACCCCTCGTTTGCAGTCACCACCCCCACGAGCTGTGAGGGAGCTGGAAGAACAAGCAGGGAGTCGGTAAGTAGTTGATTTTTGGAGCAGACAGAGAGAAGAGGTCTCTCTGAAAATTCTCAACCTGAGAATTGGTGATAGCGAAGCGAAGTAGCTTCGATCTGTAATTAAGCTCTAGTGATTTACATGAAAGAGCAGATTATAAGGAACCCATTTGTTCTTTGGTAGTTGTGTCGTAATTTACAGGTCATTTGAATTTATGAGAACATTTTCAATAGTTCAAAGACTATTATCTATTTTTGAGACACCGAGTCGGTGCCGTGCTGAACAAACTGTTTAAAGAAGATTTTCCAACTTAGGTTCCATGCTGCCACCTCTTTTAATATCTATCCATACTTCAAGAACTCAAACATACAAACACAATTATTATCCTGTGGACTGTTTATTCTTATATATTTTATGGTGAATAAAATATAACTTCATAGGCAATAAGAACCTGTGCTTTATTTCGGTAATTAACCAGTTAGCTACCAAATAACATCAAATATCCCGCTGAATTGGCACAAAATGGTGGCAGCGGTGGGATAAATGTACGAGTAAAGACAGAGACTGAAGGAAATAACAGAGAAGCCTGATTGAAGATTGGAACCAAGAGCAGTCTACACCCGCCATATCGGGCAGGGCAACGCTAAGAGTCTACACCCGCCACACCGTGCAAGGAAGGGCATCAGAGCCAGAGGTTGCACCCAGTACAGTAAAGCAGAACCAGGATAGCCGCCGAATATCGCATATATGAAGCAGCACCCGCTAACCCAGGACTGAACCACCGAACTACAGCTGCACCCCCAAATGCTATAATAAAGGAAAGGCAGAGCATCACAGCCAGAGTCTTCACCCAGTGAATTGAAGCAGGGCCAGAATAGCCGCCGAGTACCGCATCTATGACTCAGCACCCACTAATCCAGGACTGAACCACCGAGCTACAGCTGCACCCCAGGTAAGCACTGTTTCAATATTATACAGTAGGGGGCTGAGGTGTGTAACAAAGTCTTAAAAGTGTTAAAATAATTTTTTTTGTTAGTATAATATAATTTTTTTATTGCGTGAAATTTCTGTGAAATTTAGCGAATTTTTAAAGTAATGAAAAAAATAAACTAAAATCATTTCGGTATAGACAGAGGTCGCGCCTGCCGACGGCAGGCGTGCATCATCCGCCGATTCCAGGCTCGGGAGAGCCCATACGAGTCACGACCATGGAGGATCCGGTTTACCCGGGGACCCCCTAGGTGGTGCTCTTCGGCCGGAGAGCGAAGCGGAGGCGTACGCCTACCTGCACTTCAAGCTCTCTTTCCCAAGTGAGTTTGATGACATTTAGGTCGAAGCGACATTAGTGGAACCTTCCCTCTAAGGCCCACTAACTTTTCACTTGGGCGGATAGCGAGAGTGAACCCCAGCCTCGTTGCCGAAATCCCATAAGGGAAAACGGGTCCTCAGCCTAATGGTGAACACTCTCACTTCTCATTAATTTACCGCCCCTTCCGAATATCGAATCCTAGGGAAGGAGGAGACGACTAGTTCATTTGGGGCGGCTAGCAGGAAGTGCTTCTCGCCAACCCGGAACCTCGAAGAAACTCGGTCCCTAGCGCATAGACACGTCTGGCTGGGCTGTCCCTCACCAAGGAGCACCCGCGAGGCATCGAGATCCAAGCGACGTGATACTCCTGGGAGATCACGCTCATAAAAATGCACTAAAAACGGAAGAATGGAAGGACCACTACCGGACTCTGAGGGACGCGGAAAATCCCCTCAAGTGCGCCAAAGAGACGGACCCGGTTGGAGTTTAGTAACGAGAAGGTATTGTTATGAGAGTTCTGCTAGTCCCAACCGTCAGGCAAGAACAACCAGCCAGGACACTAACCGCGAGGTTTATAGTGAAAATGTCCTGGCGGAAACTCCCCCCCCCACCATCCAGCGATTCCGCAAGGAATCAAGCTTGATCAGCGGCGTTTTTCAAGATAATATTCACAAATCATCCCACACTGGGACAAATCAAAAGCAAAGTTGGCAACATGCCTGCTTTTAAATAGTAAACTAAAACTAAATTATCAATAAATTAACTAAATATTACATCAACTATCATCACAGTAGCTTACTGTGACTACTAAACTAACTATGAATAACAGAAAAATTACACTGAATTTCACCAAAAAGTTCACTATGAAAAGATATATTGTCTTTAAAAACAAATGTTCATGAAGATATGATGTCCTTTAATAAAAAAAAATGTTCCTCAAGATTTCATGAGTATATCACAGTCCACCATCTCTCTTCCTCCAATGATCAAAATTACCAAGAGTTTTGATAATTGTGCCTGAACAACTTCATTTAACTATGATGCATAAGAAGATCAGTAAAGATCACCAAAATGTTCAGTATATAAAAATAAAATGTCCTTAAAAGCAAATGTTCATGAAAATAATGTCCTTAAAACAGATAGTCATCACTATATACTGTATTACTTATACCACCTCGTTGCTAAGAAACAACAAAAAACTTTAATTCAGAACATAATATTCTTCCTTTAGGCAAATAATACTGATTGTTGATAATTATAACAATAGTAATAATCACTGTACAATGTTCATGTAGATCATCAGTAAATATAACAGTTCCAAATACAATTAAATGACCAATATACGTTATTGCAGAAATCTTCAACTATGTCACAGTCAATCTATAAATCATGCTTTATCCAACTCAAAACCTTTAGAATACTTGAAGTTAATGTTAGATAAGTACGTTCAAAATGTATACTTAATAAATGAATATAGACTGTTAAGTTTGTTATAAATTATTTTTAATCTTTCATAATTCTTTGAGTTCAAAAATACGTCCTGCAGATTTTTTCTCAATGTCTTATTTGAATTAAAATCAAAGTAGCACGGCATTAGTGGGCATCTTCCAAAGATATAGTGAACAACATCACCCTTTATGCCACATTGGCATTTATCTGATTGTGGTTTATTTATTCGAAAGAGAAAAACTGGAAATGAACCATGTCCCGTCATGAAATATTGCACTACCTGACTTGTACATACGTAATCTGTATTTACATATTTGAACACCAAATAGGTGTCTCTGCCCAAAGTGGACTCTGACCATTCAACTTGCCATTCTTTATTCATTCTATCCTTAAGGTATTTCGATATTGCAGAAACCGGAAAATCTAAATCAATTCTTTCATCGTAATCGTCTTTTAAAATAGCATTTTTTGCCAAGTCATCTGCAATCTCATTTCCTTGCAGACCCGCATGCGCCTTTATCCAGCCAAGTTCAAGTTTTATCCATGGATTATCCAATAAAAGTAAATAGATATCTCTTATTATTGTATTTTTGGGGAATAATTGTTGTAATGACATTACTGATGACAATGAATCTGTGTATATCCTTGCTTTACTACATCTATTAAAAACTGTCCATTTCACTGCTTGTTTTATGGCTTGCAGCTCCGCCTGAAAAATCGTATTAAGATCATGCAATCTAAGTTTTTCTTCATAGATATAGTTATTCTTGTGAAACACTGTAAATGCAGCAGCTACTCCACCATCCATTTTAGATCCATCAGTATAGATTACAGGAAAATCTACAGTGACTATTTGTTCCATTTTTGATACCGAATTTATAATGTGTATGTTTGGCTGTATGGTATAATTTACATAGTCATAAGAACTCAGATTATCCATTAGTTTATGCCTATTTATTATAGTATTCTGAATGGAAATTTCAGTATCTTCATTTCTAACTTGATATTTCTCCAAAATCGCCTTAATCTTATGATGTATTGGTGGAACTCCCGCCAATACACAGAGAGCTTCCGTAGATGTGTTTCTATATGCTCTTATTACACTGAATAACCCCGTTCTCTGACATGAACTGATTCGTTTAATTGCCGGTTTCTTAATATCTCTAGCCCACGCCTCGCATCCATATAATATTTGTTTCTCAATAACGGTTAAGTACCATATCTTCCTGTAGTCTGCTTTAAGTCCTTTGTCTCTCCTTGACGTCCTTGCAATAGAGCCCACAAAACTTTTAATATTTTCTCTAATAACCTCAAAATGTTGCATCCATGTGAAATTACCATCAATTATAAATCCCAAATAGGTGATTGCATCTTTGACTGTAATAGAAGTGTTATCAATTTTAAAAATTGGTCTTCTGTTTTCTAATTGACACTTTCCAAAAAGCATTGACTCACACTTGTCAGTACTCAGTCTCAGTTTGTATTTTTCAGTGATATTCCTAAATAATTGAATCAAAGCATTCATTCTCTCTTCCAACTCTCTTCTGTTGTTTGCTCCTGTCAAAATGACGTAGTCATCCGCATATGAAATTATATATTTATTTATTAAACAATAATCTTTAAGAATAAAATCGGCAATCAGCAACCATAGTAGCGGCCCGAGGCAAGAACCCTGCGGGCTTCCTTGGAATAATAAGAACCACTTTATTCCATTCACATAATTAAACCCTATGTACCTTTCTGAAATATAGTTTCTCAACATTGATTTCAAATATGTTGCCACAGGAAGATTTTCTATAATATGACTCATTATAAACCAGTCAGCGGAGTCAAATGCTCCCTGAATATCCAATGAGGTTAAGGCACAGTACTTATAATCCATCAAAATGTCCTTTGTACATTCCCTAAGAGCTAATAATGCCTTTACTGTAGAACGTTTCTCTCTAAAACCATATTGACTATTATTGAAGTAATTAATACTTTCCAAAGTAACCATGACCCTCTGTTTCACTATCCTCTCCAATAATTTACCCATTATCGGTAATAATGTTATTGGTCTGTATGATCTTGGATTTTTTGGATCTTTGTTTTTCTTATGGAAAAATATTACAACGCCTTTTTTCCAGCTCCCAGGAAAGTGTCCTAGTTTCAAACACTTGTTATATATATTAAGCATTATCTCAGGAAAGGTATTACATATGTGTTTTACTATTACTGCGTCAATCTTCTCCCATCCAGGTGCTTTATTCAAAGCTTGCTTCGAGAGAGCATATTTCATTTCTCTAATTGTTATCATATCCGTTGTTGGACTAAGCTCAAATTCTTCCTTTGAAGAATAATCATGAATATTTTGTGGAACTTGATCAATGCTGAAATGTTCCCTCATTAATTGATCCGCAACTTCATCATATGAGTCAAATATCTCTGAGTCCGTAAGAGAGGTAAAAATTAAGTCCGTATTATTGAGTTTCTTGCCTGCAATATATTTATACAATCCTCCATATGCATCTTGGGTATCGCTACAGTAATTGATCCATGATCTTTTCTTGGTTTCTCTAACTAACTTTTTATATTTATTTCTATGTAAAAGATAAACTTCTCTTAATTGCTCATTTTCTAAATTCTTTCTATATCTCTTATACATTGCTGTAACTTTATTTCTTTCAATTTTAATTTCCTGATTGAACCAATGGATTTTTGGTTTGTAAGTAAGTTTACGCTTCCTAAAGCTATGTTCAAGAATATCCAAAATATCATCAATGAAATTCTTCATAAATATATCCAATCCCTGTGTATTCTGAATATTATCAAAGTTTTTCTTCCAATCATTTAGTCTATTTTTAAATAACAAATCAAATTTTTTAAAATTACCGTTCTTTGTTTTAAATCTGTACTGATTTCTGTAAACTGGACTTATATTTAATTTAAATGATATATATCTATGATCGCTAAATGAAAATTCTTTTGTATCGACTGACCAATCTTCCATAATATCCTGTATAAGAGTTCCTCCGATTGTTAAGTCAGGTCTTCCCGAAAGATCTCCCTGGATGAAGGAACATGGTGCGTCTAAGTCATTCAAAATTGTCATGTTATTCATCATTAAATGATCTAATAATATTTGTCCTCTCACATCTTGCCGTGTATAACCAAGAGTCATCAAATGAGCATTAAAATCTCCAGCAACCAAGACCCTGGAGAATTCAGGGAAAATATTTTTCCACTCCTCCAAATCAGTATCTAAATTGCCTGACGGAGCCGAATATTGGGAACCCAATAAAAGTTTCTCATTAATTACATTTACAACTATAAATACTGCATTGCTCAAAACCAGCGACTGCAATGCAACATAATCCATGTTAGTAATAAAAATAAAAGCATTATTGTTAGATGAAGAAAAAGAAGGCCAGACTGTTGGAATCCCCATAGGAACCCCCGACTGGACATAAACATCCTGACAAAAGACAATGTCAATACCATTTTTTAAAACATATGTGACCAAAGCATCACTGGCATCCATACAATGATGCATATTAATTTGCAGACACTTAATAAATGAGTTCCCAGAAACAGCCCCTGAGTCGCCCTTAGCTACGTTGAGGGGGTACCATTGGCATGATACTCTCCCTATATCTTACAAAAGATGGGCACTGTGCACTATCTGCTCTATGATCACTCTCTACTGTAGGATCTTCAAAATAACAATTTGCACATCTAATTGTATCTGATTTACAATCTTTCGTGCTATGTTCCTCTGCACATTTTGCACACTTCAATGTTCCCTTACATGAGTTCGCATAGTGCCCATAAGCCTGACAATTGAAACATCTAATTATATTTATGTAATTGACTACTCGGTATCTGTCAAAGTCCACACAAATTCTCTTAAGATTAATCAACCAATCTCTTCCCTTCTCATCCACATCGATAAGCCAATTTACTTTTCCCATCTTAGTTTTTATCTTTCTGACAATCTCAAAATCCAAATGTGTTTCTCTATATAACTCTATCAATGCATTTCTTGTAGACCTATCGAGTGACGGATTCTTCAATCTCTCCGATAGTCCTCTTACTACACCCTTCTCCACAACTGATTCCTCCAAGGCCCTTCGTATTGAATCCGTGACCACATCCTCACCCAACTCCGGGTCTACACTAAGCAGGAGAACCCTCTCTCTTCTTCTAACCGGAATGTTAATCTTTACCCTGGATTGTAGAGGCTCATCCTTATCAAGTACCTCTCTCAACAATTCTGCTTCCTCCCTTGATTTCATTTTAATTATGATCTGACCCTTCTGAGTCGTCAACACATCTCTCGGAGTAGGAATATCTACATCTGCATTACATATCTCCTTTATATTCTTTCTTATATCATTCAAATCAGTTTCTGTATCCAATTTTGACACAAGTACCACATGGTCATCTCGTCTCCTAGTCACTTGTTTTTCATCCTTTCTCTGTTCTTTCTCTTCTGCCTGGGTCACCGGAGCTGAGATCTTTTCCGCAATGTCTCTCAAAACCTTATCATGTTGCACTCTGTCTTCCAGTTTTGTAGACAATATTACATTTTCTTTAAAAATCATCAAGGACCTTTCTTGTATATATCCTGCAATATTTTTATACATCGAGATCAGTCCTGCCGAAACCTTATTTTGTTTTTGTCGATTATTCTCTAACCACGTATGCATCCTTTCTGTAAGTCTCTGAACCATAACTGGAAGATCCAAATCCTTCACTACATCAATCCACTCATCTGTATTCTCAGCGGCCGTGGACATCGTTTCCCCAAGCAAAAACAATCACCTTTTAAAGAACTATAATCAAACTGTTACCAACTAACCAATACTGTAAACCAATTGACAGCCTACCGACCAAAACAATCCGTATAGAGAGGCAATGCAGAGACCAGACCCCACACCAGCGATTGCTCACAGACGGAACAACAATAGTACCCCTATGACAAATTGGCTTCAAATGAGCAGAGATTGCTGAAGGGGCATTCACACTATGAACAAACTTTCAGCATATATGTATGGGAGGACTGAGTCCAAAATCCCAAAATGCCGATGATTATAATAAACGGCTGAGCCAAAAAGGCAGACAATAACCAGTAATTAATAACAATAAAACTATTCTCTAAACTCAAATCTAGACCCAACCAGGGAGCACAACCCAGAATAATCAAGCTCCAAAGAAAAATTTAAAAGTAATTACCATAATCATCCGATTACCAAATAAACAACCGACTTATCCAGAGTTACCTAGCAACAACAAAATCAACAATACTACAGTAACTATAGCAACCAATAAGAAGAACGCAAAGCAAACAAACAATCCGACTCTCCAAGCAAGCAATGAGCCACCCCACTGTTCCCTAGCAACCAACAACAGAAATACACAACAACCTCACCACGTGATAGTCGAAAAAATCAGGGAAACCAAACAAGTACTCTAATCAAGTAACTAACAGCAAATAACTATATCTCAACCAACACACCTCAACCAGTAAACTAACTCCTCTCAAATAAAGTTATCCCAATTTCATACGTCATAAAAACACACTAGCGCTAACCAATCCAAAAAATACACGGCTTACACGGCGAACGAAATTAAACCTGCAGCCAAAAACGACTCAACTTAACAATTAACAATCAAGATGGAGTCATCAACAACGTGAACCGCCCACTACAAATCACAAAGTCTCAAAATAATCAATAATAAACAGAAATTAACAACGATTACCACAGGAAAAGTACATCAGAAGGTAAGTAAATCAACTAGAATACTAAATTATATAATTAAGGTGTTATAATCATGAATATTAATGCATAATAAGTAGAAATAAAGTAAAGATGAAAGTTCCGCAAAAAGTAAACAATAAATGGCGAACTTTCAAAAAGTAAGCTAACAAGCTTATTAATATTCTCTACAGTGTTAAATAAGTAAGCTATGTTAATATACTACAATACAAATCAATAAATAGACCAGATAAATAAATATTATATGTTAATTTGACAGTATTACAAGATTGATAAACAAGTAGGCCTGACGCCAACGTGACAAAATTTCAAAGTCCAGAAATTAACAATTATACATAAAATAAATCAAAATAATTTAAACATAGTTAATGTATAACATATTAGTGTGGATTATGTGCAAAAAACAAAATCGCCGGATAAATAATTACCAAAAAACTTTGAAAAGTTCAGAAGCTCCAAGAAAGTACGTACTACAGCAATGGCAGACGAGGGGAAAGTTCCGTCAGGCACAGAAAGCTCTGACTACGCATAGACGCGCTGGACTGGTTTCGGCCCCAGGTTCGAAAAGAGGTTCAGTCGCCGTCATAAGACGAGCCACCGGCCCGGTTCCTCGCAGTCGAGCAGTTCCGAGAATGGTTCTGACTCCTCCCAGAGAAGGCGCTTGGGTCACGTTGGGTCTCGGCATCTCGACGACCGCCCACGCTCTTGGTACTAACGCGTATGAACGTTCTCTTTCCTGAACGACCCTGAGGGCGGCACACAACTACTCCAGCTACAAGGTAGAACACAGTGGGTACATGGGGTGCAGAGGTGCTTTGACTCGCCACTCGTACGAGCCACAATACACCTTTCGCCTACGTTCCGCCGCCTGCACAGTACCGAGGATTGCTGCATGCCGCCTCGCGCACTGACAAGCGTCACTACGAAACCTCCTGCATTCCCTTGTCGTACAGAGTCCGACCTCTCCTCCATCTTGCCCTAGACAAAGGTGGTGACTGTCCTATCTCCGTTCGCTAGCCTTTGCTCTCACATCACCATCCAAGTCGGCAACACACAGTCAACCAACTAGGTGCGAGAATTCAGCCTATGTGGTGGTTTTTTACCGCCCGAAGGCCTCAAGCCCCTGCAGCCGAGAACCGGCCCAAAGGGGGAACAACCCAGGTTCTGTGAGCCGCCAGTCGACTCACCACCCGGCGAAGTTGGCTAATCCGCCACCACGCTACCACCCGCTCACCAACGTTGAGGTGGAGATTCGTCAGTCACCGGCTCCCGTCGTGTCGACGCTACTGCGCGCAATGCCGAGCTCCGGGTCTTCTCCCCTACTCAAAGGGTCGATTCCAGAACACTCGGAGGAGCGAGCGGGAAATCATTTCGGTATATGAAATTAAATGTGTTTAAAGTTAATATTTGTTTTTTTCATAGATGAAATGATAAGGAAAACTTTAAAGTATAAATTTAAGTTTGAAAAGAAAAATAAGGGAAGAGAAAATCTTTTGTTAAGATTTGTTTGTTATTGAAATTGCTAGATAAACCAAGCACTGTTAATTGTTTTTAAGGAATTCATGAATGAATTATTATTTATGAGCTAGATGCAGAGTTGTAGTAAAAATTAAGAAATACAGAATTTGTAATGTGTGGAATTTGGTTTTCCGGGAAAACAACTATCTGGAAGATAGAGTGTTAGAATTGTCTCAAATTTATGAATATTTGCATATTGTGTATTTTTATGTCGCGGTTAATATTGTGTTTTTATGTGTAATTTGCATGCCTATAGTGGGAGTTATATTATTGTTATATATGTTAAGGGAAGTGTAGAATTTTGTAGGAAAATTTAAAATAGTAAAAATGGCAGGTATTTCCGGATTTTGGAAATGCGATTTGGCCACGTTGGCTGCAGAATTCGACGTAGAAGTGTTACCGAATGACACTGTTCCGAAAATAATAAAAAAATTCATGGAGACGTCCGAGTATGATGAAACGCTGGCGGTAGCTCAATTGAAATTAATTAAACGGGACCGCAAGGAAAAAAGTGATCAAGAACACGAGTTAGCCAAAATCAGAGCCGAACGGGAGAATGATTCGTTATTGACGTCCAGTCAAATGGAAAGAGAACAAAAGGTTTTGCTAAAAAACGTACTCCCAAAATTTGAATCTGGCAAATCAGAAATATCGTTATACCTTAACTTATTTGAAAGGCAAGCGACTAAGGCCCAGATTGACGAATCGCAGTGGGTGACAAATTTATTGGGACTACTACTGATCGAGTTAGCAGAAATTATTCTGAGAGAGCCGTTAGATCTAAGTGATGATTATGAATACATTAAGAGCAAACTGCTAGAGAGATTCAAAATTTCGGCGGAGGATTTCCGGATAAGGTTCGTGAACACAAATCGCCCCGAAGGTAAATTATGGAAAGACTTCGCGTACGAAATAACAAACTATTTCGATCAGTGGTTGAGTGGCATTCAAGTCACCGATTTTAAACAACTAAGAGACCTTATTGTCACTGATCAAATAAAAAGAAAAGTACCGCCGGATGTTAAACATCATTTTATTGATTCATGGAGCAACATAATCACGCCGGCAGAATTAACCCAAAGGTTGGACAATTATGAGTCGTTACGTAAATCTGTGAAACGATCGCCCCCCACCCCCTCCGTTAGAAATCCGATAAGTGGGAAACCCTTTGAAAGAAGCAGGATCGGAGATAAGCCTAAAGTAGAGCCTAAAAGACTCGAAGTAAAGAGAAACTGGCGCGATAAAAATGACCAACCTACCAGAGATGAAATATTTGATAGGAGGCGGGATATAACATGCTTTAAATGCGGAAGCTCCGAACACTTACGGTACTCCTGCCCGGAATTAAAAAAAGATAATAACGAAAAACCTGAAAGCGTGAATCAATCAGCGAGTTTAGCGGAATTAGACGATAGTTTTGAGTCTTATTTGAGCCGAGGAATGGTAAATGGGAGAGAAATTACCTTGTTCCGTGACACCGGAAGCAGTTTGGACCTAATTAGTCCAACGATGTAAATAACGACCTATACACAGGAGAGGTAGTGTGGGTGAAGCAACCCCTCGAAAATGAACTTAAATGTCTGCCCATCGTCGAGATACAACTAGAATTGACCGACTTAGGTTGCTGTAAAACAAAAGCCGCAGTAGTGGCGAAAAGCACAGAAATGAAACATTATTTACTGGGGAATAAAACGCAACTACTGATTGATAAAATTAAATTAAAAGCCAATCAGGTAAAGGCCGTTTTAATTAGACGACAAGCGCGAATCGCCAACCATTCGGAAAACAAAACGGGAACTGCCCCGCTACCTAATGATTCTCAAAGAACGGAAGGAGAAAATAACGATAGTCTACTCCAGGAAACGGATAGTGAAACAGAAGCTGACCCCACGGTAGAAAACGAAAGCGGAGGGAATTTTCTTCTCCCTCGTCTCGAAGGAAGGGAGACAGAGAATACATTGGCCCGGCTGAGCAAAACCGAACTAGGTGTTGCTCAGATGAGCGACCTGACGCTGGAATGGATTAGGGGAAGGGCCGCAGCAAAAATATCGCATTTTGAAAAGATAAACGAAATTCTCGTTAGGAAGGTAACAGATCACCTGGGAACGGAACGGGAGCATATAGTGGTTCCACACGAGTATAGGCGTGATTTATTAGCTTTATGTCACGAAGGAATAGGAGCCCATCTAGAGATAGGAAAAATTAAAGATAAGATTTTGAGGCATTACTTTTGGCCGAACGTAATAAGAGAAACGTAGAAGAGTACGTAGGATCATGCGATCCGTGTCAAAGGGTAGGGAAGGCAGGTGATAAAAATAAAATCCCACTGAAACTTGTACCCATCGTTACGACTATTTTCACGAGGTTATCAACAGACACCGTCGGACTACTCCCGGTCTCCGAAAATGGTAATAAATTTATGCTGACAACTTTGTGTGTCTCATCGCGATACCCAGAAGTCTTACCTATAAAAGACATACGCTCAGTGACTATAATCGATGCGCTGATGTTAGTTTTCAGCCGGTTAGGATTCGCTCGAGAGGTTCAATGCAACCTGGAACGGTCCTTCGTTGGTGATTTGACCACTAAATTTTTAGAAAAATTCGGGGTCAAAGTACTTCATTCTAGTGTACATCATCCACAAACCCAAGCTGTGGAAAGATGCATCGTACAGTGAAACGGTTACTAAAAGTTTTAAGTGTCATATCGGGAAAGTCGTGGGAAAAGACCCTATCTTATGTCCTACTCGCGTTACGTACCGTTACGCACGAATACACGGGATTCAGCCTTTCCGAGTTAGTTCACAGGAAGAATTTGAGGACTCCGGAAGCGTTATTACACGAAAAATGGAAAGGTGAGGGAGAAAAGGAGAGCTTAGTGACAGAGTATGTTTTCGATTTAATAAATAGAATGAAGAGGTGCCAAGATCTAACAGTAGAGAAAATGGCTACGACTAGTGATAATCGGAAACGGTATTACGACAGGGATGCCATCGAATGCACATTCAAAACCGGTGATAAAGTATTGATGCTAGCCTTGACAAAACCCAACAAATTATCTGTTAATTGGATAGGACCTGGGACGATAGAGAAGCAAATGTCGAAAACTAATAACGTGGTGAGTGTACCAGGAAGAAGGGGGCAATCACAGATCTATCATGTGAATTTATTAAATCCCTACTTACAAAGAGAGCAAGTGATGAATTTAGTAGTGGGTGAGAGTATCGGGAGTGATATGATGGAGGACGAGTTCGAAATTCCTCAATTAAACTCTAGTCCCGAAGAATACGACTTTGAAAACATAGTCATCGAAAACGGGTTGAGAAAGTTATATTCTTCCGAGCAGTTGTCAGAATTATCTGAGTTATTGGGTAAAAATCGGGATGTTTTTTCAAACAAACCGGGGAAAATAGACATGATAACTCACGGTACTGAATTAATTAGTGATGCCCCCGTTCGCCTCCGTCCTTATCGAACGTCTCCACGTCAATCTGAAATTTTAAAAGTGGAAATCCAACGCATGTCAGAATTAGGAGTTATCGTCGAAGCCGAGTCGGATTACTCGTCTCCTCTTATTTTAGTTGAATCACCAGGGCGCAACCCGAGGCCTTCTATTGATTACCGGAGACTAAACGCTATAACCAAACCTGAGATTTTCCCCTCTGCCGAACATCGAAGAGCGGGTTGAGAAAGTCGCGGCGGCGAAATTCATAACGATTCTCGACCTCACCAAGGGTTACTGGCAAATACCAATGACACCACGGGCCCAACGAGTAGCGGCTTTTATTACTAATCAAGGGTCCTTCCTACCAAAAATGATGCCTTTCGGACTTGTGGATGCTAGCTACAGATTTTCCAAATTTATGAATAAATTGCTACGAGGTTTGGAAGAATTTTGTCTTCCTTATTTAGACGACATGGCCGTTTTTTCGAATTCATGGAACGACCATTTAAGACACCTCGAGATAGTGTTGGGAAGGATAAAAGAGGCGAAGGTAAAAGTAAAATTATTTAAATGCCGGTTTGCTCAAAAATCGGTAAGGTACTTAGGACACGTAGTGGGGGAAGGGAAGCGCTCTCCAGCCGAATCCAAGATTTTGCAATCACCAATTTCCCCCTCCGAAAACAAAAACAGAAATCCGTAGGTTTTTGGGAATATCGGGTTATTACTCCCGTTATATTCGAAATTACGCGACTATAGTAGAGCCCTTAACCTGCGCTTTGAAAGGAAAAGAAAAAAAGGGAAAAGTAACATGGAATGCAGATATGGAGCAGGCGTTCGCTCAATTGAAAGGTAAATTATCAGAGAACCCAGTACTGTTTGCTCCGAATTACAGTCAACAGTTTACAATTCAAACGGATGCCTCCGATAAAGGGATGGGGGGGGGGTGTTGGCCCAACGCGCCGATGGAGAGGAACACCCTGTAATTTATCTCAGTAGGAAATTCCCGCCACCGGAGTGCAACTTCTGTTCTTCTGAAAAAGAATGCGCGGCAATAATTTTCGCTATCAGGAAATTGTGCCATTATATAGAAGGGCAGCAGTTTCTTATAGAGATCCATCACAGCCCTCTCGCCTGGCTTAAGAACAACAGGGGGAATAATTCAAGAATAATTAGATGGTCGCTAATCTTACAAGGTTATCACTACCAAATAAAACACCGGCCCGGGTGACAAATTCCTCATGTAGATTGCTTAAGTCGTGTAGAAGATTAGTTTGAATAATAAGTGTATATAGATTTTTTTATTAGTTCTTTTGTTTTTGTAACAATGTTTTTAAGTGTGTAAAATTTATAGTATTATTATGATGTGCTGTGTAAGTGTTAAAATGTAATTAATGACAGACAAGGATGGTGGAAAGCCCCTATTGTAAGTTTGGAATAAGTGCTGGGGATTCGCAGTTTTTCTTTAGAAATAAAAATCTGACAGAACCAGAGGGGTGATGCTGTAATGTATTCACTATAGTTCAAAGTCTATTATCTATTTTTGAGAGACCGAGTCGGTGTCGTGCTGAACAAACTGATTAAAGAAGATTTTCCAACTTAGGTTCCATGCTGCCACCTCTTTTAATATCTGTCCATACTCCAAGAACTCAAACATACAAACACAATTATTATCCTATGGACTGTTTATTCTCATATATTTTTTGTGAATAAAATATAACTTCATAGGTAATAAGAACCTGTGCTTTATTTCGGTAATTAACCAGTTTGCTACCAAATAACATCAAATATCCCGCCGAATTTAGCACACTGTAAATGAACGATAAACGCAATGCACACCATACCTTTAAGCGAGCAATTTATAGTGCACCTCAATAATGCATATAATTTTCATTATGTTTGAAATAGTGAAAGATCTAATTTTAATTATTTTTTCAATTAATTTTCAAGAGTGAAATTACGCTATTATTGAATATTAAACATCTGAATTTATTTTTCAAATTGCTAACAAAGCGTAAAACCAACAAAGTGAAAAAATGTTTAGAATAACGCTCCAATGCTCTACCATTGAGCTATGAATACGATACCCAGTCTGGCATCTCTCACTCCTATATGTCGGAAAGGCTGCAACTGCAGCACCAGATGGAAAAGTTTCCATGAGCAAACAACCATGTGGCATACATATGACGAAGCAAATCCTAGCATAGGTGAGCACATATAATTTTCAGAAAGGGTATCGAACCCCGAACCTTGGAATAACGCTCCAATGCTCTACCATTGAGTTACGAGGACGATACCCAGTCTGGCATCGCTCACTCATATATGTAGGAAAGGCTAAAACTGCAGCACATGATGGAAAAAACTCCATCAGCACACAAACATGTGGCATACATAAGACGAAACAAAGCCCAGCATAGGTGAACACATACAATATTCAGGTCGGGAATTGAACGCGGATCCTTGGAATAACGCTCCAATGCTCTACCATTAAGCTACGAGGACGGTACCCAGTCTGACATTTCTCACTCATGTATGTCGGAAAGGCTGCAACTACAGCACAAGATGGAAAAGTCTCCATGAGCAGATCACACAACCATGTGGCATACATAAGATGAAACAAATCCCAGCATAGGTGAGCACATATAATTTTCAGGTAGGGTATCGAGCCCGGATCTCTGGAATAACGCTCCAGTGCTTTACAATTGAGCTATGAAGACGATACCCTTTTTGGCATCTCTCTCTCATATATGTCGGAAAGGCTGAAACTGCAGCACAAGATGTATAAGTCTTCATCAGCACACAAACATGTGGCATACATAAGACGAAACAAATCCCAACATAGGTGAACACATATAATTTTCAGGTCAGGAATCGAACCCGAACCTTGGAATAGCGCTCCAATGCTCTACCATTGAGCTACGATGACGATACCCAGTCTGGTATCTCTCACTTATATATGTCGGAAAGGCTGCAACTGCAGCACAAGATGGAAAAATCCCAATGAGCACACAACCTTGTGGCATACATAAAATGAAACAAATCCCAGCATAGGTAAGCACATATAATTTTGATTAATTTTTCAGTAGTGAAATTATGTCATTATTGAATATTAAACACGTGAATGTATTTTTCAAATGGCTAACAACGCGTAAAAACGACAAAGTGAAAAATGTCTTCGTAGCTCAATGGTAGGGCTACTAGATTTACGAGCTGAAGCATCCGCCATTCATATAAATTACGCTAATATCAAATCTTTCCAATTCACTCAACGCCAAGGTGATGCAACTAACGTACATTTTCAATGTGTTCTTAACGTATTTCTCAAATACGTTGCGGTGCTCATCCTGAACAATAGCAAAAATGTAGCTCCAAAGATTTTCTAACGGCTTAGCCGTTGAAAATTTAACAGCGGTGGGGCCAGAATTCGTTACAACGGGCACCTTTAACGTTCAAAATTTTAAAAAATTTCAACGATCTTTTCCCAGAACAATCAAGAACTGCCCATCGATATACCTTTTATAAAACTGAATTGAGAGTTGGTAACATGGAAAGAAGTACTTTTTAAGAGCGCTGGAAGCGCCACTCGCCTGGTGAGGTCGCCGATGTGTTGGGAACCGTAAGGGGGACTGTCCGTGGTGGTTCTCTCTGATGCTCCGACAGTGTCGAGTGCTCTTCAGAGAAATCATTTTGTGATGGTGTTTTTGAAACTTAATGGTGCCATTATATAGAATGAGTTTTTTTTTGTTGAATATAAAATAATGCATGATAATCTTTGTGATTAATTTCTGAATAGCTTAGTAGATGCAGCAATCAAGCTGCATTATTAGAAGAAATGATGCATTTTTTTAAATAAAAGCCTCCACTAGCACAAGAAGAACAGATTTTTCATTATTTTGCAACAGTCACAAAGATGAGAAGACTCATTTTTTCTCATATTTTAAGATGCATGAGAACAGCGGCATGAGAACAGCGGGGCGGTACGTCAGGATGAATAAGTAGGGAAACACTTGACAAATCACACAAGAATCACAAGCCGGACGAGAATGCAAAAAAAAAAAACATTCTATTTAATGGCACTATTAAGTATGGCACTATTGTAACGAAGTTTGGCCCCACCGCTGTTAAATTTTCAACGGCTAGGCCGTTAGAAAATCTTTGAAGCTACATTTTCTCTATTGTTCAGGATGAGCACCGCAACGTATATCTGAGAAATACGTTAAGAACACATTGAAAGTGTACGTTAGTTGCATCACCTTGGCCTTGTATTGAGTGAATTGGAAAGATTTAATATTAGCGTAATTTATGATAGGGTAAAGTAATCATTATTGCTGAAATAATGATTTGATATATGAACAGATATACAGGGTGTTTATAAAGTCCCGGACCCATTTTGATGTTTAATAACTCATAAAATAATAAAGATAGATTAAAATTAATAACATAAATGGTTAGATAGACTCAAAAAGTTTCATGACCCTTGTCTATGAACTTCCACGTGTGCCCCCTTCGTCGCACGGAGAATAGCAAGTCGATAGTCAATTTCACGCCAGGTAGCGGCAAGCATGTCGGCTCCACAGAGGCTATAAATTAACCACACGCGCAGACGATATTTACAAAAGTAAAGATATTCAAACCTGAAAAGGAAAATATATGAGCTATTCCATCAATAAATGCCATAAGTTTGTTTATATCTTCATTATTTTATGAGTTATTAAACATCAAAATGGGTCCGGGACTTTATAAACACACTGTATAATCAGACTTTATTTATTTCATATTATAGTTTGAGTTATTGCTTAATGTTGATGAAGTAATGAAATGAGATGTAAACAGATTGATTTGAGTTATTACTCAATCTTGCTGATATAATGAAATGAGATAAAAATAGATTCTGTTTAATTTCATATAATTGATTTATTTATTATTGCCAGCTGCAAAAATTATCTTGAAGGGTTGAATCATTTTCTATGATTTATTTATTGAATTACTTATTATTATAGATAACCGTTAAATACAGCTCTTAAAACATTTGAGCATATGAATAAATATATATATATTTTTAGATTACCCATAATAAATAGATGTAATTTTTAAAAGGAAATTTATTAAGCAATTTTGATAAATTAAGTGGGGGGAAAAAAAGAGAATAAAATACTACAATATGTCATACTTTATGACAATATGCCTTTAGGTTTGCCATATGTACCCAATGGCCATTAGCTCGTGTGGAAACATAGAGCAACGGTGATGTCTGTCAACATTTGTCAACTGTCAACATTTTGACAGTTATTAAAAAAAAACCACGTAATAATTAGTTACGAAATTTGTGATGGGAGGTGTGGATTGTTCAAATCATTCTAGAAAAAGACACATGATGTTCAATTTTCCTGATTTAAGTACAAGAACAACAAAGTGAACGATCAACATTCGTCGAGATAAATGGCGAGATTTGAGAGATCGCCTTTAAAAGTCTATCAAAACGTGTAAAAATGAGTGATGATTACGATTTTTTTAATTTAATTATTTATTGTTGTTTATAATATTTACATAGGTGTATAAATATATGTAATAGGCATGGTTATTTAATATTTTTTTTATTTCTTGCGAGCTTTAAAGAGTTATTAATCAATATTTATGAGATTCTGAATTATTTATTTACTCACGAATCCTATTAATTCATTTATTTTTTGTTACTAAAATAACAAATAGAGCAAAAAATTTAAAAAAAAATCTAAACAAGGAAGCGGATTTTTCTTTCTTTCTTCTTTTTTGGGAGGTGGGGGTGTGTGGGGGGGGGATTTAGATTACTTAATTTATTGTAACAATAAAACAAATAGGACATGATTCTTTTAATTAGATTTTTAAAGATTAAACTTTTATTGGGCCGCAGTTGAAAAATGGGAAAGCCGAAACTTATGGGGATAATTTTAATTTTTATTTAAGCCTGTTCTCAAATCTATAGAAGATACTTTCTGACACATTTCTGAATTCATTTTTGTTTGTAAATGCATAAAATTGGCAGGTGTTCTTATTCAGAAACTATGGAACCGAAAGGCGTTTCCCATTTTATAGTCAAGGCAGGAGATCTTTCAGAAAATACTGTGAAATTTGGCGTTTTGAACCAAAGTTCCGACTCGGCAACACGAGAAAGAGGAAAAGCTTATTGTTGTCACGTGACAAGAATCGCTTATAACTCTATAAGTAATTTATTTATCAAAAAATGGCAACTTCTATTCGATTTCAAATCGTTTCAATAGTCAGTCCTTCCAATTTATGACTTTACGTTTAAAAATGTGTCAGAAAGTTTGCTGAGCAGGGAATTTGAGAATCGCCTTAAGTGATGCTTATGGAATTTCAACTCTTTCTGCCGCTTTATAATTCTCTATAAAATGTATAAATAGGTCAAATATATATATATTGATTAAGTAATTTATAATAGGGAACAATTTCCTTTTTTTTTTACAATATTTAAAATAGTTTAAAAAAGCTTCATAAATTAATCAATTATTAATGTAAAGAGTGAGTTAATGTAAAAAGGAATGAAATAAATGACAAACTTCAATTACCTGTTTAAATTGACCAAATGTAAATAATTGTTCATGAAATTTTCTCCAATCTTGTCGATGTTTAGCATTTTGTTTTAGGTAGTTTTCATTACAAGCTACCGTTCGGAGGAAAGCAATAAAAAAAAAAATTGATATATTTTTACCGATCATGTATTTTTACCCCCAGACCCTAAAACCACTTTCCGTTCAAATGTTGATATATATATATATATATATATATATATATATATATATATATGACATTTGTCGTGCTGTAATTCTCTTATTTATGAACCGATTTGGATTTGACTGAGTATGTGTGTATAGGACATACCAATGTCTTGACCGAATTCGTTGGCCAGCTTCATCCGCCATCTTGTTTCAAAATGGTGGCCAGTTAAATTTTTTTACATTTTTAAAAATTCAAAAAGATGTACAAAAATATTATAAATTAAAAAAATTGTTTCCGTTAAGTGTTAGAACGTGATACAAGGATTCTGGAAAGTAGTAGAGAAAGGAGAGTTCACCTGCAGCAGGCGCAACTGCAACCGAGCAACCGATAGTGCAATGTCAGAATCAATCTTCTTTTCATCTCATTTTGTTGGTATATCTGATATTTTGTTAGAAAGGTTTGTGTGTAAGAGTATGTTTTATAAAGCTAGTATATCATATATTTATTATAAATAGTTCTATGTGCGTGTGTATATGTGTGTATGTATGTGTGTGTGTGACAAATAGTTCTCTTTGTGTGTGTGTGTGTGTGTGTGTGTGTATGTGTGTATGTATGTGTGTGTGTGTGACAAATAGTTCTCTTTATGTGTGTGTGTGTGTATGTGGGTATGTATGTGTGTGTGTGTGTGTGCGACAAATAGTTCTATGTGTGTGTGTGTATGACTGTCTGTCTGTTTAAAACTATGTTTATATGTAGTTGCGTATGTTTATGCATAAAGTTTATGATAATTTAAAAAATATATAACTTAATTTTACGTTAAAAAAAAAGATTTAAAAAATGAAACTTAATTAACAAAATAAATAAAAAATAAAAAGGTAAATAAAAAAAATAATAATAAGAAAAAAATAAATAAAATAAAATTTTTAGAAAAAGATTTAAAAAAAAATTAATTGAAACTTAACTTAAAAAAAATATATATCAAAGTTTAAAAAATAATAAAAAGTAAAGTTAAAAAAAATAAAACATCTTAAGAAAAAGTTTAAAAAAAAGAAGTAACAAAAGTTTTAAGAAATTCACAAGTTAACAAAAATATTATAAATCTTTCACTATTATTACTTTAACGTATTTCATAACTTATAAAAATATTGTACTAACCTTTTGACACACGGTTAACGCTTTAGATTGATTGAAAAATCATTTTGTAATATTTTTCAGCTAGGTAACCGGTTTTTATAACATGGTAAACCGTTTTGAAAAGTGTAAACGTCATAAGACTATGTGTGTGATGTGCAGAGGTAAAACTAATATATCTATATCATTCATAAACTAGAAAAAAATTGGAAAAATATATTAAAAACATGTAAAAATATAATGTATAATAATAATAATAATAATAATAATAAAAACCTTTAGAAAATTACAAAGCAATAAAAAAAAGGTTTAAAAACTGTATATGGTAAAAAAAATACATATGTTTGTATATGTGGGTGATTGTACGTATGGGTAGAATACATTTCAATAAAGTTCACATACGTAGCATTCTACGAGAAATGTTTGTGTAGAAGTTTTAAAAAGTACACATTTAAAATTAACATTAAAAAAAATACAGAAAAGTTTTATTTACCGTAGAGTATTTACATCACGATCGACATTTTTCTTGATAATCACAATCTTGATCAATTTCATAATGTCCATCTGCTAAGCTAGTTATTCCATCGTCTAGCAAGTAACGCTTATCATCAAAAGGACTTAAGCTAATTTTATTCTGAGCTAATGTATATAAGTTGTAAGATTCCTCATCGATCCTTGACCGCATGTCCATTCTTGTTTTTAGTTGCCATAGGTATTCTTTAAAAAATGTTCATATCTGTTTCCTTATCAAACAATTTGTGTAGACATACATTGTACACCAATGAAATCGCCTAAACTGTACATACAAAAATTATATTAAACTAATATGTTTCTTTAATAGTTTAAAATATATATGTATGATTGCACTAAAAAGTCGCAACCATATATAACGCATGCTAACAAGTACATCTAAAACCCCACAAAAATATTCATGATTCTTCTTTATGTAGATTCTTTGACATAGAATAGTTTAAAATAAGTACACATACATAAAATTTGCGATTTTTATTGAAACAAAACAATTTTTAGAAAGGATATATTTACATATATCTACAGATCAATTTTGCGTAATTAAAAAAAATATGTAAATTCTAAGCTTTTAAGCCTTGATTAATTTCTCACTGATCATAGGGTAAACTAATAGATATTTCATCTATAAAGTATATATTTTATCATCAAAAGGACTTCGTATAATTTTCTTTTAAGGTAATATTTATAAGTTACGAATATCTAAGACGATTCGTGTTTGCTACTACATACTTGTTTTAGTTGCTGTAGGCATTCTTAAAAAAAAAAAAAAAAAAAAAAAAAGAAATTCCATATCTGATTTTCTGTTGACAATCTATGCTCAGACCTCTTTTGATAATTTATTTTATGCTTGTATCAATAGCAAAGAATACATTTTTAATTACAATATAAGAAGTCAGTGTCAGTTTCGTCTCTAAGTTTGTGGTAACTATACAGGGGCGCAGCCAAGGGGGGGGGTTTGGGGGTTAACCCCCCCCCCCCCAGAGCTAAAAAAATTACTATAATTACCGCTTATATGAATCAAAATTCAGCCTTAGCGGAATCCGCCGGTTTGTTAAATCAAATTCTATCCAACAATGTGATTCAATTAAACGGCGAGAATTCTACTTAAAACTGTGAAAGCGCATATTTCATCCTTTTAAATTTTGAATTTAAAAAAAAAATGTTCTAAGGAAGCATTTACTACATAAAAGTAATCATCATGCCAAATTCCAAGTTTCCACACCTTTTGTATCACATAAATCACAATTTTAGAATGCTTCTTACTCTTGCATTCTTTTAAATTTCGAATTGAAAAAATAAATTCTGGGGGAGCATTTACGTTTCTTAAGTACCATCATATAAAATTTCAAGAGTCTAGCCCTAAAAGTTCTAAATATATTATGATTTAGAACATTTTTAGAACGTTTTTTGCTCATTTCACTTTTTAAAATTTTGAATTTTTTAAAAACCGTTTTGAACGAGTGTTTATATCTTAAAAGTAACCACTATGTCAAACACCAAGCATTTATACCAACTGTATCACACAAATCGCAATTTTAGAACTTTTTTGTTCTTGCAACCTTTTACATTTCTAAATTTTAGAAAACTGTTCCGGATGATCATTTATATTTCTAGAGTAACAGCTGTGCCAAATTTCACATATCTAGCACAAACAATTCCTAATTAATTGTTTTTAGATCATTTTCAGACCGTTTTCCGCCCATTTCATCCTTTTAAATTTAGAATTTCTTTAGAAATCGTTCTTAGAGAGCATTTACATCCCAAAAGTTACCACAATGCCAAATTCCAACCTTCTATACCAACTGTATCGCAATTTTAGAACATGTTTTTGCTCCTGCTAACTGTTCTGGGCTAGCATTTAAGTCTCTAAAGTAACAACTATGCCAAATTTCATGTTTCCAGCCTATGATATAGAATCATATATATTTTATGTTTTATTCTAAAATTTAATTTTTCTATCTTAAAGTTTCTCTATGTGAATTAATGTCTGCATTCAAAATCTTTTTATTCTTTAATCTCGAAAGTAATAATTTCTTCCTAGCTAAAAATTTTCCCAGATTTTTCATTGTAACAGTAAAAGTACGTTACTTCTCTGTGGTTTCAATTCGTTATTTTAATGTACTGCAGATGACTTTAACATATGCTGTTTTGTTTTTCTTCGTATCTTGTGTTAAATGCAGGCGCCGTTTTCATAAATTGATGCCTGCATGAGATATGCAATATCAACATTTTTGTGTTCGCTGCTAACACATGTCTGGCTTTCTCAAAAAAAAAAAAAAGTGCCTGGTGAGAAAATGTAGTGTTTGGCATATTTTCATTTATGTGTTGGTGAAAATGTATCTGAAAAATTAGATCAGATCTTCTCTAACTGTTGAACAAGAAGGTCGATTATTTAGAGGCGTAAAGAGAACCACCCTCGCCCTTTCCAGATGTGTCGATGTGTCCGGAAATAAAGAAAAGTTTTCACGTGATTATGCGTCTTTGATTGTACTGGTTTTTTGTTTTCTGTGGACTGTTTCCTATCAGGAGGGAACCTAGGGTTATTTCGATGAACTTAAATGCCCCAAAAATTACGATCACTTTCATCTCCGATTTTGACAGCGAAATTCTCCATACAGCCCTAACTGCACAAATAAATGGTAATTTAGAACGTTTACTGCTCCTTTCCCCTTTTTAAATTTCGAACTTTTTAGAAACCATTTTTAGTGAGCATTTACATCTTTTTAAAGTAACCGCGAGATTAAATTTCAAATTGTAGGAACATTGTCAACAATATCGTAGAAACCGCAATTTTAGAATGTTTTTTGTTCTTACACCCCTTTGGAAATTGTTGTACCGAAAAAATTGTTTGGAAATTGTTGTACAGAAAAAATTGTTTGGAAATTGTTGTATAAAATACAGCCAATGTTAGAGAGGAGATGGTTACCATAATTTTGACACCATTATTAAGGTTCCATACTTAAAAAGTAAAAACTGAACTATTATAAGATCACTCATGTGTCTTATTTTTCTGGTGCTCAGCGGGGAGTTGAGGGTTATCGACGCAGAATCATCTAAGGATTGTTGGTAATAATTTTCAATGTGTCTGTAATTATCTGAGATATTAATTAAAAACCCATCTAGAAAACAACGGCATGGATCAAAACATTGTTGCTACTTTGTGATCTCCTTTTGAAGCGCGCTTGGCACAATGCTAAGATTAAACTTTGTATAAGATCTTTGCTTTAGGTAAGACGAATCATAGTGAGAGTCAACATTTTTCATTTCCAACTGGAATCAATTATTGAAGGCAAACATAAAAAATAATTCGTAGAATAATTCCAAGACATTAAAAGTCAGTAATTTTGAGACAACAATAGCTTATAATTCAATATGTAATTCATTTATAATGAAAAACTGTTCGATAACAAATCACTTGAATTATGATGCCTGCATATGTTTTCATTTTTGAAAATGAATCGGAAAGTTTCGAGTTGTTCAGAATACTTTATTTTAATGCTTTAAAATTGTCTACTATTACGTCAAATATGATTGACAAGTAACTTTTCGTGTGAAACTCAGCGACTGTACTTTATATAAAATTATTTGCTGTACTGTACTCTTCCATCTTAAAGTTTGCCCCTCATCATTTTTAAACACTTTATAAATCTAATCTAGTTTTGTGTTATTTCATTGGTGCATTTTATAGTTTGTAACTCTAATGTTGTTTAAATGAATCATAACCAACTTAATTGCAGAGAAAAGTATTATGATTTCATTCATTTAAAAGACTGATTCCATTAACCAGTGATTCATATAACCGGCGACCACCTTTATCAGAAACTCAAAACCCCCCCCTATAACCAAATTCTGGCTGCGCCACTGTAACTATATAAATCTACATGTTTCTTTAATAATTGAAAATGCATATGCACGATTGTATTAAAAAATCCCAACTATATCGAACATATACTAAAAGCGCAATTGAAATTTCATAAGTATATACATAAATATTTTATTAAACCAATTTTTTTGACCTAATAGTTTTAACATATATAAGTTATTTTTGTTGACAACATGCCCTTCTCTTTTATATCGTAAATTGATAATACAAAAATCTCATATACATACACATGCCCCATTAAGAAATCTTTTACCACTTATTTGATATCTAAATGTTTTAATTATGTAAAAGTGATTTTATTTAAAATGTCTACCCATTTCTTTCAAATATTAAATATAATACCTAATAATTTCATCATACTCATATATATAATTCTATTAAATCAAAATTCATCATCAGCTAAAAGTATTGCATTTTTATAAATATTCTGATTAATACCCCACTCAAATTTAACAAACGCTTGAAAATTTCTCATTACTACATATGATTTTCTTTAAAATCACAATACTTAATATTCAATATCAGTCTTAATTACGTACCCTCAAAATTCAAACAAAAAAATATTAGAAAGAAAACTAAATAAATCCTTAAACTATTTTTTACTACAATAAAATCATTACTATATTTTCTGTTTTGTAGAATTGGTTTATTTCAAACATTCAAATTCAAATTTTAAAAACTCACTTTTAAATTTCCGTAATTTTATAATAAAACTAGTTATGTAAATCTTCCCAGTAAAATGTCTAATCTTATAACGATTAAATTAAACATACACTTTTAAAGTACCCTGTAAAAGTAGTATAGAAAATAAGTTTAATATATTTTCTTTTTATAAAGTTATTAATATAATGCCGGATTAATGTGTATTTTAATGAATACAGTATATTATTGGGGGGAAAAAAATCTTATCTTGAAATTATCTATCGTTTTTTTAATATAGTAATATATATTTATAATTCAGCTAACCTTTTCTTCTAAATCAATATTCATAATTACATTTTTTAAAAATAGACTTATGACATCTTAAATCAAGTAAAATAGATATTTTATTATACATAAATATTACAATCCAAAACTTTTTTTAATACCATTGTACCATGAAGAATATAAAAAATATTTATATAATTAAAATTTTTTAAAACTTAAACAGAAATGAAAACCAGATTGGTGTTCAAATATTTTATTCAAACCAGATTGTAGTTTAGGTGTTTTAGACTTTACATTAGATAAAAACTTTTCTTCCGTTTCACACTCATGATATATACATAGGATGTTGGGTACGCATATGTTGTTTCAGTTCATAATTTTGTCCCAACACTTTATGACAAACACTACAACTAGGTCGACAATTTTGATGTGACCTTATATGTCGCTGGAAGTTACATTTTTGAAATATATGTCCACAATCATTACACTGAAATGTAGACAATGCTCCACTATCATGAGCTTCCAAATGTCTTAACAAGTCCGATTTCCTTCTAAAACACTTTCCGCAAGTTTCACAGGCAAACGACTTTTCATTAATATGAATCTTAACATGCTGATTTAAATTAGAATATGTTGAAAAAACTTTGCCACAGGTGGGGCAAACATGCTTCTTTTCCACATTTGTAGGGGTCACAGTCTTTAAAGAAACATCCTCTTCAGCTTGTTGATTAAAATTGGAAGAACTTTGAGATATAGTATCTTTTTCTGTAAGAACTTCAGCGAATCCATCATGCTGTAACAATCCAACACTATCATGTGTTTTTAAATGTCTTCGTAAGTTTGATCTTCGTCCAAAAGGCTTCGAACAGATATCACAAGTATATAATTTCTCGCCAGAATGAATTTTCATATGTTGATTCAGATTAGAAGTGTTCGAAAAATCTTTACCGCAGGTAAAACAGCTAAACATCTTCTTCACAGATACAGAATCTCCCACAATCGGGGTTTCATCAATAGGCATATCAACATCCATAATATAAAATCAATAAAAAACTTTAACTCTTAATAGCAAACAACAACGATTTGCACTGATAAAAAGCGGGAGCAATTTAAAACACGTTTAACCACTAGCGATACGAATCATCAAATGATGAAAATCATAATTTTCCCCCCTCTATTTATACCGACCCGAAGGCAAAGTTGAGTTGTAGTATTGCTTGATATGATTGTTATCAAAACGTGTCATACAATTTCATAGTCTGTAAGTTTCTTTCCCCTCTTTGTAATGTAACATAATTAAACAGATAAACCCGAATGTATACAAATTTAAATTCGTAAATTATATTATATCACAAAATATAAAAAATCCTACAAAATAAAAATAGAATTTAGCACTTACCCCAAAAACACATCCACTTTAGTTGTTAGTCTTCACTTAACTAATCTTTCTTCCTTATTTTTAGTAGGGGGCGCTGCCATCGCCGCGAGAGGCACTGCCCGTCTTCTGGTTTGCGATAAGAATAAACCTTAAATACACACGCTTAGTCATTCTTCCCTCGGTCTTACTCGCTAGTAGTTGTCAGTTTCTTGTTTAGACGTGTTGGGTGACATCATTACGTGTTTGCGATAAGAACAAGATTATCCCCTTATCAACCGGTAAAAAGCTGCGCTTCAGTGACGTCATAGGTCATATGACATAGCTGATAACGGTAAGATTAGCTGATAAGAATTTGTACTAATCATCTATTTCCCTTCAAGTCATTGCATAAGACGGTTGAGCTCCAACAGCTGTATATAAGGTAAGAGTAATTTATATATTATAATAGGATTTTAAATTAATTTAGTAGATGTTACAATTTGATATTTAAACATTTTCATGCTAAACGATGTGATTATATGTTGTTCATCATACTAAATCCGCATATTTTAATTCGAAATAAATATTATTAAAACTATAATCTAAAATAAATTAGCGAAAATTCATAACAAATCTCAACAAAAATCATCTAATTATAAAAAGAAATGTATAAAGTTTATAAATTTACACATGTGTTAAACGCGTTTACAAACCTTATCATAGGCAAAAGTCTAATTCGACTAGTCTATTTGTTATAAGTTCAACTATAAGTCAACATGTAAGATATTTGTGAAAAGGAATCTTATGATTTTTAATTTTCCAAGTTCAGTTTCAATCATATTGTAAAAGGATAATTCAAACTTTGAGATGATCTATAGTAAAATACTTAAATTAAAATATATTTTTGATAGTTTAAGATTTATAAACTACAACTTCGACTACTTTTTAAAATGTTTACCCAGTAGGAAACTACAATAACATGTTTATGCTTGAATTTTTCTGATAACATGTCTGTGTTTAAATTTTTCTGCTAACATGTCTATGTTTGAATTTTTCTGTTAACATGTCTATGTTTAATTTTTCTCTCTTTTTGAAATGTATAAACTTTTACTATACATGTCTTACGATTTCATTGAAGAAAAAAGTTATCGATCAACTTTATCAAACCATTTTAATGTTAATATTTTTAAACGAATGCGATAATCAGATAAAAATATATGTAGCTAATTCATATTATTCCACTAAACATTGCAAAACAAAAAAACTCTTTAAAAAAATTTATACTTCAACATTCAAAATTGACAATATTCACATCTTAATACTAAAAAACAATCCTTATCTTGCAGTATTTCCTGTAACAAAATCTAAAAATTTCATATCAACAAGACCCAAGTTAGAAACTTTACCTATGAACTGAATACCAATCTTTAATCATAAAGTGATAAAACTGATAATTTTTAAAGAAAAGTTACTTCTAAAACATCTCAAAGATGGCGCTGTTGAAAAAAATTAATTCAAAACTTGTTTAAAAGACTTAAAACAATTAAATCTAACTTTAAACTAACAAAAACCTGTAGAACAATCACTTTCAGTTAGAAATATTTAAAAAATAATTGTTAATTCTAAAACCGCTCACAGAGAGCGTTGCTGAAAAAAATAAACTCAAAGTTGTTTAAAATATATTAAAAAATAAATCTAACTTTAAACTATCATCAAACTTCAGAAAAATTACTTTCAATTAGAAATATTTTAAAATAATTAAAACTTCTAAAACCGTTCATAGGGGGCGCTGTTGTGAAAAAATCATTTCGAAACTTCTAAAAAATTAATCCAAAACTTATTTAAAACACTTTTACAAAAAAAATTGACCATAATACCGATAAACATCAAGTAGATAATAAATAGCGGTTCTGCGCCAGTGGTGGAGAAGGTGGTGACCTCAAGGTCGAAGGAAGGTCACTGGAAGTGGCAGGTCTGGACACCGGATGTAGCAGGTGCTGATAACAGACATGTTGGAACAGGAAGTGGGGCATGTTTAGACAGGAAGTGATTCCGGAAGTAAGACCGGAAACGCGATGGAAGTGGAAGCCAGCAGTTCCAGCTTCGACTTCCTGTCGTATTTGCGGTCTTACTTCCGGGATCACTCCTGTCTAAACATGCCCCACTTCCTGTTCCAACATGTCTGTTATCAGCACCTGCTACATCCGGTGTTCAGACCTGCCACTTCCAGTGACCTTCCTTCGACCTTGAGGTCACCACCTTCTCCACCACTGGCGCAGAACCGCTATTTATTATCTACTTGATGTTTATCGGTATTATGGTCAATTTTTTTTGTAAAAGTGTTTTAAATAAGTTTTGGATTAATTTTTTACAAGTTTCGAAATGATTTTTTCACAGCAGCGCCCTCTATGAACGGTTTTAGAAGTTTAATTATTTTAAAATATTTCTAATTGAAAGTAATTTTTCTGGAGTTTGATGATAGTTTAAAGTTAGATTTATTTTTTAATATATTTTAAACAACTTTGAGTTTATTTTTTTCAGCAACGCTCTCTGTGAGCGGTTTTAGAATTAACAATTATTTTTTAAATATTTCTAACTGAAAGTGATTGTTCTACAGGTTTTTGTTAGTTTAAAGTTAGATTTAATTGTTTTAAGTCTTTTAAACAAGTTTTGAATTATTTTTTTTCAACAGCGCCATCTTTGAGATGTTTTAGAAGTAACTTTTCTTTAAAAATTATCAGTTTTATCACTTTATGATTAAAGATTGGTATTCAGTTCATAGGTAAAGTTTCTAACTTGGGTCTTGTTGATATGAAATTTTTAGATTTTGTTACAGGAAATACTGCAAGATAAGGATTGTTTTTTAGTATTAAGATGTGAATATTGTCAATTTTGAATGTTGAAGTATAAATATTTTAAGAGTTTTTTTGTTTTGCAATGTTTAGTGGAATAATATGAATTAGCTACATATATTTTTATCTGATTATCGCATTCGTTTAAAAATATTAACATTAAAATGGTTTGATAAAGTTGATCGATCACTTTTTTCTTCAATGAAATCGTAAGACATGTATAGTAAAACTTTATACATTTCAAAAAGAGAGAAAAATTAAACATAGACATGTTAACAGAAAAATTCAAACATAGACATTTTAGCAGAAAAATTTAAACACAGACATGTTATCAGAAAAATTCAAGCATAAACATGTTATTGTAGTTTCCTACTGGGTAAACATTTTAAAAAGTAGTCGAAGTTGTTGTTTATAAATCTTAAACTATCAAAAATATATTTTAATTTAAGTATTTTACTATAGATCATCTCAAAGTTTGAATTATCCTTTTACAATATGATTGAAACTGAAATTGGAAAATTAAAAATCATAAGATTCCTTTTCACAAATATCTTACATGTTGACTTATAGTTGAACTTATAACAAATAGACTAGTCGAATTAGACTTTTGCCTATGATAAGGTTTGTAAACGCGTTTAACACATGTGTAAATTTATAAACTTTATACATTTCCTTTTATAATTAGATTCTTTTTGTTGAGATTTGTTATGAATTTTCGCTAATTTATTTTAGATTATAGTTTTAATAATATTTATTTCGAATTAAAATATGCGGATTTAGTATGATGAACAACATATAATCACATCGTTTAGCATGAAAATGTTTAAATATCAAATTGTAACATCTACTAAATTAATTTAAAATCCTATTATAATATATAAATTACTCTTACCTTATATACAGCTGTTGGAGCTCAACCGTCTTATGCAATGACTTGAAGGGAAATAGGTGATTAGTACAAATTCTTATCAGCTAATCTTACCGTTATCAGCTATGTCATATGACCTATGACGTCACTGAGGCGCCGCTTTTTACCTCTTGATAAGGGGATAATCTTATTCTTATCGCCAACACATAATGATGTCACCCAACACGTCTAAACAAGAAACTGACAACTACTAGCGAGTAAGACCGAGGGAAGAATGACTAAGCGTGTGTATTTAAGGTTTATTCTTATCGCAAACCGGAAACTACGTCACAAACCGGAAGACGGGCAGTGCCTCTCACGGCGATGGCAGCGCCCCCTACTATAGATAAGGAAGAAAGATTAGTTAAGTGAAGACTAACAACTAAAGTGGATGTGTTTTTGGGGTAAGTGCTAAATTCTATTTTTATTTTGTAGGATTTTTTATATTTTGTGACATAATATAATTTTTTGTGATATAATATAATGTAACTGTTTTACCTGCGGTAAATATTTTTCGAACACTTCGAATCTGAATCAACATATGAAAATTCATTCTGGCAAGAAATTATATACTTGTGATATCTGTTCGAAGCCTTTTGGACGAAGATCAAACTTACGAAGACATTTAAAAACACATGATAGTGTTGGATTGTTACAGCATGATGGATTCGCTGAAGTTCTTACAGAAAAAGATACTATATCTCAAAGTTCTTCCAATTTTAATCAACAAGTTGAAGAGGATGTTTCTTTAAAGACTGTGACCCCTACAAATGTGGAAAAGAAGCATGTTTGCCCCACCTGTGGCAAAGTTTTTTCAACATATTCTAATTTAAATCAGCATGTTAAGATTCATATTAATGAAAAGTCGTTTTCCTGTGAAACTTGCGGAAAGTGTTTTAGAAGGAAATCGGACTTGTTAAGACATTTGGAAGCTCATGATAGTGGAGCATTGTCTACATTTCAGTGTAATGATTGTAGGCAGATATTTCAAAAGTGTAACTTCCAGCGACATGTAAGGTCACATCAAAATTTTCGACCTAGTTCTAGTGTTTGTCATAAAGTGTTGGGACGAAATTATGAACTGAAACAACATATGCGTACCCAACATCCTATGTATATATCATGTGTTTCCTCCGTAGAACATTTTGTTATCCAGGGGGCGCTGCCGAGCGCTCAAGACGGGATGATGCGCGGAGCGGATTCCCATTCCGGCCAGTAGTGATATTTTTGCTTGAGACGTAAGCGCAGTGTACCAACCACTGCCAGTCAATTTTGTTCTCCTTGTAAATAAATGTAATTAGTTAAGTTTTAACTCCACTTTTTATTCAGTACGAAATGATCATCTTAGTTTTCTTAACGAAATACAGTCCAACGAGATTAACTGAGTTATCTACGGAACATGTTTTGGTCCTCCGAGCCCCAGCGCTCATTTAGAACACTGTAAAGAATCATCGCCCTTGGATTTTTGTATGTAGTTATAGATAATTATAATGGCTACTATTAAAGGTACTGTGATCCTCAATCGGAAACGCGGAAACATACGCAGCCAAGTTACACGTATATCAAATGCAATAAAATCAAAACTTGGCCAGAAAGAATTGGAACTAAAGTTCAATGTACTTCAAACGTTAAAAAAGAAAACAGATGAGTTACGCAACGAGTCGTATTCGGTAATTTCTGATGATGATTTACCGGAATTTGAAAATTCCTTGACGGAGATAGAAGAACAGTTAGAAGTTCTTGAAGTAAGTCTTCTTGATTTAATAAAGCCTAGTGTTTCTAATGTTGAATGTCAAAATAATAATGATAGAATTAATGCTAATGAGTCAAAAATTAAATTGCCGTCAATTAATTTATCCCAATTTTCGGGACGTTACACAGAGTGGTTTAATTTTAAACTACAATTCACCACATTGATTGATAGCAATGACGAATTAAATGATGATCAAAAATTATATTATTTACAATCGGCTTTAACAGGCCCTGTGAAACAATTGCAAAACATTGATGATTCTTATGCTTCCTTATTCGAAGCTTTAAAAAAACGATTTGAAAACAAACGGTTAATTGTAAATTCTCATATTTCTGAATTATTGAGTAACAACAAAATTAAAATTGAAAATGCGAAAGAAATACGCAATCTGGTAGATAATTTATCGAGTCATTTGAGGGCTCTGAAACAATTGGGACTAGAAAATAATAATTTATCGGAATCAATTTTAATGTATTTTGTGTTACAAAGAATCGATGACGAGTCAAGAAAGGCATTTGAAATGAGTCTTAGTTGTAACGACTTGCCTGAATGGAATATTTTTATTGATTTTTTACTGAAAAGAGCTCAAGCTCTCGAAAACATACAAAAAAGCAACACCGTTACGAAACCTAGGTATGAAATTACTCAGAAACAAAAAAGTTTAGTATTACAGAATGACAAATTTAATTGCGCATTATGTAAACAACCTCATATGATATTTCGATGTCAAAGGTACTTAGATTTATTGGTTCAAGAGAAATTGAACCAAGTAAGGAAGTTGAAGTTATGTTATAACTGCTTATCGTTATCTCACGCTGTTAATCGATGTAATAAATTGCATAATAAGTGTAGGATTTGTTACTCCAACCATCATAGTTCTCTTCATGGAGCTAATTTTTCGAAACCTGCTTATGAAAATAGGCAAGTTAATTGTATTGCAAATGAACCGCAGTTGAAAACGGAATATAACGTAAATTCTAATTCAATAGAACCCACCACAAATGCGTTAACATTGAGCTGTCAAAACAATTATGATCCAAATTTGTCTTGCTCCAGTTATAATGGGTTGATTTCGACAGCTGTGATTTATTTAAGGGGAAGTAATAATTCTTTTTTTCCTTGTATTGCGATTCTTGATACTGCGAGTAATGTCTCATTGGCCACGTTTTCTGTAGCAGATATGTTAGGGTTGCAAAAATATAAGGTCAAGTCATTAATTACTGGATTAAATGATTCTGTCTGTAAAATTAAAAGCAGAATAAATGTAGAAATTTCCAACAAGGATAGAAGTTTTAAAAAATTATCCAACATGTTTTTGGTTCCTAAAATCACTGATTTAACCCCTTCAAGCGCCGTAGACATTTCTAATCTGCACTTACCACAGAATTTAACCTACGCGAACCCAAGATTTTTTTAACCTCAGCGAATTCAAGTGTTATTAGGAGCAGATGTATATTACGAATTGTTATTAGCTGGTCAAATAAAAATTCCTAAAACTTCTATAATTTTACAAAATTCTTATTTAGGATGGATCGCGGGTGGAACAGTACAAGATAGAAATGAAAGTAAATTCACGTGCCATTTAATAGAAAATCAAGATGAATTAGATTTGAAAACCTTTTGGGACTTAGAGACGTTGGGAATTAAAGATGACCCAAACAGTGTTAAAAACGAGAAAATTTTAGAAAAATTTCATGAAACTGTGCGTTTTGAAAATAATAGATATGAAATCAGTCTCCCTTGGACAAGGGATTGGAACCATTTAGAAAAAAATTATAAAACCGCCGAAGCGCGACTCTCAGGTCTTATAAAAAGAATGAAACGTGATACAAAGTTATACGAACAATATTGCAATATTTTGAATGAGTATTTAGAGATGAACATAATTGAAAGTGTACCCAATTTAGAAAACCCTTCAGATAAACCAGTTTTTTACTTACCGCACCATACAGTATTTAGAGAAGATAGTGTTTATACTAAATGTCGAATAGTTTTTGACGCAAGTTCCCATAAAGCAGGACAATTGTCTTTGAACGACTGCCTTGACGCAGGAACTAATTTAAACCCTAATATTTTTCACTTATTGATTTTTTTCAGACTAAACAAAATTGCCTTTCTAGCAGATATAGAGAAGGCTTTTCTACAAATTGCCATGAACGACAAGGACAGGGATGTTCTGAGATTCTTGTTTATAGATAAGAATCCTGTCGACAATGACGCATTTAATGTTATCGTCTACAGATTTTTACGCCTAACATTTGGCTTGAACTCAAGCCCATTTTTGCTATCTGCTACAATTAAGCATCATCTTAACAAATTTGAAACGGAATATTCAATAACGACAGAAGTACTCCACAATTGTATTTATGTGGACGACTTAATAACTGGGACAGACACAGTCGAAGATGCGGTGAACATTTCGGAACAATCTCATAAAATAATGAAGGAAGCTAGCATGAATTTACGGAAGTGGATTTCGAACAATAAACTGTTAATGGAAATATGGGATAATCGTGGATTTAGTACTATGCCACAACCTTTTGAGGATACTACAATACATAAGGTTTTGGGGATATCGTGGCAACCCAAGCAAGATATACTTTTGATAGATATTGATAATTTGCTCGAATTTTTGCGTAACGCAAAAAAATACAAAACGTTTTATATTACAAGTTGCAGGTAGAATATTTGACCCTCTGGGTCTAATTTCTACGTATACAATACGAATTAAATGTTTATTTCAAGAACTGTGGAGTAGGAATTTAACGTGGGATGAAGAACTGCCCTCCGATATTACAAAGACGTGGGAACAATGGTGTTCCGAACTTCCCCAGTTGAGAAATCTAAAAATTCAAAGGAACATTTTTCAGTTTCCCGATGACTCCAATTACACCCTAACTTTGCATACCTTTGCCGATGCCAGTCCAAAGGCATACGGTGCTTCCGTGTATCTACAAATTGATTCACTAAGTGAATCTTCCTTAAATTTCATTACATCAAAATCCAGAGTGGCACCATTGAAAAAGGTGTCACTTCCTAGACTTGAACTTCTAGCAGCATTACTTGCTGCACGCTTAACTTGTGAAGTAAAAACGGTACTAGACCGCAAAGGACCATCATCTATGTATTTGTGGACAGATTCGCAGATTGTTTTGTACTGGATCAAAGGCTCTGCAAACAGGTGGAAGTCATTTGTGTCGAACCGTGTAAAGGAAATCCAAGCTCTGACAGACCCATCCAGGTTGTTTCACTGTGCAGGGTCCGAGAATCCTGCAGATTTGCTAACAAGAGGTGTCAAGTGTGACCTTCTCGTTCAGAGTTCCAAATGGTGGACTGGACCAGAGTTTTTGAAAGACTTAGATCAGTGTAACAACGACCAGACTTTAGTGATTCCTAACAAGGACATATATATAAACGAACTAAAAAGAGACTCCGTGAACATTATTGATGATGATTTTGTTACATTAACTATTTCTCACGACAAACCGTTAATTAATCATATTTTTGCATGTACAAATAATTTTGTAAAATTAATTCGTATAATGAGCTTTATTTTTAGATTCACCTTCAACTGTCGTACTAAATTGAAGAGAAGAAGTGGACCACTATCCCTCGACGAGGTTAGAGAGGCCGAATCGTTTCTAATTCGGTCAGCACAAAGGGGGGAATTTAGGGAAGAATTAAAATGTCTCGAAAAAGGTAAGCCTGTTCACAATAAAAGTAGATTATCTTCCTTAAACGTATTTGTAGGAGAGGATGGATTAATTAGAGTTGGCGGCCGTTTAGCACATGCAGATTTGCCGCTTAACTCAAAGTTTCCAATTGTATTGCCTGCAAATCATAAGTTAACGGATATTATTTTAAATTACTTCCATCTCAAATACTTTCATTTAGGCCCACAAGCGTTGCTTTTCCATGTAAGACAAAAATTTTGGCCACTTAATGGCAGGAATAATTGCCGAAGCATTGTTCACAAATGTGTGACATGCTTCAAGAATAAACCTGTTGTCAGCTCCCAATTAATGGCTGATCTGCCGGGAGAACGTGTGACACCAAATTTTGTATTTTCGGTGACAGGTCTGGATTACTGTGGCCCATTTTCTATTAAATTTAAAAATCAAAGGAAGGGCGTATTGAATAAAATTTATGTCGTAGTGTATGTGTGTTTATGCACCAAGGCAATACACCTGGACTTTGTTTCAGATCTCACAACTCAGGCTTTTATAGCTAGTCTAAAACGTTTCTTTGGCAGAAGGGGAAAATGTGCAAAAATCCTATCGGATAATGCAAAACCGTTCATCGGAGCTGACATAGAGTTGAAAAAATTGCATAAACTGATTAGTTTCCCAGATGAGGAATTGTGTAATTTTTTAACCCATGAAGGTGTCAAATGGGAATTTATTCCCCCCAAATCCCCGAATTTTGGTGGCCTCTGGGAGGCGGCTGTAAAATCATTCAAGTTTCATTTAAAACGGATAATAGGTGATCAAAAATTAACCTTAGAAGAGTTTCTTACTATGCTAGCGGAAATTGAGGGAGTTTTGAACTCCCATCCCCTTACCCCGCTGTCCTCAGATTTCGAAAATTTTGAAACCTTGACACCCTCTCATTTTTTAATCGGTAGACCTATCAGTTCGATCTCCGAACCACCTTTAGATAACATTAATGAAAATAGATTAGCAAAATGGCAAAGAATCACCAAATTTAGTCAACGAATTTGGAAGACTTGGAAGCGCGATTATTTAAATAATCTGCAGCAGAGGGGGAAATGGAAATTTAAAAAGGATGATGTACAGAAAGGAACTTTAGTACTAATAAAGCAGAAAACTTTACCTTCCACCAAATGGCAGGTTGGAAGGATAGTTGAAATTTTTAAGGGAAGGGACAATATAATACGAACCGTAAACTTACGGTTACCAGACGGACGAATTTATAAGAGAAATGTCAGAGATGTCTGTATATTACCAGTTCAGTAACAGATTTCTTTTCTTTCTTTAAGCAATTTTTAAGGTATATATTATTTCTGTATGTAATGTTGAATTATAGTGCATTTATGATTGTATTATTATTGTGTATGTAAGTTGTTACAGCTTATAAATTTTTCTTATATGATAATTTTTGCAAATTTATATGTGAATGTATATTGAAATTGCATTTCAATCCCCGGGGGAGTGTTTCCTCCGTAGAACATTTTGTTATCCAGGGGGCGCTGCCGAGCGCTCAAGACGGGATGATGCGCGGAGCGGATTCCCATTCCGGCCAGTAGTGATGTTTTTGCTTGAGACGTAAGCGCAGTGTACCAACCACTGCCAGTCAATTTTGTTCTCCTTGTAAATAAATATAATTAGTTAAGTTTTAACTCCACTTTTCATTGAGTACGAAATGATCATCTTAGTTTTCTTAACGAAATACAGTCCAACGAGATTAACTGAGTTATCTACGGAACATCATGAGTGTGAAACGGAAGAAAAGTTTTTATCTAATGTAAAGTCTAAAACACCTAAACTACAATCTGGTTTGAATAAAATATTTGAACACCAATCTGGTTTTCATTTCTGTTTAAGTTTTTAAAATTTTTAATTATATAAATATTTTTTATATTCTTCATGGTACAATGGTATTAAAAAAAGTTTTGGATTGTAATATTTATGTATAATAAAATATCTATTTTACTTGATTTAAGATGTCATAAGTCTATTTTTAAAAAATGTAATTATGAATATTCATTTAGAAGAAAAGGTTAGCTGAATTATAAATATATATTACTATATTAAAAAAACGATAGATAATTTCAAGATAAGATTTTTTTTCCCCCAACAATATACTGTATTCATTAAAATACACATTAATCCGGCATTATATTAATAATTTTATAAAAAGAAAATATATTAAACTTATTTTCTATACTACTTTTACAGGGTACTTTTAAAGTGTATGTTTAATTTAATCGTTATAAGATTAGACATTTTACTGGGAAGATTTACATAACTAGTTTTATTATAAAATTACGGAAATTTAAAAGTGAGTTTTTAAAATTTGAATTTGAATGTTTGAAATAAACCAATTCTACAAAACAGAAAATATAGTAATGATTTTATTGTAGTAAAAAATAGTTTAAGGATTTATTTAGTTTTCTTTCTAATATTTTTTTGTTTGAATTTTGAGGGTACGTAATTAAGACTGATATTGAATATTAAGTATTGTGATTTTAAAGAAAATCATATGTAGTAATGAGAAATTTTCAAGCGTTTGTTAAATTTGAGTGGGGTATTAATCAGAATATTTATAAAAATGCAATACTTTTAGCTGATGATGAATTTTGATTTAATAGAATTATATATATGAGTATGATGAAATTATTAGGTATTATATTTAATATTTGAAAGAAATAGGTAGACATTTTAAATAAAATCACTTTTACATAATTAAAACATTTAGATATCAAATAAGTGGTAAAAGATTTCTTAATGGGGCATGTGTATATGAGATTTTTGTATTATCATTTTACGATATAAAAGAGGAGGGCATGTTGTCAACAAAAATAACTTATATATGTTAAAACTATTAGGTGAAAAAAATTGGTTTAATAAAATATTTATGTATATACTTATGAAATTTCAATTGCGCTTTTAGTATATGTTCGATATAGTTGGGATTTTTTAATACAATCGTGCATATGCATTTTCAATTATTAAAGAAACATGTAGATTTATATAGTTACCACAAACTTAGAGACGAAACTGACACTGACTTCTTATATTGTAATTAAAAATGTATTCTTTGCTATTGATACAAGCATAAAATAAATTATCAAAAGAGGTCTGAGCATAGATTGTCAACAAAAAATCAGATATGGATTTTTTTTTTTTTTTTTTTTTTTAAGAATGCCTACAGCAACTAAAACAAGTATGTAGTAGCAAACACGAATCGTCTTAGATATTCCTAACTTATAAATATTACCTTAAAAGAAAATTATACGAAGTCCTTTTGATGATAAAATATATACTTTATAGATGAAATATCTATTAGTTTACCCTATGATCAGTGAGAAATTAATCAAGGCTTAAAAGCTTAGAATTTACATATTTTTTTTTTAATTACGCAAAATTCATCTGTAGATATATGTAAATATATCCTTTCTAAAAATTGTTTTGTTTCAATAAAAATCGCAAATTTTATGTATGTGTACTTATTTTAAACTATTCTATGTCAAAGAATCTACATAAAGAAGAATCATGAATATTTTTGTGGGGTTTTAGATGTACTTGTTAGCATGCGTTAGATATGGTTGCGACTTTTTAGTGCAATCATACATATATATTTTAAACTATTAAAGAAACATATTAGTTTAATATAATTTTTGTATGTACAGTTTAGGCGATTTCATTGGTGTACAAGGTATGTCTACACAAATTGTTTGATAAGGAAACAGATATGAACATTTTTTAAAGAATACCTATGGCAACTAAAAACAAGAATGGACATGCGGTCAAGGATCGATGAGGAATCTTACAACTTATATACATTAGCTCAGAATAAAATTAGCTTAAGTCCTTTTGATGATAAGCGTTACTTGCTAGACGATGGAATAACTAGCTTAGCAGATGGACATTATGAAATTGATCAAGATTGTGATTATCAAGAAAAATGTCGATCGTGATGTAAATACTCTACGGTAAATAAAACTTTTCTGTATTTTTTTTTAATGTTAATTTTAAATGTGTACTTTTTAAAACTTCTACACAAACATTTCTCGTAGAATGCTACGTATGTGAACTTTATTGAAATGTATTCTACCCATACGTACAATCACCCACATATACAAACATATGTATTTTTTTACCATATACAGTTTTTAAACTTTTTTTTTATTGCTTTGTAATTTTCTAAAGGTTTTTATTATTATTATTATTATTATTATTATACATTATATTTTTACATGATTTTAATATATTTTTCCAATTTTTTTCTAGTTTATGAATGATATAGATATATTAGTTTTACCTCTGCACATCACACACATAGTCTTATGACGTTTACACTTTTCAAAACGGTTTACCATGTTATAAAAACCGGTTACCTAGCTGAAAAATATTACAAAATGATTTTTGAATCAATCTAAAGCGTTAACCGTGTGTCAAAAGGTTAGTACAATATTTTTATAAGTTATGAAATACGTTAAAGTAATAATAGTGAAAGATTTATAACATTTTTGTTAACTTGTGAATTTCTTAAAACTTTTGTTACTTCTTTTTTTTTTAACTTTTTCTTAAGATGTTTTATTTTTTTTAACTTTACTTTTTATTATTTTTTAAACTTTGATATATATTTTTTTTAAGTTAAGTTTCAATTAATTTTTTTTAAAATCTTTTTCTAAAAATTTTATTTTATTTATTTTTTTCTTATTATTTTTTTTTATTTACCTTTTTATTTATTATTTATTTTTTTAATTAAGTTTCAATTTTTAAATCTTTTTTTTTAACGTAAAATTAAGTTATATATTTTTTAAATTATCATAAACTTTATGCATAAACATACGCAACTACACATAAACATAGTTTTAAACAGACAGACAGTCATACACACACACACATAGAACTATTTGTCGCACACACACACACACACACATACATACCCACATACACACACACACATAAAGAGAACTATTTGTCACACACACACACACATACATACACACATATACACACACACACACAAAGAGAACTATTTGTCACACACACACATACATACACACATATACACACGCACATAGAACTATTTATAATAAATATATGATATACTAGCTTTATAAAACATACTCTTACACACAAACCTTTCTAACAAAATATCAGATATACCAACAAAATGAGATGAAAAGAAGATTGATTCTGACATTGCACTATCGGTTGCTCGGTTGCGGTTGCGCCTGCTGCCGGTGAACTCTCCTTTCTCTACTACTCTGGAACATTTTTTGTTTTGGCTATATTTTAAACTAGTCGGATGTGCCAATACCAAACTTTCTTCTATCTCACACAGGCTTCGCATATACTAAAAAGAACCAGCACCAATTTATATCAAGGTCTAACTGAATCTAAAGTTTTATTAAATTCCGTGCATTAGTTCTTGAGATATGACTATTGCTAAAATCGCGCAAATCCTGCAAAATGTAGCATAGCAGCCAGCAGCGCCACTTGTTGGGAGATTTTGACCAAAACCTAATCAACAACAACTTATGTCAACGTTTAACTGAATCTGAAGTGTAATGAAAATCTGTGCATTAGTTCTTGAGATATAGTTATCGTGCCAATCCCAAAACTTTCTTCTATCTCACACAGGTTTCGCATGCAAAAAAGAATCCATTTATGTCAAGGTCTAACAGAAACTGAAGTTTGATGCAATTCTTTGCATTAGTTCTTGAGATATAGCTATCGTGAAAATCATGAAAAAAGTAGCATAGCAGTGCCACCTGTTGGACTATTTACACCAAAACGTAAACAGCATCTATTTATCTCAAGGTGTATAACAGAATATGAAGTTTGATGAAATTCCGTGCATTAGTTCTTGAAATATAGCTATCGTAAAAATCATGAAAAAAGTGGTATAGCAGCGCCACTTGTTGGGATATCTACACCAAAACGTAATCAGCATCTATTTATGTCAAGTTCTAAATGAATCTGACGTTTGATGAAAATAAGTGCATTAGTTCTTGAGATAGAGCTATTGCAAAAATCGCGAAAAATGCTGCATAGCAGCGCCATCTTTTGGGCGATTTTCACCAAAAACTAATCGGCACCAATTTATATCAGTGATTAACTGAATATAAAGTTTTATTAAATTTTGTGCATTAGTTCTTGCGATAGAGCACTCACAAAATTTTTGTCACATGCAGAGAGACAGACAGAGTCACAGACAGACATTTTCTAAACACAGTCAAATCGTGTTCAGGACCTTCTAAGACGTATAAATCCGTCGAAAACCGGAAGTCGAAAATTTTCATGAATCCAATACTTTCTTCTTGTAAAGATAGAAGTAAGTAAAAATGGCTGAGATATGGCAGTTTGAAATTCTAGAGTGTCTGAAATTTTTTAACAATCTGATATTTGTTATGCTGCAACTTTCGTATTTATGACCGATATGAATGTGACTGATCATGTGTACAGAACATACCAAGGTCTCGACCGAGTTCGTTGGCCCACTTCATGCGCCATCTCATTTCAAATGGCGGCCAATTAAATTTTTTTTAAATATTAAAAAATTTGTATAAAAAATTATAAAGTGAAAAAGTTGTTTTCGTTAAGTGTTAGATCGTGATACAAGGATTCCGTAACATTTTTTGTTTTGGTTTTATCTTTAAAAATGGCTGAGATATGGCAGTTTGAAAATCTAGGGTGGCTGACATTTTGAAACAATCTGATTTTTGTTATGCTGTAACTCTCATGCTAAAATTCGCATTCAAATTCAGTATTAACGAAAACTGGGATTGAATCTTCTATAATCGGGCTCAATGGATTATAGCTTCGGGTGTTTGAGTAAAATGGGTTGAATTTTAAAAACAAGCTACCTTTTCCTCCCGGTACAGGCCGGAAGGATTTTTTTCTATGTCATCTGCGCTATCAATTACCCAAAATAATAATAATAATTTAAAAGAAAAATATCAATATACGATGTCTTTGTTCGAAATGTTAACATTTTTATCCATTGAAAACAATGGTGTTAGCATTTATCCATGTTTAAATCGCTTAAAATCGTAGGCATTTTTTTTAATGCACTCTAATGTAAAGGCCTTTTAACTGCTTTCTACCTTTACCATGGCTAGAGAAGCTAAAATTTGTTTAACTATCATTCTCTTTGAAATACGCATATTTAAAAAAATATATATTAATATATATATTCTATATATGACTGCTTCTTGTGCGTATTTGCATGCCACATCGACTTATCTATAATTAACATGATAAACAAGTTTTTAAATCGCTTAAGTTGCCAAGTAAGGAATAGAGGGATGTACCCAAGGCATATATATGGAGGTGATGCTCCGGCCCGTAATTCTAGAGGCTCTACTCAGTGGTATAGAGCAATGGAGCGTTGTTCCAAGGATCCGGGTTCGATTCCCGGTTGGACATTTTTTCACTCTGTCGGTTTTAGTCTTAGTTAGCAATTTGAAAAATAAATTCACATGTTTAATTTTCAATAATGGGTAATTTCACTCCTTAAAATTAATTGAAAAATTAATTAAAATTATATTTGTTCCCCATAGCTGGGATGTTTTTCGCTTTATGTATGCCACAAGGTTGTGTGCTCAGGGAGACTTTTCCATCTTGTGCTGCAGTTGTAGCCTTTCCGACATATATGAGTGAGAGATGCCAGACTGTGCATCGTCCTCGTAGCTCAATAGTAGAGTATTGGAGCGTTATTCCAAGGATCCATATAGACCAGTACATTTGCATGTCACTCCTGAACAGACGATCAATAAACAGCTGATAGTAAATTAAAATTCGGCAAAATCAAGCTATTTTTTTTAGCTCACAGGCTGTGAAAGTCTGAGAGCTAATGTGCCCGCGGGTTCTGCAAGTATGAATGTACGTAACGCGATGACGCTTGATAGAAATATCTGATTTGCTTCAAATTTTATATGTAGGTTCATTGGTTAAGTATAAAGGGGTAACAGGGGGATAACCCCCCTAAATTTAGATAAATGGGTTTTTTATGCAGAATTATGTGTTTTGTTTCAAATTTTGTACATAGGTTCATTCTGATAAGGCGTTTCCCTGATTAATTTTGGGGGTTCATTGGTTAAGTATAATGGGGGAACGGGGCTAATCACCTTTATTTAGATTAATGGGTTTTTCATGCAGAATTATCCGATTTGTTTCAAATTTTGTATATAGGTTCATTGTGATAAGGCGCTTCCCTGAGTAGTTTTGGGGGTTCATTGGTTAAGTATAAAGGGGTGGGAACGATGGGCTAATCCCCCCTTAATTTATTGCCGATTTCTTTATTTTTCGAGGGCATTATTCTTTGAAATGAGAGTACAATATACAATTAGTGTGAATAGGCTGTGAGCTAAATGCCATCATCAGTTTAACTGGGTACTTTTATTTTCTTTATAATTCTTTCTTTTCTTTTTCGAGGGGTGAATTGTTAATTTGTATCTGACAAGTTAAAGAGAAACAGAAATGAATTAAAGCTAATACACTGCCAAAAAAAAGTGTTGATTTTACAGTATAATACTGGCACCCCAGATGCCAGTATTATACAGTAATAAACAGTAAAATAAGCAGTAATACGCTACCGCTCAGTATTATACTGTAAAATCAACACTTTTTTTGCAGTGTAGGTAACGTACTTATAAATCAATGAAATTACTCGAGCAGTCATACGATGGCAGTTATGAATGAGGGAAAGACGAAATTGTTTACATTTTTCTACAAATCATGTTTTTATACATGGTGTCCCTTCTTATTGTTTACCAATATCTAATTCCTAAGCCGTTAGTTTTAGAGGTATAGTTACAACTTCTGAAATGTCACCATATGAAAATCAGTTTATGTCAAAATAGCTACTTTTTAAATGACTACAAAATTAAAGATTTTATACGATATCTGGGTCCTATAAGTTTCTTCAGAAAAAGTTTATCTTCTAACAAGTAAACCAATAAAAATTCATTCTTCTATGACGAAAACGTTCCGAGTTATGATACTTAGAATTTTATTAATTTTTGGCATTTTATCTTACTAAAGATGGAAAAGCATGTTTTTAGTGCCAGAAAACGCTGAGAATTCATGAAATTCAAAGTATCATAACTAGGTAAAATTTGTCGCGCAAAAATTGAATTTTATCATGTAAACAGATTTTAATGATGCGGATTTATCTCAAGGGGAAAGGACGACTATACTTACTTCCCAAAATTATTTCAAACATTCTGTTTAAAGGACTTTAATTAAAACGTCCGTTAGTAGCATACATAGTGATTGATTATGCGTTACAAAAATAACATGTTATTGGAACCTGTTACCAACGCTACTGTGAACTCTGTAACCTGTTATCCAAAAGTAACTGTATTTTCCATCTCTACCTGGTAGTTTCAGGGATCTCGTAAGCCAGATATTTATTATCTTTTCTCCTGAGTACAAATCGGTTTTAGCACCATTTCAAGTGAAGATGTGTTCCTTCGGAAAATTCTGGATCTTAACGTTTGGAATATACTTCGAACTCTGGCTTAGGCCCCATGTAAATGACGAACTTTTTGAACTTATAGTGCGTCAAAGTTGCCGCTACTTTCGGGTGGCACATTTTAAACCTAGGGCTTCAAAAAAGTTGCTCGAAAAACAATTAACTTTTCATTGTCGGAGCAATTTTGTTGCGTACAGCGTTCCGTGAAAGGGACAAGGGCAAATTGTCTCTCGGAACAGCCTATCACATGTATGAAAAACTGACGATGGAAAAGTCTTGCCCGGAACGGCCAATAACATGCTTGGAAAAGTGACGAGCCGCGGCAATTTTTGTAGCTTCAATTTATCACCATTTCGTCGCCATGTAGATGACATGATGTTGGATGATCAGAGGTACAAAGCCATGTAGCTATAAACCCCATTGTCTGAGTGATATGCGCTCCAACCTCCAACCATAGAACTAAAATAAGTTCCTAGTTCAGGCTCCAACAACTAACAATTTTCCTTCTCTTGCAGTGAAAACAAACCGTAACCGTGATTTCGTTGTTTTCATTTCACAGCGAAAAGTGGCGTGGTTTTCGGTGATACGGAATCAAAGTACTAAGATAAATTTTGCGCTTACATTGTTATAATACATTTCTCCGATCATAGGTAGTAAAGAAATAATTTTTCGTGCAGCTGGGGATGTACTATCAGTATCTTTCTCCCGAAAAACTTCGGGGCTTCGAAAATTATAAGGTACATCTGTTTTTTTAAATCTTGATAATTTTGCATTAAAACATATTTATTATATTTCTAAATTTTAAGACAAGCTGGAATGGAATAAAATGAAAAGTATTTCTAGTATGTTACTGATCTAATAGTATTTTTGCTAGTATTAATTGATTAAACTATTAATCTGCTGTCTAGCCGTCCCTTTAATTTCACATCTTCCATATGATTTTTCAAATTGTGCAGTTTCAGATTTCAGATGTTTACTGAAATTTTCTATTGAATTTTTTTTTAAATTAAAGTTTGTTATGATCAGAAGCGAACAAGTTATTGAAAACTGGCCGGTTTATCAATGGATCGCAAATTTATTTTTAAATCTAATTTTCCTCATTCGAGAACTCTGTTTTGAATAATCTTTCTAACACGACTACGAAATCATTTTCATCTCGTGAATGAAAGTTTTAAATGTATCTATTAAAATTCCAAATAATAGAATAATTTTTCTCTTAAAGAAAAAATTTTTAATGTGATTTTTCTTTGATTAAATTTGGCTAATAAATTATTACCATCCTTCCATGGTTTTCATGCTCCAAAAATGGACTTCAAGCATGGTCTTTGACAGTATTTTTATAAAGATGCTTTATAATTTCAGAAAAAAAAAATTATTGATACGAATTAATTTACTTAATTTTTTTTAAACATTTGCTTGGTATTTCGAGAGTGTCAGAAAGTATTAGGTTTAAATTTTAGAATAGCTCTAAAAGATTCATTAAATTATATATATTTTTTGTCTACTCATATTAACACTTAAGATTAAGATTTTTTATGTTTACACATGTTGTATGAAATGTTTGAGTAGTTGATTTAGTGCAGTGGTTCCCAAACTTTTTTTTAATTTGCAGAGTATTTTTAAGAATTGGTTTCTATGGTGTAGATCCTTAGTAGTACAGTTCCTTGTACAGGGAGATCCTGCTAGATGTTTTTTAAAGGATATTCATCCTGCCCCCTTCTTTTTTAAAGTGGTGACACACTCTGTCTTTTTTAATAGTGGAGAATGCACCCTGTGCTTTCTCCAGCATCAACTTTTCACTCTGTAAATTTTTCAAAGTGTCTTCAGGGATTGCATTCGCCCTGTAATTCCTACAATTCCTAAAATTTTCTGATAGCCCTAAAATTCTACTAAAATTTTTCTTGTTTCCCTAAAATTCGCTTCTGATCACTATTTCCATTTACAAATGACTGATAAAGAAAGTTAGTTTTGCTTTGTATTGTGATCGCCAAAGCTGATTCTTTTTACACATTTTCATTGGTTGTTCAAAAGTAAGTAGTAAACAACAACAAAGAAATAAAGTATTGTAACTGATAAGTTTAATTAAAACTGCACTTGTTTTACCTCGTGGTAATGCTGATCCTAAGAGGGAGTTTTCTATAAACAGTTGTATGCTATAAGGTGGTTTCAATGAACATACGATAAAAAATTTGAGATTTGGAAAAGATGCTGTTAAAAATTAGAGATGTGAGTAAAGCACCTATTTCAACTTCCTTGTTAAAAATGATATTAAGAATTCACATAAAGCTTATCAGCATTATACATGGTAAAACAAAGTCAAAAGAAAAAAAGCTCAGAGATTGAAATGGAGAAAGCCCAGATTTTAAAGAAGAAAATTAAATGTGAAAGTAAATGAAATTGAAATTTATTTTCTATGATACAATACAGCATTTTATTTATTTATTTTTAAACAGTTGAATATTTTTTGTGTTTCATTTAACTGCCTTTAAGATGCTAAAAATTTAGCGAGAAATACATTTAGCCTCAGCCAAATTTAAATAATTTTGTTTTTCATTAAAATATACAAAATTCAAGTAAAAAAAGTTTTTTGTGAAAATACTGAACAAGATTGCAAGAAATCATATAAGATTTATTAAAGAAACATCTTATAAAGATGTTATATAATAGAAAAATTAAGGTAACACCATTTCTTTACATTATTGTTGTTGTTATTATTTGCGACATTTTTAGAACATTTTAATGTTTATTTTAAAATTTTGAACATGACAAAAAATTTTAATCAAGAATTTTTTAAGAATTTATTTGAAGTGTTTCTTAAATTAAATTACTTGTGTTATAATACAAGTGCATTGAAAAATCATCAGGGATAGTGGACGTAAATTAGCCCTAATAATCTAATATAATTGTCTAATACCTAAAATTCCTCCCTAAATTTTTTTAAATATTTACTGCACCATTTTGCACCATTGCCATTTTAAAAAAAACTTATTTTCACTGTAAGTACAAATAATCTAGTGGGAGGTAAGGAAAGTGCTTTTTCATTCAACAGACAGTGCCCTTTTTAATCCTAAAATGATAACCATTCGTCTGCTGGACAACACTTGTTACAAATTGATCTATTCTGCTTCTCCCATACCTGTAAACAAAATGGGCTATTAGTATCTTCATATAACAATGGGAACTATAGATAACGTTACTTCTTTATTCTGAAACATTTTCATATATTGCTTACATTTAAAGCAGCTGTCATCTGACCAGGGTTCAGTGATATATGGGGCATTCTAAAAATAAGAGAATTTGAGAATTTTTTTCACTAAAAATGAAGTAAAAAAACGTTTGAGAGGATTGTATAAATCTTCAAGAATAGAAATTGAATATCAGCAGCACACTTTTTAAAAAATATTATTTACTACACTTAGAAACATACACATTGAATGAAAAGTGTCTCCTGTCTTACCATATTTTAAATAAATAATCTCCCCATTTTGTCTTATGAAAGTTAAAAAGTATTTTTACAATTTTAACACTTTGATATGAATGTTCTTTCTCACTGCCACATAATTTTTTGCTTATGTATATATTTTCTCACAAAAATGGACATATTATGTCACCTGTGTTACCTTTTTAGTATTCTAACAATATCAAACTGTATTAGGTAAAAAGTATAGTAATATAATAAAATCAGTCACACTTATTTATGCATATTAGTCATTGCATATTTAACCCTCTGATTCTTAAGAAAGTTTTTTTTATTTTTGTTAAGATTAAAAAAAAAAGTCAGTAATACAGAGGACAACAAAGTGCACACATGTGCACACTAAGAATGCAAAAATCATAGAAATGTGCTTATGTATTAATTAGACATTTATTTCTCATATACAGTAACAGGTAGATCAAAGTACTAGAATATTCTGGTTAGTTTTAGAACATTAGTTTTTCATTTTTAAACTTGGGTTTTCAACCCCATAACAGTATAGCAAAATTCAGAAATAGGAGTACTAAAAAATAAGCACTTCTATGCACCTTGTATATGAACAAGCACATGTTTTCACTAAGTCACTGAATACAACATGTTGATTAAATATTTTGATAAATCTCTGTAAATATAGATATTTATTTTACTTACTAAATGAAATAATTGCATGTTCACATGCAATAATTTATGTATTATGAACAGATATATGATATTGCTGTCTAGTATCAATAAATATCTTAAAATAAAGTTTTCAGTGAGAGAAAAGTACACATTATAGAAAGCTTAATTTTATTAGTATTTTAATAAAGGGGCAAAATATATCTGAGTAAATCTTAAGTACGGCAACTTAGATTGGAAGAAAAAAATAGATTAGGTTTTTACAGAAGTTTTATTTTTAAATTTCTGGATTTTCTAGGTTTTAAATAGTATGGTACATATTATACAATATATATATATATATATAATATATATTGTTTCTCCCTTCTAAAATTATGGTTTTGCAATATACATGCGTAAATGTAATACACAATCCTGATACCTGATAAATAGTCTTTTGAATCAAAGTTGCACACTGTCACTTCTATAAGGCAATTAACATGATCAGTTTGCATAATTTCTAAAATTTTAAGGATAGATATTTTGAATTTTATATTACTGTATAATTTGCATTAACATATATTTCAAATGTCAACTGAGAGAGCAGCTACAACATAAAATTGGCTGTTTGCAGTAAAAGAAGCATGAATATATTTTCCACCTTATTAGAAAAAACTAACTTTAATAATAATAATAATACAATTGCATATTTCATGAGTTAAAATAACATATAAAACTTTACATGTAAGGTTTAGTCACAGATTTGCCTAAAAAAATAAATTAAGCCCCTGTGTTACTTCATTGTCTCTTGCGTTACCAACATCATAGTAACACAAGGGACAAAATGAAATAAAAATTATCTTTATAATTATATTTTTATAGAAACAATGCCAAAGTCCTATGAATGTTTTCTTTTAACTGAGATGTACAATTTAAACTGAAATTAATTACAAAAAATATATATTATTAGTGTAAATTGATGGTAACATAGGGGACACTTAAAAAACACACCTACCTTTAAAAATCACTTTAGCTCAGATAACATTTTTCAAAATTTAACATATGAAATAATGGCTACTTAAGATAAATGATAGCTCTAAAAGTGCATGACTGACTGTTGTTAACAACATTTAGGTTACAAATTCTTTTTATAATATTAAGAACAAAGTAGAAGTAATACAGGAGGCACAAGAATTTTCTTTATAAAATGAAAACATATCTAAAAATATATATTTAAAGTATGTAGATATAATAATAAGACTACAGACTTAAAAAATATAATCAGACATAGCTTTTAAAATATATATGGTGAAAAAAGATGGTTTGAAAATCAAAAATTGCTCTTGGGACATGGCTTTTTATAGGATACAATTTTAAGTAAAGCTATTTAAAAAGTAATAAATGCAATTTATCTGAAATTTTAGAATTGCATTAAAGAAAAATATTTCTGAAATATCTTTTCAAGTATTTGAATTTAATTTTGGAATAAAATTGTGGGAAATATGACCTTACAAAATGTCGGACCCCAAAAGGGTGCTTTATTTTTTGAATGACCCCTCCCCAAAAAAAATAATTACACCCTCTCCTTTTCTTTCTCCCAAGAATTATTTACGTCAGTAACACATTTGCAATCCACTAAAATTTCAAATTTATGTCCATATCTACAGACCTAGGAGTGGTAAGCCACTCTTGTAAAAGAAAAAAAAAAAAAAATCAGGAAAAGAAAGAAATCAGAAAACGAAAGAGACTAAAATGTAATGGGCCTGTATTTACTTATTTTCCTCTTCTTTATTACAGATTGGGGCCTGGCCAGCATTTTTAGAGAAGGGCACAGTATTTTTATTCAACCTGGGAACTCGATACCTATTCTATGCCCCTGTCAGGGATGTAGCTTTAGGGGGGGGGGGGAGCCACCCCTCCAATAAGGTCAAATAGTAGGGGGTAATTTCAAGCAGCACGGTCTAGGTCATGTGGGGAGTGGCGGGCTGTCACGGGAAATGTAACAGTGGTTCACTTTTGGTGCGTCTGATCTGATCCTCAGAGAAAGAGATCTAAACTTTTTCTTTTTCATTTAAGTATGGTCCCCTAAGATAATTACATCCAGTTTTTTTACACCGCATGGTGGTAATCGTGAAGGGTGTGGTGGATTGTCAATGGAAAGAAAATGAAGTACCTATGGATTACAATACTTTACAAGCATGTAATATAATAAAAAACGAAATATCTTTCTGCGTTTTAAATACCGATATAATTTATAGAGAAATATTAAAAATTTCTCAAAAATTTACAGTTTCTTTAAAAAAATAAAATGCACCTGTAGTGCTATGTGCCGTTATGTTTTTATGGAAATTTGTTATTTATTTATTTATTTATTTTATTTTTTTGATAAATTTTATCAAATATATTTCTGTAACAAGACTTCGTAATAATGGAATACAATAATAATTATATATTTCTGTAACAAAATTTCGTAGTAATGGAATATAATAATAATTACCGTGTATATTCGCGTATAAGTCGAAGAATTTTATACAAAATTTGGGGGCTGAAAATGGGGGGTCGACTTATACACGAGTATATGAGAATGCTTCTAGATTTCTCTCCTAAAAGTCCTACAGTACAAAGAAGTACTATATTTTAGCAGTCTAAGAAGTTGTTTACCCTTGTGAATAAGGCTTGAATAGATGTTTCAAAAAAAAAAAAAAAAAGAAGAGTAAGTAATCATTAAATTGATGTGAACAGCTTTCAAAATAGCTTAAGATTCTTCAGTTTTACATAATTATAAAATTTTAAAATGTTAAATTAAAAAAAAAAGAAGTCTGATTAGAAACGTAAAAAAAAAAAAAAAGTTTATTAATTTAATGAAAATTTATTATTATTTTTTTAATTCTCGATTAAAAATCATTTTCCAACATACTACCAGAAATGTGGTTCGACTTATACACGAAAATTCAATTTTTTCCAAAATTTTGCATACGAATTGTGGGGGGGAGGGGGGAGGGTCGACTTATACACGAGTATATACGGTATATAATATAGATAATAAAAATAATTATATAATTATGTTGTTCAAAACATATCGTAATCATGTACATTTTGTCTTTTTTAAACTATTGCAAGTCCAGCTATTACCAATCTAATCATAATATGTCTTTTTCAATTTTTTTTTTCCACAAATCATTAAGAGTTTGCAAAGAAAACCCAAATGTGTAAATATAATTTGAAATATAATAGATTTAAACACAATTCTTTATTATTTTACAAGATTAAAAATAATAATAACAATAATGCATTATTATCTGTTTAAGGGAGTTGTACTTTTTATATTAAAACATCTTGTCAATTTCAGTATCTGTACGTTCAAAAATAAAATCCTATGTTTACTGACACAATAATAATAAAGTATTTTATTTTTATGAATGAAAGGGCATTTTTTCTTTAGGGAATTATGTCATTATCACCACTAGAATTAAGGTAAAGAGGAAAGAAAAACTATATTTTAAATTATTTTAGAAAATTGGTAATGCTTTAAATATTTGTTTTATTTAGAGATGTCAGCTTTAGGAGCTATTTTTTGGGTATCAGCTTTAGGGCACTTTACCTTAGTCCACTTTTCTGAGATTAGGTTAGTGCCTCATTTACTTCAATCATTTTTTTAATATTTCAGTTTTATTGAATACTTAATATGATTTTTTTTAAAATGATATAATTTTCAGAAATGTTTTATCCAGTGCATATAAAGTTTTTTCTTTCTTTCTTTTTTTTTAATAGAATGTGGAAAATGTAGGAAGTTTATGTGCAGAACTAAACGTTACTGAATATGATATCGTAGTGATGTAATCATACTAAATTGTTTTAGTCCCATAAAGGAAAATGATCTTTTCTTTTGAGATTGAGGTCAGTTATCTGAGTATCCGCGACTAGGTCATCTTTTAAGGCAGTTGTCAAAAAAATATTTTCCCCCAACCCACAACACGAAACTTTCTGAAACATTTATGGGCTCACTTTTAAGGCAAAAGCATGACACTTGCAGGCCTGAATATTAAAGCTATTTGAAATCGAATAGTGTTTACCATTTTTTTTTCAACGAATTACCGTATATACTCGTGTATAAGTCGAGGAATTTTACACAAAATTTGGGAGATGAAAATGGGGGGTCAACTTATACACGAGTTAATTAAAAAATAAATAAATAAATAAATAAAAAACACTGGAAGAAGTGTGAAATACTGGAGTCAACGGGTATAGGCTGGAAAGAAAGCTAAATGCGGACAATGGTAATTTCCCAATGACTGACAAAAAAAAGATCAACAATCATGTCCCTGTACTTGTTCTGTACCCATTTTCTTTTGGGATAGAATTCCCTTTAATAAAGGGGTATTCCGTTCAACATTTTAATCCCCTTTTTAAAAAGAGTTCAACTTGAGAATGCTTCTTAGATTTCCATCCTAAAAGTCCTACAATACAAATAAGTTCTATATTTTAGCAGTCTAAGAAGTTTCTTACCTTTGTAAATAAGGCTTGAATAGATTTTTCAAAGATTTTTTCCTTTTAAGTATCATTAAATTCATGTGAGATTTCAAAATAGTTTAAGCTTCTTCAGTTTTACATAATTATACAGTTTTAAAACGTTGAAAAAAAAAAAAATCTGATTAGAAACGTAAAAAAAAGTTTACTATTTTAATGAAATTTATTAATTTTTTTTTTTACCCTCGATTATAAATCATTTTTCAACATATACTTCCAGAAATGTAGTTCGACTTATACACAAAAATTCAATTTTTTTCAAAATTTTGAGTAAGAATTGGGGGGGTCGACTTATACATGAGTATATACGGTACTTATATATTTATACGCGATTGTTTTCACGTGACAACAAATTTTTCTTTGATAGTATTTTGTGAATGATATTTCGCCTTTATCAAAAAGTGGAAAACATCATTCCATCACATAGTATTTGCATAAGAAAAAATAGCACCTGCCAATTTCATGCGTACCAATATTTATTTAAATATGACGTCATTTTTACTTGTGTAATATCATCCAATCTTTTGTAATTGGGTTTTATTGTGTAAAACAGCGCAAAATAGCATATTTTTAGATCCTGCGATATCTGGACGGTGGTTGGCGGCCGTAATTTGTAGAGAACAGTGCCCCCAGTTTGAATAAGGTGGTTCTGAAATTAATTGAATAAGAACATCTGTCAACTTCATGCGTTTCCGAACAAATAGGAATTAAAAAATATATGTCTGAAAGTAGCCCCTTTGGATTTGAGAACAAAATAAAGAAAGAAAAATATGCTGAGTTATTATTTAAGGTTGTTCTCAAATGACCTGCTCAACAACGCAAAATTTTCTGACACATTTTCTGATTCATTTTTAAATGCAAATGCATACAATTGGCAGGCCTGACTATGGAAGTGATTTGAAATCGAAATTGGTCCTCCATTTTTTGATAAATAGATTACTTATCGAGTTATAAGTGATTCTGATCGTGTGACTACACGTTTTTTCGCGCTTCTCGGGCTGCCACTGCGTGAATTCGGTTCAAAACGTCGACTTTGACAGTCCTTTGTGAAAAATCGTCTGTCTTTATCAAAAAGAAAAAAAAATGGAAAACGTGTTTCAATTACACAGTTTCTGAATAAAAACACCTGCCAAGTTCATGATTTCCGAACAAAAAAGAATTAAAAAATGTGTCAGGAAGTAGATTCTTTGGATTTGAGCCTTAAGAGGCTAATCTTAAAGCTTGTTCAATTAATAAAACTTTTAAATTTTGTCGTTTTGACAGTGAATTAAAAGAAATTAATACAATTTTGTTCTATTCTAAAACAAAATATTTTAAAATCTAATAGAACTTTTATTTTTCTAAAACCATCATTAATTTTTAAGAACTAATTCCTTCTCCGCATATCTAGGAGCTAATTATAATTGGCTATATGGTAAGTTTGCTCAAATCCAAACTGGCTACTTTGTGACATATTTTTTAATCAAATTTTCTTCGGAAACGCATGAAATTGGGAAGTGTTCTTATTCAGAAACTGGTTAATCGAAAGAAGTTTTCTATTTTTTGGTAAAGGAAGAAAATCTTTCAAAATTATTGTCAAAGTCAGCGTTTTGAACTGTATTCTCACCGTAACACCGCAAGCAAGGGGAAAAACGTGTTGTCACGCGATGCGAGTCGCGTATGACTCGATAATGTATTTTATTTATAAAAAAAATAGAAAACTCATTTCGATTTTATGATACAGAATAAGTGGCATATTTAATTAAACTGTATTCAATTAACACTTTCTTAATTATAAACTTCTTTAAAATGTTTTATTAACGTATGCTTAGAAGTTTGCACTGGCATTCTAAATATTTTTTAAAAAATCGCATATTTTCTGACGTATTAATGGGGTGGGGGGGGGGGGGGGGGTATGTGACAAATATATGTTTTCCATTTAGAAGAATGCATGATTTATATAGATTTGCACGTATGTATATTTATGTACGCAGATAACTGAATCAAGAATAAGTTTTTGGTTTGGTCGATTCTCTTTTTTTTTTTTTTTCATTTAAAAAATATTTTATGTATGGAGAGAAAATTAACATTGTTTCCTACTTCATTTTTCTTTTTTGGTCATTCATGCCGCATTAATATTTTTGGGTTAACGTTTAAGAATTTGTAACCGGAAGGGAAAATCTTTGCTTTATTCCCACGAGATAGCTGAACATGTCAGCGGTGTGACTTGTGATCATGATCATATAAGGCATTAAGCCGCTATTTCTTTTTTACCTGTCAGTAAAGTTCTTAGGATCGACTTGTTATCGGAAACATTGACAAACGATGTAGATGATCTAGACAATTGAATGTATGACAGGAACATGACATCGGCTTAAAGGTTTTTGCAGAATATACCAACTTCAACAGACGTCTTTTTGAAATGCATTTTGGAAAAGGGCATACAGCCTTTATACTTTTAAAAGCTCAAATAGTAACCAGTAAAGGTTTATTGTGATGTTAACGATCTAACACCAATGAAGTCGGTGTTGTATAAAGTACATGAACACAAACGAATCCATTTAGAATAAATATATTTTGTTTCTATCTTTAAATTGTTATTGAATTATTTATTTCAATGTTCCAACATGCACATTATATTGTCAATGTAATGAAAAAGGCATACATTTTGTACGATTTTAATAATTGAAATCAGACTTCCTCAATGTAAAACTAGAATTTTGCTCATACTTTCAATTATTCAGGCATTATCCAATTTAGTTAACATGACTTTACTTAAGTCATGCTGTATTTCTTTTTGCTGAAAATCAATTTTTTACACTATGAAATGCTACATTAGAATATTTGCTTTATTTATTTATTTATTTATTTTTAACTTACTTTATCACTCAACAGTTGAGGATTCTTCACAAAAGTGGGTTATGAAAATATTATGAAAATAATAAATAGTAGAATTAATATAGAATATAATAAGAATAGTAGAACATAGTAGAATATAGAGTAATAGATAATAGTAGAACCTAAAGTAGAATTTATCTTAAAAATTTATATTTCTTCTTCTTTTTTTTTAACCTATTGCATAGAAATAAATAATCATTAAATTAAAAGAAAAAATAGTATAATTTGCACACTAATTTTGTTCAAATGAAAGTATATTCATATACTTATGGGTTATATAACCTTTTAATTTTAATTTGTTAATTTATTCATTTTATAACTATCAACATTCCTCAAGTTAAATTCCCAGATTCAAATCGGGATTTACATAGAATTTACTATGTTTAGAAATGTTAGAAAATAAAAATAAAGCTTTTTTTTAATATGTCAGTAAATTTCTGCTCCTCCTCTTGCTAAATAAGTTGTTAAAATACTTAGTTTAAGTATCGTAATAACAATAAATATATTTTTACAACATAAAATTCACTTTGTCTGATCATAATTCACCAAACAGAATAATGCTTCAACAACTAAAAATGACGTCATATTTAAAGAAATATTGTATTAGCATTCATAAAACTAATATTTTTAAAAGACTGCATTAAGGTTGTTCTCATATTCAAAGAAGCTATTTTCTGACACATTTCCGAATTTATTTTTGTTCGGAAACGCATGAAATTGGCCGATGCTCTTATTCAGATACTAGGCGTCGATGAAATTATTTTTCTTGGTATCCATTTTGTGAAATGTATTATATTTTTGTGAAAAATAACATTTTGTATCGAAAGTTAAAATCTATTTATTCAAATTCGAGCCAAGCCTTTATTAAAAAACTTTTTTAAATCATTTTGCTGAAGTTTTCCTCTCTGGTGAACTTGTTTACAAATTAAGCATTTTAAAAGTCACAAAATAATAAATAATTAGTAAACAGTAAGTTTTTATGGAATAGAATTTTGTGAAAGCGTCATTTTATTATAAAGAATTATGTGAAAAGGCCTATTTTATTATACAGAATTTTGTGAAGGGTCCCATTTTATCAAATTGATTTTTGTGAAGGAGTCCATTTTAGTAAATTGATGTTTGTGAAGGGTCCTGTTTTATTGAATTGATTTTTGTGAAAGGGCCTGTTTTATTATGTAGATTTTTGTGAAGGGCACTAAATAGGCCTCAAATTTTGCCTGGATCGACCATTGCATACTAAGTAATCGAATGGTGTTTTCTACTTTTTAATTAGGACTTAAGGTTTTTCAGAAAATACTGTCAAAGTTTTGAACCGAATTTCCAGACGCAATAGCGCGGGAAAGTAGAAAAACAATTGTCGTCACCTGACAACAATAGCTTATAATTTGATAAGTAATTCCTTTATAAAACAACAACAAAAAAAAATGTTCAATTCCAAATCTTTTATTTTTTAATTTCTTCTTTTGTGTTTAAAAATGAATCCGTAAATATTAGACAATGTTTCGCAATGTTAAGCGGGGAATTTTTTTTTTTTTTTTTTTTTTTGAGAATTGCTTTCAAGGGATAACCTATAATTGGATTCTCAGTTTGGTTTGGATGGTAAAACCAGTGGTGTAGTCCTGGGGAAAAAAGTAGGGGGACGCTCATAGTCTCGATCATTAGGGTCTGTATCTGTATCACCCATAGAGCAAACTTGATTATGAATCTTGCTTTTCATTTTGAATTGCAGAGAAAAGTAATTGAAAAATTAAATTTTAAATTAAATTTTAAATTAAAATTTATTTAAATTAAATTAATTAAAATTTTTTATCTGTTGGTCGTTTATAGCTTCCCATAAATTAAAATATTGTTAACCTTATTTCATGTGTGAAAATATTTGAAATAGAATTCGTAATTTAATAACACTAATCCACGCAACGAGACTTTTGTTAGACATTGTTTATTTTTGAGATAGTCGTAGAATAACTATTGTATACTAAGAGCATTGAAAATTATTGCATTTTTACATTACGGACACGTATAGTGTAAGGAAAATATTGTAATCATGACAAGAAAAAAGAGTATGAAATTTATATCTTTACTTTTATAGGTTCCCTGAATTCGCTTTTCCTATTTCTGTAAGAATTCTCTAGTGCGTATGCATGTGTGCGAGTCGGTATTTTCTTTAAAATTCCCAAAGTCTGTGTTTGGTGATTTTGCAATGAGTCAATATGTGTATGTGTCTGAGCAGGATAGCATTTAAATGGTGTTTTCGGCTGAGATTAAATTTCGCAGGTATGTTATATATGATGAAAGGATTATTTAACATTCTTGATTATATATGCCACTGCCCAAACTCTGTACAAAATTTTGAACAACGTGTTTCGTGTCTAGACAATTTTTAAGCCATTTTTTGACCAGAAGTAAAAATATGTGCAGTTTCTGTAAAAAAAAAAAAAAACATTAAAAAATGTGACCGATGCCGAGGATAACCCATAAATAATGCTTTTTATTGACACAAAGACTATCTTTAGGATTCAGATGCTAGCCCAAATCGGATTAAAAAAAAATATTGGGTTGTTCGGAAAGTTTCTTCCGTTTGGGAAAACCAATTCGTACCGGAAAATTCTATCATTTAATTATTAGACATTAATTTCAATATCTAATGTCAATTGACGGGCAGAATTTTCCAGTAAGAATTGGTTTTCTCAAATGGAAGGAACTTTCTGAACATCCCAATACGAATTTGAAAGGGGTGAAATAGACCAGTATCCTTATAAAAAAATTTTCTGAAAATCGCGTTTCATCAAGATTTTTGTAGAATTAGTAACTCTTTAAATCAGTAACTAGGTTACTTCTAATCCGTAAGTATCGAATTTTTACGGGGTGAAATGGAGAAAGACTATTGGTTTCATCATGATTTGTGTGGAAATATTCGAGCAAGAGCATCAACTGACTTAAAACTTGGTACACATGTACTTTCAGGACTTACATGCTCGTAAAATCTTATTTGTTATTATTTTTTTTAATTAACATTTTAAAATGATGAATTATCCAGGGCTCCCAAATGGTTCACCAACTGAATACCAATATTTTTTAACAGAAAATTTCTTAGTAGGTTTCTAAAACTTTTCTGCAAAAATTTACTTCCGAAGGTTGTTTCTGCAAAATTTACAAGAAAAATCTAAAAATAAAATTTTTCTAAGAAAATACTGATATTCAAAAAGCGGACCATTTGGGAGCCCTGATTGTTAAGTAAATCTTCTAAACTCGTTTCATCACGATTTATCTGGTAGCTATTAACATGCAGATGCTCACGAAGAATGGCTTTTAAAATATTCGAAATTTTAAGTGCTGAAATAGGCCGAAAACTTTTTTAAGTTGTTATTCTTCTGAAACTATCAGTACTAGAAACTTCAAATTTGACATAGAAGTTATTTAACTCGTAAATATTCTCTACGATGAATTGAAATTTTAATGTGGGAATCGTCTCAGTGAATGTTACCACACTATTAATAGCGATATAAAAGTCTAGTTATAAATTGATTTGAATCTATGCTATTCTATAAGTGTTTAAAGAATTGAACGGAAATTTTTTAAAGATATAATTTTGAAGTAGAGTTTCTATGGCAAATAAAAATAAATTAAATATAGAAAAAAAAAAAACATACTTTCATTAAAATTCACAAAAAGTCAACTTATATTATAAAGCACAAATGTGTGCGTCACTCAATAATGTCATACTGATGCGGGCAGCAATATGGTGATAATAAACATGTGTGGTTGACCCCCAGTTATGTACTGCAGCTGACGGAAAATAGATAGAGTATGCTTAGCCAATTCTTCGTATTATTTTTTTTTAATTTGTAAGTTTTAAAACTACACTGTCTCTTTACATGATTTCTGCCCTGCAGCTTTTTATTTAGATACACTTGCAATGCATTTTTTTTCCTTTTTACACTTATTAATATTTAATTTTGTTCTAAAAATGCTATCGCCAATATGTGCACAGGACCATTTTCACTGATAAAGTAATATTTAAATGGTTCGAAAAGGTTTTATAAGTCAGCTTTCTTCCTTCATTTCTTAAATTTAATTTTAAATATATAGGTATGCAGATTTTTAATGATTTTATTGCTGCAAAAAGAAAAATTTTTCTGACTGACAAATTTTGAATAGAAGAGTCGCATAAAGAGTTATTGTATAAATGTTTGAAAATTAACAAGATAATTATTTCATTGACAACATTATTTCAGTATTATTATTTTACTTTATTTTAAACTTTTTTATAATTTACGTTATCTACTTATCTCCAGCAGGTAACAAATTAAAGTGCGTGTCAACTTTTATAATACACAGACACACTGTATACCGGCCAATATATATTATATTCATTACACACAAATGTTTGTAAAATTAATTTGGTGCAACAATGTGTGAAGGAAAAGCATGTCTAGCATTTTTTTAAATCGAAAATATAATTTCGTTCAGTTTAAACACATACCAAGCAATAATTATCTATAAATGGTAACGTATTCATTCGAATTATTTTGAGTGGTCATGTATAGAAATTAATGATCATATGCTCATCACATAAGTCACTAAAATTTAAACCAGCTGCAAAACGCATTTCAAGAAATATCTGGCCATGACGGTAGTGTATTTGGATTATTTTTGTGTGGCCCTGTATACGAATATCATTTACGTATCACTTAGCAAATGGATATTTTCTTCAGCTGAAAAATACAAAATATAACCAAAAACACGTTTCGAGCAACTGAACCCACGTCTGACAATGTGTCCGGATTCTTTGGCCTTGTAAAGTAACTATAAATGTTTCGGGCACCTTTTTCCATGCATTACAAACAATTACTGTTAATAGCTCATGGTGTTTTGGTGTTTCGAAATATTTTTTAACGTCCCTGTAAACGAATGATAAATGCTATTTTTGATAGGGAATTTGTTGTAACGAATTTCAATACCACATGGCATTACTTCATTTATGTGTATTTCAAACAATCTCTGCCCAATAAACAGTAATATGAAAGAACTCTTTTTTGATCACTCGTAAACGAAATACTGATGCTATACACATAATTCACAATAGTGATAATGGTACATTGAAAAAATATACATAAAATTTTTTAGAAATTCAAGCAAACTTTTGTAAGTTACAAGTAGAATGCGAACAAATGGAGACAGACAAGCGATCTGACACCGCGCCAAACACTTTCCCTGTTGTTGAAAAGTATTAAAAATCAATGCCTTATTTCTTAAAATTGTTGATTTATTGGTGTGCTCATAATTTAAAAAAATTAGTAAGTTTGAAAAGATGGCATCCTCTAGCGTTCCCCTTGAAAATAAAAAGTAAGGGGATGCTCGACATAAAATAAAAAAGTGAGGGGACGCCGTGCCCTCACGTCCCCCCTCGACTACACCACTGGGTAAAACTGACACCATTCTTAAAAGAAAAGACCAGTTTCATTTATGGAAATAAAATAATTTAGTATTATTGCGTCCGTATATATTCACCAATCTTTAGCTCTGCACATAAAGTTCCTACAATTTTTTTTTTTTCATTTTAATAAATTTTATATGCACAGAGTAAAATGTTTCTGAAAATTACACATTATTTTCTTGAAATCAGAATTAGTATTCAATAAAACTCAAACAGAAGCGTGGTGATAATGACGTCATTCTCAAAAGAAAAAGGGACCTTTCATCCATAAAAATAAAATGCTTTATTATTATTCTCTTAGTAATCATTGGATTTTATTTCTGTAACGTACAGGTACGTAAACTGCATATTTGCAAGTAAATCAGAGAAAAGAAAATTGATAATTTAATGTACAAAAAAATTGTTTGATATAGAAACTAATGAAATCGAGTATTTTGTAATGTGCTTAAAAATGATTGTAATGAAGTGATTTATTTGAATTTTACAGTGACTCTTAAAGCATGCCTCAGGGGGTTGTCAGGTGTGAGCTATCGGGAAACAGAGCCCCCAAGTATTTAATTAAAAATAAAGCCTTTTCTTTTTAAAAGCTTTAAATTTAATAATATAAATAAATGTAAATACCATGGCTATAGTTACTTATTTTACGAAAACAGATTTTAAAGATTTTTATAAGTAGTGTGCGTTTTAATGAATTTGAAAAGTTTAACGTCCTTTCTCAGATATAAATGCAAGTTTTTTTATTTCCCTTTTTTAGTCTTGTAAAATAATCAATAAGTGGGTAAGTGTGATTGAAGATAGCACAAAGGGTTTCGTTTAATATTCCTTTCAAAACACTTCATCCTTCCTTTAATAAATCCAAATAAATTTCATTTTCAAAAAAAAAAAAAAAATCATGTTTTTTATAAAGTAATAATTTACCGGTCTATTTTTCTCGTTTTTTCAAAAATCTGAACCAGTCCGAGCCTGCTATCATACTCTGTCATAATAATATCTGTCATGTGGACTAAATGCGATATTAAAAAAATATCAATTTCAAAATTAAACATGTTGTATAGAGACTTTCAAAATGTTAGACGTCAGATTGATTTCTTTTAAATTCTCTAATAACGTCCTATTAAGTTACTTTCTGTATTTACACATACTCATACTCCTTGTATTATTGAGAAATGTTTGAAAATTTCCTTTTTATTACCAATATGATGTCATATTAATCTTTTTTTTCAATTGGTGAAACTTTTTATTTCATTTTCATTTTTCACGTGGAAATCTTTCAAAAGAAAATTAATTTTTGTAGAAATAATTTGATTGTGGATTTTTAATTGTTGGCAACTGCTACAATGTAAAATGTTTAAATTTAATAGGAAAAGGCTGTTAGATTTTTGGTTTTTTATCTCTACATATTAAAAATAATAGGATTTTCAGCTTCATAATACGTATTTAGCTATAAGTACACAAAATTTCATGACTGTAAGTTACATAGTTTCTGAGAACCGGCTCTGTGACGGACAGACAACGAAGCGGGAGTAATAGGGTTTCGCGAGATGAACGAAACCCTAAAAATGATATTTTCAATAATCAATTGCAGCCTTTCGCTACAATGCATTTCCGAATTCTTACGACCATACAAATATATTAAATATGTTAAAAAGAAAAAAAAAAAAACACGGACCAAAAGGATAACAAACATAAATCATAAACTTCAACTGTGCTATAATATAATTGATAATTTAAGATTGATTTTCTTATTTTTGTTATAACTATGACTTTAAATAAACAATAATCACTTGTTACTTTTTAAATGCCAATATATTGATAATATTGAAAATGCTTCATGTACATTTAATTTGTACGTAAGATATTTTTAATGTACTGAAAAATTAATCTCATTTAAACATATCTTGTTGTTTTATCTTTCACTGAAAAAATTCTTTTGAATCAAGATATTTTCTTTCATTTCGTAGCAATCTTCTTTTTTAAAAATTTACTCATTAGTTAAATGCAACAATAAAATGCAACTCAGGAGCAGAAAAAAAAAAGCTGCATTAAAAAAAAAAAAAAAAAAAAAAAAAAACTTGAATTTTTCAAGAAACCTTAAAAATTGCATGATAAACTGTTGGTCTCAAAGAATATTTTTAGATGAATCAAAATTTAATTACTTTTGACCTGTTGGAAATCAGTATGTAAGAGTGACAGATATAATGAAAATTGTGCTGTTCATGCATTTCATTCATGCATTCATGCTTTATCCTTATGTTATGGTAGGGTAATTTATTATGGAAATGTTCAAATATTAACCCTGAGAGGTTCATATTTAAATTGTTCAGTTCATATTTAAATTGTTCAGTTCATGTTTAAATTCAATATCAAATGCAAAATATTAAATGCAGAAGCTGAAATGCAGAAAAAAATCATTTGTTTAAACGTGGTTATTAAAGTTGAAAACCCTTTTTTACAATACATGACATAATGTAATATAGTAGCAAATTAGATAAAAGAACTATTAATTCGATGCCAATAAATTTATTTAATTAGAGAGAAAAAAGCGTAATAACTAAATTCTGTGGATTTTTTACTATTACAATCTATTGGGAATTCAAGCGCTCGAATACGCCATCTGGTGGAAAAAAGATATAACTTCTCCCTTCAGGAAAATCCCTTGCAATCCCATTGCGTTACATGCATTTTTAATTTGTTCTTAATGATTATTTTTATGCACAATCTTAGATTTCATGTGCTATTTGTGTTCTGTGTTTATATATCAAAGTAAAAATTATCCGAATTTGAATATGCAACACTTTTAAACGCATTTACAATAAATAAAGGTTTCAATGGCACTTTAGCATTAGTTAAAGGGCCAATTTTCCTATACCGAAGGCTGCAATCAGTGCCTCTATAGGCCGTTTTAAGTCCCAATATTATAAAGGACAAACGTGTCCGTGCGTAACGCTGACGTCATTTTGCGAATGGCAACACTTGACAATGAAAATTTCAGTTTTGCGACTCTTGCTACTGCAATTTTTTTAATTTCTAAACATCGCACATTTTCAATTGAAGAAAATCTACTTTCAAATGCTATTTGTTTGAAAACTGTATCGTAATTTGCTTGAAAACTGTATTGCCATTTACTAATTTTTTATGGTTTTTAACACTTTCCAACATAGTTGAAAAGTGTTTATGAATTCGGTTTATCTGTCTGTCTGTCTGTCGATCCATGCTCTAACTCGTGTAAATGTACTCGGATCTTCATGCAATTGATATGTGTTATTGGGGCTTAGTGTGGCATGTCCCATATTGAAAATTAAGTGTGTAGCACTTATAGTTTTTTTTTTACAGGGACACTCAAAATAATTCAGTTACATAACGGTCTATGAAGAAAAATCGTTTGCAGTTTATTTTAATAATGTTTCACTATTTCAAACCTGTTGAAATTGATATATATCACTAACGTGGATTACAAGAGGAATACTATAGAATACTGTGTGTATAGCTTTCATCGTTCATTTACAGAGACACACAAAAGAATTCGGTTAAAGTACTGCTTATTAATAATAATTGCTGGGAATGTTTTTTCAGTTGCTGAACCCGTTTTTAAATTTAACTCTTTTTTTTGTCTATTACTTGGTGTCTATAGATTGTATACAGGGCAGCACAAAAATTTTTGAGTACATTTCCGTTTAATGTCGGAAATTGCTGAAGGGGAATTTTAAACTGTGCTACGCGTTTCCTAACTGAACTCAAATTTAGCATTCTATTTAGTATATATACAAATCTATAGATCCTATACAGTGCTGCACAAAAGAGCTCGGTTATTTTTCCGAATAGTGTTGGTAATTCCTGAAATTGGATATTTAACTATGTTATTATTTTTCAAAATTGTTTAGTTAGATATCACCTTACACCTTACCGTAAAAATTTGCAAAAAGTTATTTTAGGAGTGTTGGAAAGTGTTACATAATCTATTCCGTGACGCATGATTTTTCCTTCGTGTTAAAATAATTGCAGACGATTGTGAAAGATAAACCCGTCTTCACTTTTATTAATATAAACTGTTCAGCATTTGTTTCCGGCTTATATTCCATAACGAAAATTGAAACTTCATCAATAAATAAAATAAATAAATATATAAATAAAGGAGATGCAATCGAACTACGCACTTAAACCATTGAAATTATCAGAATCAAAAGGTTGCTGTCTAAGCGATTTCTTCTGCTGTTAACTCCAGGCACGAGGCCAATATTGATATTATTAGTGAAAAATCTAAAAAAAAATTATATTAAATGTAAAAAATCTGTTAGTTTTCAATTAAAAGAATGGTTTTCACCTATATTCAGTAACATGGGAAGACTGGGTTGAATCCCCTAGTTTTTTTTTAAATATGTATTTTGACCATTAATTCTTCATTATATTTCATGGATAAAGATATTTTCATTTATTTCAATTTAATAAGAACATTTAATTTGATTTCATTGAGAATTCTTCAGAAACTAAGTTTTTGAAAATTGTGATTATTCAATTATTTTTTCATGTTTTTCTTTATTAATATGTAAATAAATAGTTTACAAATAGTGAAAAATCATAGTTATATGTATTGCACAAATCTATCCGCAAAAATGTTTTTTTGTTGCAATTGGGAAGGTCTTTGTAGTCTCGAAAGTCAACTGTAGCAGAGCACAGTCATTTGTCTTAACTGTCATCCTACTGCCCTTTCTTCTCCGAAGGGATTTATTTTAAAAGGGGACCATCTTTAGCAGATTTTTTGAAATACAAATGAAAGTAAAAGCACTTTTTCTCCCAGAAAATTGGGGTGGAATGATGAATGAGATTCTCATTGTATAGGTTGACCCGGTGCTACGTGTTACTGAATCAAATAGTAGGATGCCACAGAAAGTTTGAGTGCCGTCAGGTGCCCATAAAGAAAGGGTTTCTTAGTAGTAATAAGTGATTATACAAACACTTTATTTAAAATCTTAAATTAGAAAGTAAATTACTTTTAACATACAAAATTTGCATAAGGCATTTAATTTTAGATTTGTTTCTACTTTTTTAGCAGCTACAACATAAATTGGCTGTTTGCAGTAAAAGAAGCATGAATATATTTTCCACCTTATTAGAAAAAACTGACTTTAATAATAATAATAATGCAACTGCATATTTCTTGAGTTAAAATAACATATAAAACTTTACATGTAAGGTTTAGTCACAGAATTGCTTAAAAAAATAAATTAAGCCCCTGTGTTACCTCATTGTCTCTTGCGTCACCAACATCATAGTAACACGGGGGACAAAAGGAAATAAAAAATTACCTTTGGCATTGTTTCTATAAAAATATAATTATAAAGTGATATGAATGTTTTCTTTTAACTGAGATGTACAATTTAAACTGAAATTAATAAAAGTAACATAGGGGACACATAAAAAACACACCTACCTTTAAAAATCACTTTAGCTCAGATAACATTTTTCAAAATTTAACATATGAAATAATGGCTACTTAAGATAAATGATAGCTCTAAAAGTGGCATGACTGACTGTTGTTAACAACATTTAGGTTACAAATTCTTTTTATAATATTAAGAACAAAGTAGAAGTAACACAGGGGGCACAAGAATCTTCTTTATAAAATGAAAACATATCTAAAAATATATATTTAAAGTATGTAGATAAAATAATAAGACTACAGACTTAAAAAATATAATCAGACATAGCTTTTAAAATATATATGGTGAAAAAAAGATGGTTTGAAAATCAAAAATTGCTCTTGGGACATGGCTTTTTATAGGATACAATTTTAAGTAAAGCTATTTAAAAAGTAATAAATGCAATTTATCTGAAATTTTAGAATTGCATTAAATAAAAATGTTTCTGAAATATCTTTTCAAGTATTTGAATTTAATTTTGGAACAAAATTGTGGGAAATATAACCTTACAATATGTCGGACCCCAAAAGGGTGCTTTATTTTTGGAATGACCCCTCCCAAAAAAAAATAATCTACACCCTCTCCTTTTCTTTCTCCCAAGAATTATTTACATCAGTAACACATTTGCAATGCACTAAAATTTCAAATTTATGTCCATATCTACAGACCTAGGAGTGGTAAGCCACTCTTGTAAAAGAAAAAAAAAAAAATCAGGAAAAGAAAGAAATCAGAAAACAAAAGAGACTAAAATGTAATGGGCCTGTATTTACTTTTTTTCCTCTTCTTTATTACAGATTGGGGCCTGGCCAGCATTTTTAAAGAAGGGCACAGTATTTTTATTCGACCTGGGAACTCGATACCTATTCTATGCCCCTGTCAGGGACATAGCTTTTGGGGGGGGAGCCACCCCTCCCCCAATAAGGTCAAATAGTAGGGTGCCACAGAAAGTTTCAGCGTGCCGTCAGGTGCCCATAAAGAAAGGGTTTCTTAGTAGTAATAAGTGATTATTACAAACACTTTATTTAAAATCTTAAATTAGAAAGTCAATTACTTTTAACATACAAAATTTGCATAAGGCATTTAATTTTAAATTTGTTTCTACTTCCCCCCCCCCCCCCACTAAAAAAAAAGTTTATTCATGCAAAATGGAAAATTCTGAAAATAGGATTTGTAATCAATTGCGGGGGGGGGGGGGGCGGTAAGTGTAATTCAATCCTAATTATGTCCTTCTTATCTTATTAGTTGGCCACCCTTTCTAGTAGAAAGAAAGTGTGAAGAAGTGGAACTGACTGGTGGGGGTTAGAAAGGTGTTCGCCAATATGTTTAAATAGTGAGGTGGCACAGAAGGTTTAAGGGTGCCGTCAAGCTCTCATACGAAAGAGTTTAAATAGTAGTTACGTTACAAGTAATTATACAGGCACTTTATTTTAAATGTTAAATTATAAAGTAAGTTACTTTTAACATATAACATTTATATAAAACATTTAATTTTAGAACTGTTACTGCCTTTATTCCTTAACAAAAACATTTTATACATGTGGAAGATAAAATTCTGAAAACAGGAATTGTAATTAATTGCAGGACAGTAAGTTTAATTTGATCCTGAGAAGTACAATCATTTCGTTCTTATCTCAGTAGTTGTTGGTCATCTTTGGCAGTAGGAAGAAAGTGCAAAGAGGCGGGAGTAACTGAGGGAGTTCTCCAATACCTTCAAATATAAAAGGTGCCACTGATGGTTTAAGGGCGCTGTCAAGCACCCATAAAGAAAGGGTTTAAATAGTAGTTACAAGTAATTATACAAGAACATTATTTTAAATGTTAAATTAACACTTGCCATCTTGTGTAGAGATACGGCTTTGCTCCGCATTCCAAAAGAAGGCGAAGGGAACCACCCTAAACACTTCGTTGTGCTATTCCAAATTCATAAAACTTTGGTACCTGCATTGTTATTCCCATTTGACATTCCTACACTAAATTTTTCCTATTGACGTCTTCCCGCCTTGCTTTTGGCATCGGGTTCTGCTAACTTTCCTTCTTACCTCTTTTGCATTTTTAAGGAAAAAAAAATTATACTTATATTATTTTTTGCATCTTAATTGTATTTATACTTAATTATCATTGCATCTTCAAAATTTAATTATTTGAATCTTATATAAGCTAATTGTTTGCATCTTATCTAAATTAAATTGCTTGCATTAGTTTTTTAGATTAAAAAAATATTAATTATGTTAATTAGTAAAATTGTCTGGCTCTGATGGGGCCTTTCCCCCCTCCCCCCCTATGCTCACCATTACAACTCCAATCAAAGTATCAAAGCGCACATCCAGATTGCTCCTACATCTGCATCATTCCACCGCAGCCTGCTGCGAGAGAACTTTTATATTTTTTAATCTTCTGATGCCATCTCCATAGACTGTTCTCATCTAGATGTGAAGTAAACATGGGCATTACGCCCCACGTAGGCATTCTTCAGTAATCGTCTTTGATTGAGTAGTGTATTTCGATCCTTAGAAAAACAATTCTTTCCTTATCTCAGTAGTTTTTGGTCACCTTTGGTAATCAAAAGAAAGTGTAAAGAAATGGAAGTGACTGGAGAGAGATTACAGATAGGGTGGGGGTGGTCTAGAGGTCTCCACAGGCTGAAATTTCTAGGGTTGAGCCCGCACGGGCACGAACAAAAGCTATCTTGGTCCTGACCAGTCCGTTTTAAAAAACAAAAGTTCATCCCAGCCCAGAAAGGCTCAATTTCAACAAAAGAAAATCTGATTTTTCTTAACATATAATTAAGATTCATTCAAAGAATTCTGAATACATATTTTTACGAAATTTTTAAAATCTATTTTAGGCTATGTGTGGGCAATCCATAGAATACAGAATATCAACATTAATTAATACTTAGACACCTAGACTTTTATATTCAAATAAAGACTTATTAAAAAATAATGTAGTTTAGAATAAAGATAAAAAATGTTTAAAAGAATTTAAATTTTTGAAGCTTTATAATTAAAAAAATAGATTTAAACAAATATTTCTTCGGAATTCATTAAAGTTTATTTCCAAAGATTTCGTTACCAAAAATCCATTATCAGTTTTAGTTTTGCAAAAAAAAAAAAAAAAAAAATGTCTGTCCAACTTGTCCTAGGAATAATTAAGGTCTGGTCCAGCCTGCCCCGCATATGTAGAAAAAAAATGTTCGCCTGAACACGGCCTGAGTTGACAGGGAAAATTAGGCAACAGTCTCAGACACAATGTAACTGTCCGATGAAAATCTCGATGTTGGCCATATTAAATTTCTGTATTGACGTTGTCAAACTAGTATCGGATTGAGCAACACATTTATAACGTATTCTGGCATAGTCAGGTCCATTGAAAATTATTCATATTTCATCGGCTTAGCCAGATCCTTTTAAATTTGATATATCGTTGCTGGTAGATCCCTCTTAATTTTTTTTATCAGCCCGATCCGTTTGAACGTTTGACTTCATTTGGCCAGGTGCGGGACTCCTGCCGTGCAGATGTCTAGGGTAGAGGTCTGCATGGGCCAGAATTTACAGGCACGATCCAAACAAAAGCTATCTTGGCCTGATTTGACCTAAAAATTAAAGGTTTGGCATGGGCTTGGACCAGCCCATTAAAAATTCGGTGAAAACAGACCCGGCTCGTTGAAAAATCAATGAAATCAGACCCGGCCCGACCTCATTTGGCTCAATTTCTACAAAAAATTCCAATTTTTATTAACATACAATTAAGATTTTTTTATGAATATTGGATACATATTTATGGGAAATTATTATAGTATATTTTAGAATGCTTTATGTTCACAAGCCATGGAATACAGAATAGCATTATTAATGATAACTTAGGCTCTTAGAGTATTACATTCAAATAAAGACATTAAAAACATTAATGTAGTTTAGTATAAAAGGAAAAAGATGGTTAAAACAACTTTTGTGGCTGTATAATAAGAAATGTTTCTTTATAAAGTATATTTCCAAATATTCCGTTAACAGAAGTATCGCTATTAGTATTTTTACAAAACAACTCGACACGTCCTGGGAAAAATTAAGCCCAATTTCGACACAGCCTGAGTATATAGAATAAAATATAAGCCTTACCCAGGCCTGCCTGAGTTTGTTGAAAAGATTAAGCCCAGGCTCAGGTATGATGTAACTGTCCAATGCTTTTGCAGTGTCAGCTTATATCAGGGTTGTAGTGGGTAGCTGCCCAGTACCTGCTCGGGCTGAATTTTTTAAAATTAGCCCTGGTTTTTTACAACCATAAGGGTTGTAGTAGGTAGCTGCCCACCTACCTGGTTTAAGAAAAAAAAAAAACCTGGGTTTTTTAGAACCCTGGCTTATATGCGATCTGGTTTTCACTTATTTTCTATCACGGTGCGTTTAACGGCGGGTTCAGCTTTGGCAGAAGTTTGTATTTTTTCTTTTTTTAGGACCTTAATAGAGGCAACTGGGAGAGATACTATGCTCTAGAGATCTGCACAGGCCAGGCTTGGGCCTATTTTCCTTCACGGCACTCGGGCCGGGTCATACTTTTTTCTGAAGGCTTGGGCCAGGCCTAGTGATTACTCTTTACGGGCCGGGCCTTACTTTTTTCCTGAAGGATAAGGCCGTGCCTTAAATTATTTTTTCTGTACAGAGCCGGGACTGGTTTCATTCTTCCTAGTCTTCATGCCCCAAAATTTTCAGTCCTGGTTTTGACCCATATGAAAATCATTGTCTCGGCGTGGCATGGTCTTTTCGAAGGTCAGTAAAATAAGACCTGGCACAAAAATCTTTGCAAAACATGCATACATTTTTAAATCGACATTATTCTACAATTAAACATTAAAATTTATTCTTTTTAAAGAATAGTAGATTTATACACTTATTAAAATATGGCTAAATTAAAATATAGTAAAACGTGTGAAAAAGAACCTGCTTATGACAGAATCCTGTCTTAAACTGAAAAATGTGTTGATCCATGAAAAATGAATATACTAATACGTAAGAAAAGAATATATAATACATTTACACCTGCTAAGAAGGCAAATTGTCTATAACTCATTTTTTTTTCTTCCCTATGCAATTCCATCTTAGAAGATTTTACTGTATAGCATTTTTCTGATTTTTAACACTTCAATAAATGGAATATGGATTAACAATATTAATGATAACTTAAACACATGCATACTACAAATAGAGATTTATTAAAAAAAATAAATATTCCATCTGCTGCACCTCTATAAAAATGAAGATTATAAACATGAAAAAAAAAGGCTAAGATAGGAATTTTTGGTTAGATCTCCTCCTACGAGGCAAATTTTCAACCAAATCGACGTAAAAATCAATGTTTTGTTGAAATTCCCTCGGGCCAAGATTTTAACTTTTTTCTGGGCCGGGCTTGGGCCGAACTTTTAACTTTTAAATCGGGCCGGGCCAATATTTTTTTTATTCGGGCCGAAGTTTTAACTTTTAAATCGGGCCGGGCCAATATTTTTTTTATTCGGGCCAAACTTTTAATTTTTGTTTCGGGCCGGGCCAAATTTTTTTTTGTATGGGTCGGACCGGGCCAGGGCCTGGAAATTTCAGAAACATGCAGACCTCTACTATGCTCTACAGACTTGTTTACTAGTTTGAGCAGTCCCTCTTAGACTATCAAACTGTCCAATGCAGATGTCTACACTGGACATGTTATATTTCTGTACTGATGTTGTCAAGCTAGCATCGGCTCATGCAGTATATTTACTTATTCTCATTCCAATCAAGTCGATTGAAAACTGTTCATATTTTATCAGCTTAGTTGCATTCTTTTAAATTTCTTATATCGGACAGGTTGACCCATTTAATATTTTTATCGGCCTGACTGGCCCATTTAGTTTTTATCGGCCTGACTGGCCCGTTTAATTTTTATCGGCCCGACCCGACCCGTTTATTATCCTTCATCGGGCCCAGGTTCGTTAAAAACTGTTTTCATTCTGCCAGACCAGTTCATTTGAAAATTGATCTTCATTTCTCAGGGCCGGGTACGAGCCCGTGCAGACCTCTACTCTAATGTGGTCATATGGCAATTCTCCTGAAAGAATCCTCTGAAAAAAATATTTCCTCCACCATAACGTTTGAACTCTTTGAAATCCCCTCTTGTGCAAAACTGGACAACAGAGACATTGACATTCTGTTCATTTGGAGGATTAGAGGCATGTGTTTCTTGAAATGAGTGTACTATCTATTTTTTTGAAAACTGATATCCCAGGCACAAATTCTTCCAGAGTAAATAAACGAAAGAAATAAACTAAGTAGGGGAGACCGGTACACAGTGGACCACTTTTTCAGTTAACATTTTTTTTCTCTTCAACAGATTGACTGATCTATATGAAAATATTTTTGAATATTCCTTAAACCTTCTTACATCCATCATAATTTTCTCACAACATAGTTTTCAATACATTTTTCAAAAAAAAAAAAAAAAAAAAAAAATTATATACACTTGTAAAGTGGACCAGTGTACCACGGAACCGGGGTAGACTGGTCCACCCACCGGGGTACAGTGGACCACTATTAGGTATTATCTAAAATACAATATAAATCTATTTTTCATTAATCTAATTCTTTTTTGTTGCCTCTTCACCCACAAAATAACATAGTAATATAAATTTTGAAACAAAAACAAAAAATCAATTATATTTTGAAAATGATAACAGATTAATACAGGAACAATTGCAATTTAGTTGAAGTTATTACTTAAGTACAAAAAAATCAGCGCACATTAAAATTTGCAAATGAAATTCCAAAGTACTTATGAGTAAGATTGAGCCTGGAATTTTCAAGAAATAATTTTGGGTCTGAGAGCAACATTATGAAATCATTGACATCAACAGCAGATTCATCTACAGTTTCGGGAGAAATAAACTGATTTCCATTCAATTTGCATCTCATTAATCTTACTTGAATAGAATCATCAACAATTAGACTACAGTTATATTTATCAAAGGCAGTAAATACAAAACAAAATATTTCTTACTATGTTAAATAAATTGTTATTTTTATTTGTTTACTTTATTTTACAGTTAAATCTACTTTAAAACAATCTTTCTTTACAGAAAATAAGCAATTATTAAAATATTTTGAACATTCTGCATTACAGGAGCAGAGTGGATTGTGGACCACTGTGCCCCAGGAGTGGGTGGTCCACTGTACCCCATGTTGAAGTTCAATAAATAATCATATTAATATTGTTTATAGCTTTATTTTAAACATATTAACTTTAAAGTAAAATAAAAACAAGTATCTGAGCTTTGAAAGAAAGCTGTTTTATTTTATTTATCTACAACCTTTAATTACTAAAAAAATAAAAATATGATGATGAAACATTTTATTTTTAGAAGCTCAAAACAACAAAGCTGGATAAAATAGTTCAATCTGAGCTAAACATATTTTCTAAATTCTATAAATAATCATTACAGTGCTGTTGTCTATTAAGATAGAAGAGAAGCTTAAAAAAATTTAAATAAATAAAATATTAGGGGGTGGTCCACTGTGTCCATAGGTCCAGTGTGTACTGGTCTCCCCTACCTTTTACAAAAATCAAAACAATAAATGAATTCAAGAAGAAAGCAGATTATGTGACTTCATTTGTGATAAATTGATTTCAAACTGTTGATGATGGAGCAGCATGTAAGAGAATGTATGGTTAACCAAAGGGAGAACTTTCTTAAATGGAAAAATGCCTTGATCCGTGCAAAAATAATTTAATACATACAACAGGTGTGGTACCTGCTAAGATGTTTGCTTTAGTTAAGGTTCAAATCCATTTCAAAATACAGTAGAGTACCTCTAATCTGCAAACCTGTAATTCGCAAATGCCTGTAATCTGTACTGCATATGTGAATGTAAACAAAGAAATTTAATTCTTAAAATTCACTTACAAATAGCATTTTTTCCCTTTTTTCCCCCAAATTTAATTTTACTTCTGCGATATATTATCATAATCATTTAAATAATCTTTTTTATAGTTTAAAATGATAGTATGTATAAAAATATTTTATTTCATTAATCATTTATATGGTAAAAAAATATATATATATATATATATATATATATATATATTTCCTTTTAAAAATGTGTATGTCATACACATATACTTTTATAATAATTTGTTAAGAATATCAAAATTTCTAAAAACAAAATTTTACTGTTCAGCAGACAATTATGGCCATTTGTAGACTGCTATTTACAATATACAAAATAATAAACCTAATGTTTTAATACCAGCAACTATTGATGATAGATTTAAAACATATCATGTTCATTAAAGTATTTTTTAATTAATTCATATGTTTAAGTGTGTAATTTGATTATTTTTAAGCATTAACAATCTAAATTTGTCCAAAGTATAAATAACAAAAATGTAAAAATTAAATAGACATGACCTGTAGTCTGCAAAAAGTCTCAAATCTGCAAAACACTTGGAACCAAACTGTGTGGATTAGTGGCTTTCTACTGTATTACATTTGACACATTCATAAAATCATCATCATCTGTTTGAATATACAGTTTCATATATTTTTAATCAGATCGCTAAGAAAATCAAATAGTATTGTAATTTTTCTGTAAAAATTAAAACTGATATTTTAAACAGGCTTTCGAGATGCATGAGTTAGAGATTTGCACGGGCCGGGCTGAACTTTTTTCTGCAGACTTGGGCCAGGCCAAGCTGTGCTTGGATGTCATTCTTCCTAGAGGTCTGCATGAACCGAAATTTGCAGGCCAGTGTAAAAATCAGAAAATTAGGCCAGTCACAACAAGTTTTGCAAAAAATGCATTATATTTTTAAATGGCTATTATTCTACAATTAAAATTTTTTTCAAGAATAGTACATACTATTCTAAGTAAAAAATAAAGTACAGTAAAACCTGTGAAATAGAAACTGTCTATGACACAAATTTTCTTAAATGGAAAACTGCCTTGATCCGTGTAAAAAGAATATAATACATACAACAGATGAGGTACCTGCTAAGAATGTAATTTGGCTATAATGGGTTTTTAGTCTTTTACCGAATCTTCATTTGAATGTAATATTGTGAAAAATTAAAATTATAAAAGGGTGCCATTGTCAGGTCTTCCCCCCCCCCCTCCCCCCGAATAAAAATTTCAAGTTACACCCCTGTTAATGGGTCAGTTTGAATGCGGGTAACATAACTCAACCAAGAACCTAGTAAAGAAAATTGTCTCTTATAAATTAATAAGTTTTAATCTGCAAAATAGAGATTATTTGAGAAACATGTACAGCGACTCAGTGCTGTGCCAACTTCTGACAAAACAATGCCATTGTCAGAGTGCAACGCACTCTCATCTTTTTTTTTCTTTGAAATAAGAAAATGTGCATTTTCCAAATGTATTACATCTTGAGTTATAATAAATCGTTCTTGTTTCATGACTAACTTTCCAGGGCTGTCACGTTCTGAAACTTGCTCAAAATTCCAACTTTGACAGTATTTTCTGAAAGGCCATTTGCCTTTAATGATTAATGAAACACGTTACTCAATTAATTTTTTTTAAATTTTTTTTTTAAAGGAACACCTGCTGATTTTGTGCATTTAAGATAAAAATTAGTTCAGGAATGTGTCAGAAAGTAGTGTGGATTTGAGAAACAACCATGAAAAAATATACCGTAAAATTCTGAAAATACCTCCCCCCCCCCCCCCCTGGTGTCGATAAGTGCACCAAGGTTAGTTTCTTTGTTTTCATGCTCTCTAGTGTTCTCATTTGATGTTTTTCAAAGGGTGCTGCACCGTGCCCTTTTTGTTTTAAGTGCTGATGTACCCTGCCGTTTTAGACATGGATAATGTGTCCTGCCCCTTTTCCATGTTATCTTCTTTGTGTCGTCTATTTTTTTTCCTGGAAAAATAGAAGAAAATAGGAGCTCTGTTCCTCTGTATGACTCACCTGTCATAATTCCTAATCCTCCTTACCCATTAAAAAAAATAATTATGCATGGTTTTTTTTCTGCATAACGAAACATATATCCATTCAAAGCTGATTATCTGATTCTGATAACTTTCGACTTCCGAATTTACTGAGTAAAATAAGCAAATCAAACCGCAGATCTTTTTTTTTTCTTTGCAGTTGCTCTAGTGGCCTTTTTTTTGTGGAGTGCTTTGATTTTCAAATAACTTATTATAATTTGATAAAATTTGTTATGCAGCCTATTTTGCTATTATTTCAACTTGCTGAAAATTTGAACAGAATTCATCAAATAACAACGGAGATTTCTTTTTTTTTAATAGTAAGGAAAAATGGGTTTTGCTTTTCGTTCTTTTCTTTTAATTATTTTTTCTGTTTTCTTGCAGCTAAATAAATTATTTTTCTTGTACTCAAACATCACCAACTTGCTGACACATTCACCAAGCCCTTTTTATGTATATAAAAGAATAGAATTTGAATAGTATTAAGGAAAATTTCAAGAAAACTCAGCTTATAAGCCGCCTTCCCACTTTTGCCAATGTATTTCATGTTATCAGGCAAAGGGAGGGGGGGTTTGGGGTATTTTAGGAATTTTACGGCAATACATAAAAAAAACAATTATTTTACAGAAAAAAAAGAAAAAAATCACCGCCATTGTGTTGGGTTACCTGATTTTTCTGGAACACGACCCAATGTGCGGCTTGATGCAATCTATTTTATTTTTTATTTTGGGTCGGGTTAACTTTAAATGCTTTTGACCCGATTTTTCAAAAGGTTTTAAATATTTTTGAAAGGAAAAAAAACTATATATTTGAAATATTAATGAGTGTATATTAGGGATGCACCGGATATCCGTCTCCTGCCAGATATCCTGCTTATTCGGCACTCAAACTGGATATTCGGTCCGGCCGAATACTTCAATATCCGGTTGCCGAATAGTGACTCATTTTTTAAATCATATTTTTTAACATTATCAGAAAAAATTAATTCGAAATTAATTTGCTTTTTATCAACACTATCCCATTAAAACAATGTTAGTAGAAATAAATATTCATATTTTCACAAAAATGAAATTATAGGATTTATATATAAATGAAAATATAATATTTAAAATATGACAACTAATTATTTATAAATTAAAGGCAAGTTATGGTGCTCAGCATTTCCAGGCTCTCTTTTTGATCACAATTATTTTCTTTCTTCTGAGAATAATCTCCTCTGGTTGTTTCTTTTTCTTGTGTTTTCAACAATTTTAAAGTAAAAATAATTTTACTGAATCTTTTGTCACTATTGTCTATGGATGGAAGACCTGCTATGGTAAAAAAATGCTGCGCATGAAAAGAATTGTGCCACTTTCTTGAATAGTTCACTGTTCCTTTTGTACTACAAAAGAAGATACTCGCAATGAGGAGCTTCTCTATTTAAATTCTGTTAGAAAACATTTGTCATAGGAAAAGTAAGTAATAATATGTACGAGTATGTTGGAAAAGAAAAAGGTGCATCATCAGAATGTTTAGTATTTATAAATAACAAATATTTATAAGTATGAAAAACGGAGAAATTACTTAATTGTTTATCTTTTTATGTTCAATGACCCTGAATAAAAGAAAAAAACTACTAATATGTATATAATATTAGAATAGGCAAAAGACAGAACATGATTCAATTTCAATATTTAATTACTAAAAAGCATTTGTTTTTAAGCAACTTTTACTTAATAAATGAGTTTAAATCTATTATTAACATTTGAATGACGTCAATGACGTAAAATTATAATAATTTAAAGCTTTTCTATTTTAAGCAATCATAAAATAGAAGTATTACTATTGAAATTAAAAACGAAAAAGTATTCGGCCGGATACTGGATATTCGGTAAAATTTTGCACCGGATATTCGGTATCCAGTATCCGGCAAAAATTCATATCCGGTGCATCCCTAGTGTATATGTGTTCATTTTCATACAAAAAAGATAGAATTGATATTAGAGATATAAATGTAACTTATTTTCCATAATTGTATTAAAATATAGATTCTTCGGGTTCAAGTTTGAATATTTCAGGTTTGGATTGACTTAAAGCAGAAATTTTGGATTGGAGCCTGTGTAGGACTAATTGCAGATAATCATCAGAAGATCTTTTTCCTTTTGTCAGTTGATAAAATTTAAATCCAGTGAAGCGAAAGAAACATATGCTCACCTGCACTACAAAAGTATTTTTTATTTCTACTTTGAACCGAATGAAAAAAAAATATATATTCTAAACTTCAGACGTGGCACTTTCTACGGAATATATGACGATTAATAACATCCATTTTCTAAATCGATATGAAAGCAACAAGTTACGAATACTTTCTAACAGGTAGTGGGTTTGAAAATAATGAATACATACAGGTAGTCATTTAGTCGTTACTTTTACAGCACTAATTAAGAGTAATCATCAGGTATGTCACTGAAGATGGGCTCTCTGTTGAAAGATTTCTATGTTTTATAAAAAATGCAGATCATCCTGGAGAAAAGCTTTCTGAAGCAGTTTTAAATTTGTTAGAATCACATGGTCTGAAACTTGATAATTATAAGTTTATAAGTCAATCGTATGACAGTGCAGCCAATGTGTCTGAAAATATTCAGGCTTGCAGGCAAAACTCAGACAGAAACCCTCTTATTTTTTTCATGCCATGCTCAGCTCACTCGCTGAATCTATTTGGCTCACGAGCAGCACAATGTTGTACAGCTCCAATACATTTTTTTTATTTTACAACAAATATGTACAACTGTTTTGCTAATTCTACAGGGAGATGGAATGTCTTGGAAACATTTTTCGATTCTGTAAATATAACATTGGAATCATTATCAGCAACTGTATGGTGTTCATGTGAGGACTCTTCTAACAGCTTGAATGCAGGTTGAAAAACAGTGTTATTTGTATTAAGAGTAGGTTCAGAAAATGAAAAATGTACTATTAGATCTGCAGCTAAGGGCCTTCTTAAAAGTTACAACGAACTGAGATAGCATTCATGACATCAGTGTGTAAGATTTTAATTTCTTTCAAATATCACTGAACTAGAAGCTACTCAAATTTATGATGCTGTAAAGAAAATTCAAGCTATTTACAATTCTTACATAGAACACAGCTTTGCTGTAGAATGCATTCATTTTAAAGAACACAGCTTTGCTGTAGAATGCATTCATTTTAAAGAACGCAGCTTTGCTGTAGAATGCATTCATTTTAAAGGCTATCTCTTATCTATGAAGAAGAAATAGGATGACAAGTTATCATGTCTTCCATTTCTATGCAGGATGTTGACAAAGAAAATTAGTGATGTCTATACCAAATGTGTACATAGCACTCAAGGTTTACAACTGTATTTTTGCAATAAACTGTTTGGCTAAAAGGTAATTTTCTGCTTTAAAATGGATTAAGAACTATTTACGGACAGCACAGAATCAAGAATGACTGGTTAATCTTGGAGTACTCACCATAGAATCAAATATCACAGTCAGTCTCGATTTTGAGCAAGTTATAAATGCATTCGCAAATGCGAAAGTAAGAAGAAAGTCATTTAATTAAGTTCCATGAGTATTGCAAAATTATTACTAAATATAGAGTTTATAAAACATAATTTTTTGCTGACTAATTTGGATGTTCTTATAATATATATTTTTTAATGTGCCATTAAACCATATAGTGAAATTTTTGTTTTGTATTTCTACCATACATTTTGCTTGATAAAATTGGAGATGTGTGTGATTTTTACTGGTAGTATTATTAAAAATTTTTTTTTTCTCCTCTGTGATTTCTATAAAATATTTTTTGTTAAACAAAAGTGGAATATTGTACAATATTTTTAAAAGAGCTAATTAACTGTAGTGGCTATTTTTGTGTGTATTTACCACTTATTTTTCTCTGTAGAAAAATTAATAAAATTTAAAACATGTTTGTTTGTTTTATGCTTTATGTATTCAATTAAATTTAAATGTTTTATAGTGTTAAAATATGAAGTAAATGATTCTACAAAATATAGAAGTTTAGCTGAGGAAAAGAGAGAGGGGAGGGGGGGGGGGGTATAAAATAAGTGATTGCACAGTGGCATCAGACATCCAAAATACGGGCCTGCTTATAGGTATTTAGAAGGATAGTCTTCTAGGGTTTAAAAAAAAAAAAAAAATTGAACACTGATGTGTTAAAAAGAAATGTGAACACACTGGTCACGTTTTTGGCTACCATAAGTGTTGAATTCAGATATTTTTCATCTGGAGTGATGTCTGGAGTCTGAAGATGGATCACATTGGGGATCTGGGAAGGCATTATTCACTTTCAGAACATTAACAAACAAAAAATCAGACAATTTCTGTGGGACATTCTCCAATCAACACCATGAATTCCTCCATCACCACTATCTTCAAATAACAACATTCATGGTAGACTTCTTTTGTAAATTTTGCTGAAATCTACCTAAAAATTATTGTTTAGAAGTAAGTAGTGGTAGCCAAATAAAGGACTGGTGGATTCTCTGCTTATATCTTATAAGTTAATGATGTTTAGAAGTGTTTGGTAATGAAAATTAAATTTTGGAAAATGTATTAGGCAATGTGTAATCCCAATGTTGAATTCAGACATTTTTTTTTCTTTGAGGGAATTCAGTGGTTCTGGGGAGGAAGGAAATTATGGAATTCCAGGGAGAAATTTTTACTTTTAAACAGTTAACAAACACAAAATCTCAAATCTTTGGGGAGACATTTTAATGCTCAGAGGGGGAAAAGTCTGTCTGGATCATTATGGTCTCTTACCTCTATGTATGACATCTATGGACATGAATGTGTATAGTAGGGAGCAACATTCATTTTAGGGTTTCCCAAATGAATTATGCAGCTCTGTGGATTTCCCTTACAAGTAAAGGTACCATAGTCCTTGGTGGTGAATTTAGATTTTTATAGCTCATTCAATTTGTCTCACTTAGCTTAGTAATTTGATACCTCACATACCTGCTATTGAGTTTTAATTATCGCAGGCAGATCGGTAAAAGTTTCAAAATTTTGATTTTTAAAAATTAGTTTCCATCAAAGAAATAAGCATGATATAAGTTTAATTAATTATTTGCACTGCCATACATTGATGATTATCAATTTCTGTTACATTGACTTCCCAAAGAAGTGAATAAAGCAAAAAAAAAATTCTTGCAATGAGCACAATGAGCAAAGGCTTCTTCTTCAGTACACTCGATTGTACACTCAAACCGGTCTACTTCCTTTCTTTAATCTTAATGCAGCAGTCTGTAGCAGCATAGCTCCAAACCTCCCACTAATCCTCCGTAATACGTGGATTAATTTGACCAACCACATTTAGAACCAGAAAGTTTATTTAAAGATTAATCTTTATTTTCATTTAATTTCAGGTCTCAATGTGCAATTTATTTAATTTCATTTCTTAAAAAAAAATTCTTGTTTGAAACATAATCAAACCTGGGTCAAATTAAGCCACATATTATGGAAGATTAGTTGGAGCTTGACACCTATATAGCATAACCATAATTTTCACTTTTAAGAGTGTAATTTCCTTTAGCAAATCCATACTTGAACAGATGAATGAATTCAACTCATGCACACTGATAGTGTGTCAGTGATTCAAACTTGATGATATTGTTTTTTATTTTTGCTTTAATTACTTCTTCAGGAAGAAGGATATGTCGTAAATTGATAATAATCAATGTATGGCAATATAATAAATACCTTAATTAAACTTGTATCATGCTTATTTCTTTCATGGCAATTGTTTTTTAATAATAAAATAATTAAAATTTGACCAAGTCTCTTGTGATAATTAAATCTCAATAGCAGGTATGCAAGGTATCAAATTACTAAGCTCAATGAGATGAATCGAATGAGCTGTTGAAAAATTTTATGACAAAATGTACGTGGCTGCAAAAACAGTTTACTGTTTATATTATAACTATTACTGCAATGCATTTTTTTTTTTTATAAAATTAAATATATAACAGAGGAAAGTTTAGTATAGGATAGAACTTAGTACCATGTTTACATTGTGGTAATTTGGAAAGTTTCAAAATCTAGCTAACTAGTACAAAATTAAAGTTTTTGGCATATCTCTATAGCTTGCAGGTTTTCAAAAACACCTAAAAATTCACTTACCCTGTCAGAAAATCCACTCACCAGTGACGAATAAAACAATGTACCAGGTGTCCGAAAAAGGTTGGAATGATTTGAAAGAATCATAACCCTAAAAATAATTGAGTAAATGCATTTTTTTTTTTTTCAAAGTACTCGTCAAATATCCAAGATTTGTTAGATGTAGCTGTTTTAAAATCGTGACATTCAAACGATGCACAGAATCGGTGATCGGAAAACGCAAATCGCACTACACATTTGCAATTTTAACTTTTTGCTTAGGTTATTTGTGTACATAGTAGATCCTTTCCTACTAAATCGAAGATGCTGAAGAACTTTCTAATTGACATTTAGAGTACAATTAGGGGACCAACAAAAAATTAAAGAAAAAAATAATACTTGGGATCACCCTGTAAAATAAAATGCACGAAATGATCTATCGCTACAGAATATACATAGGCGGACATTGTATAATATGTGTATTCATTTGTGTAAGAATAGCATGCATATTAATAGAAATATAGCGATTTTTTTAAAAAATTAAAAAAATTCTTGCATGTTTTTTACTTATAAAATACAGGGTTTTTAACAAAATTTAACGTCAGTTTCAGAAAAATTGACAAAATGTAGTAAAAATCATATAGTGTAATTGAAATATAAGTATATTAAATATTTAAGGAAATATGGGCAGTTGTATAAAATAATTTTTGTCTGCGCATGCGCGAACGATAACAAGGAGCTTTTTGCATAATTTAACAGTTGGAGCAACTATGGAGCAACTTATTAAAGAAAAATTAGTCAAATATCGTAAAAATTCAGAGAGATATCGGCTTTAGAGTGAGCTGTTTTTTAGTTTCTGACTAAAACTCGCTGAATGATAAGGGATTCACTGGATTATTTTTTAACACAATTATTTCAAATTGGTAAAGTAATCATACAAGTTGTAAATTTCCAACTGGACGAAAAATGTCCAGGCCAGGATTCGAACCTGGGATCGCTTGGCTGATTCAGCCAAGCGATCCCAGGTTCGAATCCTGGCCCGGACATTTTTCGTCCAGTTGGAAATTTACAACTTGGTTATTTTTAAGTTATCTGGCAGCGTTCGGAGCAAATTTTTAGAAAAAACTATTTAATTATAATTTACGCTTCTGCTTAGGAAGATTTTGACTCTAAATTATGATGAAAAGGAAAATATAGTCCATACATTGATTACATTTAGGTAAATTGAGGAGTTCATGGTAAAGTTTTGTGAAATTTAGCCCAATACGCAAAACACTCTACAGTAAATTGTATTGCATATATATGTATTTTCTGTATACATGTAATTTGTATGCCAGTAGTGAAGATGATAAACTAAAATCTAAGATATATTATATATTTTTCATAAGTTATGAGCCAATAACTTGCAATTTAATTTTTATAGCATATTTCAATAGCTTTTTGAGAAATTACATTTTGCGTATTAGTCCAGTCAAATTAGAAAGTTTGCCATAATAAATGTTAAGGAGATAAAAATTGGTACAGTTGTTCATTGATGGCTACTGATGACTATGTAAAAAGTTCTGATGGATAGGAGGTGAACGAGGGGAGGGGAGGGAGGGGGTGGGGCAAAATACTTTTTTAGTTTTTTACAAATATCAGAAAGTGTCGATTTTCATGAAAAAAATTACTCTGACATAAATTAAAGAACACAAAATTTTCTACAAATGACAGGTATTTACAGTAGAACCTCGATTATCCGTCATTCAGGAAACCCGAGCCTTGACGGATTTTTCGGGAAAAAAATCACTTTAATTTCATATTTATTTACTTAATGTCTATTCAAATTTATTAAATATTGTTGCAAAAAAAAAAAAAAAGGAAAACAGTAAACACTCCAATACTGCAATATTGCATAAAATAATGCCAGGTAAGTTGTTTATGAAAGATAAATATTTATCATTAATGAAATGTTTATTAATGTGAAATATTATAATTGTGAATATCAAACATGGAGAAAACTAAAAGTAGGTATATATTAATTTATAATTAAGTAAATATTATGTAATTATGAAAGTGGATGGATCGTTAGGATTCATAATCATCACCTCAAATCATCACCTCATCTTCTTCTTTGTCCTGTTGTTATCGCCCTGGTACTGAAGAAAAATATTTATATTTATCATTAATAAAATGTTATTTCACGTGAAATTTTATAAGCACGACAAAACATAATTGAGAACAATGAAAGTACTAATTTCTCATTAAGCTAGAAGAAGATATTTCAATGGCTGTTTTTACGATTAGGGTATCTGCATCGCCAGTACTCTCCCAGCAAGATATTCCATTCTCGGTCAATTTGAAGAAAGCACAGCAATTAATTTTGATTTGTTCTTTTCATTTGAAAGGAAGCTTTCTTGCTTGATGGAAACCTCTGTGTCCCCATTGAAATTAATATCCACAGACTTCTTCAGTGCACATCTTCGGTTTTGCTCTGCTGATTTCGTGCTATTGGCAATGTCGGAGTAGCCATCAAAAACCACTGTACAGCTTTTTTTTTTTTATAATGTGTAGAGATATATTTGTTGTAACATTCACAAATTGAAATAAAAGTGGAACCTCTTGACCAAGGGACTTTGTGAAGAAAAAAACCACCATCCATAATAATATCGCAGTTTTGGAAATCAGTGGGCTGTTTCAATAGTAACTTTGATGTAATAAATTAGATGATATTCTGGCTTGACTAATGTTGTTTGCAGATATTTTTAGTCCATAATTTTCCTTTAGAAAATTAAACCTGAGTCTAAAAAATATTAGATATTGTTAAAAAATATTAGACTGCAGTGTGAAATTTTCGCACGGATCCATTGGTATTTAATAAATTTGAATATATATTAACTAAATAAATTTGAAATTAAAGTGATTTTTTTTGCAGAAAATCCGTCAAGGCTCTGATCTCGTGACTGACGGATAATCGAGGTTCCACTGTATATACCTGTAATTTGTAGAAAATTTAACATTCTTTAATTTATGTCAGAGTAATTTTTTCATGAAAACCAACACTTTCTGAGATATTTGTATAAAAGTAAAAAAAAAAGACTTTAGTTTCCCCCTCCCACCCCCTCGCTCACTTCTATCCTTCAGGACTTTTTACAAAGTCATCAGTAGCCATCAATGAATAACTGTACCAATTTTTTTTATCTCTGTTCATGGCGACATTAAGTAAATAAATTTGAAATTAAAGTGATTTTTTGCAGAAAACCCATCGAAGCTCTGGTCTCCTGACTGATGGATAATCGAGATTCCACTGTATATACCTGTCATTGTAGAGAATTTTATGTTCTTTAATTTATGAAAGAGTAATTTTTTCATGAAAACTAACAGTTTCGGAGATATTTGTAAAAAACTAAAAAAGTATTTTGCCCCCCCCCATCCCTCCCCTCGTTCACCTCCTATCCATCAGGACTTTTTACATAGTCATCAGTAGCCATCACTGAACAACTGTACCAATTTTTATCTCTTTAGCATTTATTATTGTGACATTAAGTAAATAAAATTGAAATTAAAGTGAATTTTTTGCATAAAATCCGTCAAAGCTCCGGTTTTCTGGCTAACGGATAATCGAGGCTTCACTGTATATAACTGTCATTTGTAGAGAATTTTATGTTCTTTAATTTATATCGGAGTAATTTTTTTCATGAAAACCAACAGTTTCTGAGATTTTTGTTAAAAACTAAAAAAAGTAATTTATTTTAACCCCTGCTCACCTCCTATCCATCAGGACTTTTCACATTACATAGTCATCAGTAGCCATCAATGAACAACTGTACCAATTTTTATCTCCTTAGCATTTATTATGGCAAACTTTCCTAATTTGACTGTACTAGTAAGCGAAACGTAATTTCTCAAAAAGCTATTGAAATATACTATAAAAATTAAATTGCAAGTTATTGTCTCATAACTTATGAAAAATATATATCTTAGATTTTAGTTTATCATCTTCACTACTGGCATACAAATTACGTGTATATAGAAAATACATATATATGCGATAGAATTTACTGTAGAGTGTTTTGCGTATTGGGCTAAATTTCACAAAATTTTACCATAAACTCCTCAATTTACCTAAATGTAATCAATGTATGCACTATATTTTCCTTTTCATCGTAGTTTAGAGTCAAAATCTTCCTAAACATAAGCGTAATTTTTTTCTAAAAATTTGCTCCGAACGCTGCCAGATAACTTAAAAATAACAATTTGTGGACAATCCCTTATTCAGCGAGTTTTAGTCAGAAACTAAAAAACAGCTCACTCTAACGCCGATATCTCTCTGAATTTTTACAATATTTGACTAATTTTTCTTTAATAAGTTGCTCCTTAGAGTTGACTGTTAAATTATGCAAGAAGTTCCTTGTTATCGTTCGCACATGCGCAGATAAAAATTATTTTACACAATTGCCCATATTTCCTTAAATATTTAATATATTTATATTTCAATCGCACTATATGATTTCTACTACATTTTGTCAATTTTTCTGAAACTGACGTTAAATTTCTTTAAAAACCCTGTATTTTATAAGCAAAAAACATGCAAGAATTTTTTTAATTAAAAAAAAAAATTGCTATATCTCTATTAATATGCATGCTATTCTTACACAAATGAATACACATATTATACAATGTCTGCCTATGTATATTCTGTAGCGATAGATTATTTCGTGCATTGTATTTTACAGGGTGATCCCAAGTATTATTATTTTTTTTAAATTTTTTGTTGGTCCCCTAATTGTCCTCCTTATCAAATCGACATTGATAAATATGAAGTCAAACCTGTTCTTTTTAATCCTAAAATTCCAAAAGAATCTGACATGTATATTTTAAAATATTCGAAAAAATGTCTAAAACTGAAAGTTCCTGTCAATTATGGCCATCTAGTGTATTTACAGGAACAAAGGTACTTGAAAAACAGACAGTCTACAGTTCCCTCTGCAAGAAAATACTGTTCTCGCTCATCTAATAGAAAATACTTTCTCTATGCAGCTGATCAATGCAAGATTAATAAAACGATCTCCCTGATTGCATGCCACACTTTATACTATTACACTGTAGTATTGTAACCAATTCCGGCTGTATTCTATGACAAACAATTCTTATTACCCTCCATGGGGATCTTTGTCCACTCACTTGCTCAGCCTATACTCTGCTCTATGTAGCACACTGCTCCCTCTGGCTCTCGCTGCTGTCCTGCTTTGAACTCTCTCTCGAAGTGACTCTTCTTCCTTGTCCAGTCTCCACCTGGCTGCCTTCCCTCACACTATGGGGTCTGCCTTTTTATTTTCAAGGGCAACCATGTGCATATCTCTTGCCAGACCAGACTCCTACCCTCTGGTTTCTACCTGTATCTGCTTGACAAGAATTCTATTGTGATTGTGTCTGCATTCCAAGGGGATTATAACCCCTTCCAAATTCCTTTGCAAACGCCCCAGGACAACTGCACAGATTATGGGAGATTGCTTTTAATCAAGCACATGGAGAAAATAAAAAGAATACATAAGTAAACACAATAATACATGATAATAATTAAATATAGCTAATTAAATTAGTGGTCTATACAATGCATACATCTTATTAATGTCAGAAACCTGACAGTATGCCTCTCTCAAAAAGCTGGTGCATTACATTTTCAAAAGTTTTTTTAAATTTGAGTATTTTTTAAACTGCAATAAATTTTTTCTTAGTCAGAATTCCTTTTTTAAAATTCTTGAAAATTTAGGAATACAATCTTTTGAAAATTTAATAATCTATATTAGATGTCAGTTTGTTGATTATGAAAACAAAATTCTTAATAATACATTAGGTATAATGAGTTAATCTTGCTTGAAAACCTTCTCACAGGTTAGAGAATAGTTTCCCAAACTATGGTATGTGTAGCAGTTTTGATACACAAACCTTCTATTCTGAATGGAATAGAAGAGGTAAATAAGTGCTCTTGGGGTTACCACATAATAAATTCTCAGCCCATGACAAAACAAAATCTTTCAGATTTTTTTTTTCTTGTTGACTTTTTAAATAGCAGAACAACATTCTTGATTTCTACTCTTGTATAATTTTATTGGTCAGAATGAAGAGGTAAAAGTTCATCCTGAATTTGATGATTAATATAAATCAATGATTTCCAACTGTTTTCTGGCACGCCTTATCTAAGGATCTTCAATATCATGATGTGGCATAAAATTATTTAAAAAGTGTAATAGAGGAAGCCTAACTGTAAAAATAGTTTCCTTAAAGTGTGAAAAATCTTCTATATATTTACTGATAGTATGTTTACATTTCGGTGATAATGCTTTTTACATGTATTTTGTCTTTGTCTTAAAATAAATTAAGTATGCTATATATTAAGCTTCTTATTTCGAGGTTTGCTTATATTCCACAATCAAGTATGCTAAAATTCTTCACCTTTGCGTTGAAGGGTTGTAATTTGCATAGTTTAAAAAAAAAGAAAAAATATTATTAATGTTTCATTTTTTTTTCTCTTGATTATTTCAGTATAGTGCAGTTGATACTAGTCCTTTGAGCAACTATGTTATGCATCCTTTTTGGAATCAAGTTGTTAAGGTAAGAACTTTTGAATGTATTTTTAATGTGATATGCAGTAAAATGCTTATATCATGCACTTACCAAGGTTGTTAAAAAAACATGACCCCCCCCCCCCAAAAAAAAAACAGAATTTTTTTTTTTGGTTAAAATGATACTACATTTTGAAAAAACGCTGAACATTCATAATTTCAGATATTTGAAGTCAAGCATTAAACAAAAATTACTCTGTTTTGTTGAAATTTAATAATATAACTTTTTCTATTTTAACTTAAGCCTTACAATATTTTTACATATAATAAAGTGTGTAACAGAGATGTGTCATTTGTCAAGGAACGATTCCAAAGGAATGACTCTGGCAGTGAAATTGAAGGAACGATTCCGGTCTTTAAAAAGGAATCTGTCCTTTTTGGAACGATTCCTTGGATTCGTTCCTTTTTGAATGATTCCTCAGATTCGGTCCTTTTTGGAACGATTCCTCAGATTCAGTCCAAAACATATCGAATCCAAAAAGGACCGATTCTGAGGAATCTGTCCAGAATGTACCGAGTCCTTGGAATCGACTCCGAAATGGACCGATTCCTCGGAATTAGTCCAAAATGTAGCGATTCCGAAAAGGGGAAGGAATCCTAGGAATCGGTCCAAAATATGCAGACTCCGAAAACGACCAAGTCCTCGGAATCGACTCCGAAAAGGACAGAGTCCTCGGAATCGACTCCGAAAAGGACAGAGTCCTCAGAATCGACTCCAAAAAGGACAGAGTCCTCGGAATAGACTCCTAAAAGAACAGAGTCCTCAGAATCAACTCCGAAAAGGACCGATTCTTCGGAATCAGTCCAAAATGTAGCGATTCCGAAAAGGAACGATTCCTAGGAATCGGTCCAAAATATACCGATTCCAAAAAGGATAGATTCCTCGGAATCGGACCTGAATGTATATATACTCCAAAAAGATTGAGTCCTCGGAATTGGTTCTTGTAGACTGGCCAGTCTTAATAATTAAAATATGCTATTTTATTTTAAAATAGCAGATTTTGATTCTATTAAAGCTGAGTTTCTGGCCAAAAAATCCTTCTAATGTGTACGTGATAAAAAAATAATAAAAGAGAGAGAGAGAGAAGTGCGGGTGTAGGGGGGGATTGAATAATAAACTACAACTGTGTATTACTTTCTCTTAAATTTATCTTAAGATAAATAGAAGTATATTATTGTACTTCAGTTAAAATATTGTCTATTATTTAGCTATGTACTTATCACCTGCGACTTAATTACATTGCTATTGAAACTTTTTGTGCTAAATTGATCAGAAAGAAAAAATTAAGAAAAAAAAATAATATAAAGTAAATGCTTGTTTAAATAATAGTGGGAAATATATATATTTTTAAAACCTGATTAGAAACAGTTTTGAATAATATAAAAAAATATATCGCTATGGCCTGAACAATTGCATTTTAATCCGTTAATAATAAGTGATTTTTTTTTTTTCCTGAAAGAACTGATTTTTGATCAATTTTAATAATTGCATGGTTAAGCACTTTCGTGTATATTTCACTGTTTCATAAGTTTTCATCAAGCATAATTTTAATTTGAGGATCCTCTCTGTCAAAAGAAAAATAAAAAAAAATCCCTGATGGCTCGGCCAGCAGACACAGGTAGATTTCGAAGACGCAGACTGTGGGGCGCCGGTTCATTGGGAATTGCAGAAGAAATGACCTTTTTACCATGATGCTGCAGTTGGTACCGCCCACTTCGAAATTTATCTTGTCTGCAGGCGGAGCCGGCAGGGATTTTTTTTTTTTTTTTTTTTTAATTTTAAATTTTTTTTTTTTTTTTTTTTTTTTTTGCTATAAGGGTTGATGATATAAAAAACTTGTCAATATAAAAGTTTTATATAAGAAAGGATTTATAATAAATTTAAGCGGTTTTGATATCTTGTGAATTGACGAAGTTGTGAATTTTTTTCTTCTGAAACCCTCCTTTTTCCCCCTTTGGGGCCATTTTTAATGATATCAAAAATCTGTCATACATAAATTTTCGACCCTTTACCTAGAATTAATAATAACTTTAAATGGATTCGATATGTATCATAAATAAGAAGTTCTGGGTTTTTTTTGTTTTCACAAAAAGCCTCCCCATCCCCCCTTCCCCTGGTTCAATTTTGCCCTTTAACGAACTTGACCGAGATTTTATGTAACAGTTTGGAAGAGATTTGTGCAGAATTATTGAAGTTATCGTGTCCATAAAAAAGTGACATAGATAGATACATAGATAAAGTTTTGAACTAGGGGTGGTTGTGTGTTCTGGGAGTCATGATCGGCGTAGATCTACTAAATTTTTCGAAAAACAAACAAACATGTCTAATAATAATAATATAACAGTAGCGGTAGTGGGTGGGATTCAAATAATTTAACCGCTGTTCGCTACCCTTATGGCCGTTTTGAGTATGAAAACGGGAAAGAAAAATTACGTGCTACATATAGATTATCAGACATTTTCCAACATTGTGACATATATACAGGGGTCACAGACCTGCTCCAATTGCACCAAACTGCTTCAAATCAAAATATCTGCTACAATCTGCTACAAATGCATTTTTTTTTACTATTTTTGCTCCAAAACGAGCATTTTGTTTTTTCTTTTCTACGGTGAAATCGGATTTCTTTGCGCCATTTTCTTCCCAGGAATGCCATTTTTCCGCCGAACGGCAGATTTCCCCTTTTTAAATTTTAAAAAATCAAATCCACGATCTGAAATCAAGATTTTCGTCAAGTGATCACAGAAAAAAACGGCGATTTTCATTGGACTCTCACAAAATAAAACCTCGATTTTCGGCAAGCGAACTTGAAGTAAAATCATGATTTTTGGCAAGTGACCAAGAAATAATATTGCGATTTTCATCAAACGATCGCAAATTGAAACTGCAATTTTTGTCAGACGATTACGAAATAAAACCTCGATTTTCAATTAAATAGATCCTTATTAATTTTGGGTGCATACTGCCCGACAAGTGTCGCTGCTATGTTTTGGTTTCATGATTTCTCAGATAGCTATATCTCAAGCTCGAATACATTGGCATTTAATTTTTGTTGCAGATGATTTGATTTATATAGAAGAATATTCTGTGATGGCCACACCATACTAGTTAGTATTGCTAATGCATCCCTGATATAAATATTTCATGGAGTAAGGGACGGGTTAAATTAGTTTTCATTTCTTTGTTTTTTATGGCAAATGATCCGAAATTTGGAATCGCTGAGGTCCGGAGTATAGATTTTGTACTGTATGAGATTTCAACATATGCGTTGGGTACAATGGTGATACTGAATTTATTTTCAAAAGAAGAGCTTTTGCTGCTCCAAAAACTCATTTTTCTGCTCCAAAAACTCTATTTCCTGCTCCACAAGTCGTTTTTTGTTGCTCCAAAAACTCACTTTCCTGCTCCAAAAGCCGTTTTTGACTGCTCCAAAACCTGCTCCAATTTTTCCTCAGTGAATGTGACCCCTGTATATATAAAGCTGCATATTTTATGCTTTTTCTGTTTAATAGATTTATGTTAAGATTACATTAAACTAGTTTTTAATATATGTATATAGTAAAAAAGTATATAGTATATAGTAAAAATATATAGTAAAAAAAAAACAAAAAAAACATAATTTACAGTAAAGACATTTATGTTTTTTATTCTTTTTTTCTTTTTTTAAACTGATTCTAGTGCTAATATAATTGTATAATTGTGTACGTGTATACAGATTAATAGACATTTTTATATTTTGCCAAAAAAAAAAATGGAGAAGCACTATTACGTTAATTTCTTTTTTAATTATTAATTGCTAAAGAATGCAAGTATGCAAGTTGTGATTTTGTATAGTTTTTTTTTTTTTTTTTTTGTCATTTTATTTCTATTTCTTGCTAAATAATAAGTTAAATATCTTTGACTTTGTTTTAATACAACGTAAAATAAAAGCAAGACAAAAATCGTTTTTCATAATAATTTCTTGTGACAATCGTGATTCCACGATCGGGATTGATACACGCAACTCCAGAAATGAGTTCCTGGATTAATGTGTGGTGGTGGATAACAGATATTTGCAGTGCCGAAACTACAGAGGAGCAAAGGGGGCATATGCCCCGGGCGCCAGTGTAGAAGGGTGCGCCAAAATAGGATTTGATTCTTCTTTCGGTACAAAAAACAAATAACGAAATTTGAACAAAAAATACTTGTAATCAGGCAACCTAAAATAAAAACGTATTCGTTCATTTTATTATCTTTGCTTTCAACAGGGCTGGCTTTTATCATTAGGTGATCACATAGGGGCAACAAAACAGTACTTGATTAACAAATTCTTCCAAGATACTTGCAAAAACAATATACCGTCCTAGTTCGGTTTAAATATGCTCAGTATATTTCGGATGTTATCGCAATGACAAGCTTTGAATGCTTTTTTTCTTTTGTGTGCTCCTGTAAACGAACTATAACAGCTACATACTTGATTAACGAACTCATCGAAGATACTGGCAGATCAATTTACTGTCCCATATAGGTTCGAATTGATTCAGTATTTCAGACTTTATCGTGAGTTTTTTCCATGTATTGAAAGTTTAACAGAGTTTTGGAATTATATCGTAGTAATTCTTATTAAACAAAAATTATTAGAAAATAAAATCGATAAAAAAAAAAAAAAATGTTTACACCAATGAATGAAAAATTTTAGAAACAAATTACCATTCCTGGTTGTTTTATATTATTGATGTTAATTTTCTTTACTATCATGAAACTGTTGTTGAATTGTTTGTTGTACTAACATTTTAGCCTGCTTTTTTGTTGCAGATTATTTTAGGATTTCACCACATCAACAAATTTTATATATTCCTATTTTTGAAATAAAATCTTTTTTAAGAGTATCGTATTTTGTATTTTCTTATTTATTTTGTGTATTTGAATCGTATTTGTATTAAACTATAAAGTTGGCAAAAGTTAGTTAAGTTATTGAAACGCATTGAACTATATAGTTATGATTTTGTTTCTTATCTCAATATCTACAGTTTTAACTATGTGCAATTTCTAAATTTAAATATACTGGTATACCTTTTCAAAAACTTTCAATCACCTAACAGTTGAATTTCAGGAAACACCTTTTTAATGGATTTTTATGTCATAACAGGAAGTAACAACTAAAATTTTACGATTTCAGGTGCAAGCATTTCGGTTTCGGCTGTGCATTGATAATGCAGTCAGAAAGGACATTGTTATATATTAAGACTCTCAGATATACTTCGTTTAATGAATTATGTTTTCCCAAATCGACAGGTATCCGAATTTGATTTTATAAAAAATTCTATTCGCGCATGAACTTAATACTAAAAGGAAATAGTCCTGGGAATTGTTTAGAAATGGGCGGACTGAGAAAATGGCCGATTTCCAAATAATCGTATCAAAATGGAGTTACTCTGAAAACTGCCAGTTCTGAGGACTGACATGTAAATGAATGGTTGGTTATCTTGGGGTGGATTTTGAAGAGGGATCTAATTATAAGGCTTAAAATTTCATAGACCCTGGTGCCAAACATCAGAACTAGAATAAAGATTCCTGCATAAAATAATTAATAGTATAAATGGAGGATCATTCAACGATATATTTTCAAGAGGAAACCCGATTGCACAAAAAATTGAATGGGTCACCACCCTGGTAGGGTGGCGACCCATACTCTTCCTAATGATGCTTTACTGATTCAAAGGTTGAAAGAATATGATGACAAACAATTAACCAATATAGGATTATGATGTTATGTCATTCATGGTATTTGAGTGGAGAACTTGCAACACGTACCTTGTTTTCTGATCTTGTTTCTGACGAGCAAATATCAAAGCTAGTTTTGAACATGAAAAAAGAGAGGAGTTAGAAATACTTCCTCTCAAATTGGATGATTTGTGTATTTTTAATAGTATCTTTGAAACGGCTAAAACTGAAGATAGTTTCCTCAGTGTACTAGTTAAAGATTGGCCGAAATGCCATCCTATTAAAAAAACTACAATATTTGCTAAAAACTTGCCTTGTGTAAATGATGCTGAACAAGCTGTTGCATTGATACAGGACTTTAATTGTTCAACAAAGAAAAAAAAGCGAAAACAGTTTTTGTTACAAGTCGTAGAGATGCACAGAAAGAACTTTATAAAGTGCAATCACTAAAATCTTTTTGAAATGTAGTTGATAAAAAATGTGTGAATGTGTAAATAAATATGTGATTGTTTGAAAATATTCTTCTTCATTGGTTTTATTTACAAATTATAAGATAATTGTTCACTTTTCACTCACTTTTCTCTCAATCATTCACTATAAGTTCACTTTTTGTGCATAATTATACAGAAGGTAGAAATGTTTGCAAAATCATATTTTTCTTGATTTCAGTAATATTTTGTGTCGCTTCCCACCCAGAGCAAAAACATAATTTATACAAAGTTTGTTTGAAACAATATATAAGAAGCTTTCATAAATGAAAAAAAAAAATGTCATTTGACCATTAATAGTTTTTAATGTAGCTAATAAAACAATGCCACATTTCACATTATTTTGGCCATTTTTATGTAAATACAATGACCTTGGGGCACCTCTAAATACCTTTTTTAAAATTCTGAGACAGTTCAAGGTGTTTTGTATTCACAGAAAAAACATTTTTGGAGGGTGAGAGTTCACAATTTTAAAAGTTGATTTTTTTGGGACACTGTGTATCAATATATTTTGTTCTTGTATTTTTATTTATATTTTGTTCTTGTTTTTAGAAAAACTGATTGCACTTTGATTGTCACAATAAATTGTAGGTTTAGTTAAGTTCAAGTTCAAAAAAGAAAAATTATTTAAGATTCGAGTTAACCAACATAATTCCTTAACGGAATCTGACAGTGCCACATACTCAGATTCATAACTTGATAAAGCTACACATTTCTGTTTAGAAGAGCTCTAAATAATAGGTACCTGGTCAACAAAAATTACTGAACCACTAACTGATCTACTGTCAACTAAATCTGAAGCCCATGTAGCATCAGTATAAACATTAATGTTGCAGTTTAAAATCCTAGATAAACTTAAACTCAATTTTTTTTGTATCAATCACATATTGTAAAACCTGCCAAAAATTTCTCCAGTGATCCCATCCTATATATTAAAACGAAAAGGTATTTTCATCAAATCACTTTTTCACATGAAAATGACCCATTTGCGCATGTATAAAATTAAATCTACAACCTAACCAGTTTTAAGAGTACACTCGAACGAGAAAACGGTGGCCAAGTGGTATAAAGCGCGGCGCTTTTCTGTTTTGATCATAGTGTCAGTTCAAAACCCACTCTGGACAGAATGATTTTTTTTATTTTATTGGCATTACTTCATTTTCAAAATGCCATATTTAATTCAGGAGGAAAAGTTACATAAAATTTGTATTTTTTTTATTCAAATGCTTTATAATTAAGTAAAATTTAACACCCAAGAATATTTTGTTTTATTACTAAATTTATATTTAAAAGTATTTAAATTAAAAGATCGTCCATGTAATTATTGATTGAATAAATTGAACTGGTCTACAATTTTTATTATATTCAGTATGACCATTATCAAGATGTCATATATATATATAAGATAAGTATGTGATTATTTTTTGTAAAAAAGAAAAAATAAAAGGCGAGAAAACAAAAAGAAAAAAAATTATTCCTACAAGAACTCTAAATTATCTTGATATCCATGATTTAATAACCAAACAATGTGTGAAAAAGGAAAATATAAATTCAAGTAATTAAAAAATATGTATTATAAATCGGTAGCTGCAAACAGCAAAGTTTAAATTCAGGGTTTAGAATGAGACTGATAAAAATTAATTTAATGAAAAATTTTAAAGGTCGTGTAGTTAAAAAAAAAAAAGATACAAAATATTGCTATTTTGTAATACAGTCGGCTCTCGTTAATTTGAACACAAATACAGTCAAATACAGTTGGCTCTCGTTAATTTGAACTTGTCAGGACCACAAGAAATGTTCGAATTATGGAAAGTATCCGTATGAGAAGAAAACATGTTTAAAGGGGTACTATTACAAAGGAATTAATGTTATAGTATTTTTTTAATTTATTTCAGTTGTTATCATTAGAATATGACTTAATATTAAATTAAAAGATATAAATACATAAACTAATTAATAATATTAAAATAATATAAATAAAACATAAAAATTAATAATACATTATAAAACAACTGCATTTTAAAATTTTTATTAATTGTACTACAATTTTCTTACCTGAAATTAGATGAACATTGAAGAAATTATTTACACTAATTCAGAGCTGGGCAGTATCGAAAATACATGTTTTTGAAATACATTTTCAAAATACATTTGTATTTTGTATTTTAATCAGATAAAACTAAAGTATTTTAGTAATGTATTTTGAAATGATTTTTCCATGTATTTTGTATTTTCAAAATACTCAAAATACATTTCTCGATTTTTCAAACAGTTCGTATAAGACTTAAAGCTGGTTTAAACCACTTGTGTTTAAACCGCAAATTACTGATTCGCAACAGGAAAATACATGCTTGTCTGTTTTGTCTAGTCTTTGAATTCGTTTCTAGAAGTTAATATAAACATTTTTTTTTCCAATCTGGTATGATAAGGATTTTTATCTTTGACCGAAACATTTTTGCTGAATGGGTATAACAAATGCTTTTATAATTCTTAATGTTGCTTTGGGAATTATAAAATTTTGTCCTGTGATACACAAGTATAGGATAGTCCAGAGTTTTCCTGGTATTGCATTTTTAAACTATGTTAGCAGTGTAAGACTGGATCGGGTTTGGGTATTACTTTTTGAAGCAGACTAGGTCCGGGCAGGGTCAGATTTATTTTTTATGAACCGAGCCATTCTTCCTAGAGGTCAGGACGGGAAGAAATTTTCAGGTCCGATCTCGACCCAGATCGAATAAAATGATTGGTCCGGCATGGCCCGTATAAAAAGCAGTAAAATTTGACCCAGTTTACCAATTTTTGCAAAAAATGCATATATTTTTAAATCGCCATTATTCTTAGTTAAAAATTTAAATTTATACTTTTTGAATAGTACGTATATTTCTATTCAATAAAATTAAAGTACACTGAAACCTGTGAAAATAAACCTGTCTATAATGGAATCCTATCTTAAAAGAAAAAATGCGTTGATTGATGCAAAATGAATGTAATAATACGTGTGAAAAGAATATAATGCATTTACAGCGGGTGATGTACCACATAAGATGAGAACTTGTCTATAATGATTTTTTTTTTTTCGCTCCTACACGATTCCGTTCTAGCAGATTTTTCTGTATAGTAATTTTCAGATTTGTAAATCTCTAAGCCATGGAAAATGGATTAATGATATTAATGATAACTCAAACATTTGCGTACGAATAGAAATTCATAAAAAAGATAAACATAGTTTATATGGGCATAAGAAATACTACCTATTACATTCTCCCCTATGTTGAAATTTCCGGGATATTTTTGCAGATCTACACCGATCATGACTTCCAGAACCCAAAACCCCACTCCAGGTTCAAAACTTTATCTATCTATCTATCTATCTATATTACTTTTTTATGAACACGATAACTTCAATAATTCTGCCTCTTTTCCAAACGGATAGATAAATTCAAGGGGCATAAAATATCGATGGGAAAACAGAAAAAAAACATAACTTCTTAATTATGATACTTATCGAATCCGTTTAAAGTTATTATTACTTCTAGGAAAAGGGCCGAAAACTTATGTATGACAGATTTTTGATATCATTAAAAAAGGCCTCAAAGGAGGTGGGGGGGGGAGGGGAAGGGGTTTCAGAAAAAAATTCATAACTACGTCAATTCACAAAATATAAAATCCTTTTAATATTATTTACAATTTTTATATTGCAAGTTTTTTGTAGAACCAACCACAGCCAAAAAAAAAAAAAAAAAAAAGATCCTTGCCGACGCCGCCTAGCGACACAGCAAGATTTCAAGGTGGGCGGTCCCAACTACTGCATCATAGCAAAAAGGTTAATTCTTCTGCAATTCCCAATAAACAGGCGCCCCACGGTCTGCGTCTAAGAAATCTACCTGTGCCTGTAGGCCGAGCCGTCAGGGATTTTTTGGGGGGTTACGGACCTATTCATACAACAGATAAAAATTTATAACATGACATTGGAATTAAAACATTTGTGTGTAAGATAGTGCACAATAATTGAAATTAAAATTAATGTATTTTGTATTTTGAATGTATTTTGAAAATACATGTAATTTGTATTTTGGAATTTGAAAATTTGGAAAGTATTTTGTATTTTAGGTTCTAAAACCAATGTATTTTGTATCGAAAAGGGTTTTTCGATGTATTTTGCCCAGCTCTGCACTAATTATTGTCACTATGAAGAAAACTTATCAATTGTTGTTTGCTTAGTCCTATTCATTTTTACCTTTTTAGCCAGTTTTTGTATTTGTAACAAACAGTTAATTTCTTTGTCCGATGACGGCTGCATCAGGATAAATGTATGCAAACACTCAATTGATTGTGCAATTGACTTTTCTGTGGGTAAGGAAAGTACTTGGGACATAGTAGCAGAATCGCCAGAATCTCGTTCCATCTCTTCATTGTATTTTTTGTGAATTGTTTTCAACAATTTCTTCCACAGTTAAGGGTCCAGATAATACTTCTAAATTATTGTCAGCTGCTACATACTCTGCAAACGCAATATCACATTGGAACTTTTCAGAAAATTTTAGAAATTCTATTTCTTTGAAAGGTCTGTCATTTTCGTCATTTGCATTATAACCACTCTTTTTAGATGGATGAATAAGTCTGGCATACCAAAAGCATTTTTCTGTTGTAAATGCCATCTCACGCCGCATATAAATCGTTGATGGCCTTGGCCAAAATATTATGTCATAGCTTTCTTTAAGATTCATTGAAAATAAAATTTGTTTTAGAACCTTTTTACGATAATGAGCTTTTAAATTTTGGATTATACCTTGGTTCATTGGTTGCAGTTGTACTGTAGTGTTAGGGGTAAATATTCAATCTTTATAGAGCTCAGTGTTGGTAGTTTACAATGACTCTTCACATTATCTAGCAGCAATAGAATTTCTCTGTTTTGATGAGAAAATTTTTTATCCAGTTTTTTTAACCAACTGATGCAGATTTCACCCATCATCCATGCTTTGGCATTTGCCACATAATCAACAGGCAGTGTTTTAATTATTTTGAAGCAAAGTGGCTTAGTTGATTTACCAATAAAGAAAAATTTTAACTTCTCACTTCCATCCATATTGGCAGCTACCATCACAGTTATCCTGTCTTTTCTAAGTTTGTCACTTGTGCACGTTTCGCCTTTAAATGTTAGTCTTATTATGAAGAAGTTTATAAAACAACCCTGTTTCATCGTCATTAAACACATCTTTCATTGCATAAGTAGAAATGAGTTCGGGTAGCTTTTCGCAGAATTCATTGCAAGCAGCGAGGTCTACAGCACCACTTTCACCACACACAGTTTTGTCTATGATGTTATTTCAGTACATAAAGCATGTCAGCCATTCTTCGCTGCAATTGAAATTTTTAATATCCATGAGTAGTGCAAGTTCTTTCGCTTTAGTTGCCAATATAGGTCCACTCAGAGGTACATTTCTTGCCAATGCATCCTTTGTCCATAACAGTAAAGCTTCCTCTAAATCCTCATGGGCTGCTGTTCTCATACGTTTTCGTCATTTAGCAAATCTTTCCTTTTCTCACAATTTCAGGATGAATTCTTTATTTTTCAAGTAAGTAGAGAGCATATTCTTTTTATTCCATATACTGCAGCAATTTCTGTCTTAAATCGGCCACATCCTACCTTTTTAATAATTTCCTCTTTAGCTTCTATAGTTAAAGATTTATAACTTCCACATGGAGCCATATTTTAAAGAAACAAAGTCTTTTACTTTCTCAAAAAACACTTTAGCAGTAAGTAAAACCACTGACTCAAAATTTTGATCCTTACACTGCAGATAGAGTGTAGTGATAAAGCAGGTTTCCTCTATCTTTAACCAATGTCCCTCCTGTGGATTTCTTGGAATGTCACTGGGTCAAATGCTAGAGAAGGGATTAGGAACAAGCACAATGGAAGAAGGGGTAGAGGTGTCATTGATGGACAGACGGGGCACTAAGAAAGCGGATATCAAATGCATGGGATTATATGTATACTAGTTCAGAACAATTCTGACAAAAATGAAAGAAAGAAAGTTATTTCAAGGATCTGAAGTCTGTGAGAAAGTAAGGAAAAATGAAAAAATGGAATTCTCGTTGGTTCAAATTAAACGAAATCAAAAGAAAATGAGTTCGAATAAATGAAAATTTTTAACATTATTCTGCCAATGAAAATTTCGGGACTTCATGTTTAGTTTGAATTAAGCGAAGATTCGATTTATCCGATTAGTGTTAAACAGAAATCTGCAGAAAAATTCACTAACACAAAACTAAACCCAAAAAATTCACTAACTGTTGTGTCTGATTTCTTGAATGTATAAAATATAATTGAATGAATATCCTCCCAAAATCCTCCCCTCTAATTACAGTTTTACAGATGATGACATTATAAATACAACTCTGTTGAACTCTACTGAAAATAGGATAATTGTGACACAGAGTATAATGATAGGTGAAAAAGTAACTCTTGAGCAGGGCTTAGACATGGGTTATGTTATAAATATCTGGATTTTCTTCCAAAACAGAGTTTTGTCTCAGAACAAGAAATAATGACTATACATAGACTAAAAAAAAAAAGTACTGGACCAAAAGTCAAAAGTTCACAAACAAATGACAATTGATAATATGTTTGAAAGTTGTAAAAACAAACAAAAGAAATTGTAAAATAAAATTTAAATAATGTTTCCTTAAATATAATGTACGATTTTTAATTAAATAACCCAATGTTTTACAATATCTTTCTTTTTTACCAATTAATTTATGCATTAATAATTAACTGTAAAATTACAGGAGAAAAAAATATCTAAACAAAGTAATGACCTATAATCTGCACAGCCATTGGTCCTAAGTTGTGTGGGTGTGGATTAGAAGGAGTTGACTGTATTTAAATTAAAAGACTTTGCATGTAGTTATCGATTAAATAAAGTGATCTAAACTTTATCTATATTTTGTATGACCGTTATCAATAAGATACATTTGTATAACTAAGAAAAGTATATGATTATTCTCCTTAAAGAAAAAAAAAGAAAAGAAGAGAAAAACGAAACAAGCAAAAATATCCATATAAGAATTATAAAAGAAATCACCTTGATATCCATGGTTTATCTGGGTTTTAGAGTCAGGCTGATAAAAATAAAATTAATAAAAAATTTTAAAGGTTGCATAGTTTAAAAAAATTAGAAAATGCTAAATATTGATATATTTAAAAAAAAAAAATTGTGACTGTAGTAAGTAAAAATAAATCATTAAATTAATATTTTTAGTTAAATTCTTGCTAAATTAATTCAAATATAATAGGATGTAAATTACAAGCTTAAAATTATTTCACTTCATTAGTTGAGTAGGCTGGACTGACACCACAATCTATTGTCTTATATCTATAGGAATCACTTACACAATATAACAATTCATAAAATTATCAATACTCAATTAATTTAAAAGCATTTAATTAAGAATAAAAGCATATTTCTACTGGAACTTTCAAGTTATTTACCGTTAAATCTTGATGGGTACTATCTAGTGATGATTTATTAGAAAATTGAGACAAAGCAGTAACAGAAAACTGGATGTCACATATCAGGTCTACTTCTAGAAGCTAAAAATAATAAACAACCTATTACCTCTTTAGAAGGGATGTGTACTTGCCCCCCCTTGTTTAGCACTGTCCTGATGTTAATGGTAATTTGCATCTAATTCTGGGAACATAAAAAATTTCTGCAAGTTTTTCAATATATTTAGTTTGAAGCACATGTCCCCTCATGCTGCTTAAATTCAATGCCTAGAAAATTTCTAATCTCACCTAGTGTTTCAATTTCAAATTTGGATTTTATCAATTGAATTACTTTTTAATATTTCTTTATTCTCTGAAAAAATGGCTAAGTCATCGACATACACTCTAGAATTACTACCTTTAATTTATATACATATATGCAGTTACAATCCAATACTTTATCAAAACCTAAAATCTTTAAAAGTTTTGTCTAATTCATTAAACCTTTCCCGCCCGGCCTAATGGAGCCCATGTAACGCTCTGTTAACTTTCCACAGATGTTTTCCATTAACTTCCCCAAAACCTTCTGGTTGCCCAACCTAAATTAATTCATTTAATTTTGCATATAAATATGCACAATTCACATCAACATGTTGGCTGAGACATCCCTTTAGAACCACAAGCACAATAAAGAAAATCAAACAAGTGGAAAAGTTATGACAGGTGAAAATGTGGCAAAATAATCTATTCCTTTACCTTGTCAGAACCCTTTTGCTACTAATCTAGCTTTAAAACTTTTAATTTTACCTGACACTACAGAAATTACTCTTAAGTGTATATACCCACCTTGTACTAAGAACTTACCCTTTTCAGGATGGGTCACAAGATCATACACTTCTGTCTTTTAATGTTTTAAGTTCAGCATGCATAGCTTTAACCCACTCTTCTTTTTCAGTGAGGTTTTGGGACTCTTTAAAGTTATTCAGAATTTTTATTTCTGCAAAATGTGCCTCTGGCTCAGATGCTAATTCCTCTTCATCAGTTTCTATTATGGGAAGATTTTTAACCTCAAGCTGAGAGGGAACCAAATTAGTTTTAAGTGGCTTAAAATTAAATTCATCAGGTTTAAAAACTATTTCCTTTATCTTACAATATTCTTTTACTTCATTTTTACTCCTTAACCTAACACTTGGTTCCGGATAATAGTAAACATCTGTGCAACCTGCAAACCTACCAGACTCTCAAACCTTTTGAATTCTCTCCCAATCTGAAAAAGAGGTGGTGTCTTTAACTGAGTTATTGTGAACTTTAAACCAAACCATCTTATTACCAGAATCTCTAACTGGTTCTGAAACACACTCATTTTCAATAATTTTCAAATGTTTACTTTCTCGTACTTCTTTAGTTCCTGGAAACCATACTGTATAACCTCTAGTACCCCTAGCATAGCCAATTAGTATTCCTTTTTCAGATCTTTTCTCAAATTAATTACGATGCCTCTATTGAATATGAATAAAAACAGTACTTCCTATAATTTTTAAATGTTTTACTGAAAAATGTCCACCTTCCCAAATATTCAATGGAGCTTTCCCATGCAATTTTGCATGAGGATACTTATTTTTCAAGTAATTTACAGTACAAATCATTTCAGCCTATAATGTTTTAGGTAAATTTGCCTGAATTAAGATTGCTCTAACACCATCCATTAAAGCAGCGGTTCTTAAACTGTGGTCCGCGGACCCCTGGGGGTCCGCAAGCTTACGGCCGGGGGTCCTCAAGCTCAGTGCTAAATTCAGATTTTTTTTTCTCCTGAAGTAATTTCTGTAGTTCTTTTTAGAGGGATTTTTGCAGGACAAGAACTTCTAGTTTAGACCATTAATAAGCATAAAACACCAAATCTTCTGAGGGAGACAGTATTCCGGAGATGGAATTGCCCTCCCCCCCCCCAGTACCACCACCCCTCTTTCCTGGAAAACATTTTGAATTCATCACTATGCAAGTTAAAATTTTTACAGAATATTTTTTTTCCCTTTCCCCAGTTCGATTTAAAATGCATAATGTTTCGAGCTGTCATAGTAGCAATCACATGACCATACAGTCTGTTTATCGATGCAAGAAAACGAAAGCAAAGTTTGTTTTCAACCCTCCGACCCTTTATTCTGCGATTTCCACGGGAAAGACATTTGTAGAAAAATTTATATAATACACAATTTTTGGAGCTATTTTGTTTTAAAAATTCCACTGTCAAAGGGTAAAAATGCAAATGATAAATATCCTTACATATTTCAAATACATGAAGATTTGAAAAAATGTAAAAGATATATATTGGTAGAAAGGATTTTGAAGAAAAAAATTGAGCAGTCAGAGGATTAATAAAGACTCTCCATAACAAAGAAATTTTCAAAATTCACCTAAGCAATGTTTTACAAGTATTTGAAATTAACGAAAGAGAAACATTTATTTTTAAATTTGTAAACACAAAATAGAAGCTATGAACTTAAGAATTTTTATTATTTAAAAAATACAGTTTTAAAATATACAAAAAGTGTAGTTTTTTTTTTAAATTAGGAAATAGTTTTAGACTTAAAACAAGCTTTACAAAAATCATAAGCCTTTTTCTCTTTCTAAATGTCTAAGGATTTTTATTTTTTAAAAATTAGGATGTACGGGTGAGAAATTTGTTTTTAAGTGGTAATAGAAGTCTGTTTGCATTTTTTCAAAATCATTTAAAAAATGGACATTATCATACAGCCATTGTCATTTTTAAATGCACTGCTCGTATTTTAGTCTCTCTTGTTACATATTTACATAGTTCGAGAATATCTTTTATTTAAGATATCGATTAGTGATTAAAAAGGCTAGTACATTAAAATGTAAAGATGAGAAGTAGTTAGATTTAGACGTTGATGATTCAATACATTAGAATTCAACAGAGAAGAAAATATCGCCAAGTCAAAAGTATTAGTCTTCTGAATAATATTTAATGTTTGGATTTACGAGCACCTTTATTAATACCGAGGAATAGTCAGTCTATTATTTGTAATGATATACTGTCAAATCAGTATATGAGACCAAGAAAACTACGAAGACAAACTAAACACAAAGAGTATGCAAACAAACCAAATGACTTCTTTTTAAAAGCAAGTCAGAAATGAAGTAAAAAGACCAGAACTGGTTCCAATAATTTAAAGGCCGTTTTTGCCTCATATCAAATGGTAGCAAGATCTGCAAAACTTCACACGATTTCAGCGAATTGAATTCTACCTGCTGTTAAAGCAATTACCACAACAATAATAGAAGAAAAAACAGCAAAGGATTTAAAGTTCATTTCATTATCTAATGATACTATTAAGAACATAATCACAGATTTATGTGACAATTTTGAGAACTAATAGAATGAATGTGTAAAAATTAGTCCTTTTTCACATTGCAACTGGATGAGAGTTTAGATATTTCCAGTAATGTTAATTTGATGTTGTTATAAATTTGGTACTAAGATATGTGAAGATTCAAAACTCAAACGCCTTCCAATTCGCACAACAAGTGCTATACTATTCACATGTTTAGACAGTTTCATACAAGAAAAAGAAATAAACCCGTCAAGATATATTGCAATAAGTGAAGATGAGGCTTGAGCTATGAGTGAAACTGTTAATGATTTGATGTTTGATCAGCTTCGTTGAAGCTAAAGCACCACATGTAATTTGAACACACTGTTGTATTAACCGTAAGCCGCTGTTTGCTTGAAAATTCTTGACGATTTGAAGACTACATTCAACGAAGTTGTTTCAGTAGTAAATTATATCTAAACTAACTAGCTTTGATATAATTTTACTATTGAAACAACTAAATTAACTTGAATTATACACCAAAATTTTGTGAGAAGAAATTGAGAGTAAACACAAGCAGCTATTTATGCATATATTAGGTAGCTGTCACGAGGAAATATGCCATTTAAAAATTTGAATTTCTGCACTGTGTGAAAAAGTAAGACTGTTTTTAATGGACTCTAAATTCCATTTGAAAGATCATATTAGTTATTTCTCCTGCCTTGTCATGGTGGCATATTTGACAGTTATTTTAAATTTCTTGAATAATACACATTTTCAAAGCCCAAGAAAAAGTAGAAGCCACATTATTAAAGTATTTGCAAGTTATCAACTTGAAAATAATATTTTTGAATCATATCCAACATTATTCGATATCTAATAAACTTCAGATGATACAATTTTCCCTGATATTATTTAACATTTTGTTGTACACCTGAAGCACTTGAAAGACACTTACAGATTTTATTTTCCTCCCTCGAAGTCAGAAACAGAGGGTATGAGGGATCCATTTAATTTCCAAGAAATTAGTGAAATCAAAATCTTGACATTATTAGAGCAGGAACAACATTTGAAATTACCATGCAATGGGTGCATCTAAATTGCTTTCCATTGCATTTCCAAATTTTTGGTTGTGCGTGAGAAATACCTCAGCAGAACTAGCAGAAAAAACTACCAAGCAATTACTTCCCATCTGTGCCGCATATTTGTGTGGAAAGACTATCTCCAATCTTATGCACATGAGAAACGAATGTAGACATCGCCTGGATGTCGAACTGGACTTACTGAAACATGTTTTAAACATTGAACCAAATATTGCACATCTAGTAGAAATAAAGCAGCAGCATCCTTCTCATAGCAAATAGTAGTATGTATATTTTAACTGTCTTAAAATTTGTGTTTTAATTTTTTTCTGTTTATTAATGCAACTTATTTTTTTCCAACACTCTAAACTAAACATAGAATATGTGTAATGAAAAATAAATAGGGTGTATGCATTAAAATAATTTCTTATCTTATATTACGTAAAATATTGTTGGGGGTCCCTGAAATGTATTCCATGTCAAAGGGGGTCCGCGGGATCCCAAAGTTTAAGAACCGCTGCATTAAGCTATAATTATATGGTTCTGCAATGCCATTCATTTGCGCCAAGTAAGTGTTTGTTTGTTCCTGAATAATCCCTTGATCTTTTAAGAAATTATCAAATTTGTCAGAGCAAAATTCTTTACCACAATTGGAACAAAGTCTTTTAATTACATGGCCTGTCTGTTTCTCAACTAAAGCTTTATAATGCTTAAAAGATTCAAATGCCTCACTTTTATATTTTAGAATGTACACATATGACACAAAAGCCATCAACTAAACTAAGGAAAAACCTAGCCTCACCTAAAGAAGGTTCAGGGGCTGGTCCCCAAATATCGAGGTGCACTAACTCCAAAATACTACTTGTCTTAACCCCTTAACTGCCACGGGCGTATATATCCGCCTTTAGAGAATGCCTCCATATATTATAAAAATGGCAAACTGTCAGGACAGCAGGCCAATTTTCATTAGCAGAGCCATGTTCCGCACACTTATAACATATGCAGTTTCTTTTTGTTATTTCAGAAAACCAATCACCGTCTTATTTAATTGCAGAATTATGTTATTAAATAAGGCAATGGAGATTGCATCAGATTTTGTCGGCAGTTAAGGGGTTAATATCATCCACAACATGATGGGATTCCCTAGTACTCTTTGCTAGATTACAAACTTCATATGACCCTATATCTCCCAATAAATTCTTAAAACTAGTTACATAATTTTGATTTTGAAAATTTAACTAAATTTTTAACATTTAAATGGCCAAAACGCGTATGACAGAGCACTAAGTCATTAGAGGAATTGTTTTCATTAAACTTGCTATTTTTAACAGCATAAGCACAAGAATCATTTACCATACATTTAGCAGTAATACAATAAAATTTAGTTACTAAAGGAAGTTTTAAAAATTCAGAATTATCAGGATTAAAAATACAGCATTACATTAAAAAAAAATTTTAGTAAATTTTACTTTAAAATTTTGTTTAGTTAACTTTCTCACAGACACAAAATTTTGTACCATATCTGGAACATAATACACATTTTTGAAAGTAAAAGTTTTCATTGCAGTACCAAAGTTCACTTGTAAATCAATGTCACCTATACCACAAATGTCAGCAGTTCCTTTTACAATCATAACTTTACTTCTCAGTTTTTTAAAGTTATGGAAAATGGATCGGTCAAAACTGAAGTGGTCAGTAGCTGTAGAATCTAAGATATATTTTAGCTCATGTCCATGAGTCAACAAGGCAAAAGCAAAGAAAACTTGATGAGGCTGTCGGGAATTCCTTCAACTGTATCTGTATCTCGATCTACACTGGTTTTGCATTCTTGTTCTTGATCTATTTCTGAAATTCTTGATTAAGTGGCCAAAATTGACCATATCTAAAGCATTTTTGTGTTTCTTGTTGCACACTTGATTTCACAGTACTAGGACAAACTTTTGGTATAGAAGTAGTGAAAAAATTTCTTAAAAATACTGAATCTGAATTTAAAAAAAAATATATTTCTTGATCATCTAATCTTTTATTTTGAAGACGGTCATACTCTGCCAGCAAAAATGGTCGAAGACCTTCCACGGTGAACTCATCATCTGGTAGCTGGTAAAGACGAGCAATAAGGGTCTCATAAGATGTCGGTAAACTTTCTAGGATTTAGAAAGCAACTTCATCCTTAGGCACACTCTTTTCAGTCGGTTCTAAATCTCTCACTATTTCCAGCCCTTTTCCAAATTGGCTCATTGTGTCACAGGGTTCAAATTTAACTCTCATAAACTTTCTTTGCAGATGTGCAACTCTAGCACGTGATGTGGGTTCATAAGCACTTTCCAATAACTGCCAGGCCTCAAAAGATGATTCAGCACTAAAAACTATGCTTTTTACTTCTTCAGTTAAATTCAAACCAAATATATGTCTATTATAGCTAAAAATTAGCAGTCGCCACTTGCCATGTGGTGATTAAAGTTGTAAAAGTGGTGATTAAAAAATTGTCATTGATCGCCACCCCTGCGTGGTCACTTTCCAGTTACACATTCCATTGCAATCCTTGAGCGACTGACGAATCTCGCGATTTTTTTCCCAAGAACGTGTAAAGAATTTTTGGATCCCCCCCCCTCCCTTGATTGATTGACGAACAGTGCAATTTTTTTTTGCCCCTAACTAGCAAATTTCGTGTGATAATTTCACGTGACCGACTGGCGAATTTCACATGTTTGTTCTGCGATCGATTGATGAATTGCAGGATTTTTTTCCATGATCAACTGACAAGTTTCACCTTGTAAACGACGGAAGAATTTTGTGAGTTTTTTTCTTACGAATGACTGATAAATTTCTCAAATTTCCCCCACTACCCGATTGATGAATTTTGCAATTTTTTTCCTGCTACCCATTGGTTAATTGTGCAGTTTTTTCTTGTGACCGATTGGCAAATTTACGTGTTTTTTTCCCGCAGCTTACTAGTGAAATTCGCAGGGTTTTTTCATGCGATCGACTAAAGAATTTCCTGATTTTTTTCAAGCGATTGATTAACAAATTTAGCTATTCTCTTGCAATCGATTGACGAACATTGTGATATTCTACTCCGCAATTGAATGACAAAACTTACGGTTTTTTTCAACCGACTGGCGAATTTCGAGATTTTTTTCCCTGTGACCGATCTATACGAAAAAAAAGGGCATTCTGGTATTGAAAAAGAAAAAAATACCAGAATTCCGGTATATAACTAGAACACAATCACCCCTGACTAATAATCCATGAACATATTCTAAAAAAATTAATGTGATAATAAGACTTTCTGATTTTAAGGAAATTTTCCTTAATTTTGACTTTTTCCCTATTTTTATCATGAATACTTAGCTGGTATAAAACTCTGATTTATACAAAAATATACGATGATTATACTTTATCTAGATGTTAAGAAAATTTGAAACATTATAGTCAGCTACTTTAAAAAGTGGCCACTAATCAAACCGAGTCTACCAGCCACTGGCTACTAACCCGATTTCCCAGTTTTCACCTATAATGCCTATGCCTTTTTACTTCCTTAATATACTTATCAAAATCTTCAATACTCCCCCCCATCTGTTTTTGCTTTACTTAAGAAGTATATTTATCTCACTATCAGAAGTATATTTATCTAAACCTTGGCTAATTAGCATCATATCCATACTGAATCTCCATGCCTTCCAATTATCATTACCCAGTTTTGGGAAAGATAGGGTATGTTCAGTCATGTTGCTTATATTATTATATATATGAAGCACTAAGAAGTAAAAGGTAAGCAGAGTGGCTAAACCATGCTCTGTTACCACATTGTAGGGTCAGATGATTCTTAACCCACAATCAGTGGTCGGAAGTAGCGAAACTACAGTAGTCACTACTTTTTACAGTAATTTGTAGTGTAGCGCACTACATTTTGAACAATGTAGAGTAGAGTGTAGCACGATACAGAAAAATCAGTAGTTTGTAGCGAGAAATGACGCTACTTTTAACGATACTTAAGGAAAAAATGTGTCATTCTGCAAATCACGTTGCCGAAACTTGCTTCTTTTATGTAAAATTTGTTCTGCTTAACAATTTGCTAATCTGAGCGGCAAATCTCAGCTGCAGTGTATAGCAACATATCTCATGAAGACATAGATTTTTCCCATTGCCACTTGCTGCTAAAATCAAGTACATTGTTACAGTTGAATCTAGAACACCATCTGTGGGAGTTTCTTATTCTAGTTTACTCAAGCAACAAATAAAATCTTTAAGACATATAAGCACCCAAACTGAATTCTCTTTACCAGCAAATGATTCATCTGTTACACTAACCAGCACTATGAAGAAAAAAACCTGTAGTATGTATTGTACAGCTAGAATAAGACCCCTGCCTACACTGCAACTTTTACCACCATCATCAGAACCGGTGAAAATAGAATATTCTCAGTATCCATCTAAACAGTCAACCGAACACGAGTCAGGTCAAAAATTTGTTTCATCTCCAAACAAATTAGAAAAAACAGTTTCTCCTACACAAAAACAAAACCGAAAATCATGTGCATTGAAAGAGGGAAAGAAAACTTCAACCCAAGCCTCTTCACAATGGAAAACTGTGAAGGGAAGAAAAAAGAAACCTTGTCTTGTTACACCAGTCCTTGCTACAAAAGATTTAAAACAGCTGCTGCACTATGCAGAGGAAGCTATGGAATCAGAGTCCTACAGTACAGACTCAAATGATGATGATAATACTGTGTTTGAGGTATTCGAACCCACGTAATTTTAAATATATTTCTGTGTGAAACTTTGAACATTTTACCAACTGTTAGTTTAAAGATTTTCTATTTTAATTGTGAAAGCTTGTATTTATATCTTTTAGACATTGTGTTATATTTTCATTGAATGATTTTAATTATACATTTATCATCATACAGTAGACTCTCTCAAATCCGCATCCGCAATTTTCTAAAATCCACACATTGTTTCAGATGTAAACAGTGAAACTTACAGTTAAGACATAGGAAGGAAATTCAAGCTTTTTATTTTTATATCATTCTGTACTCATTTTATTATGTAATTCTGGTTAATATAATTTAAATCTTGCTTTTTCATAAAGGAAGTATAAATTTATCTCTGAAATTTTTCAAGATAACACTGATATCAGTGGTGATTGATCTTTTTATCAAATACATTTATGTATTAATCAAGATTTTTTGTTTATTAAATCTGGTCAAACATCAAATAAAATTTTGTAATTTTATGGATTTGATGCAAATTACTAGTGTACCTTTATCCGGCGAGTTTCATGGAATAATTCAAGAAAAATGTACCTCATCATTATTATGCATATTTAGTCATATATTATTAATTATTTATGTAACCTTTACATTATTTCCCATAGTTATTTTAATATTTTACTTTATTGTAAGCATTCATGATAATTTTGAGTGCATTATTACATTCAAATTACTGTTTAAAAAATGTAAACAAAACAGTGACCAGAAATCCGCAAAATTCTAAAATCCGCATAACCTCTAGTCCCAAGCTGTGCGGATTTGAGAGAGTCTACTGTATCACTCTTTTCATTTAAATGTGTTATTTTCATTCATCTGGTTTTAATGATAAAGTTTTAATTCAGTTTTAAAGTTTAATTTGGCGTTAATATTCTAATCTTTTTTTCGCGCTATTTGTTTTATATATTGTATGACTATATCTAGATGGGTAACCCCATCTAGATAATTCTCTCATTAAGCTTTGTTTCTTTTTTAGCTTTTATATTTCAATTTGACGTACGTAATTTAATCTTTTTTTGCCGCAGCATGTCCCTAAAAGGACTTTGTGCCATAAAACCCCAATCAACCAACCAACCTCAATCAAATATATACACTGACAACAACCACTGATAATATACATTATATAAAAAATAGCTATCAACTGGTCAATATTATGAAAAATCTTAAAAGTATAAACAATATAACGACATGTGATTTTAAAGATCTTTTTAATAATATAGACTTATTAGATCTACATAATATAATAAATGAATTATTTAAAAAATATCATCATCAACTAAATTTACCACTGCATATTGATATAGCTTATTTTAAAGCTAACAAATTTCATTATATATAATAATTTTATAATGCATGATAACACATTATATTTACAGATAGTCGGTATACCACAAGATGGTTGTACATCCAGTTTATTTTCAGACTTATATCACTATGAACGTACTTTTATTAATAGTAATATACATTTATATCATTATATTGATGACATAATTTTAATTGCCACTGATCAAACCAATATTTCTCAATTTCTAGTAGATTATCCCACTAATTTAGAATTAATGGAAAACCTCCTATCTAACAATACAATTAATTTTTTAGATCTTAAAACTACACTAAAAGGTAATAAAACAATAATTGATCTATATGACAAACATAAAGAATTTAAATTCAAAGTTAATACATTTACTAATTTTAAATCTTGTCTGCATAATTCTGTATATCGTAATATTCTCCTTAATCATATATATACATACCTGCCAACTTGTAAGGTTTAGCCTTACAATGTAAGGATTTAGGTCAAATTGTAAGGTTGTAAGGGTGACAGGTAAGATTGTAAGGTTTTTGGGTGTAACTAGAAATGATTTTCCAAATATGTTACTTATTGAGTAAAAGAATAAAACTGATGCACACATTGTGTTTATGTTACAAAAAATGCGTGCGATCAGCAATATGGTACGACATGGCAGCCAAGCAGTAATTCACAACGCGTTATTCTATGCCAGAGAATTTTTAGTCGTGCTGTGTATTTTAAAAATTTCTCGCAGCAAAGCCGAATGCAAAACCTAAGAGATTTTGAAACTTTTTTGATTAGACATTTATTTGATTTTTTTTTACTTATAATTTTATCTTTTTATTTTAATAATTTAAAAGCATATGAAAAGATTGCTATGAAGAAATGTATGACAGAGAATTGTTTGGTAAAGCCAAACCAAGCCTATTTAAAGTAGATTAAAAAAGAATTATCAGTGCTAAAATTATTTGGGTTATGTCTTTGACTTTCTTTTTTAACTTAAACAGTTACTCGTTTATTTATTTATTTATTTTTGTATTTATCAGTAAATTTTGTATCAAACCATATATTACTGTACCAAATGCTTTCACAAACACCTTTTACTACACATAAATTTTTAAAGATGCACAATGAAGTACGTCGGGAAAATTGTAAGGTTTTCTGATTAGAAATATTGGCAGGTATGTATATAGAATAAAGTGTTTATGTTCTTCTCATCTAATTAACAACAATATGGAAAAACTAACTTATGATTAATTAAAACATGGTTTTCCAAAAAAGTTCATATATTCTTTAATATACAGGGTGGTTATTAATTAACGTGAGGTGTTCAGAGCCTTCTAGCGAGTAAAATATTGGATGAAACATAATCAAATTTGTTGAGCATGCATAGTAGACTATGGGATTTCAAATTCTAAAAAGAAAAAAAAAGTTCCAAAATGTGCCACTAGGGGCAATTTTGGCGCTGCAAAAGTGTATTAGTGTAAATATTGAATGATTAAATGCCAAACAATACAGTACACATCAATTTTATTTACAACAAATGTTTTTTAATTACAAATTAGGCTCAATATGAGCACCATTGGTATATTCCAAGAACTGCATACAATACACAACGTTTTCTACTGCCGCTCGCAGCATATCAGAGTTGATCTGCCTCACTTGTAACATTATTCGATCTTTTAACATTGTGATATCGGAGACATGTCCTGATAAACAACACCTTTAAGGCTCTGCATCAGTAACATTTGAAATTTCCCCCCGCCATGTTAAACCAATGGTCGTGGATTCCATTCGTATTTGTTGAAAATCTCATTAGGAAATTAATATTTTTGACTTATTTTTTTAGTATCCTCTTCTTAAAGGATGTCTCTTATTTTCTGTGTGTACAAAATATTTCTAAGTTATATATATATATATTTTAATTTAGTGCTAAAGTCTTAAGAAGTCAGCGAGATGTGAATAACACTAAATAACTCCAAAACTATTTGGAGTTTTAAAAACTGGAAAACACTGAAATAAAGTGCATGGTCTCATCTATTCATATAAATTTTAAAAAATCGTTTAAGTTTATTTAAACTCTAGATAATCGACAAATAAGCTGGAAATTGTTGAAAATTTTATCCCCCCACTAAGCAATAAATCAAGGCAGGAGGAGGACCACAGTTGACCTTTGACATCACACAGGTCGGGAGAAGGGTGAGATATTGGAAACGCATGGGGATTCTTTCAGTATGCTTGTAATTGTTAATACAGAACAGAGTCTGATATAGTGAAGATCAAATTATTTTGACAAACTAAGAGAGAAAAAAAAAAAAAAATATATATATATATGTGTGTGTATACAAGTATGATTTTATATATATATATATATATATTTTCTTTTTTCGCGAGGGCTTTATTTAAAACTGATTCATATATAAGTTTAATCTTTATTGTATAAGATTCCCTTCTTTATTAAAAAGTATAAAAAATCTCAACTGAAAACTTTAAAGATCGGCAACATTTTAATTTACGTAATAAATTAAATATCTTTTTAAAATAAAGATAAAAAATACAGAGAAGGTATCTTGCATAGAAAAAAATATGTTTGAATAAAGGGTTTATCAGATTATAAATTATTTATAATGTATATACTCGTGTATAAGTCGAAGAATTTTAGACAAAATTTGGGAGCTGAAAATGGGGGGTCGACTTATACACGAGTAAGTAAAAAAAAAAAAAAAAAAAAAAAATAGCGGAGTGAAATACCGGAGTCATACTTTTTTTTACAGATAATTGGTGAATGTGCAAGTCTTTTAATTAATCACATATGGGTCTAGGTTGGAGAGACAGATAAAAGCGGACAATGGTGATTGATAAAAAAAATATCTCAACAATAATGTCTCTGTAATTGTTCTGCACTCATTTTCTCTTGGGATAGAATTCCCTTTAATACAGGGGCATCCCTTTCAACATTTTAATCCCCTTTTTAAAAAGAGTTCAACTTGAGATTGCTTCTAGATTTCTCTCCTAAGAGTAATACAATACAAAGAAGTACTATATTATAGCAGTTTAAGAAGTTGTTTACCCTTGTAAATAAGGCATGAATAGATTTTTCAAAAAAAAAAAAAAGTAAGTAATCATTAAATTGATGTGAATAGCTTTCAAATTAGTTTAAGCTTCTTCAGTTTTACATAATTATACAATTTTAAAATGTTGAATTAAAAAAAAAAAAAGAAGTCTGATTAGAAACGTAAAAAGTTTACTAATTTAATGAATTTTTTTTTTTTTTTTTTTTTTTCATCCTCGATTACAAATTATTTTTCAACATACTACCAGAAATGTGGTTCGACTTATACACGAAAATTAAATTTTTTCCAAAATTTTGCGTAAGAATTGGGGGGGGGGGGGGGGTCGACTTATACACGAGTATATACGGTATTTATAATTATAAATATTTTACAATAATTTAATATAAATTATAATTTATTATATTTATATGTTAATGTGTTTATATGTTATATTATAATTTATACTTCCCAATTATGACATGATTATTATAATTCTCTGCCACATTGATGTAAAAATCTATGTTATGGTTATATATTCAGTGTCAATTTTCTTGGTATACTGTCGCTTGATGCTGCAGCATAAATTTGAAATAGCATATTTAGTTATACACAAATTGCAGTTATACACAAATTACGATGGGGTATCATTCGAAAGGTTTTTGAAGCGGTTTCTGGCATAGTACACTCACATTTCGTTAAAACTTGTTTTTTTAATTAAAAATTGCTGTAATTAAAAATTAAATCGGCGTTGTTTTCATAAATTAAATAAAAGGTTTTTATCTAATTTGTGTTGCTACAAAAATGAAATAACGCATTATATGATGCTCAGCATGATTATAAAAAAATAAATAGTACAAAAAAGATAATGTATGATTTCTCAGCACGGGTTTATTTCATATTTATGGATAAAAAGCAAAATTGAAATGTTTAGAAGAAAACGATATCATCAATCGATAGAAGCAGTGGTATTTCACGTGTAGAATAAAAGGTATGCTTTGTTAGATTAGATTAAATTTTATTTTAAATGCATTCAATTTATTTTTCTTTGTATTAATATTCCTGAATAATAAAATAATGAAAATTTATAACAAGAATACTTTTTAATGAGAAAAGAAAAAATACAATTATGAGTTACAGGCTAGAGTACACCGCGAGTAGGGTTGTGCCTGACATCTGACATCTGCAAGTCAACCCCAACCCAACCAAAAAAATAAAAAATCATCAACCCAAAACTCAACACAATTCGACCCGAAACTTATCCGATCCGAGCCGGAAGTGAAAGAAAATTAATACACATTGGAATACAGTAATGGAAAAGTAGTCTGAAGTTATGCCTCTAATATCAGTATTATCCTATTTGTATAAAAATAGACATATATACACTCATTAATATTCTACTTAGTATTTTTCATTTGGGTTGGGTTGGGTTGATTATTGACGGCCAATTATCTACACTTAGGATATAGGCCCGGGGAGAGTGCCCTTCGTGGGGATCTTTCTAAGGGAACCTAACCCGTATTTACGCATGGATAAATCCACGGCTCGAAGAAAACCACGAAAACTCCGAACGATTAGGCCGACGGGCGCGATTGGGATCGAAAATTTGATGAAATACTCAAATCAAGATATATAACATAAAGTTTTTTCGCCAATGTCTTAGTAACATTTGAGATATTCTGAGTAACAATATGGCATTACTTTCATGATATTACTATTGCGTTTTTTGTAAATTAGCTATCTTCATTGGGGGCATAAACATCTGGGGCAAAAACGAAACCTGTCACATAAGGCTGCCATCAAGTGACATTAGAAAAAAAATTATATATTGGATTTTGTAATTTACAATATTAGGCAACAGATTACAGTGTTAGATTTGTTTCACCAAAAACTGTGGCTTGGCACTTTTTTACCCTGACCCCCTCATTTTCACTATAAAGAAATTTACAGCCACCCCGTACTTTCAAAAACTTTTTTCTTAAACTAAATATTTTTAAAAAGCCAAAATCTTATTTCAAAATTTAATCGCCTACTGGCAGAGTTACAGCAAAAACCCGGATTTTGGTTTTTTTTTTTTTTTTTTTAAGTTAAAATAAACATTTTTTTTTTTTTTTGAAAAGTTAAAAAAAATTAATATTTTAAAAAATTTCGTTTTTCTTTCTTTTAAAAAATAACAATTAATAATAATAAATAGTTAATTATATAGTTTTGCTTTATGAGATTTTTGTTATTCAATAGAATTTCATAAAATGTTTTAAATTATTATCCTACAACTAATTAGCAATATTTTACTGTTAAATTATTAAGATAGTTTTTTATTTGATCTGTTAGTTATATATAAATGTGATAAGTAGTAGATTTGTTCATATAAGTTCAAGTTTTTCCTCATATTCATATTTACTTACATGTAATTGCTATTTATAAATATTTTGTCTGTTTAAAAATGTATGCAATACAAGAAAACTTTAAAATAATTAAATTATTACATGTAAAAAGCATTAAATGGAGAAAATTACGCTATATTTAAAAAGCCCAAATAATAATATTGCCAAACACTTTCAACTGAGTAACATTAAATTAATACACGTGAATAATAAACGAGAGAAAAAAAACTTTAAAATAAGTAAATTATTACAAGCGAAATGCATTAAATAAGAAAAATTATGTCATATTTAAAATGATTTTCTTATAGCGTCTGAAAATAAAACTTTTTTTCTAGACGTTATTATAAAAGTCCGGAGGCAGCGACATGTTTTATTTTCAATTTTGCTGATTTTTAAATGTGTGATAGAACTTACTTAATCAGTCACGAAATAAGGCGTCAATACTGTCATGACCGTGATGAATGCAGTCTTGAGAACCGAAAAATCTTCAGTTAAATGGAAATGAATGGCAACCCGACTACAGAAGATCACCACTGGTCATTCAATCTTATGTAATCGGGTGATACTTTTAAAACAAAGCAAATTAGTACGTATTTAGAATCTGTGGGGTCTGGACGGGGATTTGTAGCTCGTAAGAGGCACTCCCCCCCCCCACGCAAAAAAAAATCGTTATGTCATTTACAGTTTAAATGAAATTTTGTTTGCTTATTAAGAGTACTTTTTGAAATATTACTCACGTATTTCGAATAGTTTAATCTAACTGTTCTGGAATCCATTTGAATATTTCACTAAAAAGTTTTAAAATGTATAAACATTTCTGAAGAATAAAATAGAAATAGTCATAATGAATAGGGATTCATTCAATATGCTATTTATTTGCAACTAGGATATTTTTTAATGTAACTCTCTCTCTCTCCCCCCTCCTCCCCCCTCTCTCTCTACGGTATTTCTGGTATAGTGATACTTTTTTATGGGGGATTTGATGCAATGCATTTTTGATGCAAAATATTTAATTTGATTATTATGCGTATCATGAACTTGTCTTTCTGAATTGTTTAAAATTTTTAATATGCACTATTTTGATATTAGCCTATACTGCGTCTCTTTTTATGTAATAATAAATAAAGGCTGTTTCATAATTTGACTATTTGTGCATCGGGTAAAATTTGGATAAACAACATATGTATAAAATTAAAATAAGGTGAAGCAAATAAAAATCAATAAACAAAAAAAGTTAAAATATGTTCATTAACTTTTCTAAGAATTTATCCAGGAGAGAATTTTTTACATCTGTTTTCATTATTCAAATTGTGCCTTCCATATTGATTTGATTATAAGCAACAAATGTTAAACAATTTGAAAGAAGGATATGCGAATATTTGAAATACATATTATTATATATGTACCAACATGTATCAAAGTTGTTCAAAGAGCTTGAGCATCAATGGAAACAAAATTCCAAGTTATGTACAAAAAGTGCAAAAAATTTAAATCTGACTGCAATCCTCTTTGAGCGCTAGAAGACAAATTCAATCCAAAATATGCAAAATGCTCCATAATATCAATAAAAATATTAAATCTAATATTGCAAGATGGTAGAATTGGAAACGATCATAAGATTGATTTAATGGATTTTGAGAAAAAATATATGTCTTTTAAACGATATTTAATCTGTTATGTCAATAAATGTATTGCAGTTTTCAGTTTCTAATCACCTTTGTAATTTTTCATAAAAACAGAAACTGATATAGTGAAGATTAAATCATTTTGATCAACTGACAAAATATCTAATACCTTTTTTTTCTAATTTTGAAGGCTTCATTTAAAACTGATTCATAAATTGGTTTAATATTTACTGTACAGGGTTCACTTCTTTATTAAAAAGTACAAAAAATATCAACAACTAAAAACTTTAAAGATTGGTGCCATTTTTATTGACGTTTAAATTAAATATCGTTTAAAATAAATATAAAAAATACAGAAGCATAGTAAAAAATATGTTTTGAATAAAGAGGTTATCAGGTTATAAATTATTTATAATATGTTTTTAATTATAAATATTTTACAATAATTTAATACAATTTATTATATTTATATGTTACTGTAGCTTATGTTATATTCTAACTTATACTTTCATAATTATGACATGACTATTGTTATTCTTTGCCCCATCAATGTAAAAATCTATGTTATGCTTATAGTATATTCAGTGACAATTTTCTTGGTATTACAGTCGCTTGATGCTGCAGTATAAATTTGAAATAGTGTATTTAGTTATACGGAAATAAAATATATTTTAGGCTTTATACATACCGTATATACTCATGTATAATTCGAAGAATTTTAGACAAAATTAGGGAGTTGAAAAGGGGGGGTCGACTTATATACGAGTTAGTAAAAAAAAAAAAAAAATGTCACACTCTGGAAGAAGTGTGAAATATTAGGTTAGAGGGAAAGCAAAAAGCGGACAATGGTCATTTTCCTGTGATTGATAAAAAAAACACTCAACAATTGTTTTACACCCATTTTCTCTTGGGATAGAATTCCCTTCAATACAGGGACATTCCTTTCAGCATTTTAACCCCCTTTTTAAAAAGAGTTCAACTTGAAAATGCTTCTAGATTTCTCTCCTAAAAGTCCTACAATACAAAGATGTATATTTTAGCAGTTCTAAGAAGTTGTTTACCTTTGTAAATAAGGCTTGAATAGATTTTTCAAAGATTTTTTTTCGTTTAAGTATCATTAAATTGATGTGAATAGAATTCAAAATAGTTTAAGCTTCTTCAGTTTTAAAACATTGAATTAAAAAAAAAAATCTGATTAGAAACGTAAAAAATGTTTACTAATTTAATGAAAATTTATTAATATTTTTTTTTATCCTCTATTACAAATCATTTTTCAGCATACTACCAAATATGTAGTTCGACTTATACACCAAAATTATTTTTGTTTTCTTAAAATTTTGTGTAAGAATTGGGGGGTCGACTTATACACGAGTCGACCTATATAGGAGTATGTACGGTAAATCATTCCTGTGTAATTTTTTTCGTCTTACATATTTTTTGTATTTACATATTTTATATTTATGATAATAAAAGAAATACATAATCAAATAAAAGATTTATTGAAAATTTGGAAAAGATTTATTGGAAATTGTTTTATAAAACAATTATAGCAAAACAACAAAGTTCTAAATGACCAACAGTGGAATTAGTTTTGGGATAAGCATTTTATGCGTTGAACCGGTAAATCTATCCCCTACGAGATGGGAATGACGCTGGCCACAAGCTATTTACAGCCCTTCCTGGATTCTAGAACCCCTGTTTCTACCCCTTACTGTGTTGACAGCCGAAGAAAAAGATGGGCGTGTTTAGAAAGGGGGAATGAAAAAGCTGGTTGAGGACAGAAATCCCAAAGAAAAATTTACTGATGCAGAGCCTTAAGAAATCCCCACAATCAAAAATCACAAGGATTGAGATTGGGCGACCTCGGTGGCCATGCCGTAGGAAATGCACGACTAATGATTCTGCTGTCAAAAAAATGTTGCCGCAACACACGCTGTACCCATGTCCAATGTGGGGTGGTGCACCATCCTGCATGAATAGGGTCGAATCGAGATATCCTCACTGCTGTAGTTGTGGAATCGTGATGTTCTGTAGCATATCTGCATACCTGGCAGCAGTAATGGTACAGGTCACTGGTCCACTTGCTCCAGTTTTGTCATAAAAGTAAGGACCGATGATAAAGGATGCTGTAAAGCCACACCACACTGTGACTTTTGGCGAGTTGAGAGGCTCTTGCACATAAGTGTGCAGATTATTCGTAGCCCAAATGCGGCAGTTGCGGGTGTTAATGCCACTGTTTAAATGAAAGTGTGCTTTATCACTCCATAAAATCTGCCACGGCCGTGTAGCATCAACTTGCATGCGTGCTAAAAATATCAATGAAAAATCCAATCGGGTGGCCGCATCGCCTGGGACAATTCTTGAACAAAAGAGATTTTGTATGGATAAAACTGTAACATCTGATGCAGGATCTTCCTCACTGTTGAGTATGGGATCTATGTATGCAGAGATACTGCACATTTTCCATCTCCTGTTCGACAATAGCAATTGCAACTTCTTCGTCAACTTGTTGCTGACTAGTCACTTTGTGTTCATGGTCTGGTTGCCGTGCTAGAGTCCCTGTAGTTTCAAATCGTTGAATCATCTTTCGTAAATTTGTTATGCTCTTCGCAACTTCTTTAATAGGTGAAATTCACGAAGAGCAGCATTGCAATTCTCGTTCCATACTCGCTAGAGGACTCTGAACACCTCACGTTAATTAATAACCACCCTGTATAATTAGTACATAAATGATCTTAAAAAAAACAAATTAACAAAATAATTATAAAAAATTAAAATAATAATAAAAAATTATAATAAGATGGATGGGTGGGTAGATGATAGATTAAGGAGGTGTGGTGGAGTTGTCTGGATAATACGAATTGGTTAATTTAACAAAAAAAAATGGCAAGGGGCATTTGATTTAGAACTACGATGCAATTACACATTTTGTAATGGACTTTGTTTCGATTTTTTATATGCATATTGGTTTAGTTATATTTATATATTTATATTAAATGTATTCATATTTATTAATAATTTTACGCTTACTTGTATTTAAATTCTAGCCCACTGCGGACAATATCATATTAGCTTCTTGTTGGCCGTTCCAATAAAAAAACAGTGTTTCATGTGGAAGACTTAAAAATAACAGCTCCTTTAAAAGCATAGTTGTTTATTATAAATAAGATGACAGACAATAAAACAGCATAACTTTGCTGTTAAATGAACAAACTGAAGAAAATAATAATATGCAGCCACATTCTAAAATCAACCAGCATTACAAGCTGGAGGAAGGAAAAGAAGGCAATAACCTCCTGGAAAGTCCAGCCTTTTAAACACACCATCGGCGAATGTTTTGCATAAACATGTTGCCATTTAAAGGTACAGAAACTCGCATCTGAAACGCCATTGGCTACGAATACCGCAAGTTGCGAATAGCCAACTACGGTGATTAGCGCGATCCTGAAATCACAGGTTACTTACTGTTACCAAGTAACATATTTTGAATTGAAGAACGAGAACGTTAGCTTTGGCCGTTTCAGATACGCAAGTATGTTTATTCAAGAGATGTTGAAAAACCGAGATGCATTAATGAAAAACTAAATACCCTTACTTAAATTTAAAGAAAGCTTTAAATTAAGGATTTATTAAAGATGCATAACAATCGGCCTCCTTTTTCATCCTCTCTAGAATATTACAAAACATGAAAAATTTGCATAAACATGAAAAAGTTCAAAAAGTTTACAAAAAAATTACACTTGAAAAATTCAAAAACTAACAATCTGATCAATGTCAGGTCACATACGACTTTATTGGCAGGACATTGACCAGAGTGAATAACATTGTAAGAAAAATTATAACCCCCCCACATAAAGATTTAAATATCAAAAATTCTTCTACAAATATTCATCAACTGCTCTTTCACTTGTGGCTTAGTAAAACTATCTGCAAGGTTAAGTTTACTAGGAATATATTTAAGTTTAAACATTTTATCAAAAACAAGATTTCTTAGAAAATGATATTTTATATGAATATGTTTTGTTTTCTGATTTTCAAAAGGGGAATTAGAAAAGGCTATGGCGGCTTGGTTATCACAGAATAAAGTGCATTCTCTCAAATTTAAGTTAAGTATTTTATTTTGCAAGACATTTTTTATCCAGATTAATTCTTTAGCAGCTTCAGTTAAACTAACATATTCGGCCTCCATGGTTGAAAGACTTACACATTTTTGTTTAAATGTCTTCCATGAAATAAGGGTTTTATCCAAAAACAAAATGTAGCCACCTATGGAAACACGATCGTCTCTGTTTGCTGCAAAATTTGAATCAGAATAACATGAGAGATTTAAATCACTAACTCTAGATAACTCAAGTTTGAAATTTTTAGTATATTTTAAATAACCTAACAATTTTAATAAACAATTCCAGTGAGCAATGCCAGGATTGATTTGAAATTGGGATAATAAATTTACTGCATACATGATATCAGGTCTGGTCCTTCCCGCTATATAAGACAAACATCCTATAAGATTTCTATAGGGAAATCTAGACATTTTATCAATTTCTGCCTTAGTGGAAGGCGAATCTTGCTTTGACAAAACCAAACCCTTAGGAATAGGTAAAGAGCTAATTGGAAACTTAAAGTTTGAATACATTTCACAAACTTTCTCAATATAAGATGTTTGGTGTATGTAAAGACTATTTCCAACCTTTTCAAACTCTATGCCTAATAGTTTTCTGGTTGCACCCAAAATTTTTAAGTTAAAATGTTTTTGCAGCAAATCTATCCCAAAATTCAAATCCTCTTTAGTTTTGCCAAAAAGAACAATGTCGTCAACATAAAGCAAAAGAACTAATCTGGCTTGAAATATATATACATAAAGCTCTAACGCAAAAACACCAATCTAGTTTACAAAAATTTAATTTGGATAAAGCATCATCCATCTCAAAAAACCATTGTCTGCCACTTTGATGCAGATCATAAATGGCTTTATTTAACTTACAAACTTTATTTTTTTCTTTTTCGAAACCCTCAGGTTGGTGCATGTATATAGTTTCATTGAGACCAGCATAAGGATATGCATTGTTGACATCTACCTGGACATTAACCCATTTTAACAGACATGAAAATATGGCAAAGAACAACCGAATTATTGAAAAACTAACAACTGGACTAAAAACTTCATCATAACTTTCCCCCTTAACCTGATTAAACCCCTTTGCAACTAACCTAGCCTTATACCTTACAATCTCATCATTTTCATTTCTTTTTAAGGTATACACCCAACGATTACCAAGTATTTTTGTATCTTTTGGAGGTGTCACAAGATCCCATACATTACGTTCATACATAACGTTCATTTCTTGGTTCATTGCGTCCCTCTAGCTAGATGCTTCTGGGGTTTTTACGGCTTGATTGTAAGTTTTGGGGATTTTAACCTCGGTCAAGTTTGCTTCACCTTTTTCTAAAAAATTTGAAATTTTACTGGATTCTTTATTTTTACTGCTGAAGTCAAAAAGGTTTTTATCACATTCTATTTTATTTAATTTACAGTACTCTAACAATTCATTAAAAGATCTTATTCTAGTATTGGTTCCTTCGATGCCATAGTAAATGTATGTTTTATTTCCTATTTTTCGAGGTACTGTTTTACGTATCCAAGGAATAGTTGCACAAGTCTTTAAACTACTCTGTTCTAAATTTTGGTTAGAATCCGACGCACCTCCCAAATCAGATGTAATCTCTGGTTCTACATCAAAAATATTTCCGTCCTCTGGGAAATCAAAAAGTGAAAAATTTAATTTAGGTTCTTTAATTTTTGAAGCTATATCAACCCCCCTTTTAGTTTCATCAAAATGAACAATAATGGTTTCTACAATTTTCTGTTCATCTAATAATGAAATTCTGTAGCCTTTAGTTGCCTGAGCATACCCGCACATAATCCCTAGTTTAGCTCGCATATCAAGCTTCTTTCTGACTTGTTTGGGCACTCCAACATAAGCTAAACAGCCAAATGTGTTTAAATGTGAAACTGAGGGTTTTATAACTGAGTACATCTCAAAAAGGGTTTTTTTTTGTTTGTGACAGATTCTATTCCAGGTGTACGAAAAACACATTAAGGCCTCAGCCCAAAATTTTTGTGATAAGCCACTAGCATTTAGGAGAGCTTTAACACCATCAAGAGCAGTTAAATTAAAATGTTCCGTGACGCCGTTCATTTCTGGACTGTACGGGTTCATTTTCTCATGTAAAATTCCCTGCTTTTCTAAAAATTTCTCAAATTCATTGTTGCAGAATTCTAAACCCCCATCAGTTCTAGTAGAAATTACTTTCTTATTTAAATACCTTTCAGCCCTATTCTGAAACTTTAAGAATGTCTGAAAAATGTCAGATTTATTTCTGATAGTGTATACTGCAACATTACGAGAAAAGTCATTGATGATGGTGAAAAAATATCTATTCCCTCCATGTGATGCAACAGGCAAAGGGCCACACAAATCCATGTGTAAAAGTTCTAGAGCAGTTTTGGACCTGATATTCCCTATTGATTTAAATGACACTCGTTTAGATTTTGCAAGTTTACAGGCGATGCAATCCTCGGTTAACCTTGACAGCTCTGGCAAACCTCTAACACTTTTATTTTTACTGGTATTAACCAAATATTCACTATTTACGTGACAAAATCTTTCATGCCACAAGTTACTCAAATTTAAATTTTCAATTTGGTTAGCTGAAATGTCAACCGAGTTGCTTTCTCCTTTACAAGTTTTATAGCTGAAAGGTTTAACAAAATACAAATCATTTTTCCTTACTGCATAAAATAACCACTGCCAGTCCTTGTCATACACAATTAGTTTGTCTTTACTGCCAACAAAATTTATGCCTAATTTTTCAAGTTTGCTACCAGACAAGAGATTTCTACTTAAATGAGGATTATACAAAACATCTTTAAGAATTATTTGATTGAAACTTCCATCTTTACATTTAATAAAAAAATTTATTGCACCTTTTCCCTGAACAGGACTTTCTTTTTCTCCAATAGCAAGTGACATCTGCATATTTGAAACTGACTCATAATTCAAAAAAAGATTTTTATCATTACAAAAATGCGCAGTAGCAGCTGTATCAAAATCCCAGCTACTATTTTGACCAAAATCAGATGAATTTGCCTCAAGAAAATTACTTTGAGCTACTTCAATTAAACTAGTCTCATGTTCAGAGAAGGTACATTTTACATTACTATTACTTTTTTCATTACTACATTTTACATTGCATTTTAGTTCTGCATTACTAGTTTCATTAAATTTACTATTTGATTGATATTTTTTAGTTTGAAAATTTTTAGACTGAAAACTTTTAGATTGATTTTTAAATTTACAATTAGCAATTAAATGACCATAAGATTTACAAAGAAAACAAGGACCTATCAATTTACTTTGATTAACATTATTTTTATTTTTAAAAGATTTACCTGTTTTACACTTTACTACTTCTCCAGAAAAAGCAACACTAGAAATGTCCTTTTTTGCCAATTTCAATCTATTTTCTTCAAATAACAATTCAGCCTCAATCTTGTCGGGTACAAACTCTGCATCTGGCCACCTGTAAATCGCCTGGACTGTAGACTGGAACTCCTCGGGCAAACTTCTAATCATCTGGTATCCCATATACAAGGATTGAAGGGTATGTCCTACATCACGTAGACGCTTGGCTGCCTGCTTGACACGTCACAAGAAAAGTCCTAAATTTTCTCCAGGAAAATAACGGGCACCAAAAAAGTCATTCAGCAGTTGTATAACACGGGCTCTTGTGGTAGGTTCAAAATGCTCTTTAAGGATCTTCCAGGCTTCAGCTCCATTCGTTATGTACGAAATTAAAGGCTTAAACTCCGATGACAAGGTCTGGTAAATAATGGTATACGACCGGGCTTTTTTTAAATTCACCTTACTCTGTTCTCTCCATGTCAGCTTGTCTGTCACAGGAACTGTTTTGTCTGATGTCTCACCGCTTTCACTTTTGATGTTCTCGATATATTCCCAAGCACCATAATGCATTAGCAGAACTTTCACTTCTACCTTCCACGTCTCCCAGTTTGACGAGGTCAAAAGAGCAACATTCTGAAACTCCATTTTCTATACGGCCTCCGTCAAATAAGTAGGAAAAACACTTTAATAACACATTAAAAAAGGCAAAAGTCTCTCTTTAAAAGCTCACTCCAGGGAAATAAACATCAGCTGTAAACATCAGCGACACGTCAGCAGAAAAACATTGCGGCGACTTCGGAAAAAAAACATCGGCGACGACGTCATCACTTCCACAAAACAAACTTTAAACTGCTTTAAAAATCACAACTGTGCAACTCTGCTACCACTTGTTGGCCGTTCCAATAAAAAAACAGTGTTTCATGTGGAAGACTTAAAAATAACAGCTCCTTTAAAAGCATAGTTGTTCATTATAAATAAGATGACAGACAATAAAACAGCATAACTTTGCTGTTAAATGAACAAACTGAAGAAAATAATAATATGCAGCTACATTCTAAAATTAACCAGCATTACAAGCTGGAGGAAGGAAAAGAAGGCAATAACCTCCTGGAAAGTCCAGCCTTTTAAACACACCATCAGCGAATGTTTTGCATAAACATGTTGCCATTTAAAGGTACAGAAACTCTCATCTGAAACGCCATTGGCTACGAATACCGCAAGTTGCGAATAGCCGACTACGGTGATTAGCACGATCCTGAAATCACATATTACTTACTGTTACCAAGTAACGTATTTTGAATTGAAGATCGTGAACGAGAACATTAGCGTTGGCCGTTTCAGATACGCAAGTATGTGTTTATTCAAGAGATGTTGAAAAACCAAGATGCATTAATGAAAAACTAAATACCCTTAGTTAAATTTAAAGAAAGCTTTAAATTAAGGATTTATTAAAGATGCATAACACTTCTAATACATAGTTTATTTTTTTAAATGAGAATACATTGCATGTATAAATTTTATTTTTTATTTTACCCTCTCCCCTTATATCATGTGTATTTAATTTTTAAGAATGTTTGTAGACACATTAAATATAACTCATTAATTTAAAAATTTAATTAGTAATATTAATTCCTTAGCATCTTTATTATATACATTTTTTTATTAATTATAAATTAACTTAAGATATGATGCAATGTGTCACAGTAATATAAATGATGATATGTTATCGCTTGGTACAAATATTTATAATATACATTAATCAATAATCATAAGTTTCATTTATTTTATTTTATTTATTTATTTTATTTTTATTTATTTATTTATTTATTTTATTTTTATTTATTTACTTTATTTTTTTTTAAATTATACTAATACAATAAATTTATTAACTTAATTTCGTTCAATTATCTGTCTTAAGACAGTCTGTTTTAAACATCATCCAATAATGCAATAAATTATTTTATAATTGTATATATTTACCAATAGAGGGCAGCACTTCATTGATTTATTCTTTTGAATTTATGGTGGAGTTCAATTTTAATTTTTCTATAGATGGTGCTGGTTTTATATATTGGGATATGTGCTGTGCTTGGCTATGCATTACTAGTTGTTCCTTGATCCATGGTCCATCAATTTTTAAATAACTTTATCCCCCCCCCCTTTTTTTGGCAACATATGCTTAAAACTCCAATTCTTGTAATTTGTAATACTTGCTGACTCAAGTTTACATTTTGCTTTCAAATGGGGTAATTTCATGTTTTTAGTTATTTATTTATTTTTATTTTTCCTCAATCCTTTTTAATCAGGTTTTATTTTGAAATTATTTGTTGTTTCATTGTGTATTTCCCTACATTCTTGTGTGGTTGTCCCAATTTCATATTCCTTAGCTATTTTATGGCTAATATGAAGATGAAACCAACCACACATATTATTTGTGGCAATTTAGGCAATTGGGACCTGAAGATTTTGTATTCAATTTCTGCTTTTTTTTTTTTTTTTTTTTTTTTTTTTTTTTTTTTTTTTAAATACTATGTTTTTGGTGTCAATGTTCAGTTTGTTGGAGGGACCTGTTTTGTTGTCAATTAGTTATTTTAATTTTATTCATAATTTCACAGTTTTTGTTGGTGGTTATAATGTTCATTTAATGGTTATATATATATATATATATATATTCTAAATTTATTTTAAAATCTTAAGTACAGTAAAATATGTGAAAATGGAATTGCAAGGAAGTAGAAGAAATTCCTTTTTAGACAGATTTCTATATTAGCAGACATAATTGTATGGTATTTTTCCATGAGTCCCCATTTGAGCTATGATTTTTTCCCATTTAAGGCAGTATTCCTAGACAAGTTCTGTTTATATAGGTTTTACTATGTTTTTTGTTGTTGTTAAAGTTAATTATATTAACTTATGACATTAAAACTTGTGAGAATGGAACCAGTCTATGAGGGGGATTTAGATGATCAATTATTTATTGTTACAATAAAATAACAAATAAAAAAAAGATTTTTAAAAATTACATTTTTTTTGGGGGGGGGGGGGGGGCAGGATTTTAAGGGGGAATTTAGATTTTATTTATTTTTGAGTGAAAATTGCCGAAATACAGAATTTCTCGCCCTTTTTTACTTCTAAATTAATGATAAAAATGGGTTTTTAAATGATTTTTTTTTTTTAAATCTTGATTATAAGCCCTTCCCAAACTTAACCCTTTTTGGTTTTGAAAAAAAAGGGGGGGGGGGCTTACAATCGGGATTTTACGGTATTCAACAAGTAAAAATAAAAAATAAGAATTATTTCTTAGTATCAGGAAGTGTAGAGTTGTCCATTAACATCAGAATGAGTTTTAAATTACACAATGTGCTTTTAATTTAAATATGCTGTTTTACATTTAAAAAATGCTGTTTTACATTAAGAAACTTACCATTACTAAAGTAACAAATTTTGCATACAAGAAGATTTAACTCTCTTGAATGTATAAATATTTTTTTCTTTCCAATTTTGAACTTTTTTATGCTATGCTTTAATAAATATTTTTCAATATATTATATTTACAGAAAAGCCACTAGTTTTAAATATATTTTTGAGGCATGAAAGCTTTCAACCAAATTTAGTTTTTGAAAATGTATGTCATTTGCATTTTGTTTTTGAGATTGATGCAAAATCATTGAGAAATCTTGATGAAAAATAAGGAAAGAGATTAGTAGCTGCATTATAAAAATTCTCTGCTTAATATATATATATATACATATATATATATATATATTCTGTTTAATATTTAAAATAAATTTTATGCATAGAAGACCAAATATAATTAAAATGTCTTAGTCTGTTGAACAGCATATATGCTGTAAAAATTTTTATAATTTGATATATCAAATTATAAACATTGGCATTGATTTTTCAAATTCTTTTTAAAAGATTATATGTTTTATATCAAACTGAACTTTTGATAGTCAAGTTTAAATAGTTTTTCTTAATGTATAATTTAAACTGATAGAAAGTATATTTTAATGCATGTTATTTTATTTTTCCTTTTTCAGTTGGTTCCTACCTGGATTGCTCCCAATGTCTTAACTTTTACTGGTTTCCTTTTGACACTGTTAAATGCCCTTCTTTTAGCCTTTTATGACTACAGATTTTGTGCTTCCAGTGACTCAATTCCAGATTTACCACCCATTCCTCAGTGGGTGTGGATAGTTTGTGCTATCAATCATTTTCTTGCCCATACTTTAGGTATGTTGTTATCCTATATGTTTTTTGGTAATTTATTTAACGCTTGATTACTATCTTCAAAAAACTTACATTTTTGCTGTTGTTGTATCTGTGAGATTGCATGACATAATTTCTATATTTATACACTTTATACAGCGGTATTTTGGTAGTAATTAACTAGAAATGTATGTTTTTTTGTCTTTAATCGCAATAAATCAGTCAAGTGTGAGTGTAACTCACGCTCAAAGGTTTCCGTACATTCAATTTATTAATTACTAAAAAGTTACGAGATCTTTTGAATGATACCCTACACAATATATAAAAAATAAATTTATTTTTCAAGTAACTTAATTAATTTCTGGACTAATTACTGACAATTTTTTTCGAAAATCATTATCAAATATCCTTAGATGGTTGTGTCTGCGTTGATAGATAACTCAAGCGCCCATCAGCTCCATTGCTGACTGCCTGTAAAGTACATTTTATATGTAACAAAAAGATGCATTTTTCTCAAAAACTATGTTACCTAGGAAATTCTCTATAGTTTTCCTGCAAGTTTTAAATAAACTTCTAAACTTCTATTTTTGATATTTTTAGTTTTAGTAGATTTGGAAATAGAGAGAGGTGGGGGGGGGGACATAATTTTGCAGTGCATTTTCAACGATATCTCTAAAAACATAATACATAAAATTAAAAAATATATATTTTTGAGTTCGGTATTATGAGATCTTTCACACGATACCCCACATGATAGACAAAAATAAAACTTTTTTCAAGTAACTAAATTAACCCCTAAATTTTTCCTAAATGTATTTGTGAATGGCTAATAATCTGAAAATATGTGGGTAGAAAGGCTTTATAACTTTCCCAAGTTTGAACTTTCCACATCTTGTAGTTTACAAGAAAAAAAGCTCTGACAGACACAGGAGTGATGTTATAATGGTTCTGTTTTTACTTTTTAAGTACGGAACCCTAAAAACTAAAAAAAATATTCCAAATTGACATCTCCAAATATCACTTTGCAGTCAGAAAAAAAAGTCACTATATCTTACAGCAAGGGTGGAAAAATGACATTTGTGCTCGTTTACTGTGATTGGTTGCTTTTGAGCCAAGCTTCCCAGCTACTAACATCTAAGATTTTCAGATCCTAACCAAAATTTTAAGGGGATGTTTTAAAAGAAGATTATTGTTATTTTAAGTGGAATTTAAAAAAAATACTGTGTGAACTAGAGTCCTGTATCGAGTTGAGTAAGCTGATTTTACCTGAACCTGACCTGCAATTCAGGTTGGGTTGACTTTAAATGTTTTGATTTCAAGTTCGGTTTTAACTCTCAAGTCAGGTTCAGGCTGATTAAAAATTTTTTTTTTTAAAAAATCCTGAATATTTATCAAATGAAAGAAACTATATATTTGAATGTTAATGTGTGTATATATGTTCAATTTTGTACAAAAAAGATAAATTTGACAGATATAATTGTAGACTATTTTTTCATAATTGTATAAATATATGGATTAATTTTCTTTCACTTCGGCTTTCAATGGATGAAATTTTTTTGCCAGGTTCATATTGATTTTAAACAAATTTTCGGGTTTGGGTCAGGTTACTCATGCAAGACTCTAGCATGAACCCTGAGTATGTTATGTAATTATGTTTGTAATATACTAAATTTTTGCTGAAAAATTTTATTCATACTGAAAAGATACCCCCAGAAGATTTCAAAATTTTTATTGTGTTAAGTAACTTTTCCAAATTAAGAAAAAAAAAAAATCTTTTTTTTTTGCAGCCCCAGATCAATTTTTGCGAACATTTTCTAAATGAAATATAATTTTGTGCTGAAAACTGCTGGATCATTCAAGTTAAATCTACACAGCTAAAATCCTGACCTCCTCAGAATTTTATGATATTTAACTCAAATGTTAGTTTCATAGAGAAATGAATAAATACCCAGTGATAAATCTCAATCTCGCTTGGTTTCTGAGATAATTAGTTTCAAAGATGGACTAAAAACATAAATTTTTGCATTTCATGCAACACAAAAAAAAAAAGCCATATTTTGTTCCCTAATTATCACAGAGACTTTACTTTTCATGTCGTTAGAAAGTGTTTGAATTGGGCTTTCATATGATATATCACATGCATGTATTTATTTAATTTTTAATTTCAGGGTCAAACATTTTGACTTTTGACCTTTCATATTTCAAAATTGGACATTTTAATTTTTTTGAAAAAAAAATATATATGTTACTCTTATACTTATTTTCTATAATATCTGAACATATCATTTTGGGACAACCATGAGATGCTGAGTTATAAATTAAAATGCAAACTGCTTGTCCTAACTCGTACCTACCTATACACCATATTTGTATTTTTTTTTTTTTTTTTTTTTTTTTTTACTGACAATCTTTTTTATTGCGAAGTTCACAAGCATAGTTTTTTTTTCTCTTGGGGAGGAGGTTGAAATGAGTCATATTTGCTGTATTTTAGTAGAAAAAATAATTTTATACATAAAGCAAAAAAGTACTGACATTGTGAACACATTTTTCCTCTTACGTTACGAATTTAGACTCTTCCTCCTCCTCTCCCTCCCCTCCACTTGCTAAAGAAAATAAATTTTTTAAACTCTAAAATGGAAATACTGTGGAGTTCCACAATATATCAAAACATTTTTATGATTTCATACTCTTAATACGAGCACTCAAACATTGAAGTAATCCTGCAAGAAATGCAAATTTATAATGTTATAAATTCAATATTATCATTCTGTGTCAAGTCAGTGCAAAATGTGTAACATTTCAACCTAATTTCTTCACATTTCAATAACATTTGGGCTACTTAATATTTAATAGTATGATAAATTAAAAAATAATAGAAATGTACTCACTGAAAGTCATTTTAAAATTATAGTAGAAGTAAAGTAATATGTTGTCACATTAAAAAAAATAGGTATTTGGTTTAGTGATAGGCGATTCTGAAAAATTTCATAATCGATCAACATCGATACTGTATAAAACAACATTGATAAAAAAAAAAAAAAAATCGATTAACAAATTCTAGTATCGATGTTTTAGAATCGATTCTCACACATAGCTTAAAAAGAGTAACTCCTAAACTTATCAATCAAATGGCAGGAAATTTGATCATAAATCGTGATAACGGGGATTAGCATCTATATTTCTGGCGCTCATTTCTTTTGCATAGCAGTATAATAATATATTAGCTACCGTCAAATTTTGTTTAAAGGCATTTTTCTTTTCAGATAAAATTGTTATCTTTTCAGTTTAGAGTTAGAGGGTACTAAGAGTGAATCCAGAGAAGAAATAATATTGAAAATATGAACGATACGCATAGGGAACCAAGGGGTGGGGGAAGAGGGCCATGGGCGTAATCTTGGGGGGGGGGGGGCATGTGTCCCCCTAGTTTTTCAGAAGCAGGGGCAAGACTTACCTTTTGCCCCTCCAGTTTTTTGTATTGTTTTGTGGTTAAAGCCTAGTTTTGTATTTCATTTTGTTTTAAATTTAACCATTTATATGCTATCTTGAAGGCGAACTAGAATAAATAGGGGTTAAATCAAAATGCCCAGAATTTATGTTTTTTACGTTCATAGCAGTAATGTCTATCTTTCTTCTTAACAAAATTTTTAATGCTGTAGTCAAAGTTCAAGTAAAAATATTTTCCCTGCTCTTTTTTTTTCAGAAAAGTTAATCTTATTTTCTCTTTTCCATTATTGAGTTGTTTATATGCACGTGTGGGATACGATGGGATACTGTGTCAACTGTGACCATTGTCATTTTCTTTAGGATAAAGTAACCTTGGAATAATATGAATACAACTCTCTGACCCTCCCAGCTCTATCGCCCCCTATTTCAAGGTGCCAATCATAGATTGGTAATTAACGGTGCTCATAGAACTTCACATGATTTCACTGGGGAGATTCATCGTAACAGAAATATGAGGAACAAGTTCTGTTTATTGAACGATTCCTTGTTTAATAAGTTTTTTATGTACTGAGCAGAAAAGTTGCAATGAGGCAGTCATCGAGCAGTTAGATTCAAAGGAATAGAAAAATATGCGGTCTAATAAAGTTTTAGTATTCGCTCATTTTTGTGATGTTTTCAAATTCATAAACCTAAAAACATATTTATAAATATATTTCGTATTTTATCTTATGAACAATTGAAGAATACTGTAAAAAAGAAATAATCTTTAGAGAAATCGAGATTGAAGTACCGGAAACTTGAAATTTTTTTCTTCATTCTTTCATCAAAATACTATACATTTTATAAAAAAATTCTAGTTAATATTTTCAAAATAAAAACAATTTTAAAAACTGAATATTTTCATTTGGGTCTTTAAGGTTAATGCACTTTGAAAATGTGTAAAATTAAAAACATTTCAATTAAAATAAACAAATTAAAATCAGTGTGATTTAAATTTTTGTATTGATAAATTATCTGGATTAATCTGAAACCAGTACGAATGGGACTTAAATCCTATAAAATTATCAACTAAATGTTACTAATTTTACAAAGTTCTGAAATCTCACCAATGATTAAAGTACAACATACAAGTTCTTTCAACCTCTTTTAAATTTCTCAAGTATGTTAACTTTAAAAAAATAAATAAATGAGTATCCATATAAAAAACAAGGAATAATTATAACAGTTATAATTATCAAGTGCAAATTAAGGGAAAATGATAATAATGAAAAAAACTCTCCCAATTTGTAGAAAATATATTTTTAATACATTTATAAAGTATATTTATAATAATTTATGTACATTAAAACGAATACATATGTGTACTTTTAGGAGCATGGTTTTTATTGAAACTGTCCTCAAATCCATACTGACTTCTTTCGAAGGGATTTTTTCATTATTTTTTGTTCAGAAACGTATCCCATTGACAGGTGCTCTTATTAAGAAACTATGTAATCTAACTGTTTTTCAAATTTTCTATAAAAGGCAAAAGATTTTTCAGGAAATTCTATCAAAGTGGGCGTTTTGAACTGAATGTCGGGTTGCGATAGAGCATGAAAGGGAAAAAAACTGCCATACTGAGATAATAATCGCTTATAACTGAAGATGTCATTATTCATTAATGGGAAAAAGAAAAAAAAAAGTTTGAATACAAATTACTTCAACAAACTTCAACAATGATTTTATATTAAAAATCAGTTACATAACTGTCATAACTTTCAGTTATGATACGTTTTCTGAAAGCTTATTTCTTTTTCTTTAACCACATTTATTTCAATTCTAAGAAATTTATCAGATTAATATTTTTACATAGTGCAAATGGCGACCATACACTGTTCCCAAGGTGGCCACCTTAGAAAACAAATGTGAAAATCAGTGTAGTAAGGGCGATTTTCAAAATTTCTGCATAAATATCTAAAAACAAAAAACGTATTACCATTTAATTTTAACCCCAGTGATCCCTCAAAGGAAGTCGGTAACTCCCAGAAGAAAATCCGTGAACTACCGTGCACAAAAAGTGCTTTAAGGTCTTTTCGTGTCATAAGATAAGGAGATTTAGAAGAAAAACTCGAAAGATATCAAAAGAAAGAAAGGATCATCAGAGTATATTAATAAGCAAAATAGTTTGCCGAGTATTTTTTCACATTTTAAGAGTGATTTTAATACATGGGCCACCTTTGGAACACTATGGCGTCAAAGGTGGCACAAGCTACAATTTTTAAATTGTATTATAAAAGTAATTAAATTTTATTAAGAAAAGTACACTTGATATGTGTTAAAGATAAGTGTAAAATTTTACAAGCAAAAATTCAGCCACACACACCCAACCAGAAAATTATAAAAAATCCTCAAAGCTTAACTATGACCACGACTCACCTACCTTGTGCATTATAGTACTTATACGACTGAATTTCTTGAAAACATGCCGATGTTTTTGAAGCAAGATTCAAAAAGCACTTTTACTCATGCAAACAGTTTATTTTCAGATTACGCTCGAAATGCATGGAATACAAAATATCATCAATAATAATGACTACTTAGACAATTACGTACATAAACACTGATTAAAGAAAAATGACTTAGACAATGGCATTCAAATGAAGATTCAGCAAGAAAAATCCACATAGTTTAAAATGAAAGAAAAAGATTATAAAAGAAAATCATAATTTCAAAGTCCTTCCGGCCTGTACCGGGAGGGAAAGGTAGCTTTTATAGACTAAGTTTTTAAAAATTCAACTCAATTTATTCGAACACCCGAAGCTAAAATGCTTAAAACCTGATTATAGAAGATTCAATCCCGGTGTTCGTTAATACTGAATTTGATTGCGAATTTCAGAATGAGAGTTACAGTATAACAAAAATCAGATTGTTTCAAAATGTCAGCCATTCTAGAATTTCAAACTGCCATATCTTAGCCATTTTATAAGATAAAGCCAAAACAAAAAATTTTCCAGAGTCCTTATATCACGATCTAACACTTAACCGAAACAACTTTTTACTTTTATAATCTTTTATACATATTTTTGAATTAAAAAAAAAAATTGAAAAAATAACAGGCTGTCACTTTGAAATAAGATGGCGCATGAAGCTGGCCAACGAACTCGGCCGAGACCTTCGTATGTTCTGTACACATGATCCGTCACATTCATATCGGTTCATAAATACGAGAGTTACAGCATAACAAATATCAGATTGTTTCAAAATCTCAGTCACCCTACAATTTCAAACTGCTATATCTCAACCATTTTTTACGATATAGCCAAAACAAAAAATGTTCCAGAATCCTTGTATCACGTTCTAACACTTAACGTAAATTTAGTATTTTTTTCAATTTATAATTTCTTTGTATATCTTTTTAAATTAAAAAAATTGTAACTGGCCGCCATTTTGAAACAAGATGGCTGATGCAGCTGGCCAACGAACTCGGTCAAGAACTTTGTATGTCCTATAGACATACTCAGTCACATCCATATTGGTTCATAAGTAAGAGAGTTACAGCATGACAAATGTCAGATCAACATAAATCAACATTTGAACTGAGGGTGGTTTTGGGGTCTGGTGGTCATGATTGGTTAAAGTATACCAAATTTTTTTGGAATTGCTTTCCTCCGAACGGCTGCAATAGTATTTACAATAGCTTTTTGTAATGTAATTTTCTACCTAAAAGATAGATTTATAAAAATATATCTCTAATTTGTTAAACCAAATTAAATTTCAAAAGATTTCGCTAAACAAATGTACAACATCACTATAATTTTTACAAAAATAAATAAACAAAATTCGAGCCCAACATGACCTCGGGGAGAGAATTTAGAGGTATACAGGGGACTGAGCCTGGCCTGAAACCAGCGACTTATTTCATTGGACCTGAGCCAAGCCAGGCCGGGTCCGAGTTTTAGTTTTGTCTGAAGACATGGGGCAGGTCTAGACTTCATTGTTCCTGGGTCGTGTAAGATGTCAGTCAGTGGCTATACCGTAAAAATAGAAGTTAAAAATTTGTGATATTCTATGTTTCTTTAAAGAAACTTTTGAATAACAGTATTATTGTGTTATACATTTAATTTGGTTTAATAAATTACAGGGACACGTGTTAATTTACTTTATCTTTGTAGAGTTTAAGATTGTAATATTTTGAAATCATCTACAAAAAATGAAAAATAAAATAAAAATAAAATGTAAACTACTATATGTACCGGCGGGAAGGGTGGGGTAGCAGGATAATTAAATTTCATTTACCTCATTTATTGTTCATAAGTGATTAAGAATCTTTCGGCTTTTTAATGAATCTCTATTTGTATGTAAATATCTGAGTTATCATTAATTATCATTAATCCAGATTTCATGGATTGGAGACTTAAAAATCTGAAAAATGCTATGCATCTTCTAAGATATAATCGCATCGGAGTGAAGAAATATCCGTTATAGATAGGTTCCATTCTTAGCAGGTCTGTTATAAAAGTATTATATTCTTTTCGCACGGATATTCATTTTGCACGCATAACACATTTTCCCGTTTAAGACAAGATTCCGTCATAGACAGTTTCCTTTTCAAAAGTTTCACTGTACCTTATTATTATTATCTTTTTTTTTCTTCTTTAAATGTATGTATTTATTTCGAGATCGACCGAAATTTCGGTTTCGGTTTCAGCGCAAAATCGGGGTTTCGCCATATATTCGTTTTCGGCGAAACTGCTGTCAAAATTTCGGCTTGACCGCGAAACTCGACCAAAACTATCTGTAATTCAAAATATCGTTCTTCCTTTCGGAAATTTTCAACTTTACTCATTGATATGAGTTGTATCGGCTCAAATGCGACACCGTTTATTGCTGTGAACTCCACTGTTTATCATTATCCGTCATGACTGCTTCATGATGTGAGTGTAAATTACAAAGCAAGCAATGCATATATGACTAAACTTAAAAGATGCTTATCACGTGATTTTTAAAAGCTGCAAACTTAACAGTAACAGAAAGTTTTTACTTTGAAACTCCAGATTGTTTCGAATGCTTTATGAGAAAGGTGTTGTTAAAACACCTTTCTCATAAAGTATTCGAAACATGAAGATTTACGAAATTTATTACAAAAGATATATCGAGGTATCTATACTTAAAATATTTTTTTATTAGATGAAATTCATATAATTAAACTATTTCTGTCTTATTGATAAATTAATTACGTTTTATTTTATATGAAATAAATAGTTTTGGATAGAGGCACAGAGAGTCAACTTGGCACCGGAGATAAAATTTTCAAACAGGGGTGCCATTTCAATACTTTCTTAGGGAGGAAGGGAGTGGCAAAGCTTTTTTTTGGGGGGGGGGATGAGGGGGGGAGGCCGTAAGTTAGCAAAGATTTATTTTGATCTTATTGTGCTCATCCTAAAAGAAAATTGACAGCTGTTATATTTTTATCCATATATATATATATTTAAAATTAGCTAAAGTACAAAATAATGTTAAACATGTCTCACTTTGAGAATATTGAAATGAAAATAAAGTTTATAATTAATAACTTGTAGGCTTAAAATGTTGTCTTAATGCTAATTTTTCTTTTTTAGTGAAATTGAACAAATTATTTTAGCTTTTGTTCCCTTTACTTAAACTAACCTATAATGACTCATACATTCTTATCACATTCTTTGAACACCTCTTCTGGGTAACTGCCGCCCCCCCCCCCAACCTTCCCAAATGATACTACTGTTTGTAAAAAATCGTACATATGGATGCATAAAATGTATTAATAATATTGATTAAATACATTATTTTAAATTACATTATTTTATATTAATTTTATATGTTTATAACAACTTATATTTAATTATTTTCGATAAATAATTTTTACTTAAATTTATTTTTAATAAAATTAACACTTAATTAACAATTATGTATACTGTTCTATGCAAAATATTATTTAGATAACATGCATACCAAAGTAAATACAATATTCCACATCAATTTAGACAAAAGTTCTACATTATAGTTCTATATCTGCTATAAATCTTAAGAGATATCCTTTTAAATTAGAACAAATTTATAAATTGTTTTGAACGTTGTAAATTTCAAATGTATCCATAATTTTATGTTTGAAGCTGTAATACAATGCAATATTTTTTTCAAGAATTAAACAATTAAATTATATTAATATAATTACATTTTTGTTTGCACACTATTGTGTATTATAATATGGAGATAGCTGTCAAATTATTTCTCGTAAAAATAATTATTGAAACTGGAATGTATTATTTCATGTGACTGGTATATTATTATGCAAAAATGTACATGAATATATATAAATATTAGATGTGTTATATAAGTATTGCGATGAAACTAAAATGTTTTATTTTATGTCAGTAATATATTATTATATAAATATAAAAAATTGCATGAATATATATATATAAATGTGACATAAGTTATATAAGTAAAGTGACGAAAATAAAATATTATATTTCATGTGAGTAACATAATACAAATCTTTTTTTATTATCAAAATGTTACCTGAGTATATAAAATCATTAAATATTTTATACAACTACTGTCATGAAATTAAAGTATTATGTTTCATCTGAGTGATATATTATAATTAAAATATTGCTATTATAAAAATTTTACGTGAATATATAAAACTATTAAATATGTTTTATAAATATATTGTGATCTCATTAAAAATTTCTTGTGAGTTATTTATTCATAATTCAAATTTTATAAAATTGCTTATAATATAATATAATGTAATGTAAATAAAAAGTTACCGCATGAATGCAAAAAAAAGTAACGTAAACATGTTAAACATGTTATTTAAACATATGTACCATAAAAATGTTTGTACAAAATTTTAAATAATTAATAGTAATAATCATTAATATTTAAATACATATCTATATTTAAACGTCTATTAAATTAATAATATTTATAATTATAAAATGATTAAAACATATTCAATGTTAATTTCCTAAATAAACAAACTTTTAAGTTCTTTATTTCAATCGATTTAAATGCAAAATATTAACGTACTGAAAATATGAATATATTTTAAAGTTAAATATTCATTATTGAATTTGTTTTACATTATTTAACTACATTGTTAATTATTTATTGATAAATGCCTAAAATTATTGGTGGTTATGAAATAATAAAATATCTTACTTATAATAAAATCCAAAGGCGAGAAAGTGTCTGTAACCAATCCGGGCTGAACCACTCTGGTCTGCGAGTCGACCGTAGTTAAACGCCATGTTGGGCTTACTAAAAAAGATATGCTAACACATGACCACTAAATGATAATTTCTTCTACTTGATATAATGTCTGTTCAGCATATTTTTGTATAAAACATGTATATCATATCCAGTTATAATGTTTTAAGTTTTAAATTAAAAATAACAGATTAAACATCCGATTACCTGATGTAAACAAATGAATAATGTTGCCATTCAAAAACACAAATCCCATATCTAGAAAAAAAAAATGAATGACTCTTTGAACGTTTCATTAAAATATCCGATTATGCTCTTAAAATATTTGTAAAAGCATATTAAAGTCTTTAAATAATTTAAAGGATTTCTTTAATTTATTTCTCTAAGCATTTTTTTTTCTGTAAGAAATTCTTTCGGAAATAGCGATGATAGATAGCTTTCATAGAGAGGCTTTGCGATGATCCTTCACTATTTTACATTTCGGCACAGTTCTGGCACCATCTATTGGCGATAAATATAAACGAAGTTAGTTTTTGTTGAAAAATATATTTTATATAAAATATTAATAAAGTTGCAAAATAATATAAAATGTATATAAGGATATTTTAGCACCATCTATGGACAATTAATACAAACAAAGATCTTTCTGTTAGAAAAAATATTATATAACATAATAATAAAGTTGTAAAATAATATAAAATGCATATAAGCATATTTTTAAACTAAGAAAAATTCAGGGTGTATTGATTTATTTCAAGATCAACTTTTAAAGCTTCAGCTTAATATAATTTCTTTCTTAAAAATCTAACTTGGTTAAATCAAATTTTAATCGCCTAGCTTATATCCAATTAAATTCTGAAATTTTGCTTGCATTGTAAAATGAATATTTCTTATGAAACACAGTTAAAATATAAAGAATATATAGTACCACATATCACATATGTTAATTATATCAATGCAGATTCAAATTTTGATTTTTAACATAGTAACGTTTAAACCTAACTTTATAGTGAAAAAAATGTAATTTAATAAGAGAATGTGAAAACATATTTTCCAGTGATACTAATGCATTTAATAATTTCAATTTACTTAAGAAATAAAATAAGATGATTTTTAATGATCAAAATTTATTTTGTTTTTTTCAGGCATATTTTTAAAATAAGACAAAATCAGGTTTTAATTTGATGAATACTTTTAAAAGTTAAAGTTATATTATCTACTTTCATCGTTGTATTTATTTTAACTATTTCTTCATTACTGGAAAACTTCGTTTTTTCTGTCATTTTAAATGGGATATTTTCCTACTGTGAATTAAGAAGCTAATATCCATAAAAATGCAATTTTCTGTCTCTTTTTATGTTTTTCTGCTATGTATTTGTTTCTTCGTGACTGGAATTCTTTGTTCTTAAAGAAATATTAAAATTCAACTCTATTATACTATTAACTTAGACAATTTAAAACGAACAAAATTTTAATGTTTTGTACAATCATTAAAACATTTCAGAATTTGCATTTAATTTTTCTTATGTAACCAAACAATGAGCTGTGAGTCAAGCTCTTTAGAAACTCATTAATATTTTTTTTTCAAAAACTTTCGCACATGGATTATTTTTTTAAATATTTTTTAATGTTTTGTCCAAACGTTGAACCTTTTCAGAAATTGAATATTGAGTAAAAGAAAAAAAATCCTCATCATTTGCCATTCTTAAAATGTACTTTTCTACAATACAAACCTTTCAGTAACAAAATCTTCATGCTGTTTGTTTGTATGAAGTCTTATGAAAATGAAACGCAGATCAACATTCTGTCATTTTTGACGGGCATTATATACTAGCCGTTATATACTATTTTTTATAGGACCAACTCTTACGGTAAAAAAAAAAATTAAAACAAAAAAAATCCCTACTGGCCCCACCTACAGGCATAGGTATATTTTGAAGTGGGTGGTCTCAAATGCCACATCATGGCAAATAGGTCTTTCTTCTGCAATTCCCAATAAACACGTGTCCCTCGATCTGCGGCTTCGAAATCTACCTGTGCCTGTAGGCCGAGCAGTCAGGGACTTTTTTTCTTATGAAATGTAATTAAAATATAAAGAATACATAGAACAGCGTAATTTGCATTTAATTTTGCTTATGTAATCAAACAATGAGTTATGTGGTGAGTCAAGCTGTTTAGAAACTCATTCATAACACTTTTTTACAAAAACTTTCGCACATGGATTATTTTTTTATATTTAATTGGAATGTTTTGTCCAATCGTTGAACTATTTCAGAAATTTAATATTGAGTAAATATATGTATATCCTCATCATTTTTATCTGTAGAAATCATTTGTCATTTTTAAAAAGTACTTTTCTACAATACAAACCTTTCAATAATAAAATCTTCATGCTGATTGTTTTTTATGAAGTCTTATGAAAATGGAACGCTGATCAACAATCCGTCATTTTTGACGGGGGTTATATACTAGTAATAGTTATAATACTTACGTTTCATTTTTATTTGAAACTTATGCACACACATATATGTGTACGTTTGTTTGTTGGAAATGTGGTTCAATACACGCATAATTAATAAATTAATTAGTAACGTAATTAGTTATTATTAAGTAATTATTAATTCATTCATTCATTAAAAAAATATATGCAGTTATATATGTATTAATCAGTTTCTAAAATTTTTTTTACACTTTCGGTCTCGGCCGAAAGTGGAAAGATCACCGAAATCCGGTTTCGGACTTAAAACCTGTTTCGGTCGATCTCTAATTATATTATGTATATCGTTAAAAATAATTTTGTAGCATAAGAGCAATTTAAAGGGGGATTGTAGCATAAGGCCGATTTAAAAATACATGCATTTTTTGCAAAAATGTTCGGCCTGACCTCATTTTACTGATTTTTGCAAGGGCCATGCGGGCTTATGATTTTCATACAGGCTGGGTCGGGTCAGGTTGGGATAGGGCTTAAAAATTTCGGCCCGTGTTGGCTTCTTGGAGGAATGAATTCTAGACCCGGCTTGGCCCAGAAAAAGTAAGTCTGTCCTGGATTGGCCCGAATTTGCAGAAAAGAGTAAGGCCTGTGGGTCCAGCCTGGAAAGAGTCGAGATCAGGTTCGGCTCAGACCGAGTCTCATAGCCCGAGCCTGTGCAAACCTCTAACGTAGATATATGCTATCGAGGCTTACTACAACGTATTCTCTATTGAAGATGAAGGATAATAGCTGTTATAGCTAATTTATAGTGACACAAAAAAAGTTTTTCGTTACATTATGGTCTATAGGGGGGAAATCGTTTGCGGTGCATTTTAGTTAGTGATGTTATGATGAAACATGATGAAATTTATATGTGCCACTGAGGCGGTCTACAACATTCTTTCTATGGAGTGTGAAGTAACTAGCATGTAATGTACTTAGTATATAGGACTGACTATGAACCATAATTGCTAGAAGAGCGTTTTCAGCTGTGGTGTGCATTTTTAAAATTAACTAAATTTTAGTTCATTACATTGTGAGTATAAATGCTAAATATCGTATGCAGAGCTGCACGAATAAAATGGAGGAGTATTTCAGTTTATGGACGTGAATTCCTAACGTATGTTTTTAACTGTGTTAGGCATTTTCCAGTTTAATTATATTTTATTATTCAAAGGTACTTATAGAATATAAATAAATTCATATGGCAGAGCAAAAGAAATTAGATATATTGCCGCCTATGGATGTTAATTGTAGCTTGTGCATTTGTGTTAACATTAATTAAGTCAAATTTTACTGTATTATTCATGTAATATATGGTTGCACAAAAGGATATTGATACATGTTCATCTATAAATAGTAATTCATTAGAAAAACCTTTTTAGTTGTTTTATGCATTTTCCAGTGATATAAGTTTTAGTTTCACTATGTAGTGTGTTTAAAGCTCTATAGATCATATACAACGTTGCACAGAAGAATCCGCATTCATTATCTGCCATGGAGAGTAATACTTGGAAATGGATATTTAACTGCATTCTATATATTTTAAATTGTTTATTTAGATAACTCATTTCATTGTATAAAAGAATGAACTTTTTTAACAGTATTCAAATAGTGCTGGAAAATAATTCCTAACCTATAACTGGTGCACCGGCTTTCATTCTGGTTTTTCTGTACTTGAAACCAGGGCTCGGAAGTAGCGCGCTACAAGTAGCGAAACTACAGTAGCCGCTACTTTTTCCAGTAGTTTGTAGTGTAGCGCGCTACATTAAAAGAAGTGTAGTGTAGCAAGTAGCGCGATACAAAATATCAGTAGTTTGTAGCGAGCATCGACGCTACTTTTGACGCTACTTTAGGAGGGAGGAAAAAAGTGCTAACCTTCAAATCACATGATCATAACTCGTTTCTTTTGTGCGAAATATGTTATCTACAACAATTTGCGAACGTCAGCGGCAAATCTCAGTTGCAGTGTCATATATTTCTCTATAGACGATGGGCACGGTCACAAATTAACTGTCATTTTCACAGTTTGGGTGTCAGAAACTTCGTGTATTGAAATCCATAGAAATCTTCTCAATATAATGTATTTTTATACGACTACGATTGTTTTTACCAAAATATAGTCGTCTGGCTATGTTAAGTCTTTATCTGACTTAATTTCTTCTCCCTTTTGTCTCCCAACCCTAGCTTTATCTAAAATCTTTATTTAAAAAAAAAGAAGAAGAAGAACGGATTTATCTAAACATAAATCATTTAAATTATCCCTAACCTCTCAAATTCACACTTCCCCCTTGCAGCATACAAAGGAGTTTAAAATATTTTTAAATATTTACTTTTATACAAAAATAAAATCTTTCATTCCATTTGTTGCTCTCTAATGACAATAAATAAAAATTATTTCCTTGTCCCCCAAATTTACGCTTCCCTTTTTGCCCCTCCTCCAGCATACAGTTTCAAACATTTAAAACTCTTTCTAAAAAAAAAAAATGGTTACATTTGTTTCTACCTAATAATAATACATAAGTAACCATCTAAATTGTCCCCTAACCTCTCATAATTTACTCTTCTCCCCCCCCCCCCCCAAGCATACAAATAAATCTAAAATCTTTAAGTTAGTTTTATATATAAAAAAAATCTTCTGCCCTAAATAGTGCTCTGTAGTGACGATAAATAACCAGTATTATAAATTATCCCTCTTCCCCTAAAATCTCCTCCACCTCTCCATATACAAAATTTAAAACTCTTCTTTTTTTTTAAGTTTCATATTCTTTGCTGTCTGGTAACATTAAATAAATAATCCATCATCTAAAATATTCCCTTTCGAACAAAATTTCTGCTCGCTTCCTGCCAGTTTAAAATCATTAGAACTCTAATTATATATATATATATATATATATATATATATATATATATATATATATATATATATATATATATATATATTCGAAAAAACCCAGGAAACGAACAAGTAGACCATTTTATTATTAAAAGTGCGCTAGGAAGGCATGATTTCTGCATTCAAACAAACTAGCAGCTGATAAGTAAAGTAGCAGCTTGCTCGTGATCTATTATTTGCTGCATTTGCAGATAAAACTGCAAAATACTCACTCATCAGAAAAATTAATTTTCTTGCTGGGAACCCTTTGTCTTCATACTCATTATTAGATCTTGTGTTTTAATGTGGGGATGCTTCTTTTGAGATTAATGTAATAGAATGACAGACAAAAATAGTATAGAACTGCCCTGGTCGGCATATAATGAATATTTTGATGTTAAAGAACAACAAGAAAGTGGTAATTATTCTGTAACATGTAAACTTTGTCCAATTAATAAGAAGTTATCAGTATCAAAATTATCTGCTTACAACTTGAAGCTGAAGGTGAGTTAGCATTTTCTTTATTAATAATAATTACTGGATCGCATCTCGCACCGAATATCTAAATCGTTATTCACTAAAATTCATAAATCATTAAAAAGTGTATTTTCGAATTAAGATCCCTGATTCAGAAAATATTCTTATCGAACTGTTTATTATCGCAAAAAATTATTTTATTAATACGTCTTTTGATCGTTGTGAAATATTTGTCCAATGTATGCATACAAATTAATTTACTGCATATTTCCTTTTGAAGATTCCAATAGATAAAACAAAGGTGGTTGGAAATAAAAATATATTATTTTAAAAAATGCCTAAGAATGCTTAATTTTATTTCTATGACTATTTATTTTTACTTTAAGCTGCACAGGTTTTTGTATCGCTAAAATAATTGATTTATAATGTTTTATATTTGATTTGATATTGGTTAGCTTGGTGTTTTTAAGAAATATCTCTATCGTTGTTCTTTGTCTCCAGAATGAATCTAAAGTCCTGTCTGTTGAAATTCGGGTTTTCAAAGGGAAACGAACAAAAAGGGATAGAAAGGAAAATAAAAGCTAGGATTTAACTTATGCAAGTCTATATGATCTCGTTCAATTTTTAAATTGTTTTCAGGAATTATATTTAAATTGTAAAGAAATAGGACTATTTAGCTCTATTTTTAAAAAATAATGTATATTCAAATTTACCAAGGGTTATCCGCTCTCCAAACTGGCAACTTTATGACATATTCTTTAATTCGCTTTTGTTCGGAAATGCATGGAAATGCAAATGTTCTTATTCAGAAACTTTGTAACCGAAAGACGTTTTCCACTATTTTTTATTATTTTTTTTGGTAAAGACAGAAGATTTTTCAGAAAACACTGTCAAAGTTGGCGTTTTCAACCGAATTTCCGACGCCGTAGCAGGAGAAAGGGAAAAAACGTGACACGAATCGCTTATAACCCGATAAGTAATTTATTTATCAAAAAATGAAAAATTAATTTCGATTCCAAATCGCTTCAATAGTCAGACCTGCCAATTTTATGCCTTTGTGTTTAAAAATGAGTCAGACATAGTATTAGAAAATTTCGCGTTGTTGAGCAAGGAATTTGATAACCACCTTAAGCTCTACTGTGCTATATCACTCTCATAAATTTGTAAGATTATTACAATTTTTGTTTTCAAATTTCCTCTTTTTAACACTTTCCAACATAATTAAAAAGTGTCTATGAATTCGCCTTGTTGGTCTGTCCATGATCTAACTCTCGTAAATGTACTCGGATTGCCATGAAAGTTTTATATGTTATTGAAGTTTACCATATAATGTTCAGTATTGAAAATGAAATGTGTAGCATTTATATCTCGCTTACAGGGACATTCAAAAGAATTCTGTTACATTATCGTTAAGGGGAAAAATCGTTTACGGTGTATTTAATTAGCGATGATAACTGAAGTAGCGAAAAGTAGCGAAGTAGTGACTACTTTTGAAAAGTAGTTTGTAGTCGCTACTTTTTATAAACAAGTAGTTGTAGTTGTAGTTAACTACATTTTTCATAAAGTAGTTGTAGTTGTAGTTCGCTACAAACAAAAAGTAGTTTTTCTGACCCCTGCTTGAAACGTTGTGAAGAGGTAGTGATCGAAATTTAAGGACAATATTAATTTTTAAATTCTTAATCTAAAATTCTTCCATGTACCTTAAAATGCCGCACAGCAAAATTTCTGAGTCATTCCAATCAGAACACTAGCTAGTGTTTTCATTATAAATTTCCATCAGTTGTTGCGACACTGAATAAAGGTTTTGAGCACATTTATCTCAACCTCATCATTTAAAAAAATCTTTGAAAGCCCAAGGCTTTGGAAAATTTTTATTAAGTTTGTTTGAACTATTTCCTAATTGAACATTGCATCAGACATAAGAGATATAACGGTCGTACATTCAATATTTTAAAATATTCCTTTAAAAACATAAAATGTATAACTTAGTATTTTTTTGGTTTTTGCGGGAAATTTTTTTTTCCGCATTTAAATTTTAAACATTTAAATTTAAATATTATTATTTTTTTTATTTTAATTTATTTAATTTATTTTAAACATTTAAAATTTTGTTTAAATATTAAAAATTTTAAGTATTTGATTTAAGTGTGTGTGTACTAGAGATGAGTTCGGGCTCTTTTTTCGGAGCCTGGCCCGAGCCCGCAACATTTTGTGTCATCAGAGCCCGAGCCCGATTCGAAAAAAAATGCTTAATATTAAATTTTTTTTTAAAGTAATATCTCATATTTAAAAAACTTCTTACATGAAAATAACTGTTAATCTGCAGCACATAATTAAATTTTATGGTAATTTACATTTAATCTTTTCAAAAAAGAAGTTTGGTATGAAATAAAAATATACTTCCTTAAAAGATTCTCATAACTTTCTCACCCAACAAGCAAACCTGATGGACCCATTAATGTAGTCCGTTTTATGAATAAATTAATGAAATTTGCAGAAATTACTATTCCTACGCAGTTTTTCTTTTTCCTATAATGGGGGTATTTTGTAAATTATAATTGATTCCTTAATTAAAACAATATTTCGTGTTCCTGAAAATCAGCTTAAATTTAAAATTTGGCACCGTTATCTGAAAGATACTATGCTTTTATAGACAAAGTGGAAACACTTTTCGATTTCTTTCTTATCGGAATAACAATACATGATAATTATTATGACTTATGAATGTGAGTGACTTCGTAAATGTTCAGAGCAGAGCTTTAACTTGAGCAGAGTTCATGATGAAAAATGGAATCTCTAACGTTATTTTCATATGAAGAGCCATTATGACTCACACACAATAGAAGACTACAAATTTCTAAAACTTAAGCTAGTGCTGATTAACTACAAACAAAAAAAGTATTCACTTCGCTTTAGATACCTAAAAATAAATAAATAAATAAACGTTCCAATTGAAAAAATATCGTACCTTTACAAACGAAAATCAAAATTATTCGCGCCTTTTTTCATTGGCGCCATATGACTCAGTCGTCCCGTCAATGCCGCACATAAATCAACAAATATTGCAAATTTTCTCTTAAAGTAGCATTCTAAAACTGGAAAAGGAGAATATGATTTCTGCTTCCCCTTTTATTCATTCTGATCAAAATAGCATTAAAATGACTTAAAATGGAATACGTAATTTCTTAGCGGAAAAAGTTATTTTTATTTTTTCTATATGAGAATAAATAAAATTGTCAGTTTCAGAAAAAATGAGCCCGAGTCTGCCCGGTCCCGAAGACTGATATAAAAATTGAGCCCAAGCCCGGGCCTGGTCTCTGGCTGAGCCCGTCTCATCTCTAGTGTGTACAGAGCCCAAGTTACGCCTATGAAGAGGGCTAACTATATTTTAGCTAGAATTTCTTGTCCGATTTTAATAAAATTTAGAAAGAGGAAGGGCTGATGCCCACGCCGCTGAAAATGAAAGATTGTGAATGTGAGACAAAAATTAAGGGGAGGGGGCCCTCCTCCTCCCTCGGAATCAACTTAACTAACAAACATCCTGAGTAAAGTGGCTCTAAACCAAGGATAATGTGTTTTAACTGGGGAAAAAGCCGAAAATTTTTATTATTGTTCATAAATAGTGGTGACAAACAGTTGCAGATATAATACCAATGTTTATTTATTAACCAAATGACTTGGGAAGAATGTCAGAAAAGGTCCCGTTCAAATCTGACCATAATTTAAAAAGTTATGATTTTGGGCGATGGGGCGGGGAGGGGCAAGGAAGGGGGACGGGGGGGGGGAGACAATATTGACAGATACAACTTAACTAACGAGCATCCTGAGTAAAGTGACTCTAAACCAAGGATGGTGTGTTTTAACTGGGAAAAAGCCAAAAATTTTGATTATTGTTCATAAATAGTGGTGACAAACAGTTGCAGATATAATACCAATGTGTATTTATTAACCAAATGACTTGGGAGGAATGTCAGAAAAGGTCCCGTTCAAATCTGACCATAATTAAAGTTATGATTTCGGACGAGGGCAGGGGCAAGGAAGGGGGACAGGGGGGGGGGGGAGACAATATTGACAGATACAACTTAACTTATGAGCATCCTGAGTAAAGTGGCTCTAAACCAAGGATGGTGTGTTTTAACTGGGAAAAAGCCAAAAATTTTGATTATTGTTCATAAATAGTGGTGACAAACAGTTGCAGATAGAATACCAATGTTTATTTATTAACCAAATGACTTGGGAAGAATGTCAGAAAAGGTCCGTTCAAATCTCACTGTAATTAAAAAAGTTATGATTTCGGGCAAGGGGGAGGGGGAGGGGCAAAGAAGGGGGACGGGAAGAGGGAGGAGATAATATTGACCAATACAACTTAACTAACAAGCATCCTTTTATGTAAAATGGCTCTAAACCAAGGATGGTGTGTTTATGTGTTTTAAGATGGGGTGATAAGATCGATCTGGTTGTAGTATCGATTAAAGTGATTAAAAAGATCGATATTGCCCATCTCTAATTTGGTTTATCAAGCTACTATACATTTAAAAAAGTTAAACAATCTTATGGTGGATACTTTTTTATACTTTTTTCAATCTGATGATTTGACAATGCCTTAACAGTTTGTTGAATTTCTTCATCAGGGATAGTATATTAGATTAATTTTAACACAATTATTACGCAATTTAATTAACACAATTAAATTTAAATAACACAATTATTAATACTGGATGAATTATGCCCTTCAGATTCGACCGGGACAGCTCAGTTGGCAGAGCATGGCAGCTTCAGCTAAGATATCACAGGTTCGAATCAGTGGCGCAGCCAAGGGGGGGGTTTGGGGGTTAAACCCCCCCCCCCCCAGAGCTAAAAAAATTACTATAATTGCCGCTTATATGAATCAACACTACTAAAGTTAAAATTAAGTTTTTTTTTCCTTTACGCCTTGGCAGAATCTTTTATCGCAGCTTGAAGTGATTCTTTTTCAATTAATGTACATGTCTAAATTTCTTTCGTATGTGCTTGCGGTTTTAATACGAGAAATGAAATCATTTTCAGTTTGGCATCTGCGTGCTTCCTAATGGATACGTTTTGGATCACAGAATAAATAAAGAAAGATAAAATGCAATGTCTATTTCTCAATACATCTGCATGCTGAAATTCCTGCAGATGTTAAGTTCGGACAGCTAGTTTTCTGTTGTTATAAAGATGCTGATATGGTAATGTGGTTTCGTGGTTTGCGTTAAAAAAAAAAAAAAAATAGAATGTGTTTCTCCCTAACAAATTTTCTTCTGTCATTATTTTTTTTTCTCTATTTCTGGGCACTTTTTTTTTTTTTTTTGCTTATTTTCTGCTCTACTCATTTATTAAATTTCATTATTAAAAGTCAAAATGTATTATTATTTTTTTTACAAAAGACAAAATTGCTTTGAATTTTACAAATAATGTATGAAATATAAATATGCGGGTGGGATAACAAGCATAATGCATACCTCCTTCTAATGAAAGGGGGTTTGGGTTGATGGTTGTTGTTACTGCTGAAAATTAGAGCCCCGGTACTCTTTTTTCCTTGAATTTAAGCCCTGCCTGTGAGTATGGATTTTGAAAAAAAAAAAAAGGCGTTAAATGTGCGCTAAATGCATTTTTTTAGAAAAATACTATCTATAATTACACACAATTTTACGCTAACCATGCATTAATTTAAATTGATCAGCAATAAATTAGTTATGCATTGATTTACACTTATTGTATTTTAACGAATGCTATCTGCATGTCATTAAAATTATACTAGCTGACCCGTCCGGCGGTGCCTGGGCTCATGATAATTACCTCAAATTTGTATGATTATCTATCTTATATCAATTTTATATTTTTAAATGAAATTTTCACAAAAAAATATTGATTATTAGACAGAAAAGCATTTTTTAAAGACACCTTCTTGTTTGGTTGGGTGTTTTGTTTGTTTCTTTTCCTCGTAAGGGTCTCTCGTTTCATAGTTTTAAAAAAAATAATCCCAGTTGTCTGAATTCTATAAATTTTTCATCAGTTATAAACAGGTCTTGACAAATGCAGTCGCCAAGTTGCCACTGGCGACCTAGTTTTTCTATCTAGCCACCAAGTTATTTAACCTGATTTTTTTTTATTATTATTATAATTTTTTGTACAAAAATTGACCTAAGAAATGACCATAAATGGCATTTTTTCTCATTTTCGGCATTTTTAATTAGGTAAAAATAAGTTTAACAAATGCAAATTTTAAATTAATAAAAAATAATTATTTGACTGACTTCGACACGAAAACAGGCAGAAATTGTTTTCCTGCTTCACTGTTTCATCCATGCCCCCCTCATCAGATATAGATTTTGCAGCACTCACTTATCCAGACATTTGAAACCTTCGGCAATCAGCATTTCCGAGAACATACCGGTTAATGTAGCCTTTACATTTTTTTTCATAGATAAATAATTTTGATAAATTTCATTAGAAAACTTTGTTTATACCATCTTTTTAAATGATGTAACTATTCTAAACTATGTAACTAATAATCCGACAATAGGCTTATTATTTTTCTCAATTAATTGATAAAAAACTTTTGTGCTTTTGAAAATTAGTGACTTCGGAGGGTAGCCGTTTATATTTTTTACTGGCTACCAGATTTTATCAAATTTGTAAAGCCATAGTTATAAATATAATGGTTTTAGAGACTGTGGAAAAATATTGATATCTAGCTGTAAAAGAAATGCTTTCTTCTCGCGTCTTTTTTTTTTTCTTCTTTTTTTTTTTTTTTTTGCGACGTGTCCTTTAAAATAACAACACAAAAAAGTTATTGTCCGAACTCTCTGAAATTTTATTCGATTGTCAATATAACTGTATTTCACCCCTCTTTAAAATTCCATGAAAAAAGTCTGTCTTTGACTAAAGTCGAAGAGAACAGAGTCACAGAAACACAGAGTTACGTCAAAAAAGACTAAGTCACAGACTTAGTCACATTTAATATTGAAAACATGAGCCGACGCTGAGCAAACCCACGCCAAAATACCCAAATTTCTTTTTGCATTGTCATCGAAAAATTCTGAGATTTTTTTAAATACTTTTATTCATCAGAGCGTTTCCAAATTTTTGTAGGCGCTGTAATTTTGATCTTCCAAGATGCTTTTAATGGATTTAGTCGAAATACAGACGTTTAGTTACTTTTAGAATAGAAAAAAGATCCTCTTCGAAAGGCCCGATATGACGTGAGGTTCTAAATAAATCATAATTTAGAATGCTTTCAGCTGTTTCACACCTTTAAATTTCCCATTTATAATAAATTCTTTATGACAATAAGCATTTCCATCTTAAAAGTAATCTCTATACTAAATTTCAAGTTTCTAACACTAACAGTTTCAACTAAATCATAATTTAGAACGCTTTTAGAAAGTTTTCAGCTCATTTCGTCCTTTTAAATTTTTAAATGTTTTTAAAAATGTTATAAGCAATTACTACATAAAAGTAATCATCATGCCAAATTCCATATTTTCATACCAATTGTGTCACATAAATCGCAATTTTAGAATGATTCTTACTCTTGCATTCTTTTAAATTTCGTAATGAAAAAATAAATTCTGGGGAGAATTTACGTCTTTTAAGTAACATCCATATAAAATTTCAAGACTCTAGCTCTAAAAGTTCTAAATGACTTGTTACATTTGGCAAAAAGCAAGGTAAGTAAGTCTATTGAAAATTTTGTTAACATTGCTTCATTATTATTAAAGTTAGGAATAAGAATTCGTGATTCTTTGCAATGAAACCTTGTGTATTTTTAACACTTTCCAACCTAGTTGAAAAGTTTATGACTTCGGTTTGTCTGGTCGTATGGCCGTCTGGCCGTGCTCTAACTCCCGTAAATATGCTCGGATTGCCCTGTAATTGTTATATGTTATTGTCCTTATCTATAGCATGTTCGCTATTTCAACTGAAGTGTGTAGCACTTATAGTTTTTTTACAGGGACACTCAAAAGAATTCCGTTACATTACGGTCTATAGGGAAAAATCATTTGCGGTTTATTTTAATGATGTTACACAATTTCAAACACATTGTAATTGATATATATCACTAAGGTGCATTACAAGAAGCTTAATATGGAATAGGATGTGCATAGCACTTATAGTTACTTTACAGGGACAGTCAAAAAAATTCCGTTACATTACGTCTATGGAGAAAAATCGTTTGCGGTTTAATTAAATAATGTTTCACTATTTTAAACACATTGGAATTTATATATATCACTAAGATGAATAATCACTCACTTTTTGTCTATTACTTGGTGTGTATAAATTCTGTAGATCATATATAGGGCAGCACAAAAGTTCGCGAACACATTTCCGTTTATTGACAGAAACTCCAGATGGAGAATTTTAAACTGTGTTACGCATTTCCTAACTAAACTAAAATTTAACATCCTATGTATAGTAACATATACAAATCTATAGATCATATACAGGGCTGAATAAAAGTATTCTGATAATTTTCCGAATATTGTATATGTTGGAAATATATGTTGGAAATTCCTGAAATTACGTTTTAAATATGTTATGCGTTTTCCAAATTGTTTACTTAGATGTTATGTTTCAGCTTATTAAATGGTAATGATTTATAAAATTATTTTCGAAGCGTTGGAAAGTGTTACATAATCTATGCTTGACGCATGAATTTTCGTTCTTGTTATTATGATGGACATAGTTGAATTTTATAAATTTTATAACCGTCTTCATACCGCCCCCCCCACCCCCCACCCTCCCCCTGATTTTTCCTCCTTGTTGATTGAACAAATGGATTCCAACACTGTTATTTTCTACGTAAAAATTATTTGCTGTACTGTGCTCTTCCATCTTTAAGTTTACCCCTCATCATTTTTAAACACTTTATAAATCTAACCTAGTTTTGTGTTATTTCATTGGTGCATTTTATAGTTTGTAACTCTATTATAGTTTGTATTATAGTATATCTTATATATTTAATATAAGATATAATATTGTATATTGTAACTTGTATAATATATAGTTTGTATTATAGTATATCTATTATAGTTTGTAAATGCTGTTTAAATGAATCATAACCAACGTAATTGCGGAGAAAAGCATTATGATTTCATTCATTTAAAAGACTGATTCCATTAACCGATGATTCATATAACCGGCGAAAATCTTTATTATAAACTCAAAACCCCCCCTAGAACCGAATTCTGGCTGCGCCACTGGTTCGAATCCTGGCCCGGACATTTTTCGTCCAGTTGGAAAATTACAACTCGTAGGGATAGTATATATTCGACCCGTTGGAATTACAGGATTCACTTTAAACAGAATGTCTGGCAATGGAATCCACAAAACTAGTTAAAATTATAATTTTATATACACAAATTTCATAATTTATCACATTGTAAAGCAACTGAGCAAGTTATCATCAGAAACTCTAGTTAAAGACTGAGTCACAAGCTGAGCAGCAAGAAGTCAGCAAGAGTTTACTGTTTTATTCTTGCTCCAGCTCGCACTCCGTAATGTACAGATGACTCAGCCACTTGAAACTTAGCATGTCAGAACAGAACAAATACGAAATATTGTATGTTATTGTATACATTAGTATTGTTAGTTATTTATTTGATAGTTTATGTAGTACAGTAAAACCTCGTTAACTCGGACTAATTGGCACCGGAGCCAGTCCAGGTTATTGAAAATCCGAGTTAACCGAAGATTGTGTAAAAAATAAATTAAAATAAAACATACTTACAGAAAATCAACTTTTTATTGCACAAATCTTTGCATATTGCCAAATCTAAACATTGTTTTGAAGAATCGGAAAACATCTAGTCTGAATTAAAAAAGTTTGATTTTCTGCTGCTGTAGTTTTGAATATTGCTTGTGAGCGGCACGATCATGCAGCCATTTGAGTACAAGAAGATCATTTGGTGTTGTATCGGTTTGTCGCTCAAAATAGACCATCAATTGATCTAGCTGTGTTGCGGCCTCAGCATGGCTCATAGTAGTAGAATTATCATCATCAGTCCTGATTTCATATGCACAATCAGTTTGTTTCTTTAGATGAGCAGGAGACGATTATCTCTTCATCAGTCAGTGCAGCATAACCTCGATCATTGTCAACTTCCAACCAATTGCTAATGTCACTGACATCAACGTTGGTGCAGCCATCAATTTTTTGAAACATGTTCACAAAATCTTAAAAAAAATATCTTTTTAAAATATAATGTGAATGAGCAAATAAATGCTGTTTTGGAAATTTGAAACTTGAGCAGACTTAGTCCGGGTTATCCAGAGATCCGAGTAAAAGGGGTCTGAGTTAGTGAGGTTCCACTGTATATAAACCATGTTAAATAATTCAGCTGAATCTTCTATTGTCTCTAGAAGGAAATTTGCTATAAAATTTAAAAAAAGGATTTTATTTAAGATTACTTTTAAAAACTAATAAAAAAGGTCTCTTTATATTATTGAATGAATGGTTAACTATTGATTATTACCAATTATGTGACAGATTTGCAATAGAGTCTGAAAGCACCTTTTTATTTTGCAAAAACAATCTTTTAATGCTATTAGAATTTATTTAAAAATTTGAATTTGAAATTTAAGAAAATATTTTTAATATAATACCCATTATGTTGGATATAATTTAAAAGTTCATGACACAAGTTTTAAAATGAGACTAAAATAGGCTCTTGCTCTTTAGCTCAACTGGATTACTTGCTACAACTAGAACTTCCCTCAAAGGGATTAGTCTGAGTGATATTGCTGAGAACACTAGGGTTAACAATTACGATATAATGAAAATGAGGAAATTAAATGATAGAATTACAAAATATAATATATAAATGCATATACACTGTGTTAAAAAAAATAGATGAGACGTACCGTTCATCAGGTTTGTTTTCATAATTTTTTTTATAACATTTGGCAAAGAATCTCATTTCCTTAAGTGCAAATTACGCAAAACTTAAAAAAAAAAGCTGTATCTTTTTAAAATGTCAAGCTTTTTAAAGTTACATAATCGGATTTGGAGCCAATAGCGTATTTTAGCAATCATGGTGTAACACAAATTTAATTACATTGTTGCAACATTTTCTTTGTGACAAATATTTACATTTCAATTTAAAATTTTTCCTTCTTGTTTATATAACTTTTATTTGTATAACGATTTATAGAAACTCGTATACTTCAAACCATATTGATAACATGCTTTACTACTAACCCGATTGCAAATCTGTAGCGTAAGTTCCTATTAAAGCATTTAAAAAATCTTTTGATGGCTTCTGTAAAAATAAATTTTACATTAAATCTCCATATCGGCAAAATTGAAAAAAAAATTCAAAGTTAGCCTAACAGATACTACTTGATTATTTTCTAGGAGGCTCAGCCCCTGCACCTTTACTGCTCCAATCCCCAGACTTTTCTTTTGCCAGTCTGTCTGTCTTTTTCTACAATCCGTCTGTTTCCCTATCCGTTCTTCTACCCGTCTCTCTACACGCTTCCTTACCTATGTGTATATTTCTCTACCGGTCTCGCTACCAGCCCATCTGTTTCTCTAACCATCTGTTTACCCGTATGTCTAGCCGTGTCTATCCATCTCGCTACTCATTTATCTATCTCTCTACCTGTCTGGCTACACGCCGCTCTATCCATCTTGGTATCCATCTGTCTACTGTCTCTCTACTCATCTGTATACCTGTCTCACTATCAGTCTGTCTTTCTACCCTACTCTTTACCCATCTCACTACCATCTGTCTATGTGTCTGTCTACCTGTCTCGCTTCGCGTTTCACTACCCATCTCTCTACCCATCTGTGTGTCTCTCTACCAGTCTCCCTACCAATCTGATTATCCGTATGTCCACCAATCTGATTATCCTTATGTCCACCAATCTGATTATCCTTATGTCCACCAATCTGATTATCCGAAAGTCCACCAATCTGATTATCCGAAAGTCTACCAATCTGATTATCCGAAAGTCTACCAATCTGATTATCCGTATGTCTACCACTCTGATTATCCGTATGTCTACCAATCTGATTATCCGTATGTCTACCAATCTGATTATCCGTATGTCTACCAATCTGATTACCCGTCTGTCTACCCATCTCTCGACACGTCTGTCTGTCTATATCAGGGGTGATTCTGATCCGAATTTTCCGAAAAATTAAGGCAATGATTTCCGAAAAAAAATATATATATATATATATCGGTCATAAATCCGAAAATTTGGACATAAAATGTATCTGTATTTCGGCAAATGATCGCCGAAAAAAATTAATCTTGTCATTCGTTCGAAGAAAAGGTGGCAATTTTGTCAAAGGATCGTGGGAAAAACGTAAGTTTTGTCAGAGAATCGCGAAAAAATGGCAAATTTTGTCAACAGATCGCGGGAAAAACGTGACTTTCGTCAGAGAATCTCAAAAGAACGGCAAATTTTGTCAAAACATTGCGAAAAACAGCAAATTTCGTCAAAAGATCACGAAAAAACGGCAAATTTTGTCAAAAACATTGCAAAAAAACGGCAAAGTTCGTCAAAAGATTGCAAAAAACAGCAAATTTTGTCAACAGATTGCAAAAAATAGCGAAAAAACCACAAATTTTATCAACAGATCTCGAAAAAACTGCAAATTTCGTCAAAAGATCGTGGAAAAAATGCAAATTTCGTCAAAGGGACGCAAAAAAAAAAAAAAAAAAGTGGCTGGAGTGCACTCTTGTAACTTTTCAGAAAATTTGCTGTGAATTTCAGATTTTTTTTTTTTTTTACTCAGAATCACCCCTGGTCTATATACCCCCTCTCTCTACCCGTCTGTCAACTTGTCTCAGTACTCATTTTTCTATCCGTCTCTCTATCCACCACACTCCCCGTCTAGCAATCTTTCTCTCTACAAGCCTGTATAACGGTCTCTCTATTTGTCTCACTACCCGTCTTTCTACCCATCTTACTACTTGTCTGTCTACCCGTTTGTTTACTCTACCTCTCACCGCCTCTTCCCAATATTTACACAATTCATTTAATATGCAGAAGCCGTTTATATGTTATTAAATGTAAGCAGAAGTAATTTATCTAATAAGTGTAATCAGATGCAATTTTTTTAATTCCATTATAAACAAGCATAATCATTCATCAGTTTTATTTTCATAGCTGTTATATCATTTGGCAGTAAATCTCAACATCTTAAACACGAATTGCATCAAGCTTTTTAAAAAAGTCCCAAGGTTCGTATAACTGGGAAGTACCCTCAGGGCTATTAGATATATGTTATTAAATTAAGTGAAAGTTTTGTAATCTGATTTGCATTCAATTGCTTGTCAGAAAACGTGGACTAACGCCATTTTAAATTCGTTGCTGTTAACTTTTTTGGGAAGGCGAGGAAGGGTTCCAAATATATACATTTTAATTCAAACTTTTGCCTTCATGTTTATATTAGTGTTGTTTGTATTATTAATTAATACCTTGTTGACCGAGCTTTAATCGAAACAAATGTAAAAGACTTCTTCTACAGTTTTTTTTCTAGGAGAAACTTCCCTAATCGGACGCAAAGCCAATCGGAGCATTTAATATCATTATTGTAACTCTTATAGAGCTAAAATAATATTGTTGCTAAACTTGTTTGAGACCAACCTTGCCTGTGTATCTGAATGGGGAAAAGTTCCGTATCCTGTGCTGGTTGGCTTGATTGGTGAAAAAATTGAAAATGGTGCCAAAAGGCAGTTTTATAGCATCTTACCAAATTTTTCAAGAGAGCTGAAAAACATGTTTTTGAAATATTTATAATGTTTATTAAACCGTGTTTTTGCGTCATATTAAAAAATTAAGTACGATACTAAAACAAAATTTTATTACCATTTTCGATATTTTAATAAGTAATGAAAATACATAAACATATTTAACAAACCACCATGTATCTAAGAGGCATTTTTGTGATAAATAATTGTTATTGTCATACGGGCAAATTGTAAACAATTAATAAACGAACAAAAAAACTTACCGTAAATAACTTGTGGGAATCTCAGGAAAGAAATATCTGATATAAATAACATTTAAAATCTTAAAATGGTGAAGGGGTCCATATAAAGAGGCAAAACGTTATACGCTTGATATAAATCTTTTTAATTTTTTTAATATTTCCCAAAGCACAGATAAAAAGGTAAAAATCTCATTCTCAACTGCCATTACAATTAAATATATATATATATATATATATATATATATTGATCTTAGCATAAATGCCAGTATATTTATGAAATACTGTATTATTTTAAAAACACGTGTGGATACATCCGGGCTGATGATTATATCTACACGTGTTTTTTCATATCCAATTCTAATTTAAATCTCTTGTTATCCAGTTTTCCATTATATTTAGTTCATATTTCATTTCAAAATCCATTTGTATTCACTTGATATCAACTTCAAATTATTAACATTTTATGGTTTATTATATAATTTTTTTTCTCTCTCTTTTTAAATATTCTTCATATTTTCAGTATTTTTGGCCAACTACCATTGAAGCAAATGCTATGGTAAAATTATGACTGCACATGTTAATTTATTAACTATATGGTATTCTGTCTACACTTTATTACTAATTATCTCTTAGGAGATTTAATTAGAATGTTACAAGAACTTGATATGTTTTTTGAAATTCAAAGATATTATAATTATATATATACAAAATAGAAAAAGGAAAGAGTTCCATATCCTGTGCTTGTAGGTTAGGCGAGTTGTTTTTGCGATAAATGTTTGATGTGGTTGTGATCTTCAGCTGTTGGGATTGCTTTTTTAACTACTGGAATGGACTTTGTGACGTCACACCTCTTTTGGTGTTATTTTGGATTGTTTTGCCATTTGCACCAACCAGCACAGGATATGTAACTCTTCCCTAGAAAAATATTTACATAGTTTTTCATATAATCTGAAAAAAATAACATTTAAAAAAGTAACCCAAAGACTGAAGATTAACACCACATCGAAACACTTATCACTAAAAAAGAACTTGCCAAATCTACTGACACAGGATATGGGACTTTTCCCTCTGAATGCAGAATATTTGCTATCTTTCTTGTATGGTGGGTGGTTATAATATAATTTTCATTTTACTTTACATACTACATACCAATTGATATATTGGTACTTTTGTGTTAACCTGGTGCAGTTGATAAATCGCCAAATATTGTTCCCATAACATCTTCATATTCCATTCATTTAATTTAAATATAAACCTTTCACTCATTTCATTTGAAATACTTACATTAAAAATACATGTATTTCCCTCATTTAAAATACATGCCTTTCAGTAATTACATTTAAAATACTAAAAAGGAAAAGAAAATAAGGAGAAAAAATGCCATAAATCAAAACCTTTTTTTAAAAACATCAAAGAATTTGGTACTTCTCTATTATACCTTCGACCACTTTTCATAACAAAAAACTATCGCCAAACTATAGGATTTAACGCCAAAAATGCATGATCGTTCTGTCAAATGCACTTGACGTCAGAATCGTAAACATGTGTTTGGTATGTTATTAAGTTGATGTTATTAAGTTGTTTTTATTTCGACATTTACCTGTATTTTTTTCATTAATTAAAATAACAATTACGTCCATAAACGGAAGTGCCCTGATAATAAAAGAAAAAAAGCTTTGAAAAATTGTTGCAATGATTATTTACGTACAAACAGTTTCAACTGATGTTACAAACATTTATTCACCAGCCAAGAGGGATAATTTGTAAATTTGTTTAAACTTGCTGATAGTTTGGTGAGTGAGGCTTATCCCAATTGCTCGTGTTATTTATTTATTTATTATTGTTATTATTTTGAGATTTCAATGGCAACAGACTTCCATTTGTTTATTTGGCGTTACAGTTTGGCGATAGTTTTTTATTTTTATCGTGTTGATATATTTTGTTTTGAATTTCCCTAATTCTCATCTGTATTTCAACATTTTAAATCCATATTCTTAATTATTCAATCTTTAATTGTAACATATTATATTTAATTAATCTTACATTTTCCCTCTTTTTACGTTCATTATTTTAAGTTTAATCAAGCGATCATCTTTCATATCTCATTTAGTTCGTAAAGTCTCTCTTTTTCAATTCATTTCTCCATCCCGTTTCGCCCTTGGCCGCGTGCCAGCTTGTTTCGCAGCCTTCCTCCTAGGATCACGAGCTTTTGCGGCTAGGCAGCCGGCACTCTTTGCGCATGTGCGTACGGCCGCGGAACGGCAGCGTTTTGCTGTTTCTCCTTCGTGCGTTAACTCTTCATTGAGTCTGCCAGTTTGGCGCACTCATCTCCGCGCGGCGAGTTTTGAGACGTGCTTTTACGCACGCTCGCCATGGTCGCGCGCTGTTCAAATTTGAGTGCTAGTGATTGTAGAGTTCAGAGTAGGTCATTTGTTCGACCGGAGTTTTTAGAGTTTCTTTCGCGATGGCTGGACTTGGTGTCCGATCCATTCGTCATTCGAACTTGAAGTCATGTCGTTTATTTAATTTGTAAAACATCATATCTGCATTTTATTATTAATTCATAAATACTATATTTCACCATGAAGTCTTATTGCACAGATATTTAAAGTCTTTAACTTTTTATGAGCATTCAACACCTGAAAAGGACAGCACCTTTTCCCAAGTTCACGGAAGTTTTTAAAGAATAAAATTCATGGAAGTATTAACAAGATTCTTTCTCTCTGTTTGTCTCAACACCTCACTCTGGGATTCAAAGGTAAACCCTTTTATAATTAATATTTCGACGACGTATTGAACCTGATAATATACATACGATCACGTTTCTTCTTTGCTTCACCTTCATAGTATAATCAGCCTGTATAACTTAAAGAACAATAGTCATCAATTAAATTAACCTACAAAATCCTCCAAACATTTAGTGAAGCAGCAGTTTCCATCTTAACAAATATGGTGCTTCATGCCAGGGCACAATAAGTGCGTAATACGTCGTTTTTCAAGTGATATTTGCAGACGTTTTTTTTTCCACCTTAATATTAATTTTATAAAATAAGCAATCCTTTTTAGAAATATGCAAGATTAAAATATATAGTGCAGTTTTTATCAATTTTGCATAAAAATTATAAAGGATGTTAGAAGATTGAAAAATATACATAGAAGATTTTTTTTAAACACATGGAAGCTTGTTTTTTTTGGTGTACATATATAAAATTCATTTTCTTTTCAAATTTCTGAAGTTCATCTATAGTGTTTGTATATAATTTTTCATTGCATATAATATTTAAATAAGTGTATGAAGAAGAATATTTTTTTGAAGATGTTTTTTTTGAAAATTTTTGAAGATATTTTGTGTGAAGAGATATATTTTTGAAGATGTTATTTTAAAGATATTTCTGGAAGATATAATTGTGAATAATCAATAATTTTTTTAATTTCTAATCAATAAATTTACACATTTTAATTTCTATTTCATCAATTTCTATTATAATCATGGATCAAAATACTCAAGTAATGAATCGTATAAATATATTTACTGAGGCACTCTCAGATTTTGTACAGAGCATTCCAGATACAATTAAGTATCTCGTTGAAAGCAGTGGTGGTGATACCACATTTGACTCTGACATATTTTCCATTATAACTAAAACACTACAGTTTTTAGGAAACAACATGATTGAAATGCACAAATGTTTTATTAAAGATACATTCAGTAATGCACTCAAAGATATCTCCAACCTTAAAGAACTTAATCAGAAACTGTTGGTGAAAGTAAAAGAATCAACCAAAGTACAAAGCATTACAACTAGAGATTCATTTACACAAATGGAAGAGCAGAGCATTCCATCTACTAATAACATCTCAATATCTGATTCTTATACACAGTCTTCAATTCTCTCATCAAGTCATATAGACGACACCGTAAATCAATCCTTTTTCAACTCCACATTAAATTCACAATCATCCTCAACTCATTTAAGCAAGATAATAATATATGATGTACCTGAATGTTTTCACACTCACGAAATAATTGAAGCAATCAATAAATTCAAGGAAACATCCCATATAAATGTGGTGAAAACATATAAAAATAAATTCAGCAATAACCTCAACCACATTTTAGAATTTCCAAGCAACATTGCCTACTGCCTAATGCGGCGTAAACTCCAGATCAAGGATCAACTCTTTACAGCAAAAAAATACGTAAAAATCAAAAGATGTTTCAACTGTCAAGCTTTCCATCACGTAGCAAATCAGTGCAAAAAATCAAGATGTTGTGTATGGTGCGGTGAGCATCATGCACCAGGCTTTTGTGAGAAACCTGCCAATTGCAGAAACTGTGTTCATAATAATCAAAATGGACACAACTTTCGTACTGATCATCCAGCCTTTTCTAGAGACTGTGAATCATACAGACTGTGCTTATATAAAATAAGACTTAAACTCAATAATCGAGTTACATAAATTTTTGTGCCACATCAAACATAACTGATACGTCTGTATTTTAATTTCTTTTCATGCATTATATATATTAATTTTGTAAGTTTTTTTGTGTCTTGTCGGAGGAAAATAAGATTTCGGTACCCAATGGAGTGGTACTGTCAAGATATTTTCTTGACACTTCTTTAACCCTAACCCGACAGATACATATGTTCATAATATTTTTAACTTTTACAATAATAACAATAATGATTTTTTTTCATATCTTACCTGATTTTTTCTTTTTCAAGTTGGTTTTTATATAAGTTTTTTCAGCTTTACAGGTAATTGTGTTCAGTTGACTGTTTAAATTCATTTTTCAAAATAATTTCCTTTTAGCATAATTTTGTTCATGAGATAACAAAATTTTAGAGAAATTTCTTTTCAAGTTTAATGTTTTTTAATACTTTTCATAATCTGTTGTGTTCATGTAATTTATGCTTCAGTAATTATTTACAACTAATATTTTTAATTTTTGGCATTTTCGAAAGTATTGTAGCATAATTTCAAAGTAGTTTTCAGTGTTTTAAGCAAATACATACAGAGATATGCCTCTTTTAGAATATTTCAAATTAAAAAAAAAAAAAAAAAAAAAAAAAAAAAAAAACTTTTTTTTTTCAAAAATCCTTTTGAGATTATATGTAATATGTTTACATAGTGCCATTTTCAGTATCATGTGTTAGTTATGTTGTGGTATATAAATTTTTTTGCATTTAATGTACATATAATTATCTTTTGTTTTTCTAAACATTTTAATCTAACTTTAATTTTTTAATTCAACTTTAAAATTTTGACAAGTGGATAAAAATTCAATTTTGTGATTCAGTTCACATATCAGTCTTTTCAGACTTAAAATGATGTTTTTTTTATAGTATGATAGGCTCTTCCTTCATATTTTTTAGTTTTGAATCTTCATATTCACAGTGCAAGCATTTGCAATTTCATTCAATAAAATAAAGGTATCCTGTGTAAATACTTTAATTACATTTTTTTGTGGTCAATGTTGATGTTGACAAATTTTTCAGTAATATACCATTTTAGAAAATTCAAAGGGTGTGTTGTATTAATTTTTCAATTTATGGTAAAATTTGATATACTTTGTGTAATTAGAATACATTTTTTTAATACAATCTTTTATGAATACTCACGTAAAATTTTTTATTCCATGGATATGTAAACATTATTTAACAGTATACGTATACATAAATTTTTTCATGATCATGATCATCTTTGCATATAAAGTAATGCAAAGTTTACTTGAAAGTTTTCTTTCAGCATGCAGTGTATAATATCAAGTATTACAAGATTGCAATGTATATATATTTTTTTATTTTTTGTCCCTATTTTTTTTTGTGGCGCCACTCATTTCCCCGTAATTTTTTTTCTTACCCTTTTATTTGTCTGTTTAAATTTAATATTTCTTTATATATATGTCTTGTATCATAATGATAGCAGCTGTACTGAAATTTCATATTGATTGTTGATATACAATCTCAGATACCCGTCTGTTGGGTATAGTATGTAATCCCGTGTATTCCGTGCTGTCTTGATCGGTTGTTGATGCTCTTGGTAAGTAGTGGTCATTCTTGGATCAGTTTTTCCTCTTGGTATTTGGATATTCCTTATAGGTTATTTACACTCTCAATAGAGTACTTTTTATTGCTAAGTTTTTCTTTAGAGCTTTTTGTAAGTTTTGTGAGTTTTTTTGTTTTTCCAATTAATATTTGATATTCTTATGCAATTTTTGCTTTTTTAACACACTTTTAAATTTTTTTGCATTTTAAGACATTTTACATGTTCTCAATCGACATTTGGAGTTCTCTAATAGTAATGAGTGTTTTATTGATATTTAATGTTTTCGATTGATTGTTCATGTCCTTTTGTAATGTTCCTTGTAATCCATTTTTGCATTCCAGCTTATCTGATTCAGCGGTAAGTTGTGAATTTCCTTTTTCATGTGGATCTTTCAGTTTTTTCCCCCTATTTGTGGTGGAGTAATATATCGTGTTGATATATTTTGTTTTGAATTTCCCTAATTCTCATCTGTATTTCAACATTTTAAATCCATATTCTTAATTATTCAATCTTTAATTGTAACATATTATATTTAATTAATCTTACGTTTTCCCTCTTTTTACGTTCATTATTTTAAGTTTAATCAAGCGATCATCTTTCATATCTCATTTAGTTCGTAAAGTCTCTCTTTTTCAATTCATTTCTCCATCCCGTTTCGCCCTTGGCCGCGTGCCAGCTTGTTTCGCAGCCTTCCTCCTAGGATCACGAGCTTTTGCGGCTAGGCAGCCGGCACTCTTTGCGCATGTGCGTACGGCCGCGGAACGGCAGCGTTTTGCTGTTTCTCCTTCGTGCGTTAACTCTTCATTGAGTCTGCCAGTTTGGCGCATTCATCTCCGCGCGGCGAGTTTTGAGACGTGCTTTTACGCACGCTCGCCATGGTCGCACGCTGTTCAAATTTGAGTGCTAGTGATTGTAGAGTTCAGAGTAGGTCATTTGTTCGACCGGAGTTTTTAGAGTTTCTTTCGCGATGGCTGGACTTGGTGTCCGATCCATTCGTCATTCGAACTTGAAGTCATGTCGTTTATTTAATTTGTAAAACATCATATCTGCATTTTATTATTAATTCATAAATACTATATTTCACCATGAAGTCTTATTGCACAGATATTTAAAGTCTTTAACTTTTTATGAGCATTCAACACCTGAAAAGGACAGCACCTTTTCCCAAGTTCACGGAAGTTTTTAAAGAATAAAATTCATGGAAGTATTAACAAGATTCTTTCTCTCTGTTTGTCTCAACACCTCACTCTGGGATTCAAAGGTAAACCCTTTTATAATTAATATTTCGACGACGTATTGAACCTGATAATATACATACGATCACGTTTCTTCTTTGCTTCACCTTCATAGTATAATCAGCCTGTATAACTTAAAGAACAATAGTCATCAATTAAATTAACCTACAAAATCCTCCAAACATTTAGTGCAGCAGCAAAACCATTTTAACAATTTTTTTTTAATGAAAATTGGTCAATGGGATAATGGAGAAGTACCAATAATTCTTTCTAATTTACACACGTGAAATAAAAAAGTTTCTATTGGTGATATTTGCGGCAAATTTCTAATACTAAGTTATTGTGGGTTTTTTCTTTTCAAACAGAAAAAATTACAGATTAATTTTCCATTTTTATTATATTGAAATATGTACTGAATATTAGTGCATGCATATTTTTTTGCTCCATGTACTTCATGAACTTTTGAAATCCGATGTCTACGAAAATCTCTCGCCGGTGAAAATGATGTATGCACTAAATTTTCGTGACGTATGCACTTTAATTATTCTTTTTTATCTATTTTTTAATATACTTTCCAAACGGTTTGAAATTTATCCTTGGTAACAAATAGGTGTCGTTGTCAACTTTATAGGTACCTGCTATGAAAATTGTAACAACATCCGTCAAATATTTTTTTAGTTATGCTTGACGAAAGGTTTTAATATCCTTTGTAGCTATATATGGGGCAAAGTAATACTCCGCTGTGTATATGAGTCTTTGTTTGCACTCAGACAATAAGATTTTTTAAAAAAATCATCTCTTGATGAATTTTGAACCAAATTTAGAAATTTAAATGGGCTCAAAGTTTATATCCTGTAACCCAGGCATCTAATTTTTAATTATATTATGATACTATTAAGTACCCCAAATTTTATTGAAACATTCAGATGTTAGATTGTCTGTGTTGATTTGATGTGGAGAAATCTCTCAGTAGTTTATTTTATACATACACAGATTTACTAACTCAAACTATGAAACTTCCCTCAGCCTCCACCCCTCCCCATTTAAAAAAGAAAAAGAAAATTTGTTTTGTGAACTTTGCAATAACAATAGATTTTTTTAATCATCACTTACTTGTAGTACACATAAGTTATACAGATTACTATAAAATATATAGGTAAGTCACCTAAATTTGTGACTTTCGTATGGAAATTAAGACAGCAGTTTGCATATTAATTTATAACTCAGCATCTTATGGTTGTCTCAAAATGATATATTCAGATATTATAGAAAATAAGTATAAGAGTAACATATGTATTTTTTTTTTTTTTCAAAAAAATTAAAATGTCCGATTTTGAGATAGAAAAAGTCAAACTGTTTGACCTTGAAATTAAAAATTCAAAAAATACATGCATGTGATATATCATATGAAAGCCCAAGTCAAACACTTTCTAATGAAACTAAAAAGAAGTCCCTGTGATAATTAGAGAACAAAATATGATTACATTTGTAGTGCATGAAATTTCAAAAATTTTCGATTTTTGTCCATCTCTGAACTCTGAAGCTAATTATCTCCAAAACGAAGAGAGAAGGAGACTAATTATTGGGTATTTATTCAGTTCTCTATAATTCCAACAACTGAGCTTAACCCTTTCACGACGGCATACCTTACAGAAATTTTGTTTGGTTGGTACCACTTTTTTTAAACAGTGCCCTGTACTTGTAAAATACCAACAAATACTCTAATTAAAAAAGACAAATATTGCAAGTATTTATTAGTGGTGCCAAAAACATATTCCACATACAACGTTTGACGATGCATATATGCATCACCCATCCCGAAAGGGTTAATATCATAAAATTCTGAGGAGGTCAGGTAGAAAATGTCACTTTTTTGTGTTGATTTGACATGGAATGACCCTGCTGTAAATTAGTAAACATCTTAATCTCACAAAAAAAAAAAGAATTAAATAATATATAATAAAATTAGAATACAGTTTAAATATGTAATATATTTAAGATTGAAAAGGCAAAAATAGTGGAAGAATCGATGACATAAAGGATCCAGAAGTATTGTGCCACTGTGATATTTTAGGATTACTACCGGACTCTTGTATACCAGTGATCTTTCCGCTATGTTTTCTTTTTCAATCTTAAATATATAAATATTTAAATTGTCTATTCTAATTTTATTATGTATTATTTAGTTCATTATTTTGTGACATTAACCCCTACGGGACTGGCGGCTTTTACACAAATTTTATTCGGTTAGCACCACTTTTTTTTTTTAAAGCTACCTTTACTTAAACTATCACAAAAATGCTCTAATTAGAGAAAGCAAATATTACTTTTATTTTTTACTGGTACCTAAAACAAATTCTGTTCTTTTCCACGGTCCCTAATGGGTTAAGGTGTTTACTGAGGATTATGGACTACTACTATTACTATGACTTATTACTATTATAGATTATTATAGAAGTTTTCAGTACTGTAGAATTATGGGTGCCTGCCAAGGGGGAGGGGCAATCACCCCCTCCCTGAATTTTTGTATTTAATTAACAAAATTTTCTTGTTCTCATTATTTTGAAAATAATAAAATTTATTCTTCTCAAATGATTCACTCAATAAAAAAGTAACTAAGGATTTTTCCTTAGGAAGTCTCTGCCAGCTAAAACTGATGTGTGAAGTAATATTTATTTTAACTACACAGTCTTTTTCCATTCTTTAGATAGATTATTTCTTGCTAAATTTTATTATTTCAATCTTAAATGTACAGGGATGACACTTTTTTTTGCAGATTTCTGCTTTATCATTATTTTTTTTGTTTTTAAGAACCATGATTTCCACGGAATAAGTCTCAATAATTATGTATTATTTTTCCTGTTTTGTTTTGTTTTTCTTTCAGATATCAGATTTACATGCCTTTTCGGGCAAGAAATATTTTAAATATTTGTTTAAAAATCCTATTTGCAAATTGCTTACTTATTTGAAATAAAGTTTCTTTTACAAATATTTTCACAATTTTTGGGAAATAAGATTACAGATTTGTGAATAAAATTACAGATCTGTGAATTCTGTTTAAAAGTTTTATTTTATTGTCTTACAATTTCAGCTTGTTAGCTTGGGACTATAATGATATGTTCAATGTTTAATAGCATGATACATTTTTGTACTTTAAATATTTCACATTTCATTTTAAATAATTTTAATCTTTATATTTTAAAAAATAGATTTTATATTTTATATATAACATTTCACTAATGCAGTAACATTACTGAAACATTTCAGTAATGTTACTGCAGCTTTGTCATAATAAAGAAAGTGATATAAAACTGAATTGTTTTAGGTTGAATTTGTTTGCTATATTAATGGAGATCTTATTTTGACATGGTGCAGAAAGTAAAAAAAATTATGATGAATCTATATATTTTGCACATAACTGTTATAAAATGTGGCCAACATTAGAGTCAATGCTGTTAAGCGGCATGCATTCCAAAAAAGACATAAAGATGCCTGTGCAAAATATAGAAATAGGAATGACATTTTAAAAGTAAACAAGCCAAAATTATTTGATTGTAAAGGATCTAATGTCTTGTAAAATTTTGAAAGATGAGACATATTTTGCTTTAGTGCAGTAGAGTGAATAGGCTGCAGCTATGAAGATGTAATGACAAAAAATTTTCCAAAATATCTGGTGATTTTAATATGAACAGGAAGAAACTGTCATACACATGATGGTGTTGAGCCCTATTTGGAAGTAAAGTTATTGGAGGATATTCAAAAGAATGATTCATTTTACTCAATACAAGTGGTTAAAACTCTTATTTCGAAGAAAAGGGTTAATCAGCTTGTTGTTGTTATCGGATATTTTAGTGATACTGATAATCAAGTTTTCTCATGATGTCTTCCTTTTTGGGATACCAAATCAGAAGATGTCGATTTACCAACAGATTGGTTGCTATCATTCTTTTGTGATGAGCCAAAATATCATAAAGAGTGTAAAAAACAAATTGCATGTAACCAACAATAATATTGTTGATATAGGAGCATGCACACTTTACAAAGTTCACAATGCATTTGGCCATGATGTTGATGTTTTTTACCCTGATTTTGACGTGCCTTTTGTTTATTTATACTACTTTTTTAAAAAAATCTGCTGTGATCTCAGTTACAGGTATCACTTGGGTTGTTTGAATTTATTATCAATTTTTTTTTTTTTTTTTTTGGTCTTTTGTCAAAAATATACAATAACAACTTTAAATAAACCTATTTATCTTGTTACATTCTGTTTTTAGTTTAAATTCATGTAGCTTTTTTTTTTTAAATGTTGAGATTTATAAATAAATCACCTTAATTTTTAAATTCTAAAAGGTTGTAAATTATTTCTAACTCTGATATGATATATTTATTATGCAAGTGGAAAGTTCGTCTATTACAGTCGTGCTATAAATTTTGATATTCTCAAGTAAGTATTACATTTTGCATTGTTAAAATTTTATATGTGCACAATGACAATGGTAAAGAATAGCCCATTAACAAAGCATATTTAGTTTTAATTTGGAGCCATTACAAAACTGTCAATTACTGTTCGAAAACTGCTACAAAAAATGGATTTTTGATATTCTACCCCTGCTTACAGATAAAAGAATAGTGATTAAGTGTTAGTGGGTGAATTTAAATAAATTAGTGCTGATTACTTATTAAACTGTGCTACAGCAAAATTAGCGTATTTTTTCTGTAATGTTTTTGTTTTAAATAGATGGTATTGATGGGAAACATGCTCGACGGACAAACACATCGGGGCCTTTAGGAGAATTGATGGATCATGGATTAGACAGTTGGACAGCCTTATTTATGCCTACGTGTATGTACTCTGTATTTGGCTGTGGAGAGTATAGTTGCAGTCCTCTTAGAGTATTTTTTATTTTATGGAGTGTCCATTTGTGCTTTATTTTCTCTCATTGGGAGAAATACAACACTGGAGTGCTATACCTTCCATGGGGCTATGATATCTCTCAAATGGTGAGTTTTCAATAAGCTTCAATTCATTAAAATAATAATAATAATAATAATTCTATCTAATAATATTATTTTGTACAATCTTTATTTCCTTTGATGTTTACTATTTGTTCTTATTTATGCTTAATATATAAAAAGCTGATGAAATATTTATTTGAGGTATTTCAGCTTGGATGAAAATTTGTTAAAGGTGGTTGAAAAATAAGATTTATATATAATCATGCATATTCACAGATGATTTAAAATAATATAATATTATAAGAAATTGTTATAGAAGGTAGATGTGTTTTTATTTATTATAATAAAGTTACACCTTATTACCAAACTTCTTCAAAAATCTTGCCTTCTCACTAGCTTTCATTCTACTGGCACCAATATTTCATCACCAAGGCAGAACATACTGGCGTACAAAGTTAAGAGAATTTTCACTTTTGGTTGAAATTTAACTTTTGGTTATTTCTATTGAATCACTTTTAGTTGAACTTCAGAAATACCAGACAAATTTTAATGAAATTTTGTGCATGGACATTGGTTGATATAACATAAATATATAATACAACAGTCATGATATGAATGCATAATCATATGTAAGACTCATAAGTGTAAGAAGGTCTAAAACAGAGGGTTACAAAATTGACAAAAAATTTAAAAAGAGAAAAGACTAATGAGGTATATAGTCCTTTATAACAGCCATACAGTAATCACATTGTAAATTCATTCTGTAAATGAGGCATTCTTATGAATTTCTGTTACAATCAGTCTCATTCTGCAGCAATGCTGCTTTCTGGTTCTAGCTAATTTTGGGAGGAAGAAGGTAAGTTACAATTGCCCTTCCCAAGCGTGTCCATCCCAAATCTGTATGACTTAAATCTAGAGATCTTGTTGCCCCATTCAGTGAATATCTGCATATTTCAGAAGTTCATGCACTAGATTAGCAATATGTGCATAAGCATTGTCATCCATAAAAAAAAAGAAAAAAATAAGAGCTAACTGCACCTCTGAAAATGTGAACATAATGCTATATAATCTCATTGCTATATCTCTTAGCAGTTACAGTGTCTTTGTTAAAGGTGTGGAGGTCTGTGCTCCCATCCAATGTGCTTGGCCAGACCACCAAATCTTTGCTATCATGTTGGTTCATTTGGATGTTAGATGGCAGGTTGTTTGTCCCTGGTTCTATCCAGATGAATATATGTCAAGAATCAGCAGTTAAGCTGAATCCTCTTTTTGAAGAAAATGGTCCTCAATGGTGTTTGATCTAAAGTTGATTATTTCTGCACCATGCTAAATAGGCTCTCCTGAGTGCAGAAGTGAGCATATGCAAACAACAGGTTTTCCTGCTAATATATTTCTTTCATGTAATGATGTAATCTTCTGGGAACAATAACACTTAAAATTTGGCTTCCAGTGGCCACATGAAGATCAAGAGAGCTAAGAAGCTTTGTACTAATGTTACGCATTGTTAAAATGAACAAATATTTATTTTCATTGGCCAACACGGCTCACAACACATTGCTCAGTGTTTTTCTCTGTGAATACGATATCCTTGAACTGTTTCCATAAGTTGCATATGACACATTGAATATTACATTTAAGTCTCTAGCAATCAATCTGCATTTGAGTCTGCCTTGCTTCCAGTCTTTCAATAATTCTCTACTTCATTTTAACATCCAGATGTTGGTAGTATAGTAACTCATTTTAACTATTTGCTTTTAACATTCTCCAGATTTTGAAAAAGAAAAAAAAAAAAAAAAAAAAAAGGTATGCAAGCAAATTAAATGTAAAAATTACTGCATGTGCTTATAATACCTCTTAATTTAAATGTTCTACCTTCTCCTCCCCCCACACACATGTATGCTTATGTATTTAATACTAAATATTTACATGTTTGTTTGGAAGCATTATTTTTAGTACTTTTCGGGAAAATTGACTACATATGCATAAATTTTGAACTCAAAAGATAGCCTTCTCAAAATACATTAAGTAGGTATTTTTTCCTTTTTTTTTTAATTTTGTATTTTTTATTAGCTTTTTAAGACTTCTGTTCATTACAGTGGATAAGTGATTCATATTCACCACATTTTAGCATTTCTCAACACATTTCCTTTCTGAAATACCTAAAAAACATTACCAGTTCTTAATCAGCAACAAAATTTTTTGTTTTCCAAGTTTTCATTAATGTCAGTTTTGCTTTTCTTTAATAGGTCTTACTAGGAACTTTTCTTGTAACATATTTTAACTCATATAAATTTTGGAAATTTTCTGTTCCTTTTTTAAACATTGGAAGTGGTCAAGTTATTGAAATACTGATATATGGTAAGAATAAATCATACACTTATATTAAATTTTAAATAAACTGTGAAAATATGTATTCTTCTGTTTACTTTGTGCTGTTTTACTGCAATTTTATGGTTATAAAACTTTTTAACGTAATTTAAAAGGGATTTGTGTATTTTACAGCCAAGCACACAGTATTTGCCAAATTAATCTGCCATTACAGCATTTATATTTGACCCTTAATTCATGAAAGAATTAAATGTTCTTAAATTACTTAGACTAAATACAGTGTGTTGTATGTGTATATCATTTTTATGAAAAAATTTCTTGTGAAATTCTGAGTATTCTGTGAATTATTCTATAAGGTAGGCCATAAGATTCCATATATAGAAATAGTTTTGTCACATTGTTGTGTGTGATGTTCGTTTTACATTTTCTGTTAAATTTGATTGCAACCATCTGACGACTTTCTGACCCAGCTATCAGTAGGATTTTAATTCATTGTTCTTTAATCAAACACATTTTTTAGGGTATCTGAAATATTAAAAACCTGCAGATCCACCCGGCGTTGCCTGGTCCCGTCAAAAAATAATACAAAACATGAAATTACTCTAAAAATCGCTGCACAAAACCCTTCCTCTGGTAAATCTTTGTCTTTCGGAAATTAAATAGAGAGATGGACTGGATCCAAAATGTAAGTAAATTTAATACCACCCCCTCAAATGTCTGGATCATTTGATTCAAAACAGGTCAGTTTTTGGTCAAAATTTTTAAAAAATGACCATTGGATTTTCAGAAAATTTGCTTTTTTGGAATCAGAAACATAAACTGTGAATTCCGATTCAAATAATCCAATACTTTTCTTAATACTCGAGGATGAGTGAAAATGAAATGAAACTTTTTCATTTTCTAGGATTATCAAATCGGTAACTTTCTTTTGCAGTTTCAATAAAAAATAGCAATTTTTGGCGCACACACAGGAAAATCTTTTAGTTGCACCACTAGGGGATGCATTTTGTTCTAAACAAATTATCCGACACATGTCCCTGCGCCTAGGATACCGTGTATAGCAGATGTGCCAGGCATGCGCTGCAAAATCTTTTACTTCCAGTTTCTACCACCAGGAGGAGCATTCTGTTCTAAATAAACCTATTTCTAAATGAAACTCCGGCACTCGTTTCTGCTGCTTACGGCACCGTGTAGAAGGCACACACAAAAAATCTGTTAGTTTAACTTTGCACTGCCATGAATTACCAAATCTATGTCTTAAATAATTAGCTATATCTTGATTAGTTCATGTTAAGGTGAATGAACCGATTCCCATTGAAATCTGACCCACAGAACCCGAGAAAATAAATCACCCCCTTGGTTATTAATATTCATAAATGGTGGTAACCAAGGGCTGAAAAATTATACCGAAGTTTATTTAGTACATGGGAGACCTCGGAAGAATGTCAGGAAAGATTTCATTTGAATCGGACCAAGATTAAATGCAAAATCTTTTAGTTAAATTTTCTACCGCCAGGGGGTACACTCTGTTCTAAACCAACCTCTTTCAGAACGAAACTCTGGCACGTGTCCCTGCTGCTTATGACAACATATAGAAGGCGTTCTGTGCACGCACAGAAAATCTTTTAGTTCTGCTTTCCACCACCAGGGGGCACCAAATCTATGTCTTAATTAGTTATCTATATCTTAATTAGTTTGTTGAAATCAGGCCCTTTGTTTGAATTGGACCAATTTTAAATGCAAAATTGTTTAGTTTCACATCCCACCGCTAGGGGGTGCACTCAGTTCTAAATAAAACTCTTTCCAATCAAAACACCGGCATGTGTCGCTGCTGCCTACGGCACCATATAGCAGGTGTGCTGCGTACGCTCTGCAAAATATTTTAGTTCCATTTTCTACCGCCAGGTGACGCTAAATCTGTATCTTAATTAGTTATCTATACCTTAATTAGTTCCTGTTAAGTTGAATGATTGAAATTAGGCCCATAGAACCTGAGAAAATACCCATCCCTGGTCATTAATGTTCAGAAATAGTGGTAAACATAGGCTAAAATAATTATACCAAAGTTTATCTAGTACCTGGGGACCTGAGAAAAGGTTTTGTTTGAATCGGATTAATAATTAAATAGTTCTGATTTTGGAGGCAGGGGGGGGGGAGGAAGGGACTTTCAATCAGAGCATTAACACAATATTTAAACTATAACCGAACACTCACCTTCCCCCTCTCCCCCACAGAATTTAACCAACGACGTTAAAAAATTAGGAATTATCATTAACTTTCTAAACAGAAACAAAATGACTTTTTTTTTTTTTTTTTACATACAAAAACAGTAAGTTATCGTTGTTAATTTCTGAAATCAGATACATAAATGACATATACATGAGAAAACTCTAAAAATTGCATAAAACAAATCACAAAAATTCACAACTCTCTGTTCGAATTGCAATCAGCTGACGACATTTTCATCTGCCAGTCGCAACTGTCACAGGCTTCCAGCTATGCCTACAATTCTATCGGCTACCAATCACAAGTGCCCTTCAATGGTGTTTGACTTGTAGTGGGTGATTTGTGACGTGATTTGAAACAAAAAACGCTGCAAAACATGAAAAAAATTGTTAAAAAACGCATAAAAAATGAAATTAAAAGAAAAAATCTAATAAAAAAAATCAGGATAATAAATAATCCACCCATCCCTTTTAAAATTATGATTTTTTATCTGTAAAGAATTATCAACTTTCTCCTAGTTAAAAAGAGTAAAAAAAAGATGACGATTCTTTCAGCGTATCTGAGGCTGAAATGGAAGCAACCACCAAACCAATCAAGCATTCTGGGCAAAATTACTTAGTGTCGAAGGAAAAAATTTGCTAAAAAATCAAAAAATTACTATACAAATTTCACATAAACTTTATTGAAAAGAGGATAAAATTTACTATATTGGGCTAAAAGATTGGAACCGGATTTCGGTTACTAATGTGGGTAAATTGCAGCAAAACGTAAAAAAAACTAAAAATCACATTTTTAAAATCATAATTTTTTATCGGTAAAGAATTATCAACTTTCTCCAGGCTAAAAAGAGAAAAAAAAAGACTTCTTAGTGTATCTGAGGCTGAAATGGAAGCGCAACCACCTAACCAATCAAGCATTCTGGCAAAATTTCTTAGTGTCGAAGGAAAAAATTCACCAAAAATTCAAAAATCGCTGTACAAATTTTGCATCAACTTTAGTGAAAAGAGGATAAAATTTACTATATTGGGCTAAAAGATGGGAACCGGATTCCCGTTACTAATGTAGGAAAATCACAGAAAAATGTGAAAAAACACTAAAAATCTCATTAAAAATTAAATAAAAAAAAATCTATTCAAAAATTCCAAAATTTGGCTTTGAGGTGCAAAACTACATGCATAGAGGTACCTTCCCACCAAATTTTGTAGCTCTGCATGCAGCGGTCTCTTCAGAACACAACCGAGAAACACACACACAAGCACACTAACTTCCTTCTTTATTATAGTTGAAGATAACAACCTATGTATGAAAACTTATAGCCCACCCTGCATTAAGTGAGTAAAGGATCAAAACACACTGAAGACTGGTCCAAAATATAAAGTAATTTAAGAAATGTCCATTAATATATGTTAAGAGATATCAAAATTGAAGAAATGATTAAATAAGATAATTTTTCTCAAAAGAGAAAAAAGTTTTTGAGATTGTAGGGGTGATTGTCAAGAATTTCACCTGATTTCAGAAATTTTTACCAAATGTGTCTCCTAATTTCAGGAATTTTTGAAATTATTTTTCAATAACTGTTACAAGGAAACAGCATTATTACAAGATTACAATTTAAAGATTTTTGTGCGAATACATGCTTAACATTTCATTAAAATTATGAATTTTTTAAAAATTCTATTTCTATTATTTTATTAAATGTGCACTTTAATTAAGTTCACATTTAATAAAATAATAGAAATAGAATTTTGATTTAATGCAATCAAAAGTGGATTTTCAAGAGACCATTATAACTTGGCTGACTCTATTATTAGCTATAAATATGACAGCAAATGACAAACCAAACTTTTTATTGCATAGAATTTTCAGGATTTTTAGGAGAGTTCACAGTCATCCCTAGAGATAGAGGTAGAAAACAGAAGATTATTTTAAGGTACATTTATGTCAGAAAAATTTTATTGAGAAACTAAGGTAAATAAAAGAGTAGGATTATAATTAAATGATAGGGAAAAATATAATAAATAGTACAGCATATTAATAATACCAAACAAGTGTTTAGTATTATATTTAAAAATTAAAATATGCAGATCTAACTAATAACAGAGACAAACATAAGATAAAAGTAAATGTGAAATTATTAATTCATATTTTTATACTATTACGGTATATAAAAACACTAAATTAATAATTCACGAATAAAAATCTTTTATATCTCATTCAAGATATTTCAGGTTTTGCTTGGAGGGGTAAAATTCTTTTGTTAGACACAGTAAATCGAGATTCTTTGTTCATTTTCCTTTCATAAATTTTTTATACATATTTTAAAATTTTTATTTGTTTCCATGAAATTAATAATACATAGTAAAGATATATGAAAATATTTAACTAATAATTAGAAATTGAAGAAGCCGATGGCGACAAAAAATTGGTCTGTTAAAAACAAAGAAGAGGGTACCCTACCCTTCCTTCCCTAAATGATGCCTCTGATCTCATATAAATGCCATACTTTGTAAAAGTTCTTATAGTTATTAATTTATTTTTTATCTGTCATTTAGAATATGCAAGTCAAATACAAAAGGTTAAAATTTCAATTGAAGTATGTTACCAATAAAAAGACTTTTATATATATCATAATAAAACCTAATCAAACTTAATTTTGGGATGCTGACTTTTCAGTAATTAGTAAAATTGAAAGACTCTTTTTAAACGCTTTACTCTATCCTCCTCCAGGTGAGTGGGGAGTTAAAATACATGCCAGAATCTATTATAAGTGAAAACAATGAACTTCACAGTATGGCTAATATCACAGGATAATAATTTTGCACATTTTGGTGGATTACAGTGTTTTTTTTAATTTCTATCTCCTTTTCCCATACCCTTAGCATTTATAGTTTAAAATCTTTTAATGTTTTTGAGTTTCTCTGATATCAGGGGTGAGAATCTTCTGCATTTCAATGGATTTTTGCTTTTTTTATGTATAACTAGCATGCTACGCCTGCTGCGCTGGGCCATTTTTCTAAATGTACCTTAAATCAAACGAAGTGGCTTTGTATTTTAAAGGAATGTGGATCTTCACCTACAGATGCTACCTTAGTAAATATTTTCAAACGAATTATATAAATGGATTTGAGCATGTATTTTAAAGCAATAGGGACATTCACCTGGATTTTCCCTTCAATATTGCTGTAAACGATGTGAACAACATTGTGTTATATTATATCATACATTGGACAAAATTTGGGCTAAAAGAAGCAACTCATTTAGTTGATCATTTATAATAGAATTTGGTAGGGAAATGAGGCCATTATGAGATTATGACAACAGGAACTAACATGTTCTCTAGTCAACATACTACTAAAAGAGAAAGCATTACAATGATTGCATAGAATGACCATTGAACTTAAATAATGTTCGGGTGATTCATTTTCGTCTGTAAGTTCTTGAACTCCATCCCTCTTTCTTGTCTCCATGTGAGATTCTGGTAACGTCAGTACAATCTCACTCTATGGTTATGTTATATTTCGCAATATAAGTCCTCTTCTGGAAAGTCTACTACGATTTTTCATCTTTCGATTCCAGCAGAGTAAATACAGTGAAAATTGTAATAAATTGTTTGCACATAAAGAACAGTGTTTAACTTTCATATTAAAAAAAATGGTGAAACATAAAAAAGTGATTTTTTAAAGCTGAATATGAATAAAATTAAAATGACGCCATTTTCACTGTCTTTCCAGTTTTAGACCAGTTGCATTCGTGTAACCGTTAATCTGAAAAAAACCAAAAACAATGATTAACTCTGGTCGAAGAATAAACTTCGAGTTTGTATCCAATAAAATCTTCCTAATCTTCCATAATCTTGCCGATATCCAAGTTTGACGTCAAACATTAGAAGTTCTTGAAACGATATGGATACTAATGTACCAGAGTTAGTTACAAAACGAAGTTATTTACGCGTCCAGCTATGTTCCATTAAATAATGTCAAATTACTGTTAATTCAATTATAGATCTTTCATTAACAAAATTCCATACCTTAAATAAAACTGACAAAGATAAAGTTAGTTATGCAAAATGTTTAGTAATATTATTTTTGGAGAATACTTAAACCAAAGATATTTTTGCATTTCTCTAAAGAGCATAATAACATGCAGAAATAAATTTATTTCTCACTATGTTTAGCTGCTGGAGCTGTGTGTAGGTCGAAAAGGCTTTATAATGATCGAAAAATTATCTAATCAGAATTTCAGGTACTCGTTTTTTCTTATCCAGCCTGAAATGATAAATCGACGAATATTATTTATTTCATTCGCCATTGACATTACAAAGTTTTTCCATACATTGAAAGCACCAAAACAGTGGCTGAGATGTTCTGCTCTCAAAGCTGGCATACGGGAAGTACTGGGTTCAAACCCCTGTCGTGCTCATTGACCTAACCGTTCGGAGTTTTCTGTGGTTTTCTTCGAACCTTGCCGTAAATACGGGTTAGGATCCCTTAGAAAGACCCCACGGAGGGTACTGCCCCCCCCCAGGGTCTATATCCCTCGTGTAGATAATCGGCCGTCATAAAATCAACCAACCATACATTGGAAGCATTGCTATTTTGGTAAAACTTTGCTTCATAATGAAAAAAACCAATAAATTTAGCAATTGCTAATTTCAAAAGTCATCTAATCTTCTGTAATCTGAATCGTCATCCAGGGTAACCTTCAAACATAAACGAAACATCCAACAATACAGTAAAAATACCAACTGGTAGGTGACCGGAATATTGACAAATAGTCCAATGTCTTTTAAAAACCTTCCTGAAAGAAAGGAAGATATGCAGAAAAAACTAAAAAGAAATGACGAATCAAAAAGAGCATCGAAAATTTATTTCAGCAAACAATTTTTATTTCAAAATGTAGCCTTTTGTGACAGTAATAATGCATAAATGCACACATCTCCTTAAGAATATTCTTTGGTTCCTAACTTTTGAAACAGTGAATATTTCTATAAGTGAAATTGGCAATATATTAAAAAAATAACAAAATAAAAATAAAGGAATAGACAATATTCGCTGGTCTGAGTTCGAGGCTATAAAAATAATATGTTTGATGAAAACAAACTGGCATATTTCCGTTGTAAATTTTTAAATGTCTAAAATTTAATTATTTTACAATATGTGTTTGAGTGGCAGACATTCACTAAAATTAAATATTTGATCCCATATTCATAACAATAACTGCTATTTATATAATTTGCATTTGAATATAAAAATTTACTCCAAAAAGGATCTTGTATACACGAAAAAACACTATTATTGCTAATACCGCTCAAACTGATGTCACGCTTATGCATTTTTGGCTTAAAATCACATTGCTTGGCGACAAAAGTAAAATCAAAACCATAAATAAACAAATAACATGTAACTCATAAATGCAGTCATTTTTACAATTACATCTGCTAGTTTCTCCTGTAAGACACACGATAGGGGAGTTATATTAAAAAAAAATTAACAGAAAGGAAAAAAAAATTACTCGTATTTTATTAAATTAAATTATCAGATGCATCTTTGTTAACCTGACGCAAACGATAAATCGCCAAGTATTGACTTAATCTGAATTGTAATCTCATGCATTGCAAATATTTTTAAGCAAACATTCCTTTGGGGTTTAAATTAAATATTATGCCTCATTAAAACATTTTTTTTCTGTCTTTTTGCGAGGAGGGGGGGGGGTTAAATAAAATTAATAACAGAATTTTCTTTTATTTTTCTATGTGTTTGCATTATTTTCTGATGTAGCCGTTTCAATTCTTTCCCCAACGATAATGGTCGCCAAAAAAATGACCTATGGTAACCTTTTCGTCCAAAATAACAGAACTTTCCCTCATAATTCTATAACTAATATATGTCGAACTATGTGTTATATACTAAAACCTTCCCTGAAAAATTATCTATCCAACTGTGCAAGTTCCATGAAATTCCATTCAGCAGAATTCGAGTTATAAAGGAACGGAACGAAATTTCGGTTTGTGTTTTATATATATAGTAGATGTAATCAAAACCACCTCATGCAAAACTATGCCATTCCCCTCTCCTCAGATCCAATCATACAAGATTTAAAAGTTTTAAGACTTAAAAAAAATTCTTCTGCCATATTTGTTGTTCTGTAATAATAAATAAATAATCAATCATCTAAATTACCTACCCTCCTATCCTTTTACTATCTCAAAAGTTTTTGCTTCCTCCCTTTGGCCTCCTCTAGTATGCAAAATTTAAAATCTTAAAACTTTTTTTTTTTAAATTCTGCCTTATTTTCTGCCCTAAAAGTAAATTTAAAAAAACAACTATTTCCCAAAGATATAATTTTGCATTTTTCGAATCTGACCAACTTCAGCACTTTTCTAAATGAAAAATTAATGCAAAAATATAAATTATAATGCATTATATTTAGAAATGTTAAAATAAACCTTTCACTTTTAAAGTTTTTTGTGTGTGTGTAAATGAGTCTTTAAAAAATGTTTATAGCAGATAGAAATCAATGAAAAACAGCCTGCTCACACAATGCAGAATCAGTTTTTCATATGTAGTGACATTAAATGAATCCCATCATGTTTTTATATCACATGGTTTTGTTTTCTTTTTTACAGAGTTCAAAACTGCAATAACTAATTATTTTAAATTATTTTTATAATTTTGAGTGAAGTTTTGAGGAATGTAAGATTGTCTTCATCATTTAAACATTAAAGAAAGCACAATCTAAAAAGAGTGCAACTTCCCCATTAGTGTGCATGGTGGGAGTGTATACACCCCCCCCCCCCCCTCACCTCCCCATGACAATACGTATGTTTATACTATTTTTAATATATAATAATTTAATTTTGTCTGATTTTAGGTGGTACTTTTGCAATGTCTTTGCCAGTTAGTCTCTATAATATATATTGGTAAGTATTTTATTTACAAAACCATAGCTGCCAAATCCTGTTTTTGTTCCAAGTCAAATGAACATATTTTGTCCCGGAAATTTTACTTAATGGGCTGCTTCACTGAAACTCCCCAATCGCAAAATTTCATGTTAACGTATGGCAAAACTTAGAAGCACGATTACTCATTGAATCTATATATTTAAAACAAAAAGCGCATTCTGTCAAAGCCACACTGTCTTTTTCACACTAAAATTGTCTCTTTGTGCATGCTTCAACACCTTTTTGAAAGCTTCTACCCTCAGAAACGGGAAACCTGATTTATTAACCCTCACCTCTTTAGCTTAGGGGGATTGAAAAGGGTTGATTGAAAATGGATGAAGCTGTACCATTGCATTGAAAGGATAGACCTTCCAATATATTTTTGCTCTGAGGTTGAAAGTTAAAGCTTTTTTTTTTATAGAACTGATGTTTTCACTACTAAATATGCATATTTTTTTGTAAAATTTTAAAGAGAGCTTGGACATAGTTATATTTATAACTGATTAAAATGTCAGAGAGTTCGGAAGATGAGAACTATTTTTTTATTGCTATGTTAAAGGAGCTGACGCGCAGACAAACAAACAAACAAACAAAAAGTGAGGAGAAAACATTTCTTTTACAACTAGATGATAATATTTTTTTATGAAATTTTTAGACGGGCTGTAAAACCATTTTATTTATCACCAATAACGATTTCAAAGAGTTCAAACAAAAATAACTAAACTGTGAAATGACACTAGGTAAAACAACAAGAAAATGAGTGCTTTTTTCACTAAATATCAATATTTTTTCATGAATTATTCATTTTAAAATATAATTTCATACAAAATCAGGTTAAAGATATAAAATAATAACTTGATGTTTTTTTTTAAATTTATTATCATGGGACTGGGCCACGCTGGGCGGGGGTCAGCTAGTATAATTATTAAAATAAGATTTTCACCATCAGAAAATACATGTCAGATGCTGACAATGTGTGTTTTCAAAATTTGTCTTCTAACCAGAAAGATTTGAAGAATGAAAATTGACTGTAGTTTGATCATGAATTAGGAAAGACTATTGCTTCTTTTTACATTTATTTATTTATGTTTAATGAAATAAAAAAAAATATTTGTTAAATTGTTTTTAAAAAAAGATTTAATATTGTTTGACAAAATTAATCTTGCAAAACTAGTTTTACCATGATCTTGAAGACCAGGTTCCATATTTTTAAGTCATCATTTCTGCTTTATACTGCTTATTACATTGTCTCTTGACTATACATAAAACGAAAACAGATTATACAAATTAAAAATATTATAATAAAATATGCAAAATCCCTAAAAATTGATCATATTCTTTATTATAATTTTAAAAAAAATTTCTTTTAATTTGTTTTTCAAGTATAGCTTGTAGAGAATTTTATTTTCTTTATTTAAAAAAAAAATGTAAATCCATTAATTTGTTCAAAAATTATTGTGGCAAAGCTGCTAAAAAAAAAGTGTTTTGAAATAATTGAGTTTAAGTTTTGCCTTTGCTTGTATCACTTGTCTGCATGGCTCAACATTTATGGCTTATACACAGTGTGTCCCAAAATCTCTTGGACTGATCCTATAAACAAAAAGTTAACTGAAATGAAAATTTTGACCTATGTTTATTCAAAATAACTGGACTCAACACACTTTCTACAATTACAACGAATGTAATAGTCATCAGAATGCTTCTGAAAACTGTTTTTGCAATGTGTGTCAAATAGTTGGTCACAGTCGCTTGAGGTAGTCCCCTTTAGGTGCAATTTCAACTTGGGGAACGGGAGATAGTCACAGGGAGATAAATCTGAGGAGTAAGTGTACTGTGGAATCCGGATGTTGGGTAAACGGATGCATAGCTGTAGCGTCACAGGATGGAAGTATATATAAGAAGGCATAACGAACGCTGGAATGCAACGAAGGTATGGCAAAAGGTAGAAATTCAAGTACAACAATTTTCAAAGCACAGTCATTTATTATAGCAGTTGACTCGGTGACAGGGTTCGTTAAACAGGCAATAATCACTGAAGAGGAGGCGTACAAATTAAGTTAATACTGAGACAGTCGAGGTAAGAGTGATACAAATTGTTTCGAACATAATTTGCACTTTTTTATTTTTGGCGTGGGGTTTTCGTTATCAGTCGCCAACATATACAATGAATTTGGCGATAATCATGCAAAGGAACAAAGTATTTTGGAGAGTTAAGGGAGTAAATTTAAAAATTACAGACTGGCGCAGCATTCGTGGGAAGAGAGGGTTGTACAAATTTTTGTAATTACTGAGATGCTGACCGGGCCTGTATGATTAAAATGGAATTCATGAACGTTAGAATTTAGACAATACTAAGTGCTAAATTTAGATGTTGGTTGCATATGAGAACTGAAAATTCGTTAGGAAAATGACGGCGTAGGAGGAAGTACAAAGGAAGCAGTTACTTTATCTTTCTTTTATTATTTATTTATTCGCAAATGCCGGCTGGTGTGAAAAGGAAGAGAAAAATGCAGTATGGGTGTGAATACATATTTCTTTTATTTCTGCAGGCTGGGAAATGAAACTGACATGACAAGAAAAATGCGTAATATAAATTAAGTGAAACCGCACTGAATAAAACGGATATTAAAATTTAATAAACAAAAATGGAGAAGGGTAGAATAAAGTTATTTTACTGTTAATAAAAATAGGAAAAGTTACACAAAGTAAATAATTTTGAAACAACAAAGGGGGGAGGATTAATTTTAAAGAATAAGAGGATATGTAATGAGAAACGTCATTACATATCTCACCCCGCGAACGAGAATGAAATTCAATCCTTACCTAATAGCGCGAGAAAATACCGTGTCTCTTTGCATGAAAATATAAAAAAAATACAATAATACAGTAATAAAAATGTGAAAATGCAAAACAAACCTGTAATGAATCAACATGCAATACTGGCATGATAAGCATCATAACTATTTTGACCATCAAAATTTTAACCTCTGTATAATAATCTTTTTTTTTATAGTTGCAACTTTTTATTTAACGAGGTTTTCTTTTTAACATGGATATCCTTTCTTTAATCATCCGGTACCGGGAAATTTATAACAGTCCTTTTTTTTTTTTTCTTTAGGGACTTCAATATGGTCATAAAATAGAGAAGATTAAAGCAGACAAATTATCATTTTTCTTCTCAAAAATTGATTCATTTGAATCTAAACTGATGCCAAAAATTTAAGTTTACAAAACAAACAAGCACATACAATAATAAAACACATTACAAATATATAAAAATGTAGAAGAAAAGGTTATATATATATTTTTTAAGTATAAAATGTAATAATGAATAAGCATAATTAAATGAGCAAAAAAAATATATAAAAAGAAAATATTTCGGGCATAGCACGGGACAGAAAAGAATGCATGTGGCAAACTAATAAAAATCTGCCCTAAATCTTGTCATGTGACAAGTATACTGTCTCAAGCTTAAGTGCTTTACGTCCTAGGGAAAATATTGACGTAATGAGAGTCCATATTATGGTTGTTCTTGACCACGATATTAATTCCTTGCTCCACCTTGAAGACCAGAAGTGATCTCCAACAAGGAGTACTAGTCAATGTCTTGTATGAGTCATTTTTTTTTAAAAATGCTACACCAATTGATGAATGTCTCTCCGCACTATTAAGTTTGGGAGTATAGGGCACAAAATTCTGAGTTGACCTGAACTTCAGATGTTAATAATTAGTAAAAAAATAAAAATAGCTATATATTTATCTTATTTATCAAACTCAAAATACTATCCGAGAGTGTAGAGAGACAGTTTGCCATTATCGTGAAAATGCAAGTGCAAGTATGTCCTAAACTTAGCTTAGTGTAAAAAAAAATGCATTTATTTATAATATTGAAAAGACAGAATAAAATTGAATTAGGTAATTGAAATTGGGATTAATGTTAATGTGTGTGAAATTTTGCATTAAAAAAAAACTTTTTGTGATTTTCAGAGTGACATATCAGTCTGTGAAAGAAATAAAACGAGCCCTTTTTTTTTTTTAAATAAACACAGTTAAAATGTTCAATATTGAGTAGAAATGTTTAAGACATATATTCTTATGTGTAAGCATATAAAATTAAAAGTTAAGTTGAAGTAAGATTAAAAAGGGATTGTTAATCCAATATTATTTGTAGAAGGAAATATCTTATGAATTGTGTGATGTGTATATTTTACTATAAAACAACATAAGCAAAAGAGAAAAAGTAAAGAGATATTATATGGTAAAGCTTATTTTATATGTAAAGAAAAACAAAACAAAAGAGTTTTTTTTAGTCGTTTTTGTATCAAGACTAATGTCATAACTCTAACATGTAAGAAAAAAAAATGTGTATGACCCAACATATTATCTGAGTATTAATGTGTAGAAAGGTGCTGACTGGAATCTTTGTATACCAACAACGTGAGGGTGGCCTTAGAATGCCTTGACATTACACAAAAAAAAATTGAGTGTGAAATTATTTTACAAAGATGAAAAAGAAAAAAATGTGTATACCTAATAAAATTAGACATATAGGAAGGGTAAAGGAAAGGAAAACTCAACGGTATGTGTGTACAAGACTCAGAATCTTTATGAAAAGATATCTTAGTCACCAATGAACCAAGTACCATATGGCAAACGCTATGACATGATCCAAGGATGTGTCGTGTAATTGTGTCAATGAGAAAACTATGAACTAACCTATGAGTAAACAATGAGTAAAGGTTTCCGTATACACTAAAAAAAACTGAAAGTACAATGAACTATAGGCAATGAGCGTTTTTTTTTGCATAAAAAAAACGAAACAATGATCTATTCAATGAGTAAACAATGAGTAACTATGAGCAGCAGTTTTCCGTGTATATAAGAACCCTAAAAAAAACAATGAACTATATGTGTTAATGTTGCAATGAACTATATGTCTTTAAAAAAAAACATATAAAAATACCGTTGACAATAAAAACTGTTGAGAAATAGAAATTCCAAGTGGAATTATTAAAGAATAAATTAAAATAGCGACGTGGAGTAAAGTGAGAGTGTGTTTATGTTTCAATGAAAGTGGTGTAAAAGTGAAAAAAAATTAAAGTTAAAATAATATAAAAGTTTGTATGTTTGAGTGTAAATAGTAAATAAGCGAGGGAAAAAAAATGCATATGTGTGTACATAACCAGTTAAAATTACCTTGTATGAGAAAAAAAAATGACGACCCGCATCAAGAAAAATTATCATACAAAATAATACATCAGATCATTTAACCATTTCCGATCGTTAAAATAGGCAAATGAAAAGATGAACTAAACTGTACACAGAGATGCTTAAAAAAATAAATTCTAAAAAAAATTATCTATAAATGAATGCAAAGAAATGTAAAATGTACTGTTGTGTATAGAAGTATTAAAATAAATGTATACAAACTTATATGCATGTAACAGTTGAGTTGCAAGAAACGAATCTTATGGAGTGTGTTTTACAAGTGAGAGAGCAAAATAAAGCATGTTATTAACTTTTTTTTTTTTTTAAATTAGCCTAAGTGTACTTGTAAATATGTTTCCGTTCTTCATCAATGTGTCGCTTTAGTGAAGGACAATCATGAGCAAATGCAGGGTGACAAATATCAAATTGAGTGTTGCTATCATTATTATTTGTAATGCAATTAATGCATTTTGGAGTGTTTGCACATTGAGGATCATAGTGTGGACCTGAGCAGACAGCACATGTGAAATCATTACAACACCCTTTTGCAAGATGTTGATACGTCTGACATCTAAAACAACGTTTAATGTCTATAAATGGTTTCACTGGGAAAAATTTAGACTGTATGGGAATCTCTTTACGATAGAGTAATTGCTTGCAACTTTCCGGAGAAATCTCCAAAATCCAATTAAAAGCATTTATGTATTTGAGTTTGTATTTTTTTATAACTTGGATAAAAGGGACAGGTGACTGTAAAATGACAGAAATTCCTAACAAAATATCAGGGATATTGTATTTTTCGGGTAACTTACAAATTATAATACGAGTGGGCTTAAGTTCCTGCACATTAGGAGGGTCGATAGACATATTTTGTGAAAATTTGACAGTTTCTGTACATTTTGACTGACACTTTGTAATATTAATATGAGTCGTGGTAAGTTGTGAATCTTCGTGACATATTTCCCGAGATTCTACCTTGTGTAAATGTTCGTCAACAAAAATTTCAGTTTGTGTGCATACATTATGCATAAATTTACGTTTTTCATTTTTAGGAAACCTTATCTTAGCAATTTGTGTTTCTTCAGACTTAAGTTCATGTTTATTTTTCAATGATAGTGTGTGAAGTCGTTCTAAGATTTTTTTGTTTACAGTAAATAAATTATCTTTCTCTTTCACTATTTCGTTATGTTCCTGTAAAGCAAATTTATAATTTTCTATGAGCAATTTAAACTGTACATTTATTTGATTTCTTAAGGTCAAGAATTCTTTAGACAAAGTAGGGTTATTAATCGAAGTGACAAGTTTGTCAAAAGCTTCGAAGTCAGTGGAAATAATTTCAGCATTACGACTTAGTGTTTCTTCAAACAAATGGGGCCAAGAAATTTTGAAAAGGGATTTATCTAAGATAGAAAAGGGTTCGTTGTTCTCAATTAAAGGAGCCTGTTCATTTAACGTTTGAATATCTTGAATAGATTTCTGTTTATTTTTATTTTTCCTAGGCATATTTGCGTTAAAAAGATAAACACAGATCAATAATACTGAAATTAGCTATAAATAAAAAGAAATAAGTGAGAGAGAAGATATGTGCAAATAACTTTGTACAAAAATGCCTTTTGAAAATACACACTACATAAAATAACGATGGTTAACTGAAACAAATGCTATTCCTTTATTATTATTATTATTATTATTATTATTTATGAAAGAAAAAATAAAATCTGAAATATGTGCAGAGAGTTTTTTTTTTAATTGAATTAAAATGAAACCAAAATCGAAAACTTAGCCTTTTTTTTGATAAATACTATCGAAATGCATATGCGCGATCACCAAAAAGTATGTATTGTGCCAGATTACTTCATCAAAATTCAACCAAAATAAGATAAAGTCACAAAATATTTATGCTGGGTTCTAAGTATCTCTTTTTAAGGTCAAGGCAAAAACTATAATTTCACAAGAATACAAAAAAATATATATATATATCTCTCTATATATATAGAACTGCAAATAATTTCTTTTTTTTTATAAACGTACTTACCGTCACCATGACTATTACACACAAACATCCTATCTGTACTCTTCAATTTTTTTGATAAACATCATAATTATGCAAACATATTTAGATACAATATAGAACTGATCTTCAGTATCTTTGATTATATTGGAGGTAAAAAAAAATGTAAAACAAAAATAATAACTAATTGAGGAGTTCTCAAAAAATGAAGGAGTACAAGAAAAAAAAAATAACTAATTGTTACACGATACAAACCTTTGAGGGAAAAAAATATTTATGTTATTTCCTATAAATGTAAGTTAAATTTGCAAAAAGGCAACACAAAAAATTAATATATATCTGTATATGATATTGTAAACTATTAAAAATATCACTAAAAAAATAGTATTTTTAATAATATAAAAATGAAGAAGGTTTAAATATTCTGTTAAAAAAATGTAAACCAAATATTGATAATAGTTAAAACAAAAATCTTGAGCATGAAAAGAGAAGTTTAGGGAAACAATGCATAATTATTTTAAAGCAACATTTTAAATTAGAAATTGGGAAAAGAATCCTTCTCTGTTTATGCTCTGAAAATCCTAAACTCTTATACGATGTTGAACGTACAACTAATTTTATTTATTTACTTCCTTTTTTGCACTCAATCCATTATCTATCTGTTTATTTATTATTTTTGTTATGAGAGAAAAAAAATTGTATTTGGAGACACAAAGTGCCTCATTTTTGTTATTGTTTTCAATATTCCTGTGATTTATCTATATTTTCACAACTGTGTTACTTTCTTTGTTGATTTATTTCATTCAGTGATACTAATATGTTCGTTTCATTCAACAGTTAGTATCATCCTGAGAAATTAGTATACTAGAAGAACACAAACTTTGGAGGTGAAAATGTTTGCAGGTACAAAATTCACTTGGCGCACACACGCACACAAATTACGTAGTTAAAGGAGAAAAAAAATATACCCCAATATTTCGTATACAAACACTTTGAAGGAAGTTTCTGTTTTCCTATTTATATAAACTGCTGTCGAACACAATCCGCGCGTACCAGTTGTCACATATCACTCATATGATTTAAAATCACACATATCACTGAAAATCACTTAAGAAATTGTAAATATTCTTTCACAAAGCCACGCACATTGAAGTTAGAGAGACCCGCAAATTGGATCAACTATTGGACCTGCAATATTCCCAAAACGAAGAGCGCGGAGCAAATTTTCGACGCACAGGGGAGGGAGCGGGAGCGGGAATAGGCCCGAGCGAAGAACTGGACGAGCGATTTCTTTTTTTTTTAATATCCCACATCAGTAAGGAAGGCACACTGTTTGTTGTGATTCTTAGACGGAGCACAGAAAAAAAAAAAGGCTGGCACATTAGTGGCGAAAAACAGGGCGAGCTGAGGAAGGAACCGTACTGACAGATGAGGCGGCGAGGGTGGGGTGTTTACGAAGTCAATCCGAACACGCGAAGATATTCTGCCGCTAACACATTGGAGAACTCTTGATTCCGCAGTCAGCAGGGATAAAAATGATCAGAACTTCAGTCACCGGTCTGGATATCCGGGTAGCAAAAACAGGAAGCTGACAATATAATCCATATATAGTTCCCATAATCCACAGAGTCTTGTTATATATATATAGGTATATATATATTTTAACTCGAAAGAAGAAGCAGTCATTTCATGGAACGGACAGTTTGTAAGAGATATCATTTTTTAGTCCTTGTGTAAACATATTTGATCCGTCATATGATTAAATTAAAAATCCCTCCTCTCCAGTGACGAAAAAATATTGCCTGTACCCTAGATGCACCAATTGTTTATACTGTGGAATCCGGATGTTGGGTAAACGGATGCATAGCTGTAGCGTCACAGGATGGAAGTATATATAAGAAGGCATAACGAACGCTGGAATGCAACGAAGGTATGGCAAAAGGTAGAAATTCAAGTACAACAATTTTCAAAGCACAGTCATTTATTATAGCAGTTGACTCGGTGACAGGGTTCGTTAAACAGGCAATAATCACTGAAGAGGAGGCGTACAAATTAAGTTAATACTGAGACAGTCGAGGTAAGAGTGATACAAATTGTTTCGAACATAATTTGCACTTTTTTATTTTTGGCGTGGGGTTTTCGTTATCAGTCGCCAACATATACAATGAATTTGGCGATAATCATGCAAAGGAACAAAGTATTTTGGAGAGTTAAGGGAGTAAATTTAAAAATTACAGACTGGCGCAGCATTCGTGGGAAGAGAGGGTTGTACAAATTTTTGTAATTACTGAGATGCTGACCGGGCCTGTATGATTAAAATGGAATTCATGAACGTTAGAATTTAGACAATACTAAGTGCTAAATTTAGATGTTGGTTGCATATGAGAACTGAAAATTCGTTAGGAAAATGACGGCGTAGGAGGAAGTACAAAGGAAGCAGTTACTTTATCTTTCTTTTATTATTTATTTATTCGCAAATGCCGGCTGGTGTGAAAAGGAAGAGAAAAATGCAGTATGGGTGTGAATACATATTTCTTTTATTTCTGCAGGCTGGGAAATGAAACTGACATGACAAGAAAAATGCGTAATATAAATTAAGTGAAACCGCACTGAATAAAACGGATATTAAAATTTAATAAACAAAAATGGAGAAGGGTAGAATAAAGTTATTTTACTGTTAATAAAAATAGGAAAAGTTACACAAAGTAAATAATTTTGAAACAACAAAGGGGGGAGGATTAATTTTAAAGAATAAGAGGATATGTAATGAGAAACGTCATTACAGTAAGGAAGATGGATGAGCATGATGACCCCTTTAGAAGTCAGCAACTCCTGCACAATGATCAAAGTGTGTCCTGGTGCGTTGTCGTGCAAGAACGACCAACTGCCTTGCTGTTGGTACCAAGGACAAACTCTGCATAGTCAAGCCATGAAATGCTTTAAAACTTCCAAATAGTAATGTCCAGTAACAGTAGTACCTTCAATTTTATGTTCGTTTGTTGTTTGACCTTCACATGCTCCGACGTGATCACTTTACATTTTTACAACAAACAGGATGCACTTAGCATCACACAACAGATAGCAACGTGCAGTTGTACCGCTTTACAAGATGTACTGTAGTCATGCTTTCTACATCACCTGCAGACACGCAGCACCATCTATTGGCTGGTAATTTAACAAGTCTGAGAAATTTTGGGGCAGACTGTGTAAAACTTTAATTTCAGGAATTTTCTTATCAGACCAACTGTTTGACATTTTTAAAGGTTCAAACATTGTAATGATAATAATAAATACATTTTATCATAATTTAAAACATTTCTGGCCCTCTTAATAAATTAAATCAAATAAGTGTCATATTAAAAACAAGACATGTTTTCTGTACATATAATAATGTAGAATGTCTGTTATTGCATTGAAGAACAGTTGCATCTAGAGCTACTGAATTTGGACAGAAAGGTAATATTTTGATTTATTTTTTTTATTACCACTGAAACTTAAACCATGGTGTTTTAATGCATGAAAGAGACTGACTAGTATCTACCATATTTTTTATGTAAAAATTTAGCGTGTTACAATGTTGATAGATATTGTTTGTGATTTTTCAGCATGCACATATAAAAATATTTGCCATATCTGTTTTAGAATAACAATAAACAAATAACCAATGCCTAAATATCCCCCCTTGCTGTCATAGCTCGTAAAGTTTTAAATCTTTAAAATTCTTTAATTTTTTCTGCTGTATTTGTGATTTTGTTGTAATAGTAATTAAATAATTATCTAAATTATCTCCCCCCCCCCCCCAAAAAAAAAACTGCTTTGCCCCCAGCTCATAAAATTTAAAAACTTAAAAAATATCATCTAAATTTCCTATTCAGTCTCACATTCCTCCTCTCCCATGCTTGTCCCCCGATATACAAAGCAGGGTTCCTGAGTCAAAGTCAGGGCTTGTCCGGAAATTCCTGAAAAATAAAAACATCCTGAAATGTCCTAAAATATGGTAGGCTGTCCTAATATTCCTGAAATTTTGCGAGTTTTGTGCTATATCGACATTTGAAATCATCAAATAGGGGGTAGGAGTACCTTTTTACTGATGCAAAATGATTACGAAAGTCTGCAATTTTCTTCAGTCTATCGTTAAAAATAGTGATTTATGTCGATTTGCACAAAAAAAATTTGCAATTTTTAGTGATCAGTTACCAAAAATCACAATTTTTATCATTTAGTCATTAAAAAAAGTTTGCTATTTTTGTCTGTCAGTTGCAAAAGATCACAATTTTTACCAATCAGTTATAAAAAAGAAAATTTTAATTTTCGTCAATTAGTGAAGAAAAAAAATCAAGATTTTCATCTTTCAGTAATGCAAAAATCGCAATTTTTTAGCAGCTTGGTCAAAGAGTTCTGGTAAAATTACTTTTCTTTTAAATGTATATTTTTACAACAAACAAATTGTGTATACAGTGTACTATTTATGATAATAAAATGTATTGAACAGGGAGTTAAGGGTTTTCTCAGTTAGTACACCAAGCAAATGTGTCCTGAAATATCGTAAAAAGTATGTCCTGAAATATCTCCTAGGGCTAGTACTAACCCTGACAAAGTTTAAAATCTAAATAAATTATTTTTATATTTTTTATTTTATGCTCTATTTGTACTTTTGTTGTAACAATAACTATATAATCATCTACATTACCTGTCCTCCCAAAATTCCTGCTTCTCCCTTTGTCACAAATACGAAAGAAGATTTTTTTGGGAAGTTTGAAAGATTTTAAACATTTCATGCTAAGTGGGAAGTATAAATTTTGAAGGGACGAGGGTTTTAATTTAGATGATTGATTATATACTGATTGTTACTAGACTAGAAAACAACAAATAGGATAGAAGAATTTTTAAGAGTTATGATTTTAAACTTTGTGCTGGGAGGTGAGTCTAAGAAAGGAAAAAGAAACTTTGCACGTGGGAAAAGTTTGTTGAAATTATACAATCAATATTTTGTGTAAAAGTTTGGAGGGTGCTTATTTTTTATAGTGGAGGGTGTGTGTGTATCGTTGAGGTTTTATGGCAGTTAATTAGAAATCTGAATATCAATTTTCTTAGACTGTAATGTGTACAATTTGCTGAGATCAGTGAAAAAATGCATGTGCCAGTCAAAATAAGAGATCTGCGACAGTCTTCATTTTCACTCAGTTTGGAAGTGTTCAGTTTTTAATCCTCTGAAAACAATTCTCATTTTCAAATTGCAATCTTTTTGTTTTGTTACATCAAAAGTATGGTTGGAATCAGTGTTAGGTATGAGCGCACTCATTGAGTGAAAACTCGTGAACTTTTAGTTCACTTTCTGTGAACGTTGAGTTGAACTTGACTCACTTTTTGATAAACGAACGAGCTGAACAAAAGCTCAAAAAATCTGTGAATTTGAACAAAATTTACAACTTAAACTCATTTTTTTCATAATTTATTTAAAATTTTTCCAGCCGTTTAGAACACGTTTTTCCCATTCAAATGTCATTTAGAGGTCTACACGGACTCGGAACGGGTCGAGTCTGATCATCAGTTTTTCTTAGTCGTGCCTGAGTCTTGCTTTCTCTGGAGGCTCGGGGCGGGCCAAACCGGGCTTATTTCTGTCCCTGTGTTTTATTCATCCGAGAAGTCTGCACCAATCGAAATTTTCTGGCGTGGTCACAACAACCCTGCTTGTATGAAAATCATTGACCGTCCCTGTCTGATTCGTGAAAAAATCTGTTTAAGGAACAACCTCCTTGGGTCAACAATTTTTGCCGAAAAATACATATATTTTTAAATTAACATTATTCTACAATAAAAAATTCCCTTTAAAGAATAATACATACACATTTCTAGGGAAAGGGGGATATACAGTACTGTAAAACATGTTATAAGAATCTGTGTTGATGAAATCCTGTTTTAAATGGAAAAATTTCTTTATCGATGCAAAATTGGTATAATAATCCGTTTGAAAATAAATAATAGTTTGCAAGAGACGCCAGACCTGGTAAAAAAAGAACTAAATTATAACGATTTTTCCTCTCTCCTATGTGATTACGTCTTAGAAGGTTTTTCGATCTAGAATTTTTCAGATATTTAAGTTTCCAAGCCATGTAAATGGATTAATGGTATTATTAATAATTCAAATATTTACATACAAATAGAGATCCATTAAAAAATCAATATAGTTTACAATAGGATATATAGAAAGAAATGTAGTAGAAACAGTATTTTGGAACGGAGGTCCCTGTACTATGCAGTCTATGGTAGAGGTCTGCACGGGCCGAAATTTCAAGGCCCGGGCCCGACCCAATCCATAGAAAAATTGGGCCTGGCCCGGTATAAAAATTAAAAGTTCGGCCTGAGCCTGGCCCGGCACGTAGAGAAAAAAATATTGGCCTGGCCCAGCCCGGTATAACAGGTAAAAGTTTGACCCGGCCCGAATGAATTTCTACAACACATTGATTTGTTTGAAAACTGGTTCTGAAAGCTGGCTTTAGTACTGTGTATATACCAGTGTTGGGATTTTAAAAAAAATCAGTGGTAAGTTGAATTAAACTAAAAATATCCGCGAGTTTGAATTAAAATTACAACTCAAACTCATCCAATTTTTTTCGAAAATTTTAAAATTTTTTGCGCCATTAAGAAGGCATTTTCTCCCTTTCAAATGCTTTTTAGAAGCCTACACGGGCTCAGGGCGGGCCAGTCTTGTCATCACTCTTTCTGGGCCTTACTTTTTACTGCAGGCTCAGGTGGGCTGAGCGAGACTATTTTTCAAGGTCTAGCCGGGCCTGTACTTCATTTTTCTTAGATGTCTGCATGGGATGAAATTCTCAGTCCCGACACAGACCATATGAAAATCATTAGCTTGTCCCATTCATCAGTAAACTGAGGCCCGGTCTAACAATTTTTGCAAAAAAATGAATGTATTTTTAAATCGCCGTTATTCTACATTTAAAATTCTTTTGGAAAAATAGTACATACATTTCTAGGGAAAAAAAAATAAAGTACAATAAAACCTGTGAAAAGCAATCTGTCTATGGTGAAATCCTGTCTTAAATGAAAAATATCTTCTTCCGTGAATTATGTTTATAAAACTTTGCAAAATAAAGATTCTGGTATTATATATTGAGAATTTGTATTTTGTAAATTTTTATCAAGAAAACCATGATGGATTTTATGCCCCTCATTCGAGAAGCAAGGGAAGCAAAAAAAAAAAAAATCATCCGAACTCATGTGTATATTTTTCAGAAAATATCCCTTCGTATTATAAAGATTTATAATCTTTCAATGAAGCCATGATAGATTTCGAGATTGTTTTCAGCCCCCACCCCCAGAAGTACAAGGGGGTATCGGACGCAAGAAATGTGCAGATGCTCTCTATCAGAAACTGTGAAATTGAATAGCTTTCTTTTTTTATATAAATTTGAAGGCTCGTTAAAAAATTGCTGTCAAATTTGGCGTTTTGAACCGAATTTTCTGACGTGAAAGCCCGACAAAAGTCATCATGAAACAGCAACCCTTATACCACAAAATATAACATATTAATCAAAAATTGGAGTTTCTTATTGTTGAACGGGGAAAACTATTTTTATTTATTTGAGAATCCTCTTAAAACGCCACTTTTAAGTGATTGTTTTTAATTCTCTCTCTCTCTGTTTTTCCTTATGTGTAAAGAATATACTTAATGAATGACGTTGTGAATTTTTATTTACTGGAAATAATAGGCGCCGACTTAATGGGGGCAGCGCAGACTGCTGCTACCGTGATCGCTTATGTAGGGAGACAAAATTATCTTTTCATCCCCATTTCTCTGTTCTTCAGAAAAGTTGGAATTTTAAACGAGAAATACATTTTACTCGTGAATTTGAGTTCAAATTACAACTTAAATTCCGATTGACTCAATTTGGAAAATTATCTCATTCTTAAAAAATACTTTTCTTTTACACAAGGGAACAGCCAAATTCAGTGCTATGGAATCGAGCAAAATCGTACTCGTAGAACGGCTTCGTAGAGTTCTGAGAAGAGGAAGAGAATAGTCAACAATCGGTGCGCTACCCAGGGCTAGAATAAAGATCTTATCTCAATCCCATTGTATCACTTCCCTGAGAATACATTCTAAGTATTCGGTTTGACAGCAGTAAAATATTGTCTGTTTTTCAATGTAAGTTAGAAACAGCGTGTACAATCCTACATAGAAATTAACAAGAAGAAATTGAAAGCCTTTTTTTTATCAAAAGAAACTTGAAAGGGCTTAGAAAAATTATGCCACTTTCTTGTTTTTATCAAGTTATTAAGAAGTTTGCCTTTATTTGTAGTGAAACTATATTAGGTAGTGCATTTAATTATAAATTTTATTTTCCAAAAGAATGTGGAAAAATGCAAAATAAAAAATGCTTTCAATACTTCATTAAAGATTCAAAATAACTAAAAAAATACTTAATTACTAAAAAGTATAAAATAAAAACTTTATAAATAATGAAATAAGTTTTATTAAACTGTTGACATGTTTCGGCACCATCGGAGCCAGTTTTAAAACAAATAAATTTGAAACAGACACGTACAAATTTTATCAATTCATACGCAAAAAGAAAAGGGCCTTTTTTTATGTCAAGCATTTCATTTTTATCAGCGCTCGTACAAACAAAATTCAGTTGAAAGGTAACAAGAATTTTGGAATAAATGTGTTTGCTGTAATCCGCAGTCCGGGCTAGTTTTTTAAAACTGAGAACATAAACATGAAATAAACTAAACTAGGAATTATTTTAGAGCTCCTCATACAAGACAGTTTTGTTTTAAACATATAAACCATAAAGCATTTCAGAGATTTTAACATTTAAGAAATATTAAATATTGAAAAATAAGTTTCTACCAGTATATTTCAAAATCGGAAAATGAAACAGCTCATTTTTTTAATTCGTCTTACTGTATTATTACATAAAAATTTGAAACGTGTGAATGTAAAAATAAATAAATAAAATAAAACAAAAATTGTCTTTTCTGGGGATTAAGGATAGGAGAAACAGTGAAACCGGAAAAAAAAAGTGACCGGGAAAAAAAGTAACCAGAAAAAAAGTGACAAGGAATTGATAAATACTGATAAATATTGAACTTATTGATAAATAAGTGTTAAAAACTAACGAGGTAAGAAATGTGATTTATATCATACCTGTAGGCGAATATTTAGTGTATAAATGCTATTAGCAATAGTGTAAAAAAGTGGGAATATTCGCGTACGAGAATGCTCGTATTCATCACCACTTGATTTTTGACATTCGCGAACACGAATATTGTGTGAAAAGTTGTGTGAATATTCGCATACGAGAATACTCGTTTTAATCACTACTTGATTTTTTACATTCATGAATACGAATATTGAAAAGTAGTGTGAATATTCATTTGCGAATACTCGTTTTAATCACCACTTGATTTTTGATATTCGCATACATCGACAAAAAATATTCGTATTCGCGTTCACGAATGTCAAAAATCAAGTAGTGATGAAAACCAGCATTCTTGTACGCGAATATTCTCACTTTTTTTACGCTATTGCTAATAGCATTCACAAGTATTTACAGCAAATATTCGCCTACAGAAATGATATAAATCAGACATTTGTTATCTCGTTAGCTTTTTAACACTTATTTATCAATAAGTTCAATATTTATCAATTCCTTGTCACTTTTTTCTTGTTACATTTTTACCGGTTACTTTTTTTCCGGTCACTTTTTTTTCCTAGATTCGAGAAACAGAGATATCCTGACAAAAGAATTTTTGTTATTCTTTCTCCGTGTGTTTAATTATTTTAAGTTATTTAGGATTAGTAAAGTTTACCCTGCTTTTAACAAAAACAGAGACAAATAAAATTTAATTTAATTTCAAGATACAGCTGGCAGATATACTCCTTCCGAGACGGTGTCTATACTTATTTGTATATGTAAAATAATCAATGAAAACTAATGATATAATTCTAATTAACAATCACCTTTTTGTATAAAGAAAAAAGTATAAAAAACAAATTAATAAAAATAAATTTTTAGTACCATTGAACGATTGAAAATATATCTTTAATGTTCATTAGATTTAAACTTTATTTTTCTTTCGTTTTATATACAATTATTTCATAAACATTTAAATTTTTAAAGAAAAAACATGCCAACTTATCATGCAGATGCGATTAATAAAAAAATATATCGAATTAGAGGTATGTACAGGAAGAAATTTTCAGGCCGAGCACGACCGTTTCTTTTGGCCTGATAAAAAAGTTCAAAGTTTGGACAGAAGTGCTCCGAGCACAACTCGGCCTGTTAAAAAAAATTATTGACCAAGTCCGGTATAAAAATTAAAACTTCGGCCCAGTCTGCACAAAACATTTATTGGCTCGGCTAGCTCCGACTAAGCTCGACCTGGCTGAACATAGATTTTTACATCTATAGGGTCGTTTACATACTACACTCTAATCCTGATTCAATCCACGCCGATACCATCATTGTATTTCCGACCCCGTATACAATGAAAAAGCCGGTATGAAGATGAAACTAGCCTAGGTCATTTTCACCCCTGCTAGCTCCTAGGGCATTAGTCGAGCATTTACCCATGATTCCTGTCGGGTAAACAAACAGCGCCAGTTCACCGGTTAGGGTGTTGGTGTCTCCATCTTTTGAAAGTTTTGTCAGTGCTTTTATTTTTGCGCTATTTATTGTTTTTTTACAACTTTATTTTAAGTTATTTTTTGTTTTCAAAAATGCAAAATTACGTCAATTCTTCACGATGGACGGTCGAAAATTTTGCTTTCTGCGATTTTTCAATTTTTAGCTTTTTTCGCGTACCGCAGCAATTTTTCTGATCTTCATGAAAATAATTTGTTTTTAAACTTTTAGACTAATATAGTAAAGTTTGCCCCCCAAGTTTTTTGATTTTTTACCGATTTTTAATAAGATTTTCAATACGATTCTTGGCGGGGTTTTTTCCGTTCTGCTGCGATTTTTTGCAATCGTTAAGAAAAAAAAATCTGTTTTAAACTTTTAGCCTAATATAGTAAATTTTGTCCACCACGATTTTGGAAGTTTTTGCAATTTTCAATGAAATTTTTAGCCCCCCCCTTTTTTTTTTCTTTCCGCGATCATTTTTTGATAACCACAAAAAGAATTCTGTTTTAAACATTTAGCATAATAAATTAAATTTTGTCTCCCGCGATTTTTAATACGATTTTTTGCGTTGTTGCGCTTTTGCGCCAATTTTTTTTTATATTGAAAAACGAATTCCTGTTAGAATGTTTTAGCTCTCACTGTAGTAAATTTCAAAGTAACTGTAGTAAATTTCACTAAAGTAAAATTAAAGGTTTTTTTTCCGTTTTCTCGGCGATTTTTCAACATTAATAATAAGGAATCCGGTTTTAATCTTTAAGTTTAATTAAAAAAAAAAAAAAAAAAATTCTCTTTTCAATAAAGTTTATTTGCAATTACGTACAGGGATTTACTTTTGGAATTTTATCCCGCGTTTTGCGGCGATTATATTTTTATTTATTTATTTATTTATTTATTTTATGTTCGTAAGAGTAATTTGGTTTCAAGATTATTTTCTATATTGATTAGTGCGACATAAAAAACTCCTTTGACAAAGAAAATTCAAGGTGAATTTATTATAGAGTTAAATACTTCATTGTTGATAGTTGTGTTTTTGAAAATAGTATTACTATTGTAAAATTAAATCTTCATATAGATAATTTGAAATAATAAGGTAATTTTCTCCGCATATCATAATTTTTCTATTTAATTTCAATAATATATTGTGAAGTTTGCTCCAGTAGGTTTATCTATTTATTTATTTTTAGCTTGATAATATCTGATTGCTTTATAATATTGATTTCGATATCGTAATAAATGAAACTTCCCCAAGGCAAAATAAAGGAAAATTAGGTCTTAAAGATTTACCTTATTTTTAATAGCAATTTTCTTTTAAATATTACCAATAGGCGATTTTTGATAGTTTATTAACAGAAAAATCTGCTTTTTGTAATGCACATGTTATAATTATATGTTAATTGATATGCCATGCTATCAGGCATTATTGTTATTATGGAGAGCAACATCAGTACAGGCACTTCGTCTTTTTTTTAAGTAATTAAATATTTTTTTAATGAGAGTCAAAAATGTAAATTATTACAGACTATATAGAAAAATCTTTTGAGAGAAATGGTATGTTTTTGTAATTACCAAAAAATATAATATATAATGAAGGGTTTGTACTGATGTTGCTCTCCACAATAATAATAAAGCCCAGTAGCATGGCAGAGATCTGCACGGACCGAACTCGGGCCAAGCCCGGTCATACTTTTTCTGAAAGCTAGGGCCGGGCCGGGATCGGGCCTTACTGTTTTCCTGAAGGATTGGGTCGGGCTGGTCTAACTTATTTTTTCCGTACCGAGCCGGCACTGGTTTCATTCTTCCTACTCTTCACGGGCCGAAATTTTTTAGTCCCGGTTTTGCCCCGGCAAACTTGGTAGGCAAATTTGTTTAAAACTTTAATAAAAACTATAATACACTTTCTATTTTTCATGGACTTGGCAAAAATTAGAAATAGAATTGTGAACATTATTAAGCTTTTTACAAATAAAAACTGTTTATATTTTCTAATTGTAGTAACGTGGCAAAATTATAAAACTAATTGGCAAACGTCAAGAACTATCTATTTTTGTTTGCCAATGGGTTGGCAGATACTGAAATTTCACTTGCTAATTTAAGGTCCCCTCCCCCTCCATTAAAATTTCGTAGCGATGGCCCTGAAAGGGCCGTAGTGACCCCATGGGGGGAGAGTCGGGCAGAGTCAGGTCCGAAACTAGAGAGGGTCAGTTGGGGCTTGTGCCCCAGGTGCCAGAATTTCATTTTCACAGATAATGAAATTAGTCAAAAATGCTCCCACAGTTTTAACATTAGCTTGCCATTAATTGTCTTCGCTTAACATTATGTGTCCTCATTTAGATAAATAATGTTAAGCGTGTCGATAATGTTTTATAATTAAGATCAAAATGTTTTATTTGTAATAATTAAAATTCTAGTTTTGGTTTAAGAAATAAAATGGAATTTTAGACTTTTCTGGGACCCCCTATAAAATGGATTTTGAAGTGTAAGTTTTACTCTTTGTATGAGGTTTTCTTGTAAATACTAGTAGAATATGATTTATTCATTTAATGCCAAGTTAGCAGTATTAGTAGTATTTTTTTTTTAAAAAAGCAAAATATCTTACGTAGTTTGATTATTTTTAATTTCTTAAATGTAAACAAATTTTATACATCTGTTTTCTTTTAAAAAAAATTATAGTTATCGTATTATTTACTTATTTTTAAAAAAAGTTTGAGTAATGGTGAAAAGACGATTGCGTCATAAGGGCGGCAAAATAATGCTCGCCTCAAGCAGAAAATTGTCTAGCGGTGGTCTTGGCTCTGGTGTTACAAAGATGTCAATCAAAGTTTGCATTAACAAAAAGCGGTCAGACATTTTAATTCTCAATAAAGCAAAAGAACGAAGATTATCACACGCGAAAAGGACTGTAGGCGGTTTCTGTTTATGTTTACACCGGAAGTTTGTACCGCAGTTCCCTAATCAGCCAATCATAATTCATAAGGAAAAATTACGCAGCTTCCGGTTTTTTGCAGGGGAGGGGTTTTATGCTTGCGTTTGTAAATGGGTGCAAAATGAAAGCAGGAACGATAGTGGCATATTAACACGTCCTGTAAATCCGGTTTGATACCAAGTGATATTGTAAACGCTGCTTACAAGGTTAAAAGTGTCTTGTACGAGAAGTCCTAGCTAAAAATATTTATTTTGCCTTTTTATATCATGTTTATATTCTTCATTTAAAAAAAAGTGTTCTGAGATGTGGTATTTATTTTTTAAATGCATCTGATTATATGTAAATATCACAGTTACCATTAATTTCGTTAATCCACATTCTATGGCTTGGAGATTTAAAAATTTTTAAAATTCTATACAGTAAAATTTTTTAAGGCAGAATTGCATAGGAAAGAAGAACAATCCGCCATGTTCTGGTTCACCTATGAGCAAGTTCATCGTCTGTTGTAAATGCATTACATTCTTTTCACAAGTACTGTTATCCTCATTTTACATAAATCAACATTTTGTTTTGTTTTGTTAAACACGGGATTCCGTCATAGACAGGTTCTTTTTCACAGGTTTTACCGTATTTTAATTTTATTGCCTGGAAAGGCATCTACCCATCTTAAATAAATAAATAAATTTTAATTGTGGAATAATAGCAATTTAAAAATACTTGCATTTTTTTTTAAAAAAATGGGCTGGACCATATTTTACTGATTTTTTTACTGGACCAGCCAGAGCCGTGCCAGTCCAATGATTTTCATATGAGCTGGGACTGAAAATTTCTGCCTGTTCAGACCTCAAGAAGAATGCTGTCCAGCCCCTACGTGGACCAGAAAATAAATCTAGTCCCGGGCCTTCTGGGTCCGAACCTCTAGAAAAAAGTAATCCCCAACCAAGCTCAGACCGAATGTCGGGCAGGAAAATTGGGTCGAACCCATTAAGACCCTTACATCAAATAACCAAAAGATTTGTTCACAAAACTTTGTAAATTTGGACGATAAAGTCCTAATATATATATATATATATATATTTTTTTTTTTTAAGGGAAAAAAAAAACTAGTTTTTAGTGAACTTCGTTCACTTTTATAGGTGAGTTTAAATTGAGCGAGTTCGTTTGAAAAATTTTGAATTTGAACGTGAACTTAACTCATTTTTGAGAAATTGAACTTGAGTTTGAATTAGTTCGGTTTTTTTTTTTTTTTGTGAGCGTACCCAACACTAGTTGGAATCAGGCAGCCCATTTATTCCCCTTATGGTCTTAATTTTTTTTAAATAATAATTTTTATTATTTTTTAAGTATTTTTCTAGAAACTTAGATTATAAAACATATTTACAAAGGAAATCTTTGAAATGGTCTTGTATCTCTTCATACTTTTATAATTATTATTTTTAAAAAATCATTTGAAAGTCTGAAATCTCTTGTCGCAAACTGTGTAATTTAAAAAAGTAGACATTTAAAGGGGATTTGTTTTGTAAAGATATTTTTTAAAAGATAGAAATTTCAACTTAAATTTAATAACTTCATAGATTTTTATCCTAACAAAACGCCTTTTGTTCTAAACGTGAGTTTCCAGTAAACGAGTTTACCCAAAGTTACAAAAAATTTCTTCTAAAATTGTGGATTTAAAAAAAAATATATTTTTCTTACTCAATATTCTATTTTTTCTTAAAAAAAATATTTTTCTTACTCAATATTCTATTTTTTGTCTGGATGAAAGTTGTTCCCATTACTTTATAGTCCATAAAAATATTCATGAAGGAAGAAATATTTTTTTCACTCTTCCCTTAGATACAGACATCATTCTGTGATGTCATCTGTTATCTTTTGATCCAATGTTTTTTCATAATTATTGCTGTGTTAATGGTTTTAATTAGTGATTTATTGGCACAAAGTACTTTTTATACTGCTTTAAGGGACTCAATTATTTATTTTCCAAAGATGATTTTTTTTTAATTTGATATCTTTTTCTTGTTTTATAATTCACTTTTACATTTTCACATATTAATAAAACCCTTTGGTGTTGAATGTAGCACTAATTAAATACCATAGCATGAGTCACAAATAAGACTGCATCTTTGCAAAAATAAACTTTATTCAAAATATGAACAAGAGCATTCATCTGTAACCACCATTCATTCAACTCTTGTTGTGCAGCAAGGCTTGGAGCAGTAGAAGAGAAAAATGGTACATCACAATATGACTTTGGCTTACAGCTGAGAGCAAGGCACTCAAGATAATTAATGCACTATAGAGTATCCCCCAAGTGAGCAAGGTGAACGATGTATTAAATGAAATTACTATGTGAATATAATTGCAATGCAAAATACAAATGAAATGATAAATAAAAGTAGAATATCAAGTAAAATAAAAGGAATACACGAAATGCAGCTGTACAATATATGTTGGAAATGATGTAAAATAAAAATTAAACATTACATTACAGTGATTAGTCTCTTAGAAAAATGTACATGTTTACCACTAGTGATAGTAACAATTTGTTTTATTTCAGTGTATGAATAATCAACTGTATCTAGCTGTATAATATGAGGAATGACAGGTACAGCTGTAAAATCTGACATTATAAATGCATGTTTCAAGGCTTAATTGCAGACCGAAGAGTTTTATTTTATTATGGCAAGGGCTGGATGATATAAAAGATTAAATTAGACAAAAATATTATAGCAAATTAAACTAGTTGAATGTGCCAATCCCAAAACTTTCTTCTATCTCACACAGGTTTCGCATTCACTAAAAAGAATCAGCACCAATTGATATCAAGGTCTAACTGAATCTAAAATTTTATTAAATTCCGTGCATTAGTTCTTGAGATATGACTATTGCTAAAATCGTGTAAATCCTGCAAAATGTAGCATAGCAGTGCCACCTGGTGGGAGATTTAGACCAAAACCTAATCAACAACTTCTTATGTCATTGTGTAACTAAATCTGAAGTTTGATGAAAATCCGTGCATTAGTTCTTGAGATATAGTTATTGTGATAATAATGAAAAAAGTAGCATGCAGCGTCACCTGTTGGGCTATTGTTTGGGATATCTATACCAAAATGTAATCAGCATCTATTTATGTCAAGGTCTAAATTAATCTGAAGTTTGATGAAAGTAAGTGCGTTATTTCTTAAGATAGAGCTATTGCGGAAATCGCGAAAAATGCAGCATAGCAGTGCCACCTGTTTGGCGATTTTCACCAAAAACTAATCAGCACCAATTTATATCAGGAACTAACTGAATATAATGTTTTATTAAATTTTGTGCATTAGTTCTTGAGATAGAGTGCCCACAAAATTTTTGTCACAGACAGACAGGTAGATAGACAGAGTCACAGACAGACATTTTCTAAAAACAGTCAAATCGTCTTCAGGACCTTCTAAAACATATAAATCCATTGAAAATTGGAATTTGAAAATTTTCATGAATCCAATACTTTCTTCTTGTAAAGATAGAAGAAAGTAAAAATTTAACAGTTCAAACATGTATGTTTGTAACATCAATGCTTCCCAGTACACAAAATTAAAAAAATTTAAAACCATTAATTTTTGACAATTTTCTGGCCTATGTGTTTCAAAATCAGTATTTGTTAATTTATCATAAATTATTTCAGACTAGACTTTTATCTTTAGATGAGCTTTTTTTTTCTTTCAGTGCATATAGAGAAGGAGCATTAAAGCAAACTTCTATATGGGAAGCTATGCGCCCTTTGATGCCTATATTCCTATTATTTTTAAGTACAACATTTTGGGTAGTGTATTCTCCAACAAATATAATTGAACGTGATCCCAGAGTATTTTACTGGCTGGTTGGAACAGTCTTTTCCAACATTGCTGTAAGTATATGAATTTTGCTTGTGTTTGTTGACTGTGCTTTAGAAAAACTTACCAAGTTCTTTTCCATTAAAAAACTTTGCATGATTTCAGTAATAGTTATTATCATTCATTACTAAATTAGTATGATTCACATGTTCTATCACATAAATTTTATTGCCTTTTTATTTTCCAGTAATTTTTAATTTTTTATTAAAATTTTTTAGTATTTTATTATTTAAAAAAACAATTGTTTAAAAAGGTTTCCTTTTGCAAAACAATTGCATTAGTTCATAAAACTTTTAAAATGAAAAAGTGATTTCAATAACATTTTGGAAATGTTGCATATGTATAATGTGAGGAGGTTTGTATTTCAAATTACAAATACTATGCAAAAACTTCATTTGTTCTTCTAATTTTACTTTTTGTATGTAACTTTTGCAAAAATCTTTAGATCTAATGTTATATCTTAGTTTGAAATCAAAGTAAATTAGCATTCATTCTAACTTGGAAATGTTGTACAAAGTATTTTTGTTATAATTTTGTAAATGACATATTAAGTAATAATAATAATGTGTTGAAAGAAACTATTTAAAAAATCAGCTAAGCCTATTTAAATGTATGCTTTGAAATGGTTTAAAAGAATCTTTAATAGTAATTTGTATACTGCTAATAAATGTAGTCATTTGATAAATATTAGTGCATAAAATTTCCTTTTTGTTTTTAATAAGACACTTAATAGCACCACCAGCAAGTATTATGGCATAGTACCATCAGAAATATTGTAACATATGTAAAATATAAGATTTTAGTTTTGTTTTCACATGGATCATTCCATTTAACCTTTAAACGGGGGCTCGGACAGCACCTACCCATGTTTGCATGCATTCTAGGACAGATGCTGTCCTAGTCCCCGTGTAATGGTTAAAAGAATTTTATGAAAGACTTTTCATATTTCAAAGATAATTTATAATTTTATGCATACTTTAAAAATATTACTCCAAAATTATATTTTCTTATTAAAAACACTTAAAAAATATTTAAAACATTCTATTTTATTAGTGATATCATGTATGCTTTAAAAAACTTTGGTATGGAACAACCACAGTCATATTTAAAAATATATATATATGTTTTGAAAAAATGTTTTCTAGATTCTTAATATTACCAATTTCTTTTCAGTGTCGATTGATTGTTAGTCAAATGAGTTCTACTAGGTGCGAGTCTTTCAATACATTATTTTATCCCATTGGATTAGCATTAGCATATGTGTTTCTATTTTCTCATCAAAGTCAGTTTGAAGTGCAGATAGTGTGGGCCTTGTTAATCTTATCTGTGTTAGCTCATATTCATTATGGAGTTTGTGTAGTAAGTAATATACTGATTTATCTATTGTATCATGATATTCTCTATCTTTCATTGTTTAATCTCTTGGTGATCTATTTCTTCCATTTTGTAAAATAGTGCATGTAATGTTTACTGTTCATTTTCATTCTTCTGATTGTTAATTTTTCACTCATTAATATAAATCATGGCTCTTGGGTGAAAGATATTACCATTGAAGTTATGAACTGACATTTTAATATCAGGATTAAATGCTAACAACATTACAAACAGTATTAATAAAGTTACAATTATTGACAGAATACAGTTAAAAATATTTTGTGTAATTTTCTTAAACTGTAGTCTGTGAACCACTACTGGTCCATGAGGCTTGTTCTTGTGGACTTCTTAAATTTACAAAATACAAAATTAAAATGAATTGCATATCACACACTATAACTGAAAATATCAGATCAGTAGTATAAAATTGGACCACCCTTGAAGAAAGTTTGACATGTGCTGTCTTAATCCTTTGAACGGGTTATTAAAATTTTGAAAATATGCTCGAACACATTATAAATGTGGTTAGGGGACAGTGTGAAATTGAACAATATAGTTTTTTTTTTATCCTCCCTTTATGCTGGGTGTGGTAAGGAATTTTTTTCCTATCAGAGCTCTATGGCATTGTTTCAGCGTGCATACACACAATAAATGACCTTGCAAATTTATTTTAAAATTACTATAATTATAAAAATTTTAGTAGGTGCATTGTTTAGACACATTTTAAGGTTGAAATATTAAAAAAATGTAGTAAATTAGAAAATTCAAATTTTTAAAATTACAGAAAACATATAAAAATACTAAATAATAATAAATATATCAAATTTATAGATAAAATCTATAGGTACTAGAGATGGTTTATAGGTACTAGAGATGTTTAAAAGTTTATAGAAGTACTTAGCAGGTTCCAGACAGAGCATTTTGAAAAACTACCAGAGAAAAATTAGAGGCTGGAATGTGCAAAAACCAGATCTCTTTCTAAGAACCACACAGAATACCACACATCCCATCCCCAAATGTTCCACAATACTCCATGCTCATAGGAAATAAATTTAGATTCCTTGGGATCAAGTTACAAACACCCTTTCTTTGATTCTGAGTGACCAGCAAATGCAGTTTTTAATGGTGCTGCATCTTGTGACAGTTCTTGAGCTCTAATAAGTAAAAATGATCCCACTACTTAATTCCATCCATTTAAAATGTTTAAGTTTTGAGTTTAGCCATGTCCAAACAATTATTATTAATTACTAAAAGTGTCCAACAGAAAATAAATTATCTCATATAAAAAAAATCATTCTAATGATCGAAAAACACAAAATTTCTAACTGTTGAAAATTGGAAAGTTTTAATTCATCTTGGAAAAGCAACTAAATATTAGCAGAGTGTGCTGCTGCCATGTAGGTATGGAAAGGAGAAGTAAAACCTCTAAATTATGTTATCCATTTTAATATCAAAGGGATTAGATTGTAAAAAATATATACATGTATATATTATGTTGAAAGAAATTCATCCACCAGAGCCTAAAGAGTTAATGCATTAGTCCCAGACCAGAAACTGCTCGTTCAGAGCATCTTCTCATTTTAGCCTGTGCATTTTAGTGGTTGCAGTTCTCACCCAAAGCATAAATTCAATAAAGTTCATAACTGAATTAGTGATTCAACGAATAATGGTTTGGCCGAATACCGATTATTCGGCCAAGTTATAGCCGAATATTCGGCTTATTCGTCCGCCGAATAATGAACTCATTTTTGTCTAAAAACAAAATATAGTATGCACTATATGCACAATTCTTGTATATTTCACAATTAAAATATATTATTTTCTTTTTAAAAATTATTTATATGCAAATTTTTAATTTTTTAAAGCATTATTTTATTCTGAAAAAATATTCGGCCTAAATATTGCCTCAGTAATATAATTCGACCCCCCAAAAAAATTCTTAGCAAAAGTTCCTCATTGGGTACTGTCTAGTTACATTTTAATAGATATTATGTATATATGTTGTTACATTTTAAAATAATGACAAAATTTTAAAGATACTAGAAAACATAAATTTCAACTTTCTGATGAAAGAAAATAAAAAATAAGAAATCTTACTATCTTAAGAAAAAATCACTGATAGAAAAGAATATCCTCTAAAATGGTGAAAAGAAATCTGTGTAGACTTTATAAAGCTCACAATTATCAAAAAAATTATGTATTTATTTATTTTATTTTTATTTTATTTATTTTTTTGCTATGTCAGTAGACAGCACTATTAAGAAGTGTATAATTAAAGTTTTCAGATTCAAAGGAAGGAAATATCTGTAAGGAAAAGCAAAATAGATATAAATATCAAAATAATGAATATGTAGTATCTTAGGTACTGTAATGTTACATTTTAATAGATATGTATGTTTTTGCTGTTCCATTTTAAAAGTACTAGACAACATAAATTTCAATGCACATAAAGGGCAAGAACAAAAATTGAGGTAAAACAATTGTTACACATTTTAATCATTCGCCATTAGCATGTTCAAGATTAACTGATATACAAATTAATGAGTTGAAAATTCCTAACAAGAAATTAGTTCAAAGTGTGGCAACACACTGGAATAGTTCCTATTATATGCTAGAGAGATTACTGGAACAAAAAAAATGCACTTTCTCTACATACAACTAAATTTGTAGAAATAAATAATCTGACAACAAACCGGTGGACTATTTTAGAAAAATTGCTCAATCTATTAAAACCATTTGAAGTAATAACAAAACAAATTGCCTCATTAAGATCATTAATTTCTGAAGTCATCCCTATCCCAATAGTTATAACATTAAAATTATATTTATCTAAATCTGAAGATTTTTTTTTGCTGTAGGCACCATGAAAGACACCGTTCTACAAAATTTGGAGAAGCATTTTGGATCGATTCAAGACAAGGAACACTATTCCATTGCAACTGTTTTGGACCCAGATTTAAAGTGTTATTTTTCAACAAAGATGTAGCAAAGGATGTAGATGTAAAGTCCAAATTAATTGCTATAGTAAGACTAAGGAAGGCTAGTATAAAACCAGTAACAGAATCTGAACAAAATATTTCCAACATAACCATTCCAGTTTCTCAAACTCAAATTTTTTGTGGGCATGCTTTAATGAAATTGCAAACCAGTCACAGAGTGAACTGAAGAAAATTCCCCTCAATGTGAAGAAGTAAAAGAATTAGTAATTTTCTTTCCCAGTCATTACTAGAAAGACAACAGTGTCCTTTGGAGTGGTGGGCGAAAAATTCAGAAAACTTTCCAAACCTTTCATAATTAGCCAAAAAATACCTTTCTTCACCAGGAAGTACCATATATAGTGAGCGATTATTTTCAGAATAAGGTATCATTTATTGAAAAAAAAAAAAAAGAAAGAAATAGACTATAACCTGAAAATACTGAATTATTATTATTTCTGCATTGTAATCTACATTTATTAAAAACATTTTAACTTTGTTTTTTAAGGTAAATATAAATTTAAAACATTACAATGATGTTCTTGAAAATATTATATAAAACATACATATATAATAATTAAAAGAATTTAGTATATTTACATTTCTTTCATTATTTAATATTAGTAACATAAAAAAATCACTTAAATTATATTTAACTTTTAAGTGTATTTTACTCCTCCCCCCCCCCCCCCCCAAAAAAAAACAAAACTCCTAAGTATTGCAGCATATACGATTTAAATATCTATGTTATACATGCAATACATCTATATCTAATCTATCGTATATGTTTATGTTCTTTATGGGTATAATTAAAATATCATTGAAACCATTTTTTTTTTTAATGTAACAAGGGATAAATATTAAACTTCCCATTATGCTTTAAAAATTTAGAATTTGCTTGTATGGCTCTGTTAGGACAATTTTGAATAGATTAATTTTAAATTTAACAGATTACCTTAGCTTATTACAGATACTATTTGTACTTATTCTTATTGATATAGCATAAAAGTTTTAACATGATTCCTAAATTACCCTCTTATACAAAAATGGGTAGGTAAAACCCATTCAGGGTATGAAAATTAAGGGTGGGAAAAGTGTTAGTTAATTTCAAATAAAATTTTTATTATACATGATGAATATAAAGTGTCAAATTAAAAAGTTTTACTGTGCAAATATAAAAACATTTCTTACATTTACATTTTTCCACACATTTACATTACATTTCATCCATTATTCGGCCAAGGCCGAATAATGGATGAAATGTAATGTAAATGTGTCCATTATACATTACCCAACTTATTTGGCACAAAATACAAAATTATTCGGCCTTGGCCGAATAATGGACTTGATATTTGGCCGAAGTCGAATATTCGACATATAGGCCGGATGGGCCGAATATTCGGCTTTGGCCGAATAATCGTTGCATCTCTAAACTGAATGCTATTCCCATAATCTAGAGTTACTGTTGTCATCGTGATCATCATTCAGGCCTTTTAGCAGCAGTAGGACCATATAAGGATTTTGTTAAGTCTGTGCATTTACATGATCATTGCAATTATTAAAATGCTGCACTGTAGAATGTAGATTATCAGTTAGTAGTGCACAGTTATTGAGGGAGAAGAAAACTCAGGAATCGGAAATGTAACACAGATGCATAAGCATATGAACAAAATGCTTTGCTGAAGAAACACACACTCAGAAAGCAATACATTCAAACCTTGTTAACGCGAACATGTTTAATGCGAATTACTTTTAGCACGAACTGTTCCCAATTTCTCTGTCCAGTTGTATGTAATGTATTTAAGTTCGGATAACACAAACAAAAAAAGTTTCCCCTTGAGTGTTCAAATTAACGAGTTTCGACTGTACTACATAAATGCTCAATGGTGTAAAGTGTTGAACTCACACATTTAGAGTAGATCTGCTAAACATAATTTCACGCTGGTTGGCTTATTCAGGAAGAGGTCAGCAGGAGCCCTCGTTTAAATCTTTTCATGCAAATGCAATAACTTAACAAAATCCTCACTCCCATGATCCTGCCATTCCTATTACTGAGAGTCTGTAGTTATCATTGTGATTATCTGACAGTAATGTTTGTTTCGCATTTTAAGATACACTGCTCAAAACAATTAAAAGATATTTGAAGTTTTATATAAAATAAAGATATAAACGAAATTTTGTTTGCCGAAAATAGAAGAAGAGAATCACAAATGCAAATTTTTCTGGTTTTCAAACTGTGGAGTATGCAAATTTTGAGTTCGACGTCAAAAACGTCGCTTCAGCGGCAGCGAATGAAATTTGACTTTCAACTGGATAAAAGAGAATGAAGACAAGGATGATCGGCATTCAGTGATTGCTTTGTTTCGATGAGTACGATGTCTCAGCGAAGTCATTTGACAGATTCAGAAGCTTGGAGAATTGTTGGTAGGTTAGAAGGGGGCCAAACTCAAGCCGAAGTGGCGCAAGCCATTGGAGTGTCACAAAGTGTCATTTCCAGGATCTGGAACCCTTTTTTGGAGAGTGGATGTGCAGGCCGAAGACCAGGGCAAGGTCGTAGACGGGCAACAACGCCCAATGAAGATCGGTATTTAGCGTTAACAGCTCGGAGACACCGAAACATGAACGCTACTCTTCTCCAACAACACCTTAGCTCGGCTACAGGCACCACGATTTCAACTCAGACTGTCCGAAACCGGCTCCATGCTGTAGGTCTGTATGCTCGCCAACCGATGGTATGTGTTAGATTAACATCAAGGCATCGTCGCGACCGCAGGGAGTGGGCAACCGAGCATGTCAACTGGAAGAGAAATGAATGGAGCAATATTCTGTTTTCTGACGAGTCCTGTTTTTCTGTGCATCCAGATAATAGGCGTATTTTCATCTGGAGGGACCGTGGCAGTAGGAATAATCCTGCGTTCGTGCACGAAAGTGTCAGATTTGGCGGTGGAGGAGTGTTGGTGTATGGTGGCATCTCCATTGACGGGCGCACTGACCTCTACATCATTCGAGATGGAGCTCTGACTGGTCGCCGATATAGGGATGAGATCCTCAGACCTATTGTAGTCCCTTACGCTGCAGCAATCGGAGATAACTTCATTTTAATGGACGATAACTGCAGGCCACATCGTGCGAACCTGGTGGAGGATTTCCTTTTCGAGGAAGGAATCGTTCGAATGGAATGGCCAGCGTGTTCTCCAGACATGAATCCAATCGAGCACGTTTGGGACGCTCTAGGAAGACGAGTTTCTGGCCGCCAACAACCCCCACAAACTCTCCAAGAACTGGAAAGAGCTCTTCTGGAAGAGTGGGGCAGAATACCCCAACTCGTCATTAATAGCCTCATTGAGTCCATGCCTCAAAGGTGTTCAACGTTGCTGGCCGCCCGTGGAAACCATACCCCCTACTGAAAATGATTTTCTTTGAAGAAAACACCTTTTCTTATTCTTTTTTTCTCATATGCACAAATTGTGTTTTTTTCCTTTTGTACACAAATGCGCAATAAAATGCATTTTTTTCTGCCAAACGTGTAATTTATTCTCATATAACCTACTATGTCTGTCGACCATGTATCAATCAGCTAAAAAGTTTCCCAGATACAAAATCCTCCTAAAACTGCAATATCCTTTAATTGTTTTGAGCAGTGTATTTGTTACATGTTAAGATTATTCTATCATAGCCAGAGATAATGAGTTTGTCCCATGTTTTTTTTATAATATTTTTTTAATTTTAGGTTCAGCAAATGTGTGAACATTTCAGAATATTTTGCTTTACCATGAAGAAGGCATCAAGTGATTAATGAATGTGTTCCTGTCATATTTATCTTTATATTGATACATTCATTTTAATTACTAAACACTTATCTATGATTAAAGTGTTACAGAAAGTAATATTTATTTTGTCTGATGCTGATACTGTCAGAGAAAAACTTGCAGGTTTAAATTTTAGTTTACTGTGTTTCAAATATGAGCTTGAGATTTATTACTTTTGCTTATTTAATGGCCCAACTATGAAAGTCAAATTTAACAAATTTGTGTATTTATTACTTGTACCTTGTACCATAAGAAAGCAATTGATATACATTAGAGTTGTTTGATTTTCAGAGATAAATTGTGATGAAGAAGGTCTTATAATTGCATTTAATTATATTGAAATGAGCAATATCTGTATGTTTTGCATTTTATTCATTCAGATTTGTTTTTTAAAAGCTGACAATAAGATGTTTTGTAATTTCTCTTTAAGACAGTTTTAATTTTTAAGAACAAGTTTCACAATTTTTAAATTTGTTAGAGTAACAATCAATTATGCAATCACTTTTACCACTTTCTTTTTTATGTTTTTTTGGCAGCATCATAAAAGTTTTTCATTTTAAAAAATCTATAGTGTTTGAAAATATTTATAAAAATCTAGAGTTTTCCTAAAAATTCTATATTGCCTATTTCTAAGAAAACATATATTTATAATATTTTGTAAAATTCATTTTAATATATGGATTATTATTTTAAGGAATAATTAGGAAATATAATGGAGTTTTTGTGTTTTTATTGGTGTACAAACAACTATCTATTTTTAATATTAATTTAAACTGTTCTGAATATAGATAAAAAATTAACACTTCACTTAAATTACCTATAGTGTACTTAAAGCACCTTATTTTGCTTGGTAAAACATTTTTTAAAATTATTATGTGTAACGTAATTAATTTTAAAAGTTATGGAGTATCAATGTGATAGATATTGTTTAATAATTAATAGACCATTAAATTAAATGTATCTTCCAAAACAGGTTCGCTCACTTTCATAGTTTTTAATTGAAAATTTAAAAAATAAGTCCCCCTTCTTTTTTTTTAATCTTGAACAAAATTTGCTTCTCATTTTTACTGTTGTTGTATGTTATATGTTGAAAAAATATTCCATGTTAAATAATATATTTTTTATACTTGTGATTTTGAGAAGTAGAACTTCAATTGATAGGATGTAATTTTGTTTGTAAAATTATTTCTTACATCAGTAAATATCACTTAATATGCACACTCTGATATGTGCATTTAGTATGACAGAATTTTAATCAAAAAAATGAAAACTATGCTGCTCTGTATGTTTATGAATTTTCAATAGTCAAAAATCTTATTTGTATAGATATTATTTGTATGATCTGTGTTTCCTAGCTTTTTCATTGTTGATACATCATTAGAATATGAAATGAATGTCTTTTAGTGTCAGCTGAGGCATAGATGATGCCTGTATTATAAAAGTTTGTTGTACTTTAAAGTAGACATTGTATTGCAGTGCATAAATCTGTGCCTAGGAAGTAAACTCTAATGGTCATATTTAAAATTAATCAGTACTGTTGACATAAAAGCTAAGACAGATAAAACTAAAAAACATTAACTGTATGATATAGATACATGCTTGATTTCCAACACAAAAGCTAAGAATAGGTTATTGGTCTCCTGTAACTTAAGACTGCTCATCTTATGTCAAATTTCACTGAATATGAAACTCATATGATGGGTTTATAGAGTAAGTTCATCAAGAGGTATGATTATTCAAAGGTGGTTTATTGCTGTTGTAATTTAAAATGCTGTGAAAGATGCATGTTTGCCTTAAGTTTTATGTGTATAATATATGAGCCAAATGTACAAAGTATAAACTACTGACTTTCTGTAACTCATTGATAATAGACTGTGCTTTGCCACAAACACTTGAACATGTGTACTTTTATGTAAATATTCATGCACATCTCAAACAGGGTGTTCACAATAAGCTCAGTGGACATATATGTGTGTGTGTGTGTGTGTGTATGTGAGAGAGATTTAAAATTATGCAAGAGAATGCTGAAGATTGGCAAGTCATTAAAATATTGTGAAAGAAAATGTTCAGAATTAGCAAGCTATTAAAATACTATGCAACAAAGTGTTTAGAATTGGTAGGCTATTAAAATATTATACAAGAGAATGTTCAGAATTAGTGGGCTATTAAAATATTATGCAAACAACTACACAAAATCTAAATTTTAGCATTAACTGCTATTATGTCCACTGAAGTTTTGAACATTGGAATCTATAAATGAGACACTATTTCATTACTGTGTTCAATTTATTTATTGTGCTTTCTTTCTTTAAATTTTTATTTCATAGCAACAATAGTTGCAGGATGCATTGCCATAAATATTTTGTTTGGTTGCTTTACTTTATGCACTCATGAGATGCATTTTATTTACATATTTTGTATGAAATGAAACCATGATGCAATGTTTCGAATATTTTTTATTTATTTTGATAAAAATGTGCAGTATGACATTCAGTATGATGTGATATTTTTGTTTTTCAAATAGATTATGAACGTTTGGACCATGTGCAGTTTATTTTTAAAGTCATATGTGTATTTTGTTTTAGCAGCTTCCATATGTTAGTTAAATGAATAAGAACATGTGTTTCAATCTTATTTTTCTTATGTATATATATATATTTATAGTGCCAAAGAGTTTCAGATTTTTGCTATATTATTTTTTATTTTTTTGTTGAGTTATTGTTAACATATTATGTATTTTTATTTATTTTATTTTTATGAAATAGACAAACATTTTAAATTAAAAGATTTAAGTACACATTTAAAGGTACTTTAAATTTTCTCTCACTTCTTTAACTTTTTCTGCCTTGATTTAAAATAAAAACGTAAGTAAAACCTTTTTTATTTTATTTTAGGGCTCTAAATCTCTAACAAAACAATATCAGACAGCTGTAGTCTATTGGTAAGAGACAGAACTATATTTGCCATTAAAAGGATGCTTCAATGATCCCCACCAGTCATGAAATCCTACATTAATATATGGGGATATTTTAAGACGGGTTGCCTTTAAAAAAAAAAAAAACTAAATATTAAGAGTTCAACTTTTGAAATTTTAGTTTGTTGGTATCAGATGTCAATTTTCTAATGATAAAAACTATTTTTTAAAAATTTCCGATAGGTTAACACAAGATTTCAAAATCAGCAAGGTTTGCTGATACATCCCCTTAAAAAAATGAGTGATCACAATTTTTTAAAACAAAATAAATAAATAATAATCAAGGGTTATCATAATCTTGAAAAAAGTATTTGCTACAATCTGCAGAGAGTTTCAGAATAATTGTTGGTAAAAAGTGTTCTTTCTGTATGCTTTCTTTCACTTCTTTAAGGTTATTCTGATCTTTTGCTTCTTCCACTTGAAGATGTATTATTGAAAATATTTTGCAATATAGTCATGAAATATTTTTCACCCTACATGTATAAAATTTAAAAATCCTATTGACATTCCAAAGAAATTAATCTTTTTCCTAGTAATTGTGATACACATTTGATTATCATTGATTGCCAACTACATATAACCTTTTTTTTAAAAAAAAAAAAAAAGGTTTGTACAGTTTTTAAAAGTCCTTAAATTATGATACTTTTGAATTAAGAGCCCTTAATGTTCTTAAGTTTTGTTGAAAGTATTTAATTTTTTAAGCTGTGTTAAAGTAGAAAAATTGGAAAGGAAGAAGTGGGGGGGGGGGGGGGTTAGATGTAATTATGTATTTAAATCCTGTGATTATGATTTTGAGTTTATTGCAAGTGTGTATGTACTGTTCTTAAAATCCCAGGAATGTCCTTGAAAAGTCCTTAATTAAATCTATTTTTTTCCCAAAACATGAATGACACTTTTTGACATACAAAAATTAGTTTAAAAGTTGACTCTGACAATGTTTTAAAAAAAATAAATTGCTTCAAAGCCTAAATAAGTAAACAAACATTACCAATTTTTTAGAATTTGTATTTCAATAAGAGTTTTTATTCATGTGTGGATGGCAATTATACATGATTGAAGTAATGCTGTAGATGCACCATATAGCACATAAATAATGCCAAAAGATTTTTTTTTTTTAAACCAGAAAAAAAAAATTGCAGCAGATATTTTAAGATTCATATTGTCTTTCTGAAAGAAATCAAAATTTTGGTTAATATTCCTGCTAATTTTCAGGATGCAGAGTATGCTATGAAGAGAATGCAGATTTCTAGAACAGTTTCTTGAGTTGTGATATTGTAAAAAGAGTTTCAGTTCTTCCAATTATTTTCATTTTAAATCAATTGATATGAAGCATATCATATTGAAATTAATTGCTCACTATAATGAAGGAAGTACTGAATGTGGTGGCAGCAGCAAAAGTAATACCTGTTTTATTTATCTCTGCTGATGAAGAAAGAGAATTTTCAATAATAAAAGGTATAATCACAAATGCAAGTTCAAAATAACTAATGACAATTTTACTTCTTCACCTCCCTTACAAAAATTTCTTATAGAATTCTATAAAGAATATTTATAGAAAATGCATTATAGAATCCTATAGAATTATGGCCCATTTTTCTATAAACTAGTTTAATCTAAAGCGATAGAAATGTCTATAGAGCTTCTATAAAAATATCTATAGAAAAAATATAGAGCTTCTATAAAAATATATATTGAATCCAGGTGGTCACCCTCCCAAGTTGTAACCCCACTCGATGCTGCTTGACTTCAGCGATCGGACGAAGAACCAATACTTTCAGCCATTGACAGTTCTAAAACTCACACTATTTAAAATTTATTTCTTTTGTGATTTGCATTCCCAATCATATATAGTCTTGTAAAAATATTTAAAAGTCTAATAAATTATTTGTTAAAACTGAAACAATTTTTTAAATATTTACTTCAGATTAAAATATTTGAATAAAAATTACAATACTATTAAAGTGAATAAAGTTTATTAAATTAGATGGATTGTTTTATAAATTTAACAACAAATTAATAAATTATTATAAAATTAACCAACAAATTAAGGAATTATAAAGAAATTAATTAATTATGACTTAATTCAGTAGTTTGACTGATATATTATTACATTGACAGTTGAATCACAATGTATTAGAATTGAATTAAATTATATATATATAATCATATTAAATCTATAGAGTATTATTATATATTAAACTGATATATTACAAAATTGATTATTATTTTTAAATTTTATAATGTATAGTTATAAATAAATTTATTTATAACTATACATTAAAATTAAAAAAATAATTTAAATTACTAGTCACATAAATTTTAAAAGACCAAGAAATATGTTTTTTTATAAAAACAAAAAAAATCTATAGAATCATTAGTCCATAGAACTTAATTCTATAAGGTTTATAGTACTCTATAGAAAAACTGTTCTGTAGAAAAAAAATTCACCAGAACTTCTAAGAATTCTATAGAAACATTTTCTTTAGAAAAAGTATTTTATACAACTTTTCAAAATTCAGAGTCCTATACAGCTCTATGAACTATTTTCGTAAGGACTGAACTAACGAAATACAGGAAAATAATAGCTAAACCAGCATAATATATATACAGTCAAACCCCGATTTAGTGCCATCTCAAATTAGCGCCAATTCCGTTTAACCGCCAATTGCGTCTATGAACAAATCTGCCAAATAGGAATTTCAATGTAATGTATCTGTTAAAGCACCAACTCAATATATTGCCAAAAAAAATTTCTAGAAATTGCTGTATTTTCTTTGCATATCTTTCTTTTTTAAATTTTTTGTTAGAATTTCAAAGGGCACCTCCTTTTCATGTGTCTAGATGTTTTCAAGTTCAATTCAAACTTTATTGAATAGCAAAGAATTCGTATTGTTCTCAACACCTGCCAAAATGCACCTGCTACCCATTCTACCTGTCATTGGGAGAAGAAAAATAATGTGTGCTGAGGTGCCGAGCAAGTGAAAGTTCTGATTCAGACTGGCGAGTCACGTGATTCGATGCACTTCTGGAGCAGGGAGAAAACAAAGCATGGCACGCCATTGGCTGAAAGGGTCTCTCCTCTCTCAGGTGAGAACAATGTAAAAAAGAACCTCTCCCTGTACTTTATGTCGATTTCCAGAAAGAAAACGGTGTGCAATGCAAAATCTCTCATTCAAAATTTTGGTCAGACATTGATTGAAACATCGAAGAATTCACCAGCTAAATCTGTAAAATATCATCCTGTCTCTTTATTTTAACTCATTATGGCAAAAAGAGCAGTTTTATCAATTTCGGAAATGAGGGAAATTTGTGAATATAAAGAAAGAAATGTGAATGTATCACAGCAACACATCTCCAATCATTTCTCTATACTCTGGAAAAAGCCTGTTAGCAGGCGCTGCATCGGAGACATTTTGATGAATACAGAAAAATGGATTAACACCAACGAACTGCAATCATCTGCAAAAAGACTGAAAACAGCGAAACATGAAGACTTAGAGGATGCCCTTTGCACATGGATACAACAAATGAGTGCTAAAAATGCTACCATAAATGAAGATGTCATCAGAGAGCAGGCAAAAGTCCTTGGCCAGCAAATGAATATTACAGATTTCGAATACAGTAGTGGCTGGTTGAACAGATTTAAAAAGCGACAAGGATTCTCTCAGTACATACGAAGTGGTGAAACTGTAGGTGTTGATGAAGATATTGTGTTAAATGGTCGTAAAAAACTGAGTGCACTGATTTTAGAATATAAACCAGAGGACGTTTACAATATGGATGAGAGTAGCCTTTTTTACCGCTTGCAGCCAGATAAAACAATTTCGAGTGGGCCTGCTAAAGGATGCAAAAAAAAAAAAAGATTGTGTGTCTCTTGTGTTCTGTACAGATAGAGATAGTGATGGATCTGATAAAAGAACTGTGACAGTGATTGGAAAATCAGCTAAGCCACGATGTTTTAAAAATTTTAATCCTGCTCTTTATGTAGATTATGAGAATAACAAAGGGTGGATGACTTCAGCATTATTTCAAAAATGGTTAGCGAATTTCAACATAGAAATGAAAAGAAGCAAACTCCATATTTTATTGATTTTGGATAATGCCCCTTGTCACAAAGCATGAAAGCAATTAATGATGAAATGAACAATTTAATTACAGAAAATCAAAACTTAAAGCACCTGGTACAAGACAAAGACAGCAAATTACAATTTAATTTTAAGGCTCATCAAGAAAAGGATCTAGAAGATATGAGCATGGAAGAAATGAAAACTCAATGCCACCAGCTAAGACTATGTAATCAAAAACTTCAAATGGAAATAGAAATTAAAAATAAAGTATTACAACAAAACAACCAAACACTAAACACAATGACAAACTTATATGAAGATTTAAACAAAACATTAAGATTACTATGCAGAAATCAAGAACAATTTGAAATGACCACTCAAAATGAACCGAAATTAGGAAGGGAGAAAAATCTCCCAAATAATTTTACATATGCATCGGTAGTCTCAGCACCTGCACCGCTTTACTCCAAATCAGCTCTTCTATTGACCCGAAAATTAAATACAAAGCTCACAATGTTTGGGATGAGGGAAGAGCTTAACAAAGCCGTAAATATAAAAACAAATAAGATAAAAATATTCAGTACATTGTCAAAAGACAAAAACACAATAATAGTAAAATCCGAAACAGAGGAAGACATAGACACCTTATCAGATCTCCTTCAAGCAAATGAGAAAATAACATCGTTAGTTACACTAAAATATGCAGCAGAGAAAAGGAAAAAGATCATAATATTAGGTATTCCAAATCAGTCACAATATTGGAAGTCAAACAAAAAATAAGTGAAAACCTTAACGAAGATATAACAGATAACCAACATAAGGAATTAAAGAGGGATAAATTACAATCATACCAGCTAATGCTAGACCCAGAAGATTCATTGGCGATAAAGCTCCTAAGACAGGGAAGGCTACTAGTGGGCTTTATTTCTTGCCCAATTAAGCCATACTCCCCTATCATATGCTGTAATAATTGCCAATATTATGGACACTCTGCAGATACATGCAGAAAAAATACTATTTGTGCATACTGTGCAAAGAAACATGCATTGGAGGTTTGCCAATTAAAAGATGAAATTTCTAAACACACTTGTATTAATTGCTTAAACTCTTACCATCAAAATGGCCGCCCTTATGAGAACAATCATGCAGCTAACTCCTCATATTGTCAAGTTTTTCAAAATCTATATTACCAGAGAGATCTCACAATAAATAAAAATTCATCATGTTCACGTCTATAAACATAACAGAAGATATTGTTTCATTAAATAAATTAAACTCTTCCTCAACTACTTACGACTTTGGCAACACTACAGATGACCCAAAAGAAAATGATATAAAAGTTGTTCAAATTAATCTTAATAATTGCAGAGCTGCAAATTTACAATTACTTAAATATATGCACCAATACAAGATAGACATAACCCTGATACAAGACTTCCATAAAACTAAAAATTCCTTCACAGGCCTCCCAATATCATGGGCCTTTTATCACTCCAATAACCTAACAGCCGGCATTTTAATAGCAAACCCATTATTCATTCACATTAAAATACTTCAAACAACTAATAGCATATTTATAAATTTAATTACAAAACTCCGTACTTTCAAATTGGGATCTCGGTATTCAAAACCAAAAGGAAACTTTTCATCAGACTTACAGGAATGGAGTGATATTATACAAGATAGTTCCAATCTCATTCTGGAGGGGGCGGGACTTTAATGCCCACCTTCAGGCATGGGGATATGCTCAAAATAATAACAGAGGAGATGTCATCCTAGAATGCATATCAAATAAAGAATTACAAATTATAAACGATCCTGCAGCTGACAATACCTTTACCGCAAATAATAAGAAATGGATATCAAGAGACCTGATCAATTCATGGAAAGTAGATACAAGTTTCCCATCACTAAGCGATCACAGATACATCCAATTCAATTTAAAGGCGGATCCATTAATAAGAAATTTATTCCGTTATGTAACTAAATTTGAAACCTTCAAAAAGTTCAATAGAGAATTAAAAAATCATAAAGAAAGGTTAATGGACTCTTTAAGAAATGTACAAATACCACAAGGGCTAGATGAGTGGATGAACTCTTTTCATGATTTATTAACTCAAACTATGGACAAGACTCTAAAAAAGAAGAAAATTACACAAGATCGTCAACTTAACTGGTATTCAGATAGCTTAAAAATACTCAGAAATCGTTTAAATGCTTTATGTAAAAGACTAAAACGAAATCCAGAAAATGAGAAATATTTAATTTATTTTAAGAAGGCAAGAGCAGAATACAAATTAAAAATAGTGAAAGCTAAGAAGGAATCATGGTTAACTTTCTGCAATGAGACCACAAGTAAATATGGCACGGCTTTTAAAATTCTAAAACAAAAGTTTCTTAAAAATACAGACCTAATCCATACAGTTTTGGAAACATCAACAATAGAAGATACATATATAACTGTACAGCAAGATCTATTACAATACCAAATTGGTGTACAAAATACAAATGAAATTCACTCATATATAAATATGTCCCCAATTCCAGAAGAAGAATTTCAAGACATCAAATTTACCCTAAGAGAACTGAAATTTGCAATAAAACAACAGAACATTAAAAAGGCCCCAGGTTATGATAGAGTAGATGTGATAACTATAAGAAACATGCTAAAGGAATTCCCAGATCTAGTGTTACCAATTTATAATAAATGTTTAAAATTATGCCATTTCTCTGAAGCTTGGAAAAAAGGAATTATCATTTATTTTAGAAAAAAGAACAAAGACCCATCTCAACATAAATCTTACCGACCAAATAACTCTTCTTCCCATGTTGGGAAAAGTTTAGAAAGGCTGATAAAAATAAGAACAATGACATTTCTAGAAAGTAAATCCATTCTTCAAACAGAACAACATGGTTTTAGAGAGAAAAAAAGTACATTAACAGCTTTACAACAACTAAAATCACTAATCATGGAAAACTTAGATAAATATAAATACTGTGAAATGATCTCAATTGATATCCAGGAAGCATTTGACTCCATTGATTGGCACAAAATAACTGAAATAATAGATGATTCTCCACTTCCAACTTACATAAAGAAGCTCCTAAAAAATTATATCAGTGAGAGATTAATCCGTTTAAATAATTACACATTCATAGAGTGGTTCAGGACACATAAAGGTTCCCAGAGGGCTCGTGTTTAGGACCACTGTTGTGGTTACTAATAGCCAATTATATAATTACAAGATACAAATTAAAGGCTCTTGGAATTATCGTTTATGTAGATGATTTCGTCATACTCACTGAAGGCAATACCAGATCATCATTGGAACAAACTGCTAACAGTCGTATAGAAACATTCGTCAATATATGTTCAGAGGGTAATCTAACTATCTCAGAAGAAAAAACCCAAGCACTCCCATTTGGAAGGAACCTCCTTAATAATCAAAAGCCAACTTTCAAAATAAAACAGAAATCTATGAAAATTGTTAAAAATCTACAATATTTAGGAATTACACTAGACCAAAAATTTTAAATTTCAATCGTACCTAAGTATTTTAAGAGCTAAGATTGCCCAATTTGTTTCGGGCTTTAAAAGCTTACACAATTACAACAAGGGAATCAGTCCCTTCGTCAAGAAGATCTGGTATCAAAAAGTTACTGAAAGACAGATTCTATATGGCTCCAAATTCTGGTATCCAAACTTGAATTGCCACGGCATCAGAATCCTTAGATCAATTTAGATAATAGCATTGTTAAACATCATAAGAACTTACTGAAGTATTTCAAATGACGCATTAAATATTTTAACTGGAGTGCCTCCAATTACCATCAAAATACCAAATGAATTCAAAGTCTATGAGATAAAGCAAGGAAACAGATTACTTAACATCAACAATACAATAATATACAATAATCTTATGCAACAGGAAGCAACTTATAAACTTCCAGAATATTACAAGTTGAAAAATATAGAAATTATAGATAACCTAACAGAAAACATAATATTGGAAAATCATCTAAAATTTTTTACAGATGGATCATCTATGGGAAATGGAGTGGCAAGTGCATATACAGTCTCTCTTAATAATAACTTCATCCATGATCATGCAGTAAGACTACACCCAATTAACTCAATTTACCAAGCCGAATTATATGCGATCCAGGAAGCAATAGTTTGGTTAACACAATCACAATTTACATCAGCCCTTATTTTGACAGATAGTCGTTCATCCTTAGATGCACTCAAGATATTTTTTCCTCGAAACTCCATAATTTTAAATATCTACAATAGTTCACTACAAAACCCCAATAAATTCATCAAAATAGCCTGGATTAGAGCACATGTAGGCACCACTGGTAACGAACGAGGAGACCTTCTCGCAAAAATGCAATTACAGAAGACCATTATGATGACATCTCTGTCTTACCATTTCCAGAATCCATTCTAAAGAGTTATTTTAAAAACAAAATCATCACAGATTGGCAAAATGATTGGACCAACTCAACGAAAGGAAGAGAAACGTATAAAATTCTTAATAAGGTAGATGTTAAATTTTTATGTGTTCAGAAATCAGCAGCATATTATCTTAGCGGCTATGGAAGCTTCCCAAGCTTTTTATATAAAATTGGTAAAAGAACCACGGATAGATGTCCTTGTGACAAAAACCCTGGAACTCCTATACACTACATCTTCGGTAACTGCCCTCTTATGAAATACCATTTTAACTTCAATAAAAATAAAACATTAAAGAGAAACCTACAACGTGTGCTATTAGATGCTTCCAATTACGAAAAGTTAGATAAAAACTATAATGTCCTAAATAAAAACTTTATATATCAAAGAATTATTATAACCTATATAAAATTCTAGATCTTTAGATTTTAAAAACTATGTTTTAAAAGACTTAATAGACTATTGCATAATACAATTGAAAATTTTCAGTACAATATTACTATTGTAAATATCTGTAAATATTTATCTTTAATATTATGTAATCTTATCAGTATATTCATATAGAACTTATATACATGTAATAACTTTGGGCTCACCCAGCAATAAGCAATATTGGGTAGCTCATGTGATTTTTTTTTTTTTTTTAACTTGCTGGAGACTTCGGGTCCTTGGACACTGGGGTTCCTGGTAGATATAGGTTTTCCCCTTGTGGACTATAGTTCCTATGCCGAGAGGTTGGCTGTCCATGAGTGGGAGGTTTCTGTTTCTGTCACAAAGCATATCCAATGAGCAGTATCCGCATTGAATATTTACCTCCTGACTGTACTAGATTTTTGCAACCTTTGGATGCAGGTATAATAAACTCATTCAAAGCTCATTATCGAAAGTATCACATCCGCTATATCATTGAAAAAATCAGTAAAGATTATTTTTCTCCAATCCTTTTACATGATGCTATTCGCATGATAAAAAAAGCATGGGATGAAATTTCATCAGAAACTATTGTTAACTGCTGGAAACATACTGGAGTGATTAAACCTGAAGGATTTTTTAAAAAACAAAACAGTACAGCACTTCAGGAACTACAAGACGAAATACACAAATTAACAGATATTGAGCATCCTCTATCGGCAATTGAGTACATTAATATAGACAAAAGTGTTTCAACATTTGAAGATTTGGCAATCGAAGAAATTGTTGCCAATCAAAATTCAAATTCCAATTCATCTGACAGCAAATCTGAAGAAGCTGAAACGCTGCATATTACATCTGATGAAGTTAAAAATTGCATTGGGAAAATAAGAATTTTCTTAGAAAAACATGCAACTGATAAAAAAATAATGAACAATCTTTTAGTTGTAGAAAAAGATATTGAAAAAATCAATATTGAAAGGAAAACTCAAACTAGTATTTTAAAATATTTTCCTGTAAAAGATAAAGTAAAATAAATTCAGTGTGAGATTTAATGTATGTGTGTGTCTGTTATGTGCATAATTATCTACTTTATCTAAAATTGACTATATAAAGAGGTAAGTGCATATTAATTTCATACATTAATTGGATAATTTTGAATCATGTAACATTAATTATATTATGTATATTAATTATATTATATTAATTTATACTATTATAATATACTATATACTATTGGATAATTTAATAAAAAGCCATTATATTTATTTTTATAATAATAATAATATTAGTATAATAGTATGAAAATTAATTTTTATTGTATTCTAATTCAATATACCGCCAAACTTGTTATAGTGCCAAAAATTTATCGAACGGATAATGGCAGTATAACAAGGTTTGACTGTATAAAAATATGTTGTGATATATTCATAAATATTAAATTGTTTGCATAAAAAATTGTAGAATATATATAAAATACTTATAAATAATTATTACTTGATTATTGCTTTTTAATATTTCTGTTAATGAATTTGAAATTTGTATGGACTTCTGAATAAATGTGTTTAGAAGGTATCTGTATTTATGTATGTATATCTGTATACATATATTCTAAACCTTTGAAGTCATCTGTATTAATAAAAGTAAGATGTTTGTCTGTTTAATGTGTCTCTACATTTGTTGACAATAGGTAGAGAAATCTATTACATGTAGAGGTCTGTAAATTGGGGTCCAGAATAGACAAAAACGATCCCAATGCATCTGAAATTCAGATTTTTGATTTTTTGGTAATTAGTTGAGATATTAATAAAAACTCATCAAACACACATTACTCAGCTGCAATTCTCCTAGCAAGGTAGCTTTCATGCATTTCTGCGGTTCATGCAGAACAGTAGAAAATGTTCTCTTTTTCTACAGCTTCAAATTGCAATCACACAAGGTCCAACAGACTTTTAAAAAAATAAGGACACTTTCGGATACACAGTATCTTTGTGGTTCTGTTAGTACCTTTTATTATAAAAAATATCAATATTTACTATTTCAAATTTTAAAAAAAATAATGAACAAAGTGATAGCTTATCTATTCAAAGGAAAGCAGTTTATCAGTTGCATCTGACACGTAAAAAAAATGTTTTCAGTTAACCCTTTAACGGGCAGTGTCCACAAAAAAGGATACTTAATTTTAATTCCAAAACTGACAAACGGCACCAAGAATATTTAATTAAAATTTTCCTTTTATTAAGTACCGGAAAATAAGCAAGTTTTTATTTTATAATGAATTTGTTTGTAATTTCTGGTGATGTTGTTACATCTTGTTACATTTCTTAAGGAACATTTATTTTTTTAATTCAGTATGGCAATGCTATAAAAGATTTTCAAAACACATGATTTTTTGTATTTTTCCATCTCCAAACTATCTGTTTATGATTTCAAGTGATTGTATTCATTTATGTTGCTGTTGTTATTGTGTAAACAGTTTATATTATGTTTAGTATCTTTTTTATATATTTTATATTTTTCTGTATGTCTTGTAGTCAAATGGAATGTTTGATATTAATGATTTAAGAATTTCAATGTTAGCATTTTTGTTTTAACATTGTGATTAATGTCTCAGTGATTCTATGGTCGTAATACACTATTAAAAAATTTGTGAACACCCTGTTCTTTGAAGTTTTTTCCTTTAAATACATACAAATCAGCCCATGTCTTTCTTATCCAGATTTGCCTTCTAATTTAACTATCTTTATTCATAACATAAGTTACACATATTTTTTCTTCAATGTCTTATAACATAAGAGGAGAAAAACATTTTTCTATTTTCATACAGTAAAATATTAATGTAGAACTCATTATGTGTTTTTAAGATTCACTTATGACCATGTCATGATTTAACTCCATACCATGTGATATGTTTATAAACATGTTATTGGTGTATAAATTTTACGTAAAACAAGAAAATTAAGCATATTTCTACTATGAAGAAGTATTTTAATCCCCAATTTAAAGAAAGCAAAATGTTACTGTTATACATGTTACTGTTTATATCATTGTGCTATTTTACACCATTCATCATTGCATTTCTATTTTAAGTTTGGCCATTTTTATTATATGCAGTTAAAAATGCTGTTTGCAACTTCTTAGATTAATTAAGCTAAGAAGTTAATTGCAATAAGACTCTTTAGTTTAACATCTGTAAACATCTGTAGTTTTTTCATAGTTACCTATTTAAACAACATAAGGTTGATGCAAATTTAATAGTTAATTTTGTTTTAGACTTGTTATTTTTGTATTGCAACTGTTTACGAAAATTTGAAAATAATTTATTTAAGTTTCTGTATTTTATCAGACATTATGAGAAATACTTATCTCAAGAATATTAGCTGTGATTTGATTTAGTAATTTTGTGATTCTTTGCTTAGGTACATTCAATTCTATCTTAAAAATATATCATTAAATCATCCATCACTGCTGATCTATGCAAAACCATTTTGGCATACCATGTGTATTTTACATTCCATTGTTTTGTAAATTCAAAATAACTGAATAATCTTTCCAATAGTAAGAGTTTCTTGACTTTTGTGTCACTGCTGTTCAAATAAGTGTTAAATGGTTGAAAGATATGTAAATAAATTAAATTGTAATTTTTAGTAGAAGAAAATGTGGTACATTTGATCAACATCCATTTTGTCTAATTAACATCAGATAAGATTCTTTTAAAAGTTATCAGTAGTTTATATTAATCCTATCAACTATTAACAATTATTTAAAGATTTCTATCTGATCTTAATTAGATGAAATGAACATTATTCACATGTGCCTTCTTTCCCCATATATACAGGGAGATTCCTCCAGTCTGTTTCAGCTCTGATAACTGGTGAACTGAATTAGCTACAGAATGTTAGAATGTGATGTCTAGGTACAGTAAAACAGGTAAGTACTATATGATGAGGTACTTGCTAGTGCCTCCTAGTGTTAAATTCGAGAATTAGAGATCATATCTCTCAAACTATAGGAAGATATGACCGAAATTCTATGATAAAGTTATCGCACATCATGGATTTAGTAAGAAAAAATGATAAATAGTTGCCTTTTCAGATGAAAAAATCTGAAATTGATGAGATATTTTGTTTTAGAAAATCAATAATAACAGATGATAAATTCATTTTCTAAATATATCTATATTATATCTAAATTTACTCATGTTTACAGATAAAAATGCCTGATCTCTAAGAAATACTTTTATTTGAAAAAAAAGTTAACAGATGATTTTGCTTTTTTCCTAGCTTGTACTATGAGGCAGTTTGTGCTTCATATATGCATACAGTAGCATTCTGACTTGATAAAATTACATATGCATATGTTTTAAAAAAAATCCCATTTCATTTTTGGAAGAAATTCCTGTTTTTCATAAACAAATATTACACCAGTGTCAGATATTTTGGTCTTTACTGGCAACTATTTATCATATCCATAAACACAACATGCAAAGCTTTCATTCCCCCTAAGCATTCTCCAATACAGTATAACAGTCAAATGTTATATTGAATCTCCTAAGAATTCTGAAGTATCCGAATTGAATAAAATAAGGGAAATTACTGCAAAGAATAATAATTTGTTTTGCAAAGCAGATGAACTTAAATTGGGAACTTATATAAGAAGCTTTCCCTTTCTTATTTCATCTTTTATTTCTAATTCCAATCTTGAGAATGATGCAGAACAACAAATTCTGCAAGATAAAGAAATAGCAGTTGCTTTTGAGGCATTAACTGGAATATACTTAGTGTCTGGTGGATAAGAAACTGCAATGCAATTTATAGAATGAATGGGCAAGACACTCTCCCTAACAAAGAAAATTCTATAATTACAAAAGAATGTCTTTTCTTATTAAATCAATGATACTCTGCAAATTTGTCATTGAACTTTTGATCGTATCTCCTTTAACTTTTGAGATATAATTTATAATTTCAGAATCTACCACTTGGAGGCGCTACAAGATACCTTGTCCTGTTGTGCATACCTGTTTTTGTATCCATCATACATAGCTGTAGTTAATTTAGTTTACCAGTTATTTGAAGAAAAATCAGATTTAAGGAATCACCCTATATATATATAGATGCATGGTTTTTTTTAAAATTATTATTTCGTTTTGGTGTATTAACCCTTTGCAGACGGCTGACACACATTGTAAATGTAATAATGATTGGAATGGAAGACATAATCAACAACATTGCACTATGTAAATTTTTGTTTGCAACATTCTTAGCACCTAAGCTCATATGTAAATAAATTTGGCAAAATGGGAAACCTGCAAGCAATGTTCCGCCATAGTTGAATTTCTTCTGAAGTTAAAAAGGAGAATATTAGAATTATTGTTCTGATCTTGAAGCAAATACTTTACTTTCTTTTTTCTTCTAACAAATTTGCAGTGTTTTTTTCTGTATTCAATAATATTACTTCTAAAAATCTGTTTAAAAAAAATACTATCTTTTTTTACTGATTTAATAATATGATTTATTCCTGATATCTTGTAAAATGAAATAGAAACAACAGTTTTCATAATGTATGATAATATATTAAATGTAGCACCCAATTTGAAGGTTTGTTTTCATTTTCAGCGAGTTTGAATCCAAAATCTATATTTTGGTGAAGATTCAGTTTTGGTGAAGAAGCAGATAAACTTTCAGTACATACCAAAAATATAGTTATCTCGTGTGGACGAATCCACCCTGATAGTGTTATATAATTTGCAATTATTGTCTGATGATTCAAACACTAATGGTGATAATCAGGTGCATAGTAAGAATAATTGTTTGCAGGGCCAGATTAAGGGATGGACCCAGTGCCTCCAAATTTAGGAAACCAGAAATCTGTAGATAAAGTTTTAAGAAACTACAGTAATTTTTCTTTACTTACATAGTTTTATGTTGCAATATAGCAAAATCTGAATATTAGATTATGAAAAAAAAAATCTCCCTTCAAAAGTATCACTAAGTGTGGGTCCTAAAATGCATTTACTGTAATTTCTGGCTTATCTCTATGTCTAACAAGTTTTGAACCTATAAAACTTAAATTAATAAACAAAATTTAAAAAAGACCGCATAGAAATAAGTTACATTTTATTAAATAAAATTTTTTGTTCAAACATGTTTGATTGTGCGCCAAAAATTACAGTACTCCAATTTGAATGTTATTAGTATATCTTATTACTGTATTCTTGTACTATTATATATAAATCTGATGTATTATTTAAAAAAGGGTTTGTTAATGACATTAAAGATGTGTAATTATGATTATAAAAGTTATGTAAGAAATGCATAAATGAAAAAATATTTCTCCTTACTACATAGTAATGGGGCCATGTCCAATTTGTACCCTGAGCTGCTAAATATCATAGTCAGGGCCTGATTGTTTGTCTTTAATAATAAATGTTAGAACAAGTTAGGTATGGCTAAACATATTAGAAGAAACTCTTAAAGTGTACTGGGGATAAATACTAAAACAATATCTAGCCTCTTTTAATAATCCTTTTAATTCTTTTGGTGTTTCAAAAAATAAAGATTATTTTTTCTTTTCAAATAGCATTTGCACAACTTTATGTCAATTTTGCATCATGATCAAACTAGTTTTTCCAAAAAAAGCTCTTTTTCTACATTGTATTTTTCTTTAGTACATTTTATAGTTCTTTGGTGCTATACTTGTGATTACAGAAATATTGGATTTTAGTAGGTTTGAAATAAACAGTTTAATAATACTCACAAGATAATTAATACACCTCAATAATAAGTTTTATGAATTGTGTTTTGTATTTGTATAATTGTATATTCATGAAACTAAAATAATTAATTTTTTTGAAGTGTACTATATGCATTCAAGAAGTTTTATTAATTATTAAGCACTATTAAAAAAAAAAAAAAAAATCTGTGAAATAATGGTGAATCATTTATCTTAAGTCCTAGGTAAATTTACAGAGAGCTGAAAACTGAGATTCTGTTAAAAAAGAGGGAAACTGTTCAGTAAATTTACATGAATAAAAATTCTGAGGACTTTGTGATATTACATGAGTAAAAACACAAAGGTATTGGTTTTGTTGTTAAGACTGAGTAAATTATAATATGTTATACACCTGCATGTTATAGCAAAAGTGAGCTATTTAAAAATATATATATATGCAAGAAACAACAGAAATTGAATAATAGTAATCATTTTAACTCTTAAAATACATGTGCATAAACATATAGTGTGTTTGTAGATAGGTATGTGTATACACACACACACACATATATAGTAGGGAGCAAAAAAATTAGCAAACATATAAATATACATAACTATGTTAGGAAAACAATTATTATAACTTGTTTATGTTATTTTGTTCAAGAAACTCTAATTTACAAAATATATAATCGCTTATTTTTAAATCTTATCACCATTTCATGAAATATACTCTTTTCACACAGACATAGTAAAAAAAAAGACTCCACAGGTAATAAATACATATTATCCCATAAGTCCACAACAGTGAGTTTCCATTCCATAATACTGATAGAATCTTCTTTAGAAAGAGTTGTATTTACCAATAACTCACTAAATTTTAGTATGACTGAAATGTGGAAATTTGAGAGGCCATTAAATTGTTGAATTCCATGATTATCAAGAAAATTTACAATTTGGTACTTTTAGGAGGACACATTTAAAATAACTAGCATCTTTCTAAATTCAATTAGAAATCCAATAGTTCATTGAAAGACTTAAAGCATTAAGTTTGCAATTTCAACCTTTGCAATACTTTTCAGACACTATTTTGGATGAAAAGCTGCAAATTGTGCCAGATGACGTTGATCATTAGCATGAAAAGTGTTATTTCGTCATGATTTAGCCTTTGACTAAATGACTTCATCCTATTCAAAACTTTTCATCACTCAATTACACCTTCTAAAGGTAATCATCTTTTCAGACCAGCCTAATACCGCATATGCTTGGAAATAGGAATCTGTTTAAAATTTCCGTTTTCATAACATTTTGAGTGTAATTATATCTTTTTAATAAAAATCCTATTTTCACGAAAGCAAAATTACTGTATGCTGTCATCTTACTATACTGTTATCTAGTGTGTATTAAAAAAAAAGATAAAGTGGTAACTTCAATATTTATTTACATTTTTTTATTTCTGTATGAAAAGAATTTTTGCCAATTATTTTGCTCTCTACTATATATTTATCTGGCCGAAACTCTAAAGAACAAAAATTTGGTTTTGGCCTGAAAAACTTGTTCCTGTCAGGCTCTAATTAAATGCATATTTGAAAACAAAAAATAAATTAAATCCAAATCTGCCATCAAAATATCTGGAACAGCATTTAAGAGGCAAAATATATTTTTTTTCTGAATTACAGAAATACAGTAAAATCTCATTACAATGAATTTGTAGAGACCACCGTTGAAGTTCGTTATTCTGAAAAATTCGTTAATGTGAAATTCCAATATGGCAGATTAAAAAAATTAAATTTCGATACATATTAAATAAAATTACATATTAGTAAAGTTGTATTAAATTTCTGCAAACATGTCAATAAAGAATTTATATACAGTATATTATTGTGAACATTTTTGTTATAAGATAAAAATTAAATTAATTAATTTTGAGGATTTTAGTCATAATTTCGTAATTATAAAGAAATTATAATTTATCACCCATACCTGGCTGTTGAAAAATCCACACTGATATATTCCATTAATGTAACTATTAATTAATTTATTTTACAAAAATGGTCTGAAATTTTCCTCCTTTTTCAAATTGACAGTTTTTTTCCAAACAAAATCTTCAATGTTATTTAACATTGTATAAAATGTGACCGGCATAATGTTTTGCTTTTTAAAAATTGCAATGTTCGGCAGAGCTTCTTTTAATTGTAGAACACAATTTTTAGTATTGGATAAACAATCACTATCTTAACTTTAACTGTTGTTTGCTTTCTCTTCTTTTATTAAAATTTCAGCAGTGTTATTTGTATGTCAGGGCATGTGACGACTCCTTCATCCATTCAATGTAACTATTAGCAGATGATGTAAGTTAAAAACATTCTGTAACTGTGGTCCAGAGAGTAAATTTAGTGCAATAAGTACACTCTTCTGCAGTCTTTTGTACTTCATTTGTCAAATGTATAAGGCTGAAAATTCAAAAATCATGGGGTATTGAAAATTTTAAAAAAGTTCTCTTTCAATATTGTATTTTTTTTTTATAAAGATAGTTTTTTTCTTGTCAACTCAGCGTTCGTTAAACTGAAATGAGCATTCTTTTTAAAACTTTGTTAATCTGAAATTTGTTAAAGTGAAAATATTTGTAATGACAAACTATAGGGGATTTTTTTCTAATCTTAACAAAATTCGCTAAACTGAAAAATTTGTTAAAGTGACATTCTTTGTAATGAGATTCTACTGTATATGTTAAAGTTCACATAAAGGAAACATCAAAATGAAGTTGATTTTAGAAATTTCAGTGAAAGTGGAAATTTGGAATTGATTTTGGAGTTTAATTTTTCACTATGGTTACTTGTGGTTCTAGGTATGGGTACTATTTTATATGGCTACAGTGGACAAGTAATATCTGATTTTCAAATACACTCATGCTCATAAATTAAGGATGACTGAACACATTTGATAGACTGTTGTGGAATATCTAGAGAAATGCTTGACAAATCGTGCCTGAACTTTGGAGATGTAAAGAACATATTTTTCAGTAATAATTTAGTCATGAGAACAATTAAAGGACCAAAAATAAATTGAATAAAAAAATATTTTAATTTAGCAAAAAATGTTCAAAATGGTCTGTCACAATAACAATTTACTATGTGCATTTGTTTAAGTATAGCATGCATATTCATGAAAATATGAACGTTTCTGTAAAAAATTCAAATGTTTTTTGTTTATAGCATGTAGTTTTCAACCAAATTTAACACCACTTACCAAAAGCTGCAAAAAGTGCAGAAGAAATATTTTACTGCAATTGAAAAATGAATATATTGAATACTTGATGAGATATAAACATTAGTATGAGATAGTTTTTAACTGTGCATGTGCAAACAATACCATTTTTTTCCCCTCATAATTTGGTAGTCAGGTATATGGAGTAACTTTTATAGAAAGTTCAGTCAAATATCGAGAAAATTCAGAAAGATATTGATGATATGAGTTTTTTCACAAATTGTCATTCAGTTCATTGTAACACTGATATGTTTTTTAATTTTTACAACATTTGACTGCCCTTTTTATATAAGATGCACTGTATAGCTGATTACCAAATTATGTGAATCAGTTTTGATATTGTTCACTCATGCACAGTTAAAAATTATTTCATACAAATACCCGTACCTCATCAAATATTCAACATATTCATTTTTTAATTTCAGTACAATATTTCTACTGAACTTTGTCAAGTTTTTGGAAAGTGGCATTCATTTTGGTTGAAAATTCTTCGTACTATAAACAAAATATATTTGAATTGTTTACAGAAATGTTTATATATTCATGAATATGCATACTATCCTTATACAGATGCAAATTGCATACAAACATTGTGCAGGATCCATATAGTCATTTGCTAGTGACAATACTATTTCGACAATACCATTTTATGTTACAGGGTGATTGCAAATGTTATTTTTTTATTCAATTTATGTTTGTTCCCCTAATTGCACTAGTGACTAAATCATCGCTGAAAAATATGAGGTTAAACATGTTGTATACATCCCTGAAGTTCAAGGGCAATTTGTCAAGCATTTCTGTTGATATTCAACAAAACGCTTAAAATCTAACATGTCCAGTCATTAACCTTAATTTATGGTCATGAGTGTATTAAACATTCAAAAATTTGAATTTGCATTCATCGTACAAATTTCAGTCATAAGTGAATATCTTTTGTTACCCAGCTAACATTGCTATCTGCCGGCTGTCTGCAATGGGATTAAATATGTTGTAAATATAAATGAAAAAAAAAAGAAATTTAAATTAACATGGCCTGTCATCCACTGAATTTTCTAATTCATGTAAATTTTAATCTCAAAGTTGTGCCGATTAATTATGGTCTTGTTGTGTTTTCATATAGTAATTGTTTTGTGTGTATATGAGTGCGTCATTCTAAAATAATAGCAAAATGAATAAAATATGTGTAATTATTGCAATATTGGAATCTTACAGGAATTAAAGAAAAGTTTAAAATATTCAAAGAAACACTTGAAATACATGCCTGTTTTATGCAATGATTTATCATTTCAACCAGAGGAAAAATTAACATATTTATATAAATTTTACTGATTGCAATAAAGTAAAAAAATAACAGAAAATATTTAAGTTATATTACCTGCTTTTTTATTATTTTGGTGCAATTGTATTTATCTCTAGGATTTTCTTTTAAATGTATTGTGTTTGTGAAATAAGACTGATTTTTTTTATTATTATTATTGTTGTTATTATCTTACAATAAGGAAAGTTAAATTAGAAGTGAATTTTAATGAGTCATTTTACTTATGGCTTACTATTTTAATAACCTAGAATTTTAATAATCCAGAAGATCTTGCCATTAAAATGAGATATAAAAAAAAAGCAGCATGATTGTTAAAAATATTTTGTATTTTTCAGCTTGTTCTTAATTTTCTGCTTCTTTTCATGCACATTAGCTTTTTAACATTATTTTTATATTTTGTTAGCATTTATGCATGTATTAATTGTATTATTGCATATCAGATTAAAATAATAGTTTTAAAAAATTGCCAAAAAATGAGATAGATTGTACCTACTATTTAAATGGAATTTAACATGCCTTATTATTTATTAATAAAACATTACTGATACATGTATGTGTGTTAATGAAGTACTTTTTTCCCTTTAAGATCATTTTAAAAACTTTGTGTAAAACTGGTTAGAAAAGCAATGTCTTTTTTATATCTAGTAAATGCTCTTCTTTCTTTTAATCAAAATACAGGTGTCTCAAAACTCTTGATACAAATTTTCAAGAGAGACACAACATGCCTAGTGAAACGCTAGAGGACACTTTCGGATTGCAATAAATTATGTATTTACATCATAAATTCTAGGAAATAATTGCTGTACATTGCTTTATGCAGTAACACATTACTGGTGTTAACAAACAAAAACTTAAACATAAAACACAAGAAAACACAAATGATATATAAAAAAGCTTTATGTAGGACTTATTCTAAGGACTGCGTATTTCTCATTGTTTGATAAATCTTGTGCATAATTGAGAATTTGTATATACAGTCGAACCCCGCTATAGTGAACCGTCTACGGACCCAGAAATATGTCCACTATAACCGATGGTTCACTATATCCAAATTCTTTAAAAAGAAAATATTTTTTTGCATATGATTGTTATTATTGATTTTTTAGTATATGATGTATTATTAAAAATAATGATTGCTATAATACGTTATTTACTTACAAATTATTAACTAATTAAATTGACAATAAATCAAATAATAAAAAGAAAAAAGTTACTTACTAAAACTTGATTTTATTTTTACATTCTATGGAAGAAATTTGTGATTTTTGATTGAATGCAGTTCAATTTAAGTAGAGTTCATCAATTTTCATATCAACAATTAGTAAAGAATCTAATATTTTTTGGTCCACATTTTCTGTAGGAAAAAAAATGTTCAGGATATTCGCTGCCGATTTCACTTCCGAGATAGAAGGTGTCGAAATTTCAAATTCTTCTTCAACATCGTCCTCTAAATCTTCTTCAACATCGTTCTTTTGTTTAACTTCAGATACAATGTCATCATCTGTGGGGGTATCAGAAGTATACACTTCATTATCGCAAGATTCGAAGTGCTCAGTAATGTCCCTTGGAAAAATGTTCACATTATGCTTTTCCAGCTACAGAGATATTGGTAAGATTTCTTCATCATCTTCGTCGTCCATGTTGCGTCTTTTCCTTCCCACAACACATCTTTTGAAAGACCTGCGCATCGGAAACAGTTGCGGATTGTTGCTGATGTCACCTGTCTCTATAACTTTTTCAACTAAACGACTGCTTCCAAAAGTGAGATGTTGTATTCCGTATTGTTCTCTTCATAGTTCTCCAAAATATGCATCACTAGCTGTTTCCTATAGTGGGATTTCAGGCTGCGAATAACGCCTTGGTCCATGGGCTGTAGCACAGAAGTTGTGTTTGGAGGCAAAAAAACCGAGCTTAATGCATTTCAGATTTTCTAAGTGAGGTTGCGCTGTGCAATTATCGACAAGGAGAACAATTTTACGTTTCTGCTTCAACAAATCATTGTTTCATTGTCTAAGTTCTTCTTAAAAAAAACTAGAAGTCATCCAGGATTTTTGATTAGCTTTGTAATTGGCGGGCAGCTTTTTAACTTTTTAAAAACACCTTGGTTTTTGGGATTTACCCACGACAGTTAATTTTCGCTTTTCTGATCCGTTCAATGTGCAAAAACAATTACAGTTATTCTCACTTTCGAGAGCTTCCCGTTAGTGCACTTTTCTCCTTTAAATTTTAACATCTGATCGGTGGTCATTTTGTAAAATAATCCAGCTTCGTCAGCATTAAAAATATCCTTCTCTTCATAACCCTGGATTGCATCCGGCCACACTTGAGCTTTCCACTGTTCCACATCCGATGCACACACACTTGCTATTTCGCCAACAATCTTTCCACAAGAAATATTGTTCCGTTTTTTTAACCTATCCAGCCATCCATTAGAGCACACAAAACTGACTTCTCCGAATTTTTCGGCAAACTCATTCGCTTTAATTTGAAGCATGTGTCCGGTCACAGGAAGATTTCTATCCCACTGAATGGTGAACCATTTTAATAGAGCTTCTTCCTCATTTTCCCTTTCAGCCCGACGTAGTTTCTTCGAAGAATCCCAAATTTTTATTGTGTGCAGCAAGAGTCGCACTGCGATTTATCCAAATGTTTGAAACTGTAGATTTTGACAAGGAAAATTCCTTGCACAATGCCGATTGATTTGTTCCATCTTCAATATGTTTAATTATTTTAACCTTATCATCAATCGAAAATGGTTTTCTTTTCAAAGAATTTGCCATTTTTACAAAATTTTTAGCTGCTCTTGAAAAAACGTCTTGTTATCTGAAATCAATCGAAAGAATAATGAAGAGAGACACTGTAAAACAAGGGAAAATTTTGGTTTGTTCCGATTATACCGACGGGCGGGGGACGAAGTTAGAAAGTGAACACCAGAGCTTATTCTTAGAATTAGGGGAAGTTTAAAGTTGGAGAAATAAAATTTGAGTCCACTATAAACGAACTGCCAAAATCTCAGCTGTCCGCTATAAGCGCATAAAATAACATTAGTTAAATGGGAGTTCGGACGGGACCAGCAAAGAAGTTCACTATATCCGAGTGTTCACTATATCCCGGGTTCATTATAGCGGGGTTCGGCTGTATATATATATATATATATTTTTTTAGTCTTTCCTGAAAGTTTGATATATTTACAGGACAATTTCTCTTAAAGAAATTTAGCCTTCTTGTAATTACAGTAAAATCCCGTTACAACGAACTTCACGGGACCGCAAATTTTATTCGTTGTAACGGGAATTTCGTTGTAACGGAATTCAATAGAAAATTAAACATTTCAATTCAGATCCTCATATCATAGTTAATTATAAAAATATAGTAGTATAATACAAATTAGTAGATAATTAATTATTAAAAATAGTAATAAAAATTAGTAGTACCTTCTAATAACGTAAAGTTAGTGTAATACAATGTATAATATTTTTTATAGAACTGAAAAATTGACTTACCACCATTTCAATGATCTTCAAATTGTACAAGAAAAAATTTAATGCAGAAAATCAGTGATTTTTTTTTGTACAAGGGAGTTTGAAGCTGCGGAAAATACAAAATTATGTACATGATTAATATTAGAAAAAATGTTATCTGGTACACTGCTCTGTAAAGAAATAAAATTGCGCACTCTTTCTAAGCTTTCTAAGGCTTCAGCAGATGTAACTTTTGAAACCTCATTTTCTTCATCTTCAGAACTTTCTTCATCATTTTCGAAAATGCGATCATCAACAATAGACTGCACAATATCTGTCTCTGTTAATGAATAACAAGTTGCAGCATTGTCATCTGCAGTTAAAAAATCTTTAAAGCTTATGCTTTGAGACACACCAGATTTTTCTTTTACTAAGTTCCAAGTGGATTCGATCTCATATTCGACTGTCTGCTCCTCATCATGTACTACATCGCTAGATCCTTGAGCCGTCGATTCTTTATTTAAATCCTGGTCAATCTGCGCGTGTTTCCAACAGTGGGCTATTGTTTTCTGGCTTATATCATCCCACGATCCACAGATCATATCAATTGCCTCTTTCATGTTGCACTTTCTGTTTACGTTATTTTGCAGATCACAGAGAATGCGTTTTAATAACATAGTTTTGTATCGTGATTTTACGGCTCTGATAATGCCTTGGTCAAGAGGCTGAAGTATTGCAGTACAGTTAGGCGGGAAATACTCTACACGAATGTGATTCAATATAGGAGGATCATTGTGTGCTGTGCAGTTGTCTATGAGTAGAAGAATTTTACGTTTTTGTTTTTGCATATCTTTATCAAAATTTATCAGCCATTCATTAAAGAATCCTTGCGTCATCCATGATTTTTTGTTGGCTTTGTAGATGCATGGTAAGGACTTAAAATGTTTGAAACAACGGGGTTTTTCAGATTTGCCGATTATGAGTACTTTTCGTTTTTCTGTTCCTGATTTGATGCAGCAAAATAGGGCTGTAATCCTTTGTTTGGAAAGCTTTCCTCCAATACACTTGTCTCCTTTTAACGCTAAAGTCTTCCTTGGTTCTAACTGAAAAAATATTCCGGCTTCATCGGCATTAAAAACATCGTTAGGACTATACGTCTTGATTATTTTTTGTATTTCACCTTTACGCCATTCGTTTACAAATTCAACTGGGACGTCTTTTGCTTCTCCTGAAATGCATTTTGCCACTATACCGTATCTTTCTCGGAATCGATTCAACCATCCGACACTGGCTTGAAAATTTTCAATGTTTAGCATTCTTGCAAATTCCAAACCTTTTTCTCTAATTAAAGGGCCACTTAGAGGGATGTTTCTAGAACGAACATCCATAAACCATTTGTAAACAGCACTATCCACATCTTGAAACTGGGCATTTCGAATTCGTTTTCTGCTTGGATCAAAGACTTTAACTTGAATTTTTTTCAAAATGCTTTCTTTATCTTTTAGAAAAGTGGATAAAGTAGACGGCGAAATTCCATATTTGCTAGCAACATCAGATTTTTTCATTCCTTTCTCAACTTCAGAAATTATGGCTTTTTTTTCTTCCAAACTAAACTGTTTTCGCTTAACAGCCGCCATTTTATGACCTACTGGTAAGATGAAAATTTTCAAACTGATTTCGAGCTTTGGAAATTCCTTTGCGAAAGTTATTCAGGTAGGGAGGAGAGGGAAGGGGGAATGTGCAATACTCATTTCACGTTTTGTTAAGTTTGCCTACATTGGTTACAGCTTACTTGGACTTCCAAGAAAAAGGGGTGGAGAAAAGGGGAGAGCGAACAAAGGAAACATTCCTTCTGCAGTGAAATGCCTATGCACACCGATTTTACAACAAAGCTCGGAGAAAAGCGATTGCTTTAGAGATAAGCTTGATTGTCCCTAAGACTAGGCATCGAAAACAAAAATTGTCAAGCGATAAAAATGTACAACTGAAAGTATTTGCCGTGTCATATTATTTCGTTCTAACGAGATTATAAAAAATTGAATATTTCGTTATACTGAGATTATGTTAACATTATTTGAATACATTTCAAAACGGGACTCGCTTGCATTTCGTTATAACGGGATTTTTCGTTGTAATGGAATTCGTTGTAACGGGATTTTACTGTATTCATATTAGCATTCTGATTTGCAGATATACTCTGAATAAACAAAACAAGCAATCATTGATAAGATACTGTGTAGTAAATGGGTTCCTCTTCCTATTCATAAAGGGCACTTCTAGCACTTCACCGCTAAGTTATGACTTTGCATTGTATGGTGATTTATGCTTGACTGAGGCTTCTTGGTATTAACTACAAAGAGTTTCGAAACATCCTGTATACAGAAGAGAAAAAGTACCCAGGGAATTTTATGTACTTTCTCTCTGGCACTTATTATGTGCAGTTCATTTTAAAGAAAATAAAACATTCCTTACTTATTTAAAAATTACCATAAAGATGGCCATTATGGCTTACTATTTTACTTACTACAATAGTCCTAAGGATACTATTTGATTGAGAATTGGCTTCTTATAAATACTTAATGAAGTATGGCTAGGAGACTGAAACTTTGTAATCAGCAATACTGCTGATGCTGCATTTTGAATTGAAAGTTTTAAAAAAAAGTTTGGAGAAGTGTTAAAATGGTTAAGTTTGTCAAAATTTAAGCTAATTAAAACAACTGTGTTGTATTTTGATTATATTTTCTGTAATATTTATTTTTCGTATTATTTTTATATTTTGTGTATACCAAGCAATGATTTTCTCTTCATATTTATTTTATGAAAAATATGTAAAAAAATTACAGTACATATTTTGTTATTATGCAATTTATAATTTTACATGAATATACAAAATTTTAATTTTCTTCTCCAGATAGTGTTGCAGTTCACAAATAAATAAGTAACAGTTGTTAAGGTCATCTAGATAATATATATATATATATATATATTAATTTGAATGAATAATATTTGTTTTGGTGGAATATTTAATTTAAATATATAACTTATTTTGTATTGTAATAAGTATTTCAAAATATTGCCCAATATCACTTGCATTAAAAATTATGATATTTATTCGATTTAAATAAATTAATTTACCCTTTATATCAAAGATTTATTTCTTGTGATGCATTGAATAAAGTCTGATTTATTGTTTTGAAATTTCTGGGAGTTTTAAAAAGTGGTAATGCATGATAGTCTATAATGAAATATTTACAAAAGAGTAACTATAATGAAGTAAATATTAAATGCTGTTATAAAATCATATAATGTGTAGTAGATGATTAAAAGAAGATGGATTTTAGCAAAAGATCTGTCATTTCTGCAAAACAGTATGACAGATATTTGAAAACTCTAAGAATTCTTTGGTACTTTCTTATTATAGTGGTTCCCAAGGATGAATTAATAAGCGGCTGAAATGTATATCCAAGTTAGGTTATAAAACCTTGCCAAATGTTTGTAGTCCTAAAGAAACAACATGGAGTTATATTATATTGTTTTTCCGTTAATGTTCTAAAACATATTTCCTGTTCTTGATTTTATACATACATTTTTAATTGCTTGTTGTATTTTTTTAAATAGCTTATTAAAAAAATAAAATAAAATCCTCCCAGCCTGTACCGGTAGGAAAAGGTAGTTTCCATGTACCTTGTTTTTATAAAAATTCAACTAATTTTACTCGAACACACAAAGTTAAAATGCTTGGAACCTGATTATGGAAGTTTCAATCCCAGTTTTCATTACTACTGAATTTGAATGAGAATTTTGCTGGAAACCTTGTAATAACGTCAAGCACTTAAAGCAAAAATCATTTTTAATTTCTAAATATTTTGTACATCTTTTTCAATTTTAAAAACTAAAATTTTTTTAAGTTGCTGCCATTTTAAAACAAGATGACAGATGAAGTTGGCCAACAAACTCAATTGATAACTTGTTATGTCCTGTACACATGATGCTCTGTCACATTAAAATCGGTTCATAAATACAAGAGTTACAACATAAGAAAAATCAGATTGTTTCAAAATATCAGCCAACCTAGAATTTTAAGCAGCTACATCTCAACCAGTTTTTATGATAAAGCCAAAACAAAAAATGTTCCGGAATCCTTGTATCACTATCTAACACTCAACAGAAATAATTTTTTCAATTTATAATTTTTTTGTACATCTTTTTGAATTTTTAAATGGCCGCAATTTTAAAGTAAGATGACAGAGGAAAGTGGCCAATGAACTGGATTTTTACTGCGTTATCTGTTTTTAAATTGTTTATTGTTTTGTATGAGAAAATGAAATTTTTTAACAATATTCTGATAGTGTTGGAAGGTATTTCATAATCTATGCCTGATGCATTATTTTAAAAAAAAATTTTACTTGAATACGAATTGTTGAAGCCCAGAGGGTACTTTTTGATATGGGCTTTTGCTAACTTCTTCAGTGTCTCTATATTAATATGCGAATGTGGGGATAGAAATCCAAAGAAATTGCATTCATATTTGCATGCTTCCAAGTGATTTAGTAATTCACCAATAAAATGTTTAAAATTGATATTCAGTGTATCCCCAAAAAGTTAAGATATGCTCTATTTTTTTTTTCTTGTTAGAGTTAAGTAGACAATATACATTTTTTAAATGTCCAAAGTAAGGAGAAATCAATTTAAGTAAATGAAATATCTCTGCTATTAATTAACAAAAAATACATTTTTTAAATAATGGTATAAGACTCCCCTAGATAAAATTGGTTAATTAGAAATGTTTTCTTTTTGCTGAAACAAGATTATTATAAAAACTGCATGAATTGAATGAGTAAAACTTGATTAAAAATTGACCATTGTGAATGGGGATCATATATTAAATTAGAAATGTTAATCTATTTCTAAATAAGTCAGATATCGCAAGAAAGGAGAAATACAGACGATAATACTTAAGGCAAAGTTTTGCCAATACATTACCAGGATTTCCAATACTTTTATAGATCCTTTTAACTTTTCACATTGAAACATGTTATTTTTTGTTTGGAAAAACAAATATTTTTAAACAAATTTTTAATCATTATGCTTTCATGCGGATAGATTCTTAAAAGTTGAATTCACAAGCGTTTATTTTTTCTTTTAGCTTCAATCAAGCACATATACAGAATTTTCTTTCTCAGGGGCTTCATTTGTTGAAGTTTAATCCAAAGGTATACAAAGCTTGTACATGGTGACAAAATAACCATATTAGTGATGGCCATTGCTGTCAATATGAGTGGACCGGCCGTTCAGTTGTACAAGGAGAGTACCAGAGTTAAGGTTTAAAAATAATGTTTATTTAAACTTAATCAGGCTGAGATTGAGAAAGCCGTTACTAATTTTCCTCCCTCCAAAAGAAATAATTAAACTTATTCCTGAAGCCATACTCCGTAAAATATATAACTTCAAATGTATTAAATATAAGATTCAAAAACAAACTCACAATTTTGAAGACAGCGACAGGTCAAGATGGCTTTAGTAATAATACAATTCCATGCTGTAGACTCGGCGGGCACTAATTCAGTACGTCCGTCCAGGCCAAAAGCAACTTCGTCAGCTTCAGATTATTAATTCAAACACAGGATCTCCAATTCTCGTATTGAGAGAGAACACGATCTCCAGTTCCAAATTCCAAACGTACTTCCGAAGTTTATATAACCCAATTATCGATTGACCAGCTACGATAATTTGCATGAATATCAATAAAAAGCAGATACTCACAAGTTCCGAGATTCTCACAGTATCTGTCGAAAGTTAAATAAAGAGAGCCTTGATCAACATTTACGCACAGTGGACAAAAACTTACAATCTCATTCAAAACATCGCCTACTTACTGTAAAATCCCGAAAGTAAGCCCCCTTCCCACTTTTAAGCAATTTTGATTTTCTTTTCCATTCCCAAATATATGCCCCCCCCCCCCCCCCCCCCCCCCCGCCACACACACACACACACACACAAAAAAAAATTTTTTTTTGCACAAAAAATTGATTTTAAAAATACAAGG